>JAJJXG010000009.1:0-600000 GCA_024516215.1 Geopyxis carbonaria
ATCAGCATTCCTATACGGTGTACTCAAAGAAGAAATTTACATGGAACTCCCTGAAGGCTACAGGGAAGACGGTAAAGTAGCCCGCCTACGAAAATGCATCTACGGACTCAAGCAGTCTGCTCGCGAATGGTACGACTGTCTCGCGACGTCCCTTATCAACAAGGGACTAAAACCAGCCAACTTCGACCCCTGCGTCTTCATCCACACCACCCAACAAATATACGTCGCGGTATATGTGGATGACATAATGATATTCGGCCCACCGACTCCCCTCCTACTCGAAGTCAAAAATCACCTCTCGAGCAACTTTGAATGTAAGGATATGGGAGACGCCAAGTTCATACTTGGCTTGGAGATCAAATACATTGAACAAGGTATTGAGTTGTCCCAAGACGGTTATATTAACAGAACCCTTGAGAAATTCGGATATTCAAACTGCCGTCCTGTCGCCACGCCACTTGAAGATAACAAAATTCTTCAGAATGCGGAACCCGGCACAGAGATAGAGCGGATCACTGAATACCAGTCCCTCATTGGGTCTCTTATGTACGCCGTCATAGGGACCAGACCAGACCTTGCCTACGCTGTCACGAGCCTGTCACAGTACAATTCTAGACCGAGCACTGAACACCTTCACGCCGCCTACCATGTCCTCAGATACCTCCGTCATACAACCAACTGGTCACTATTTTACCCCAAGTCAACCAATACCAACAACAACATTATGACTTGTTGGTCTGACTCCTCCTACGCTAGCTGCCTCGAAACACAAAGATCCTTCTCGGGGTATATTGTCCAGCTAGGGGAAGCCTCGATCAGTTGGGGTTCCAAGAAACAGAAATCAGTTGCAACATCAACGACGGAGGCGGAATACATGGCGCTATCCCTAGCCGCCAGACAATTGGTATGGTTCATCAACGGCACAAAGGAACTTCGGCTTCAACTTGACTACTACCTACTTGGTGACAACAACGGCTCGCTCGAACTCAGCAAGAACCCAAGGATTCACGGCCGATCCAAACACATAGACGTACACTACCACTATGTGCGAGAAAAGGTGGAAGAAAAATACTTCACCCTCCTCTGGACACCGACCAACGACAACCTTGCGGATCTACTCACCAAACCCCTGAAGAAGCTAATTCACCATGAGCTATCAAACAGAATACGCTGTGGTAAGCGAGGGGAAGTGTTGAAATAATACGCCACCACACCTGACCGGACGGATCCTGGACGAATTGTCTTGGCGCCGAGACCGTCACTTGACGGTCTCGGCGCCAAGCCCTGGCACTCACACAGAGCGGGGATGGTTCATCCGGGAGCGGGGAGATGGTTCATCCGGGATGGAAGGAATGTTAGACCGCTGGGGGAATAACCCCCGGCTGCTGGAATATATAAAAAGGGCCTGTATTATCTCTGTAGTAGATAGACAATACAATACACTCACAGTTCCCAATCTGCCGCTACACTTGCTCCACTACCTTCTGCCGTGTTACCAAACATTAGGGCGCAAACACCGCAAGTAGCACGAGCTCCCGTCGCTCGCCGTAGCGCACACCAATCACATTCCCCGGGTCAATCGCCTCGAAGACATACGTCAACCCCTGCACCAACCCGCGCTCCCGCTCCTCCCCGCCGGCCGTCTCCCACAGCCCGCGAAACAGCGCCACGTGCGGCCCGTCAAAGCTCCCGCGACTCGCCCACCGCCACGCGCCGGCGTACCACCACAGTAGCGCGATGCTGCCGTCTATCTTCTCCTCTACGACCACACGCGCCTCGGCACCCGTCGGCTTATACGCATCACGGTCGTCGTGGTTGAAGAACTTTGGGAACGAGCGCGCCACGACTGCTCCTGTCGTGGCGTGGGTGATGAGGGAGCGGCATGCGAGGGTTGCGGCGTTCCAGGTGTGTTTGCTGGTTGTGGTGAAGGTGTAGTTTGTGATGTGCAATGGCAGTGTGGGGTGCGGCTTGGAGCGCAGGAGAGGTGGGGTGAGGGAGGCGTAGTGGGATATTACTGATGGGGGGAGGGTGGGGAGGTGGAGGTAGTTGGGCAGTTCTGTGAAGCCAGGGGGAAGCTGCGGGGGCGCGGCGCTGGGCGGTGTCGGGGGTGCGGGGATGTGGGGAGGCATGGTGGTGTATGTTGTGGGCCTGGGTCTGGTCTGGGACAGCTGAGGCGGCGCGGGAGGGGGGTATATATCGTCTTGGCAGTATGACTGCAGCTGTCATTGGTCAGGCGTGCATGGCGTGTCGGTATGCGAAGTCCAAAGTAGAACACACTGCTGCGCCCTAGGAGCTGAGTGGCTCATGACATGACATTTGCGTTCCATCTATTACCGCCCGGCGTTTCTAGAGTCGGGAAGACGATGTACTTGGCCGGAGAAAGCTGGAGATGGGCATAAAAAAGATTCGTAGGTAGGTGGGCGGCGGTAGATAACGGAAGTGCTGATTTTGCAAGTATGTGGGCGAGGTTCGGCGAGCAGATAGCCGCCGCGAGCAGCCGCGAGTACTGAGTCGACCGCTTCCCCTGCTTGCCACACATAAGCAGACCGCGCTCACTGTGCCAGTCAGAGCTATAAAAATCAGAAATGTGTCATGACATGCAGTAGTGAGAACACATCGCGACTTCCGCTTCCATTTCCGCACGTAGCCGTCTCAGTCGACCTGCCTCACCAACAGTATTTCAACTTCGAATGCAAAGCAAAAGCCCTCCTTCTTGCCCTTCGCCTTCGTTATTTCCTTCACCTATCGACTCATAGGACATCCCATCAAAAAAAAAACCAAACTTCACAGCAAAACAATAAAAACAGCTCAGCGCCTACATCAAGGGAGACGTGTGTGTGTGAAGAGGCAGCAAAAAAGATGGACCGACCACGACGCGACTCGAACGCGCAACCTTTGGTACCGAAAACCAACGCCCTACCATTGGGCCACGCGGCCATCGATGATGAAAAGTTAAATGCAGAGAATATAATTAGCATGTTTAATGATTTTGGGCTTCATTTGCGCTGTCATAGTTTGGTGCGCGCTGCTGTGCAGGCACAATGCTGCACTCGGCGAGAAGAATAAACAAATAATTCATTGTCTATCCCTAGGGCGCCATTTCACGCAACAGGTTCACAGTCGACTCGGGACTGCATCTTAAAACAACTTTTGTTCATTGTTGACAGTTGACAGTTCGGCCACTGTCGGCTCATATCTTTAGACGTTTCCTAGCTCGATTTAGTCGGTTCAATATTCATAGATTTAGCTGGCTCAACCGTCGATGGACCGCTGCTGCAGTCTGGGAGCCTCTAGGTGCTGGAACGTGGGGTGTAAATGCAGAACTCTTGAAGCTGTGAGCTTCCAGAAGCTTGCTCATAGACAGCTGTCTCCCAACGATGGCCGGGTTAGTCATTCAAATCGCAATATTGCAACCCCCTCAACCCCGCAAAAGGACGCGAAACAGTCGAACACTTTGCAACCTCCATCTTTCACGACCTGCTCGCCAAATCGGCGGGTGCGAAACGGCAAAAACCGACAGATGAATACTGTGGGAACACAAGTCGCAACACTAGGACTCACTCGGAACATAGTGGAGGCCGGATAGGGAAACCCCGTGGAATGTTGTGGAATCGCATGGAAGAGCGTGCTTCCACCATCTAGCGATTACATAGACACTTTGAACTCAAAACGACTGGAGCCGATAAAACGACGCCGCGAAAGGATAGTGGATTCGGTTACAATTCCTCATGATTCGTCACTCGTAAATACAGTCAACCGCACGACAACAACGAAACCGCGATCACACCCCATTCCTCTCCCGCCGCAAGGGTGCCAAGGGTTAGGATTTAGTCTTAAAATGGTGGCGAGAAGGTTAATAACAGCGCAAAGTCTGTTCGATCATTGTTTCGATGATCAAAACAGTTCCTAGGACGTTGTGCGAGAAATGCCAGTTTGGGGCCTACACCGTCCAGCGCTTTCTGCTATGAATATTGGAAGCTGGATCATCGAACGTCTTCGCTCTTTACTAGTGGCAGTCGATTGATACATGAGAACCCACACAATGGAACGTGTTAAATATATAATCGTTTATACTTTGATGATGGTTGCAGTTGGTTGCAAACCTGCGATGCTTAGTCTATGTAGATGGTAAGTCGGTCCATGTTAGAGTATGATACACAGGTCCTCTACATGTACGATACAGAGCGGTGTTAGTCGCACCCTAGCTGCCGCGAGCATCTAGTCCAAACATGCCATCCACCCACCCACCCACGCCATCCACGGCCCGCCAGAAACCCCGTTGTACCACTGCTCAAGCACCCAAGAAGCAAAAATTGATGCAAAAAATGATTCAGCCGGGATTTGAACCCGGGTCGGGCGCAGAATGCGGTCAGTCTGGTAGCTGAATGGCAAGCGCCCATGATACCCCTACACTACTGAATCGATTGATATCTTCTTGTGGCTGCAGGGCCATACGAAGGTATAAACGCGGGGCTGGCGGGTTCTGGATGGCAGAGACTTTTACATCTAAACCAACTGCTGCTAAAATTTTAGGCTCTAGGAAACATGAATTCTGATTTACAGGCAGCCGGATTTCAGCATCCATTTGAACGGGGCCCGGCCAAGGTCGAAGGCCGCGTTCGGACGAGTATCGAGCAAAAACTACCGTTCGTCTGACCGGCGGGGCCGGTCGTTTACGAACCATGAAAGGCTGCAACTTTTTTAGTATCAAAACCCAAAATCGGCTGAACGGCCGACTGTTGGCAAATCCCACTTTTGTTGGAAAACCGGTCCGCCGAACGGTTGTCCAAACGCGCCCTAAGCTTATACCCAGGCCCTGCCACGACCCACCACGAGGCAGACGTGGAAAATAGCTATCTGGCGTCTGACGTTGGGGAAGAAGGCTCCAGGGCACAGATTTAGAACCACACGGTCTACATGCTACCGCTCTGCGGTTGCCAGTATTGTAGCCTGCTGCGCATAGGAATTGCGATACTTGTCTACCCGCATCTTGGCGTTTACTATCATGAAGTTTGTAGCACGACTATGCCACAGCGCCGGAGAATAAGAAGAGTATATCCATATCACAACCCACCTACCATCAAGCATAAGTCCACAATTTGCAGGATCACCAAAGAAACCAAGGCTTTTGCCAAATCGATAGGAACCCGGTCTCCGTCACCCTCCACCACCTCCGCCACGACGACCACCACTCCTACAATGCAAAATAATCGCAAAAAGGATACATCCGACCACGACGCGACTCGAACGCGCAATCTTTGGTGCCGAAAACCAACGCCCTACCATTGGGCCACGCGGCCTAGGTGGATGTAGCAAACCTTGACCATTTGCGCGTCATAAAGGAAACAATGGGCACAATAGGCCGCCCTTCTGTCCCCGAGACGGGAGCAGAAGTAGAACACCCTGTCGCAGACTGTACTAGTAGTAGGCGAGGAAGATCTTCAGCATTTGTAATTCACCGCCTTGCCTCTTGTGCAACTGGTATGGCCAGGCCGCTCGTCGTTGCAAACCGGTTAACCTGGGTCGAATCAGCTCAGTGATGAAGCAAAAAGCAAAAGCAGCTCGCGAGGGCTGCCAGTGACACATTAGATGACTGAGCAGCGTGATAACTGCCATCGGTGATGAAATTAAGCATCTCGTGAGGGCTAATTTCAGTAAGCAGACGACGCAGCTTGGGAAAGCTGCCAGTGATGGCGAAGAGCTGAAGTAGCTCAGGGGATCTATCAGCAACAAAGAGCAGAAGCATCGAGCTGTTATCAGATCAGGCAAGCGAGAGAGTCTGAAACAACAAAGTTAGCGAAACGAAACTGCCATTGAGCAGGAGGTGTGATAGCGGTGATTTTACGCACCAAGTCGGATGTGTGAATTAGAGTAGGGAGAGTATTATCTGCTAGTTATCAGCGATAACGTGTTGGAGTACAAGAAGAAACGCGAAGAGCTAAATACGGGCGACGAGACTCAGCCACTGGAGACCTGAGCCCGTGACCGAGTGACCGAGTGACCTCCGGCGCAGACTCACCACCGACAACTAGCAGCACCAGCCAACTTTGAGGGCAATACCGCGCCGCAACGCCAAAATCAAACCGCCTGGGACCACGTGCGTTGTCATTTGTTTGAGACAGACCGACTGGAGTCTGAACAACGCGATGCCGAGTGTTCGACCGTTCAGTTGCAAGGTCAAGGTCAAGGTCAAGTGTGCTGTGCGTGCAACCAATCGTGCGGTTTTGGCCATTTGAGCCCGGCCGGGTTTCATCGGTGTTGTTGGGCTCTTATGCTTCTCGGATCCTGTAGGTACACGGTCAGTCATCCATCCACTTACTGCCTTCCCCCGTCTCCGCCCCCCACCCCGCCTCCGCCTCTGTCCGTAATGCTACCCCACTCTCACCGGCACCGCGTCTATCTCGGAAGCCCACGTGCGCTGCTTCTTCGGGCAGCGTTGATTACAAATTGAAAATATGTCCATCCAGCTAGCTGTTCCTGTTTGCACCCCGTCAAATTAGGCCCGCAGATCCGCCGGGCCGCGCCGACGTCATGGGGGTGCCAAGAGGCGGGTGTTGTGAAGGGTGTATTGGTAAGCGACGACGACGTCACAACAACCTCACCGCCGTGCGCGCGAGGTGACGAGAAATGACGTTTTGCGTGCACGAAGGATGGGATCACAGCGGAGGTATAGATAGCGGTCCGCGCTGTCTGTCCTGCCATTTCTATCATTAGTCCCACCAACACCACCAAAACACACCAAAAACCCACACAAAACACATAACAGAATACACAACATAACACATTAATTACATAACACACACCATGAACGCCGCCGCCAATCTCGCCGAGCGCATCATCGGCTCGCAAACCGACACCACGATCACCACGGGCGCCTCCAACCCGGCCGTCGACCCTGAGAAGTTCGCCGACACGACTACCAAAATGCTCGCGCTCACCTGGCAGGGCAAGAACCACGTCACCGTCTCCGAAACCTACAAGCCGAAGCTCGTCGACCCCGGCGACGTGATCCTGCGCGTCACGGGTAGCACCATCTGCGGTTCCGACCTGCACCTGTACCACGGCGCGGTGGTGCAGCTGCAGGCGGGCGACATCCTGGGGCACGAGTTTTGTGGGATCGTGGACGAGGTGGGGCCGGATGTGACGGGCGTCGAGGTGGGCAAGCGATATGTTGCGAGCTTTCAGATTGCGTGTGGCGAGTGCAGGTTCTGTCGGCAGAAGTTGAGCAGCCAGTGTGATCGCACGAATGATAGCAGTGTGCATAACATCTTGTTTGGGAGTCGCACGGCGGGGCTGTGTAAGTTGTCTCTCGTTTGAGTTGCGTGTGTGTGTGCTAATGTGGGTGTGTACACACAGTCGGGTACTCGCACTTCACCGGCGGCTTCGCCGGCGGGCAAGCAGAGTACGTCCGCGTCCCCTACGGCTCCGTGAACCTGCTCGCAATCCCCGACGACGTCCCGGACGAAAAAGCGCTCTACCTCTCGGACGTGCTCCCCACCTCCTACCACGCCGTGCAAGACACCCGCGTCTACCCCTCCGACGTAGTCGCAATCTGGGGCGCCGGGCCGATCGGGCTCATGTGCGCGGTGTTCGCGCTCAAGAACGGCGCCTCGCGCGTAATCCTCATAGACAGCAACTGGCGCCTCGCCTACGCCAAGTCCAAGCTCCCTGCCGTCGAGACACTCGACTACAGCGCGCTCCCGCGCGGGCGCAGCGTCACGGCCGAGATCCACGAGCGCGTCCCGGGCGGCGTCGACGTCGCGATCGAGTGCGTGGCGGGCGAGTACGCGAAGGGGTGGGCGCACTACTTCGAGCTGATGCTGGGCATGGAGACCGACACGTCCGAGATCCTGAACGAGATGATCACGTCGACGCGCAAGTTCGGGCGGTGCGGGATCACGGGCGCGTACGTCGGGTTCACGAACCACTTCAACGTCGGCAGCCTGATGGAGCGCGGGATCCGGCTGATCGGGAATGGACAGGCGCCGGTGCATAAGTACTGGGAGGAGATGCTGGAGATGGTGAGAAAGGGCGAGGTGGACCCGCTGTTGATGGTGACGCATAGGGTCGATTTGAGCCAGATGGATACGCTGTATGCGAAGTTTGATAAGAGGGATGAGAAGGATGGGATTATGAAGGTGTTTGTGCAGACGAAGTGGAGTGCGCCGCCCGCGCCGGGGGCGCCGGTGTTGACGACGTTGTAGGGGCGCGTTATGATGTGATGATATGAGGTTACGACACGGGTTTGGGTTGCGTTTGTGTATTACGGGTTTTTGATGTGTAAATAACAGCTAGTTTATTCATTTTGGATTAATGTGATTAATACGAGTCCGCCACCAAGATGATCACACGGACTCACTCTGTGCCAGGCCCGTGCACTCTCTTCCGCCTTCTTGAGCCTCTCCTCTCTCGCCTTCTCACACTTCTCGCATCGCTCTCGCGCCCACGTGTCAGTGGGGCTCTCGGAGCCTGGCTTCTTGTACTCCCGCCTCTTGTTGGCTCCAGCCATTTCAGCCCTTCTTCTCTCCTACTCTTCTAGTTTTCTAGGCCCGCACTCTTACCACAGTTGCTCGTACGCGTTTGGGACAAAGAAGACCATCAATCGAGAAGCCTTGCCTCGTGGCGTTGAAGTGTTGGAGAGGCCACGGAGCGGAAGATAGCAAGAATGTGGGTGAGTCCGGTGGGACGGCAGGCGTTGCCAGTCCACGAGAAACGCCTCTCGCCAGTCGAAACATTGGGTAGTTCCCAAACGGGATGTTGGCCATGCTTGTGTGGCATATTAGTGGAACTGAGGAGATGGCTGACGTTGGAAGGACCGTTGGTTGATGTTGAATTGTGGCGCCATTCAAAGTAAGGAAGCACACTGCGATTCAATTTTCTGGGATAGAATTTTCCAAGAACGGTTGGGTTCTTTGTAAAGTTAGGCATAGGAATAGAAAGAGAGGAGCAGAATAAGCAGGAGTCTGCTATATCCCACGAATGCAATCCGAGTGATACAGGGTGCAGAAGTGATGATTCCAACAGTAGACTCACGCAAGAATTTCCGAATTCATTCCATGCTATTGGATTAAGATTACTAATTAGCTTTTTCTAACATTCATTCGTTTCCCATTCTCCCTAATTCCCGTCAGCCATGTCTTTTTCCCCCTCTCCCTCCAAGCTCGCCACAACCCTCTCCAGCACCTTCTCCAGTCCACTCCAAATCAAAGAACTATCATGGCCCACCCACGCCGCGCCCCACCACCAAATCCCGCGCATGCCCTGCATCCCCTCCATCTTCGCATAAAACCCCTCAGCAACCTCCTTCGACCCAACCGCAAGTTCAAACGGCGAATGGCTCTTCGCCACCACCACCTCTGGCACCTCCCCCATAATCCTCTCCACCTCGCTTATCACCTGCCGCTTGACCGCCGCCAACGACATCACCGTGGGCGATGTGAACTTGACGTTAAACAGCCCCGCCACCCCCGCCGGCGCGACAGAGTGCATGCCCGGGAACTTCGGCTGGCCGTACGCACTTGCCGGGTCGACATTGATCAGCGAGGTGTTGTCCGCCAGCCCCGGGACGCGCAGTACGAATGTATAGTACCCGCGCGGCCGCAGCTGCCGCAGCAGCGCCATCTCCGGCGCGCCCTTCAGCAACGGCGCCGCATTCGCAGGTGTCGGCGGCGCAGCGAACAGGACCCGGCGCGCACGCACGGTCTTGTTGCCGTGCGGCGTGGCGACAGTCAACACCGTCGCATCCTCGTCCCGGCAGTGCGTTGCACCGACGACACGGGCGTCGAACAGCACGCGGCGCTCCCCCAGGTGTGCCGTGATCGCGGCGTACAGCGCGCCGATATCGTGCGCCGCCGTCGTCAGCAGCGGCGCGCCGCCCGTGACGCCCGCGAGCGCCGCGGGCGGGACCTTCGGGAACGCATACAGCGCGGGCAGCTCGAGAATATCCGGCAGGCCGTGCGCGAAGCGCAGCAGCGCCGGCAGCGCGGCGTGCAGGTCGTGCGTCGCCACCATCTCGCTGAACGGCGCCGCGAGCTCTGCCGGGACCGGCGAGGGCAGCGAGAAGCCGAAGTCGTATTTCTGCTGCAGCGCCAGGAAGCGCGCCAGCGCGGCACGGGGGTCGGTGGCCACGGGAGGGGCGACGGGGAGGCCGGTGGTGAAGTCGATGCTGCGTTGGACTGCGGGGGAGGTGAGGAGGGCGGGGGTGAGGGTTATGTTGAAACGGCCGAAGTAGCGGCGCACGAGGGGGATGGGGTGGAAGACGAGGACGCCGATGTCGATTGAGCCGCCGGAGGGGGCGTGGTAGGTTTCGGCGTGGCCGCCGAGGCGCGAGGAGGACTCGATGACGAGGATGGACTTTGAGGAGTCTAGGAGGGAGACAGCGGCGTGGCACCCGGTGGAGCCGCCGCCGATGATAGCGACGTCGACGGTGTAGTCGGCGGCGATGGGGCGGTGGGGTTCGATCAGGCCCAGGGCCGTGGTAGCGAAGAGGAGGAGTTTGAAGAGCTTCATGGTTTGTGTGCAGGCTCTGGGGAATTTGGAAAGGGATGTGGAAGAAGAGATGTGTGGTGGTGCTGTATATCGGCAGTGGTTTGGTATTTTATGAGTTATTGTGCGAGTGCAGATGTGTGCGGGACTGCTGGTGACTATTTTCCCGTACCTGTATTCAGCCCTAACATCTTTTCCAGCTGCGGTAATTATGCCCTGAGTGCCTTCTTGGGCAGTTTAAAGGCCCTCCAAACATCAGCCGGGAGCGCAAACATGCCACTGGGTATATGCACATGTTTGCCTACTGCTGAAACTACAATCTGTGCTGTGTACTGTACGTAGAACCGCTGCGGCTTGTGGATACTCACAACGGACCCAGCAAGCCTAGGGCTGTATTGAGATCGAAGTGCCTATGGTATGCCGTGATCCACCGGGGCCGATTTGTATTCCACGGAGCGTAGACAGCTGCACTGGTGGTCACTCGAGTCGGGGCTGGACACGCTGGCGCATCGGCGGCCGCAGTATGCGCGTCTCTGGATCTTCCTGCATCACAGCAGAAGCGCAGAAAAGGCGCGATGCTGCCCGAGCCCACACTGCCAGTAGTTCAGACTGTAGGTCGTCAAACCATGACATGGCGTTTTGTGCTAGGCCAGTTGGGTTTGGTGAAGCAGTAGCAGATTTTTACATAATTGGTGCGCTACCACCTCAGGATTTGCGGCGTGTGATGGTTGGTAGCGGTGGTGACGTTGCACCGGGTGTCACTCGCTTTTGGACATTTGGGATCAGGTCTCCTGGGGAGTCCCATCGCACTTGCTCTGCTGCTCTTCTCTTTCGCTGCCTGCACACTTACCGTTGCCATTGAACAAGCTCGTTCCCGCATCTTCAGCACCGTTCTCCTCTCTCTCTGAATCACGACCCAGGCTTTATTTACAGAGTACATCTTGTTCTAGTTGGCCGGCAGTTAACCGTCGCCCGCGGACTACCCAGTTACTCCACGGACTAACTGGCCTCCCCACCTTCCGCCGGTCAACTGGTTATTTCACGGCTCCGTGGGCCAACTGAAGACTGCATGCATGTACGTAGCATCAATAAATGAGCTTAACCAACGCGAATTTCCTGATATAATCAATCCTATTAATCCAAGATGTATACTGTGATTATCCGGTTGAAATCTTATTCCTTCACTATCATCTTGCGCATTTTTGCTTTCAACCTTAGCTCTTATTGACGAACTACTTAGTATAATGCAGTAGCTAGCAGAGAAAATGCCGCCCTTGACCAACCAGGTGACCTGCGGAGTGACTAGGTACCAGGCGGAGTGACTGGGTGGCCGGCGGAGATACCCCCCTCCGTTCGCCAACTAGGTGACTGGCGGAGTGTACCTCCGTTGGCCAACTACCTCCGGGGACTAACCAGTTGCCCCACGGGCTACCTAACTCCTTGAACTGACCGGTTGATCAGCGGAAATTGGGTATTCCACGGATCAACTGGGTAGTCCGCGGGCCAGTATTATCCGCCGGCCAACTAGAACACATCTCACACTTCATCTGGAAGACGTGTGCACCTGTGGCCATGCGGGAATCGCATGTGTTCTAACCGAGACACCAAAGATTTCCGTACGATGGCCAACCGGTCCTAGGCCGTCTAACGGTGTGCACAGCATTCGTCGTGGTATCGAGATCCTTGGTCAAGTAGTCAAGCGTTGCTCCAGAGGTCGGTCCTGGTCCCAGATTCTAGTTCGGAAGCGGGCAGTTTGAAAACAGCTGTTTCTGCTCGTAGTACGATACCAACCGAGAAAGATTCAGGCTATCTACTGTGGAGCTGCTTATCGGAATAACAATGACCTCGACATTCCAAGGCTTTGCTCCTACTGATCCTGCTTTTGAGGTGAGCAATCTTGCATAGTCGGCCATTCGGGTTAGGCCATGTGTATTCAGGTCTCCCAGGATTCATCGACTGCATTCTGCTCTTCCTTTACCTTCCTAATACTTAATCTGACAGTGGACACGATCATACATTCATCTCCAGCACTTTACCGGTTATAAGCACCAGTCTCGAAAATTCTGAGCTCCAATTGATAAGATTCCAATTGCTTCGTCATCTTCTACTGCGTCTACTCTGTCAACTACAGTTTAGCTAACTTTGTTTCTTCAGATTCTTTCACTTCACTGATGACAGCTCTCACGAGGCTGCTTCGTCCCTTCATTAACAACAGCTGCCACGCTAAATGATCGACCGGTCGGCGGTTTGCAAAGAGTGCATCTTGGCGTGTCGGTCAGAACATGTGTTTTTCTGCCAGCCCTCATCATCTCGTCGCTAGAACCAAGCTTTGAAAGACAGATTTGCGAGGCATCCGTCTACAGCCAGGTCACACTGGCTGCAGGCCACACCAGGCTACAAGTAAAGGCAAGACCAACGATTGCATACATTGATTCCCACACTAATTGATGTAGTTATGGGCATGGGCTTTTCTGGCGCAGTCTTCACAGTTACAGCACAGCACATCGCACATCACACATATTTACAGAATATAGTCTATACGCTTAATACCATTAATGAAAAAAAGTTATAAAAGTGCTCCTATCTAACCCGATAACCCGACCCTTACCTTTGCAGAATGGTGTCCGACTTGGGCTGCATCGTCTTCAACGCATTAACATCCAGCGTAGTCCCGACATCAAACGTCACCTCATGCACCTCCGTCACCTTGCTGTTACGCTTCAGCTGCGGCCACTCGTAGCGGGCCCAGTGGCTGTTCGGATTCGCCAACGCGCCGTATGGCTTGACATACACGACCTTCCCGCTCGCGGCCTTCGCATACCCGGCACTCATCACGGGCCAGTAGAAGTCGTAACTGATTTTGCGCTTCATCTCCTCATTCTGCGCGGGGCTGGGTCTCGGGCGTCCAGTCAGGCCCTTTCCACCTGGCTTGCGGCGCTCCTCCTCCATGATGCGGTCCTGGATGAACTCGCGGATGTAGATGTTGAGCACGGGGCGGCCCATACCCGCCAGCCCAGCGGCCTGGCACTCCGGCGTGGCTGCGGCCTTGGCAATCTGCATCATGCCGACCGACTCGGCGTAGCCCGGGATCGCGGCCTCAAACGCGGGGTTGCTCGCCGCCGTCCAGAACAGGAACTCGCCGCTCTTGACGCACGACGCGAACGCCTTCGCGATGTCGTCAACATCGACAAAGCCCTTCTTGTCGAGGCCGTCTTTGGGCTTGCTGAACGCCTTCCACGCGTTCTGATAGTCCTCGGGGTCCTTGATGACGAACTTCGCCGCCGGCTGCTTGGATTCTTCGGTGCGCTTCTTGTCCGCGTCCTTCTGCGCCTTCAGCTCCGCGTCGGCCTTCGCCTTCTGCTCCGGCGTCATCGAGTCAGCCTTGGCCTTCGCAGCTGCCGCTGCCTCGTCGTTCTTGGCCTTGGCAGCGGCCTTCGCGGCTGCCTTCTCGGCTTTGGCTTGCTGCCGCGCCGCCTGCTTGGCCGCCTGCGCGGCGTCGACGGGAGGCTTGCTGGGCGACGACGGCGAGTCGTCTTTGCCCTTGCCCTTGCCCTTCGGGATCTTGACCGTGAGCATGCGCCGGTCGAGCCCGTTGGCGTGCGAGGGCAGCAGGATCAGCGTCGACTTTTCGCTGCGCCGCACGGGGTGCAGCACGGTTGCCGGGACGATGGGGTACGGGGCGGCCGCCAGTTCGCGTTCGGCGTTGTGGACGCGGGCCAGCGGGGCCGCGGTGGCCAGCGCGGAGAGCGCCAGCAGGAGAAGAGATGTGTACTGCATAGCTGTGGTCGTGCAGGTAGTGAAGGTGGTGGTAGTGGTAGGTTGTTAAAGAAAGTACAGCACGCGAGAACCCGTTCCGCGTCAGTCGAGATGTGCAGGCGTCCTAGAAAGAATGATAGGGCCGCCGAAAAGTGTGAAAGAGTGTGTTTGCCGGAAACGAGAAGTGCAATGACGAGCGAGACAGAGGGGAGGATTCGGGGGCTGTCTTTTGTATAAACTGTGTGCGCCATGTGGGCTGGGTCACAGCGGGTCACAGGTGGTGGTGGTGTTGTTGCATGTGGGAGTTGCAGGGAGGGAGGGGTAGCGGGGGTGGTGGAGTGCAGAGGTGTGATGGGTAGGGTGGTGGGGGGCGGGAGTCGCAGCCATAGTGGTGGTGGACTGGGATGCGCTGCCTTCTGTTCCGCTGTACTGTAATCTTAAGCATGGCTTCTGATAATCGTTGAGTAATCGCGAAAGAAAACTGCCATATTCATCTCTAGCCAGTCTCAGTTGCGATCCTGCCATCTCTGGCCAGTCTTGATCAGTCTTTGCTGGGTAGGTAGCCATCTCTAGCCATCTCCAGACTCACTCTGGATCTGGGTAAGTAAATCAGTAGGTATCAGTACCGCTGTTCGCCGAGATCCACCTCAGTGGGTATGTACAGACAGACAGACTGCGGGGCGGCGCTTCCAGAACTCTAGCTCGGCATTCTTTGAATGTTCTTTGCAGTTTCCCAACCCGAGATAGTATCGTAGACTACTCGCACCACGGCGCTTAACAAACATCTGCATGCATCCAAAGCCGTGGTAGTGTAAGTAGCTAGTGGTAGTGTAGCCAGGGGCATTCAACTGTACGACAGTACCTATCTGGCCAGGGGGTAATTATTACAGCAGTCATCCACCATGTAAGGTACCCCCCGTGTGTTATTATTAGATTATTAGAGGTATTACTATATATTCGTACGTCAAATATTGTACGACGAGACTGTGTCTATATCCCTACGTCCACATGGGACGTACCCCTGCGGAAATACTACACAAATCTTGACTACCCCGAACCCCTCGCGGCATGTCGGAAGTCGACCTTCCTTCTAGAAAGAAACTAAAGCTGCCCGGCGGCTATCGCAATCCTACCTACCCACCATACCTACTAATATTTTATCGACGTTCCTGCATCGGGGTGGAAAGGAAGGATGGGACATGTGAGAGGTGCTACTGCAAATAGTGTCCATCTCAATATTACTCTCCAGGAGTCGACAGTGGGGGGTCCCAGGCGCTGCGGCCGTAAAAGATAGTACTCGTACATGTCTGCTTCCGTCCCAAGGTTTTATGCATTACCCACGAGCTATTATATCATCAGTATCCGATATTTGTTTACAATGTGGATTAGTGTCCAGTGCGCGGCGCTCGCTACGTGAGACGGCTACTGTAGTTCTACATTATTACGGATTGTGGCCGCCGCGACAAGGCGCATCACGCCGTATCTACACCACCACGCTACAAGGCTACCGCAGGGCTGCACCTCCTGCACTGCACTACACTTCGATAAAATACGGTACAGTACCACGACAGCACAGGGCAAACGCGATCCGGCGTGTCAGGCTCGCTCGCTCGACGCTCACCGGTGACTGGCCTCCGCAATATGTGTAATCTTATCGCGATCCGATCGATCCGGCGTGAGTTGCGTTGCGTGGTGCAATACAGTCAATGCATGCAGCAATGGCGATCTTTAATGCATTTCTTTCTTATTGCTCCCATTCATTGCTCCCATCCCTTCCAAACCTCACCATCACCACCACTACTACCACCACCACGACGAATCCATCCCCAAATTCTTTTACACGTGAACACCGCCAACAAACCCAAAATCTCGAATCTATGCCTCCTACCACTCTGGCGTGCATCCTTTCCATCCCCGTCAATGCTAAACGCCGGGCTACACTAGACCCACGCAAAGAACGCGCCCCCGGTGAGCCTTTCGCGGCGCCTATCCGGCAACCCGGCTACCACCACTACCTTCACCCCCTCCATACTACCACCATTACACCACAATTAATACCACGACTACCACCAATTCGTATATTGGTCGTACATATCAGCATACACCAGGATGGTGATGGTGCGGGGATGGGTATTACATGCGCAATTAATCCTTTGGTGCAAGGGGTAGGGGTGGGAAACGCTAGTGCACGACCTGGTGTCTGGTGCCTGGCATAATACGACACTGTAGAGTGCAGGTCCCAGGAACACAGGCCCATCCTGGCGTCATACAGGAACACGAAATTAAGCTTCCTTCTCGAAGCATCTTGCAAGCTTGTGCCAGGGATAGTGCTGATGCAATAGATATTTAGACGTGTTAGTGTGCTATGCACTGGAAGGTGGATAGAGATGGGGATGGGGGATACGTCACCGGCGGGTACTGTAGGTGGATTTGTCTATGTATCGTTTGATTATGGTTCGGGTGGATTACGGTGCCGGTGGATCACGGTACGAGTGGAGTATGAGATGAGATTGAATTGGCGTGGAAAGCATGTGTTTATTTCGGTTGAAGCAGGTGCGAGATCTCAGATGAGTGAAGTTTTTATGACAGGCAGCGCAGGCGTACGGGCGGCGGGCAGACGCGAGAATGGATCCATATTTCACGAACACGGGTTCCTGGGCCTCGACTCTCGACTCTCGACTCTCGAGGAAATGTTGTCTATTCAAGCGAGAGAGCGCAAGGACTGGATACACCGGAATTGAGGGCCTTGCAGGTCGCTCGTGATAGCTTCAATTGAACGTACTCTACTCGTACTTGCTCATAGAATAGCCAATACTTGGCAGCTCATCTAGCAATAGCCAGCTCAACTTTAGAACCCAGATATGTACATATTCTACATCCCATCTAGAGTCTATGCACCGCACACAACTACAGATCCGATCCAATCCGATCCCACATGCAGCATGCACCTCTCAATCCTCTCTATTCTAGCCCACTCCCAATTTCCAAATTTACGTTCGTAAGTCGCCATGATAGTTCCGCCGTCTTACATCTCTCCAATTAGCACCCAATCCAGTGACGCTGTAGAACCCAATTCTGCAAAACAAACCAAAAACACCTGTCTATACACCGGACGTACATGTAGACATCAATAGTTTGGTTTAGGTTCTGAGCACAGTCAGCGCCCCGACTTGGCGACACATGATATTGATGCGGCACGTCTTCCAGAGGACAGTAGACAATTCTCCGTCGGAAGTGAAGTGAACAAACGAATGCATATCCGCAACACCCAAGCCGATCGATCCCATATGGCCACTCTCATTACTTTCCCACTACTTTCCCACTACAGAACCAGGTACAGTACCCACATCTCACCTCTACTCTCCATACTCCAATCCAGAAGGCGCCCAAGTCGCCAGTGACTAAACACCCACAGTTCCGCACCCCATGTACCTGCTGTAGCTTAATCTCTGAAACGCCACACCCCGGCGCGCCCCTGCGCGCCCCAGCTCGCCCCTGCTCGCTGGTTCCTACAATCTGCTGACAGCATCCTGTTAAGCGCCCAGTACACTACTAACCATACACCCATACCGTCTGTCTATGTCTGTAGCGGGTCACAGCCAGCCTACATCCCTCCTGTACGATACTGTAAGTGACCTGGATAGGAGACAGATGCAATTTCGCGGCCCGGGGTGGTGGGGCGAGCGCTGGCCGAGCAGGAGCTCATATATCGCGGCACAGGCCCGCCTGTTGCAGCTCTCCAGTCGCGCTCCATCCATTCATTCACACATTCGTTCATTTCTTCACTCACTGCGGGCACTGTTCTTGCGTTTCGTTCTTTGAGAGATACACATAATCACTGGCCTGATTTCACCACCTACCACCACCTACCACCACCACTACCACCACTTCTTTCTCTCCGCCAATCCCACATTCACGACACCATGCAGCTCCAATCGCTGCTTTCCCTCGCGCTGCTCGCCACCGGCGCGGCCGCCGGGTCGCAGCTGAAGCTCGAGCACCGCGCGCCGCAGCCGCTCGCCGCGCGCTCCGCCGCCGCCGACGCCTCACCAGCGCTGACGCTGCTGCCGTACCACCCGCCGACGCTGCACAAGCGCGCGCCCTCGCCGTCCGACCTCGAGCTGTCGGACGAGCTGATGCTGCACTGGGCGTCCGCGTCGGAGACGGGCGCGCAGTACCTGGCGCAGCTGAATGTCACCGCAACGCCTGAAACCACGAAGCTGATCCAGATGTCGCGGTTCGCGACGCTGACGTCGGCCGTCGACTGCAGCACCGCCGACGGCGACGGGCTGTCGCTGACGTTCGTGTCGCAGCTGGCGCTGGACGCGGCGCAGAAGGCGTGGGGGTGGGTCAAGGAGACGGACGGGAACGCGTTCTGGCTGGTGACGGATCCGAACATGTGTGCGGGCGTCGACGGCGAGACGCAGTTCGTGCCGTACAAGGTGTCGGATGTGGCGTACCATGGGCTGACGGCCGAGCTGACGGCGACGAGGGCCGAGATCACCGAGGTGCTGAAGGGCGTCCGCGGGGAGTTTGCGTGGGGTGTGAAGGACCCCGCGGCGGCGACGAAGACGGCGCCGAGCGAGAGTATGATTACTGCGGCGCCCACGGCGGCGGCGGGCGATTTGTACCGCCGCGTGTGGCCGTTCGATGAGATTAAGAGTGTGGTGGAGAGCCACGTGATCGACCCGATCAAGACGGCGGTGATCGATCCCGTGAAGAGCGCGTTCGACGAGGGCTGGGACAAGACGAAAGACGCTTTCGGCGACGCCGCCGACGGGATCAAGGGCCTGATCGACGAGGCCGGCGACCTGAGCAAGGACGGCAGCTGGGAGTTCGACATCGCCACCGGCACGCCGGGGGAGCGCAGCCAGCTCGCGAAGGACGTGCTCGGCGACGACACGCAGATCTACTGCATCGACTGCTACTCGACCGGGAAGTTCGTGATCAAGGGCAAGATCGCCATGGAGGACTTGCAGGTCAAGGAGGCGAGCTACAGCGTCGCGCCGACCGACATCAAGCTGAACCTGGGCCTGAACGCCGTGCTCAAGAAGCGCGACTGGAGCTCGATCAAGTTCTCGCTGTGGAGCATTCCGTTCGCGGCCATCGACATTCCGCTGCTGTTCCACTTTGGCCCCGAGTTCCGTGCGGACCTGGAGTGGGGCACCGGCGTCAACGAGGACGTTGACTTCAACTTTGGCTGGAGCGCGTCGCTGCCAAACGACGCGATCGTGAGCAACAACTTTGTCGACCAGAGCAAGGCCGACTTCTCGGGCTGGGATGCCGCCGAGGCGCACACCCTCGACTTTGAGCTCAACGACGGGATGCTGGATGTCGATGTTGGCGCGAGCTTGACCGCTGTGCTCAGCTTCGGGTACGACATTTTCAGTCTGGGCGGGTATGAAGCGGCCCTGAAGGCGCCGCTGCCCGCATGGACCGGGAACTTCACCACCGGCCAGTGCGACGCCGGTAACGGCACCGTCGACGGCATCACCATCACCGAGTCCATCTCTGCTGGCATCAACTTCTACGTTGGCCCCAACCTGATGATCAACGACTCCGAGGGCGACCCGCCGCTCGTCGACGTCGAGCTGTACAAGTGGGAGAAGAAGTTCGACCCCCAATGCGTGCCGTTCCTGGACAACACCGACTCCACCGCCTCAAACAGCACGGGTAATGGCACCGACGTTTCCGACGCGGAGCTGACGCAGCTGGACGATGACATTGCGAACCTGGAGGACGAGTTGTTCTGGAATGAGCAGAGCTTGGATATTATGAATGATATCACCGGCGATGTGTACATCGGCGACCCAATAGATGGCGATGCGGCGGGCGGGATCGATTTGCCGATCGGTGACAACAGCACGCTGCCCATTTCGAGTGTGAGCGCGGCGGTGCCGAGTGCCAGTGCTGCCCTACCTACGCCCAGTGCGGCGAACTTGACGGCCCCAGTGGCGTCGACCATGCCGATCAGGCGTGGGTTGTTGATGCGGGGCAAGATGAACTAGGGGGGTAATGTGGTTTTCGTTTGTAGTGTGTGTATTTTATTGTATATTGGCGCTTTGATGTTTCAAATATAGAGAGGTGGTTAATGCAGGTACTTTTTGGCAGTTGGTCCGTGCTTGGTTTGCGATGTGAAGATGTGATTTCGCGTGACGTGCCTTGATATGCTGCCCTTAACTGTCAGACATCCCCTACACATGGCAATAGCTGTTAGACAGATCCCTAGACTTTGTTAAACGATGAATTTCCAAAGAAGGGACGATGATTGTATTTCGATATGATTGGTGAAAGTCAAAAGAAAGGGTGCAGAACCCGCAAAAACAACGAAATCTAGCTGTTTGAGATGAGAGAACGATCGTGCTCGGTTTTAAGTTAAGTATACAGGAAGAGCAGAGAAGAGCAGAATAAAAGTGACGAGACGTCTCCGCCAGGAGACCTGATCCAACAGAAGCAAAACCGGGTGAGCACCGGTGCAGAACTACTAAATTTCAACTGGATGGCAATTATACACCAGTTATCACTCGAAGGTGAATTGAGTCTGTATTAAGTAGCGCAATTGCCCGCTATTTAAGCTCTGTTTTGCAGCTTCTGTTTCCTTTCCTGTACCATTCACCCGAGATCATGGCCATGGTTCAATTCAATAATCTTACTGTGTAGAACTTGTCATTCAACAATGTTAAAGCGTGTAATTCCTGCACCATCGATGGTTCGGGTTTGGTCCTGTGGGCTGGATCTCATCGCCCTTATTTCAGCTCATCTTTTTCTCTTCTTGTTAATCTCACAACGATCATACTTTTGTCTCCAACAAACAACATTTATAGCAACAGGGACAAACTCTTGCTGAAAAGCCAACAAAAAGGGAACAGTTCCGGTTATCCCCCCACACGGGAAGTGCCTTCGCAAGTGGGGTTCGCGAAGTCTTCTTTCGGTAAACCAGGTGCAATACGAAGTGGCTTGGCGTCGGATACGAGGTAGTACGAGCGTAATCGTACTGTCTGTTGAAAAAACATCTTATTCTGCATACATAAGGCCCCGACGACCAATCACCGTGGAAATTACATAACTATGCTTCAGAAATCTGCGGTCGAAGTGATGGGCATTAGGCAGCAACCGAAGGTTTCCTACACTAGATGACAAGGCAATATGGGCGGGCCGTGTTGATTGCCTGCAGCTGTCTTACCAGGGTACCGGTCAACTCGGTTACCAGGTACGAGCCATCTAATAGGCCGCACCAGGGACCAGGGGGAGGGGTAGTTGCCGGGCATGCGAGGGTAATTATTTCGACTGTTTCCTAACTGCGCGTGTTCTAATACCACCTGTAGGAAAGACTGTCGCATTGCAATGGTTGGTTGGAAGGTTTATCGCAGTCGATAGATGTCAGGGCCTGTTGACTAAAAGTACTCGTACACAGAGTCAAGGGAAACGAAACCGGCTCTGCTCTCTTATATCTCCACCACGCTGACTCGACGCTACGTTCGACCCCCAATCCTTCCCGCAGCTAGGGGGAAGAATTACCTTATACCGCCTTTTCCACCCTTCTCTCCCTCGCCATCTCGACCTCCACAAACCCCACGCCACGATGCAGGACAGCGACCCCGAAGCCGGAATCCCCTTCCAAACGCTCTCCTTCGACGACAGCACCTCCGGCATCCTCCCGCGCCACACCAGCAACAGCAGCGCCTCCCCGCCCAAGCCCTCCCCGCACCCAACATGGGGCACCTACACCTCGACGCGCGCGCCCCCCGTCCACGCCACCTCGCACCCCACCTTCATCCCCAAATTCTCTCGGCTCCGCCAACGCAGCCTCCTCGCGACGGCCAACCAGCTCCGCGCCGTCGAGACAGCGCTGGACGCACAGCCGCCACCGCCCGACGCCGAGAAGGCCGCGCTGCTGGCGCGCGCCCGCGAGCTGCTGGCCATGTTCGACACCGACGTCGCCGCAGACGTCGAGCGCCTGCGCCTCGAGCAGATGGCGTACACGGCGGGGAAGGGGCTGAGCGTCGTGCATTTCCGGATGCGACGCGACGCGGCGGCGGGCGCGGATGGCACGGACGGGGAGGAGGAGGAGTGGATGATGCTCGGCGCGCGCGCCGGGCCGGCGGGGAAGACGGTGCTCGTCAGCGACACCGGCGCGGGGCTGCTGCGGCCCGAGCACGACGAGCTGCTGGTACCCTCCCCCCCACGTGTACCTCCGTGTGTGCGCTAACCCGCTTGTCCGTGTGCAGCAATTCGCCGCCGCCTCGTCCGCAACGCTCTCAACCATCTCCTACCACCGCCCAAAGACCACAATCGAGCTGCAAGCCGGCACCTTCGCCCTCACACCCTCGGGCGGCGTCGAGCGCGTCGAGCCCGTGATCGCGCGGTGGCGCTGGCTGATCCCCGCCGTCGGCGTTGTGCTCGCGCTGTTCTTTGGCGTCGGCATGGTGGCGAGCACGCAGCGCTTCTCGCCCGTGTTTTTGAAGACGTATTATATCGTCGCGATCTTCTGGGGGCTGATTAGTAGCGGGCTGCTGGCGTGGTATACCGGCGTGTTTGGAGGCGGGAGCAAGGATAAGGTTAGCATGTTTTTGGCGAGCCTGGCGCTGTGGCTCGTGGTTATTCAGATTGGGCAGAGTCGGATTACGTTGCAGGTGCAGAATGTGCTTTAGGGGGGGTAAGAGACGGAGACTGGGGGAAGGAGGGGGAGGGGTGATGGAGTTGGATGGTGGATGGATATGGGCGTTGAATGGAGTAATGGCGCTGGGATATATATGCAGCCAGTGATTTGAATAGTAATACGATAAACTTAATCAACCAGCATTATACAGCGGAAACGGTAACTACTTATTTCGCTCATCCAGTTCCAGTGTAGCGCCTTGCAACGAACCTGCGACGGTAAACCGCAATAATCTCATCCTCGGATCCCCAAGCGGCCAAGCCCCAGAAATCTAGTCGGTACTCGAGTCTCGAGCTGTGCAAATATCCATTGCGGCCACATTGAAAGTTGGAAAATCACCCATAAATCTCGCTCGAGTGACACTGTATGAGCGACACACTTTTCAGTACCAACCCCGGATCGAATGCAGCGTCCCTGCCCCACATTCCAGCCCAGCTGAGGCTCTACCCGTGGCGGTGCGGCATCTTTGGAATTTTTGGCAGCACACGTCTCTCGATCGAGCTTCGAAACTGACTCAGACTTGTGGAAAAACATCGTGAACTGCGCCATCCCCGAGAGCCTAGCATATCAAGACACAAGCATCGCATTGACGGATCGACGGTGGTATGTAGAGAATTAAAGCACCGGGAGTGTGATGATCATGGGCGAAACAACCCCTCCGGCGGCGCTGGACCGAGACACCGGCAGCCGGCGACTCAATCCTCCCCGCCTGAACCCGCAGCGCGTGTCGCACGCCACGCTCTCCCCGCTGTCCCCTTGCCATATTTCGGCTGCATGTTCCAGCTGCATGTTCCAGCTGCAATGCACTATGCACGTTTAAAGGTTATCCCGACGTCACTTACCCCTTGCGTGGCTGTCTGCAGAAACATGACCACCCAGCTAATACGATGCCATGTACCAAGCCGGTCCATGACTACTGGACAGACTTTGAGGTGCTCGGGGAGGATGGACGAAGTGGTGGTTCTGTCTTTCGGCACTAGCGTACCGCCTCTGTTGCGTACGCGTTTACATGGACTGGCCGAGAACGCCACTGGATGGTGAGTGTGGTGGTGACAAGCTGAACGGACGCGTAGAACAATCCTTAGCCGACTACTCTTAGATACCTGACAGCGGCAGTCTTCACTCGACACCGCTCACGACAAGTCCAGTTAGCGCCAGCGAGGCTGTTCTTTGTCCCCAATACTACTTACGCCTTATACCCCCACCATATCCATTTTCCAATGTAATACAATACTAAATCCTCCAGTCTTGTGCGATCCCTTCGGGTATATAGGGTGTTCGTGTAATGGGGGAGGTTTGGTGTGGGCGGTGTGGATGGTGTGGGACGTGGCAAAGTTTATGTCACGAGTTTATCAAGCCACGGCCACCGATACCCACCTCCACCGCCATCGCCGCTTCCGCCTACGCAAAATTCCCCGTTACTAACACGCCGCACCACACCGCCACCCAGCCCAAGCCCCGGCACCCACCACGCCACCTGAATCTTGGTTGCCCGTGAAAACCGGAGTCAAACGAGGGACATATGTTCCAGCTGCATGTTCCAGCTGCATGTTTCAGAATGCAGCCGCAATGCACTGTGCACGCCAACGTCGCGTCTCCTTGCTTCGCGCTTTCGGCACTGGCCGGAGGGGATGTCGACGTTTCAGCATTGGATTGCCGCCGCTGTAGGTGCAGACGCGTTTAGATGGACTGGCCGAGAACGCCACTGGATGATGGGTGCGGTAGCTAGTATTGTGACGACCTCAACGAACGCGTAGAACAAGCCGAAGCCGGGCACTTGTGGAGAAGTGACAGCGGAAGTATTCGACAGCGCTCACAACAAGTCTGTTAGCGCAGTCTCTTTGTCCTCGCTATATCCCACCCCTTCAACACCCGCCGATATATACCTGCCCATATATACCCCCACCATGTCCATATTCCACTATAATACTACGCACACAATACTACATCCTTCAATACTATGCTTATCTTTGTCCATCTTGCAATTGTTCGTCCCTATATCTATAAAATCCATCTATATAACCCTCAAGTTTATAATTTGTTACCGGGTCTGCTGGTTCTTTGTTCTTTGTTCTCCCTCACACCTTCGCACCCACGCCGCACGCCGCACGCGCGTCAAGGACCATTGCAACTTAGATGCACCCCGCGTGGCCGTCTGCGCGCGGTTATTGCACAATAGCAAGCACGTACGTCAAAGGATCTGAGCCTTGTTTATCGCAATTTTCGCATGTGAGCGAGTGAGATTCTGGATGCGGCTTCAGTGTATAACATTTGAGTTTATTTGCTCTAGACCTACTTCCGCTACCATTCTGTTCTACAGCTGTGTATACGCGTCCACCCCATCTTCTCTCGCTACCGCCGGGAGTGCGGGCGGATACATCACCGCACCTATCATTCCAGAATCCAAGGCCACACGTGCCACACTTCCCGCAACCTTCCACGCTAATTAGTGACGCTTAATCACGGTATCTTTGAAGCTCATCTTAGCTCATTGAGAATAATATTCGGAAGCCCTTATTTAGCTAGCCAGTCTTGCGTGTATCCTGCCTGTACCTCGTTCCGGCGTGTATTCGAGTGACACCCTATGCACGCCTCCCAACCCTGTCACGAGTCCACGACACCCACGACACCCACGACACCCACGACACCGGCGAGTGCCTCCCGCCGTGTCCAAGCCTTGTCCAAGCCGTGTCCAAGCCACGCCCAAGCCACTCCCACGCCCAGGTAACGCAGCACGCTTTTCGGTTGCGTCCGCTCTCGACATATCGCGGCCAGGCACGTTACACAGCATCAAGATTCAAACTGCTTAGATTGATCGGATGCGCGCCAGGGCCTTGTAGAGAATCGACAATCGACGTAACTTTCGCCCGTGTTTGGTGAGCAAAGGGATTACACTGGGCTTCGTGAAGGCTATCGGACAGGACAGAGGCAGCACGGCGGCATGGCGGCGGATGGAGGCTGGAGGCTTGGTTGTGGTGTACTGGGGCGGGCATGGTCTGTGAATTGAGTTTGTACTCGAGCTATGACCGCCGGGGCAGCTTGCAATCCTCCTATACACATCCACCAACCCACCGTTTACCAGATACCCACTACACACTACCCACTACAAAGAAACAGACCATGCCCCATGCCCCATGCACCATGATATTGTACTCTACACCATTAGACCGCGACAGCTGGTAGACGACATTTTGACTAATCACGATTACTATACCCACTCCATCCACAACTGGCCATCCGAAATTAGCAGCACCCACCGCCACCTCGTCTCACAAAACACAAAATCCGTAGCGCCCTCCAGGGCGCGTTGCCGGGATCCAGGGTCCAGTCCAGCCGGGGTCTTGGTTTGGTTCTGGTCAGTTTTTAGCCCCGACACTGGTATGTACTGGTGGTTTACCCCTGAGTCTAGCGCGTACGTTGGACGGCCAGCGCAGTCGCACGGTGCCACCACACGGCTGCAGCACAAAGAGTTGCAAGGTCTCACGGCGATAAATGCGCAGAGGAAAAAATTGAACAATAATCAACCGCTTTCATTACAATAATTCTATCGTGCCAACGCCCCGCCCCGTCCCATCCCGCCCCGTCCCACCCCGTCCCGCCCTGCCCGCCCGCAACCCCCATCCGTCACATGCTTACAGCAGCATGGCACCGACGGCGATACCGCCGGCGACGAGCGCGCTCACGCCGACGGCGACACGGCCGGCGGCGTTGTTCTGGTCCGCCTCGGAACTGGCATTCGCGTCAGCCGCGCCGGTGCCGGACGCGTCGGCCGCGCCAGTAGTGTCGGGCAGGATGCCGCTCATGGCGGCAGTGACGGAGGCAATGTCCTTCAGCATCTCAGCCTTCGCGCTCTTGGGCAGGAACGTCTCCTGGGCGAGGTAGCTGCCGACGACGCCGACAAAGTCGTTGGCGACGGACTCGACGGCGGAGTTGGTCTGCAGCACCGACAGGATGCTCTCGACGTTGGTGCCGGTCGGGGTCGGCAGGCCGTCGGTGACCGCCGTGGCCGTGTACTCCGCGATCGCGGCGTAGGCGCCCATGGCGAACTTCTCGATGTTGGACACCGTCGCGTACTTCTGCGCGAAGCTGACGAGCTCGGGGACGCCGGAGATCGACTCGTACGGCTTTGCGTAGACCGAGATCATGGCGGGGTCGATACTGCGGCTGTTAGTTGCGCGTTCACAAACAAACGGAGCAGCGGGTTACGTACGGCAGGCTGGCGTCGGAGCCCGAGCTGGAGCCCGACGACTGGGCGGCAGCGACAGCCACGAAGGCGGAGAGAACGACGGCTTTGCAGTGCATGGCGAAGGAAGTGGTGTGTGGGTGATTAGATTATTCAAACGAGTGGAAGGAGAAGCAGGTGTGGAGTGAGTGAGTGAGGGAGCGTGGGGAACGACGGTCTGAGGGAGCGCAGCTGGCCTGGTTATGTAGGCAGCCGACGGGCAGCTGCGACTCAGCCCGGCCTGGCTAGTAAGCACTGCCCCCAGGGAGCGCTGGCCTGGTTGGACAAACGAAATTGGGCCTGGGGCTCCAATCACAGCGCTGCGCGACATGGATGGGGGCTGGCACGAAGGGTTTTAAGCTTCGCGACGAGGATGCGCGAGATTGCGGGTCGTGGTCTCCCCTCCTTTTCGCAACATCTGCTCGGTTCTTGCCGACAGTTGAAGAATGCGATTCCAAATAATCGTCGGCGTGCTGCTGCTACATACAAAAGTTGCACCCGGAACAACCGGCTAAATCTACTATTTCCACTCCATCCCAAGTCGCTACAAAACCCCGACAGTCGCCCGCTACCGGGGCGGTCGTGAGCAGGGGCGAAACCACCACTAGCACAGTAGCACAGTAGCATCGCACTCTGGAGTATGTACGAAGAACCCGCGACATCCGGTCACCTTGCAAGAAATCACGTCTTTGAAGAGTCATTTGCCCTTGTCGCTTGCCTCTTCTTCCTTCCGAACGGTGGTTCGTGAAATGAAATTGAAACTAAGTGCTTACCTCCAGCACCGTGATAGGTACCCCAAATCCTAAGTGCGCTCCACCGGGTCCGCCTTGGTCGCTCACCTGTGGACGTCATACAGATCGTCGAGTATCTGTGTACTCTACGATAATCCAAGGCCCCCCAGACATGGCACAAGGCATTCATTCGCTTCTGCGTCGCCGCGCCAGCGCAGCAATACCGCGACGTCTTCGCACCGGTGAAGAGCTGAGTGTGCATATTTCGTCGGTTTTATGCACACCGGACGACGCCGAATTCGAGCACGTGAACGGCTGCCTCCAGCGCCGCTACATTGCTGCAGGATCGCCTTGGGGAGAGCCGAAAAGCAAGGCTAAGCTCGCTCGTGCAAGCGCGCTATGTGCCGCAACCACGCGGCCGTGGAAATGGTTGGCACTCACGAGCACTCACGACCGAAAGCCTGCGAAGTTGATGCACACGATGGAAAAATACACCAAACACAGAGCGCGCTTCCTTCCCACCAGTCCACTCAATTTCCTTCAAAACAATACTCAATTTCTATGTCCATTTATGGCAGTTTGTATCTCTGAAGTGTATGAACCATTCCCACCCGCATACGGAGTACACAGCTTCCAAGCCGCCACTGCACCCCAAGCCAAGCCGGGCGGCGGGGGTGCACGGAGGCTGGGCGGCCGCGGCGGCAGCAATGATCGCCAGCGCTGATGTTTGCGCGTCGGCACTTGGCTTCTTCGTCGTCTTTGTTACGCACGTCACGCAAAGCAAGCAAGCACGACGTCTAGGCATCTGTGCCTGAACAAAGCTCCATGTATCTATATAGTACGTGACGAGGCAAGAGCTGGGCGCTGGGACGTTCAGCCGCATGTACTCCGCGGTGTGCTGGGAAGCGTTGAGTGGTGCACGCGGCGAGATAGGAGTGGAGCAGTGCTGCAGTGCAGAAGTGGAGATGTGGAGAAGTGGGAGGTGGAGAAGTGGGAGGTGGAGAAGCAAGCAAGCTTAAATTTAACGTTCAGGTGCGACCGACGCGTGCGACTGGGAATCGAGGTTGTGCAGGGAGTGAGGGAGGGCTGAATTCATCGTGGTGGGGCTGAGAGTGCAAGTGCAAGTGCAGGTGGATTGGCGTGCGCAGTTCTTGCTCCGATGGACGTCACGATGCATCGATTGACCGAATCGCACCGTCTGGCGCAGACTGAGTTCACCGGAGACCCCACTATAATTGCACAAAACATGATGATCTTATATAATCCGCAATGTGCAGGACACCGGAATAAACATGGCCTCAGACCCCGAAATAGATGATCAGATGTGGAACAGCACGCGCTTTCTGTAACACTGTGGGGTTGCCGCAAATCGATACTCTTCTGTATGCAACCTAAAACAAATACAAACACAATCGGTCAGTCTTATTAATAGCTTGCTGATTGATACGGACGGCTGGTGGGTATGACATAATATCGTTGCTTGGTTTGGTGGGCTGTGCCGTGCGTGCCGAAAAAAGACACGAACCGACTGAGGCGACCAATCAGACCACACCCATTGACCGATGAACGAATGCTTTACTGTGACTTGTTGGGACTCTCACCGAACCAACTGATCCCCGTCTCCGTCGGCGAGTCCGTCTCCTCCTCTTCCGCCTCCTCCGCCTCGCGCTTCCGCTTCTTCGGCCGCTCCTGCTCCAACTCCACCGTCCCCTGCTCGCTGTCAAAAAACCAGTCGATGCCCGTTACCGTCTCCGTCACCTCCACCGTCACCTCCACCGTCTCTTCCACCATCTCTTCCATCGTCTCGTCCACCGGCTCCGGCTCAATCTCCATCCCCCACCTCGGCCTCTGACTCGGACTCCGCATACCCGCAATGGCAAGCACGCCCATCTTGTCGGCCTCGCGCTCGCTGCACAGCCACGGATACCGCTGCCGAAACCACCTCACTTGGTAGACCTCAGGGCGCGCGGCGGACTGGTGTGTCTGTGTCGTTAGCGTGGAGGCGGGGAGGGTGGGGGGGCGGGGGCGGGGAGACGGGGAACATACTCGTGCCCGTGCGAGGTCCTGCAGCCGCCCGACAATCCCCGGAATGTCGCTGCGCGTGCGGTCGTCGATCGGGTCTTGGAACTTCACCTTCTTGCGTGCGCGCGGCGGCGGTGGCAGCGGTGAAGTGTTGGTGCTGAGGTGTTGGAGCAGAAGGTTTACCATGTTTTGTATGTTTGGGTTCTGGGGGTTCGATTGTTGGTTCTGGATTCGGGACTCTGGGGTTCTCGGGTTGGAGGATGGTTCAAGCTGTGTGGTGGTGTTTAAAACCCGCTGCTGGCGCGGCCATCTTGGGCTGAAGCACAGTTTGCCGGGCTGTCACTCGGCTGGGAGCCGCATCGTGGATTGGGTCGAAACGCGCCGCTGGGTGGATGTGCGATACTGGCCGCTTGAACTGGAGAGTGGGCTGGGCGGGGCTGGCGGCGATTTTTGTCGCGCAGCCGCACCGCACAGCCGATCCACTCGTATAATGAAGCATTGATCTGGCCATGTACCAGATTGTGCCTAGCCACTCATTCTGCTCCCGCTGTAAATGGATCCCTCCGTTTCAGCACTATGGTGTTTTGTGATGGAGCGCAGGCTGGCGCCAGGAGAAGTAGTCGCCGCCTGTGTGGAGTCGAGGGGGTGGGCTCCAATTGGAGACGGCAAGCTGACTTCGGCGTCGTGTTGGGCTGATGCGAGGCTTGCATATGATGTCACTCGAATGACCTGTCGAGTTTCCTGCCTGCATGACTGATTGTTTTGTGTAGGTCGTGTGACTCTCTATTGATATCCCGGATACTATATCATATGCTTCTCTTAATTCCTCTACCTGAAACGTAAAATCTAGAGTATCGAAACAAAGTCGTGCTCACATTTACCGTCCGACAGTTATTGCAACGTAATGGTTTCAAACACCTTGTATGACTCGTATTCGCGGATATCAAAGTACGATTCGGACTTTGACCGTAAGCTTCTAGAGTGGAGATAATTCCAACAGAAACTTACGGCGAAGAACAATCAAACAAACAAAGATAGTTGAGGGCGCGATAATGAATCAATCACTTGAGATTGGTCGAAAGGATGGTGTAGGATGCAGAAATTGAAAAGATGATTGATCGATCTAAGCGTTGAAGAGAAAAGGAAAGTAGCAGAGGTGATAACCGAAGTAAGTGTCAAGAAGTCGTGAGCCTCAAAAAGTGCGTCAGAGCGTCATCTGCTTGAATTCACACTCTCTATGACCTGCGATCTCCAATGCACATTTTACATAAATTTACTTGAAACAATCGTTTGAAGAGTTATATTAATATCCTGATCATTTCCCTCTGTTATTTATCTAACTTTCCTGGGGATTCAAAATAATGTTTCATTTGTTGAAAATAGTGCGCGCTTATATCGAGTGATATTACAGATGAATCGAATGCGAACTGCCAACTTCTAACGACTAAGAAAGATAGGAATACTACAGCTATAGATCAGGGCGGTTCATCGAAACGTTCATTTAGCCATTGTTTGATTATAACCATTGTTTGACCGTTTTTAGACTATTTCTGAGAATTCGAATAGTTTTCAGTTGGTCGTTAAACTATCATTTGTTATGTAATGGTTTTGTAAAAACCCCCTTTTTTAACACTGTACTGAAACAGCAGGGAAGTTGCTACGCCGCATGTATAGTAGTGTGGATGAAATCATGCACGACCGATCACTCGTTGTTCGACACTTTAGTCGCTGGTCATGTGATAAATAGAGGCTTGGCATAGTTTTACCATCGCCTCCACACTGTTTCCTGAGCTTACCTCTTCATCACTTACTGTACTTAACCTAACAATACAAGAGCAATCTCATCTCTGTACATCCTCCTCCCTCATAATACGTGACTGAACTACTACAGCATGAACGCCGCTCTACCTCAACTTATGTGTTTTGAGGAAAAATGTAGTAGTATTCTGCCATGAAAATAGGGACTTCCAACGAAGACACAGCAAAAATGATTCAGCCGGGATTTGAACCCGGGTCGGGCGCAGAATGCGGTCAGTCTGGTAGCTGATTGGCAAGCGCCCATGATACCCCTACACTACTGAATCTTATGTCTGCAAGCCAGTTAGGCCATATATGAGAGCACTTGCACGACATCTGAAGGTCCATTTTTCTTGAATTGTCACCTGCACAGTCAAATACTAACTGAACTACACGGATTTATTTGAAAGTTTCAGTACAATTTTTGGATAAGATTCAAACGAAACGATACATTTTTGAGAGTTGATGGGATGGCAGAGTGAACGAATGCCGAACTGACATGTGAGATGATGGAATGAAGTCAGCGGCTCTTCATGAGCTAGGAAGAAACCTGACATTCCCATCGCACGTATTTTACTCCTGCTTCTTGTCCTATTCTTCTCTCGAGTAGTAATACTCTGTTCTGAACTCTTCTCATCAGTGCTATTCAGCCCTATGTCCGATCCTGTCAAGCCAGCCCCAGGGACCCACTCGTTCGATCAAATGCTTTAACGATGAAAGTTCGCGTAATTCCATTGGCGAAAGGTCGACATGCTTCCAGAACCGAGGTTTATAATACTGAAGAAGCAAGTGAAGAAGAAGGTGTACCGTTTGTTTGCTCACAATGGCAGCCAGAATGGCGTTAGAACGGTGAACGTAGTGGCCGGCTCAGGGAAACGAAAGAGAAAATTTGGGCTCCCGAAGTCATCCGCTCATGTCTAACGAAGACGAAATTCACAAAAACATTCCGTGGCTGCATAAATACGAAAATACACTGCCTATTTGCTACTGCAGCCCCATTGCGGATAATAGAGGCCGATACTAGAAACTGAGGCATAATCGATACCTGCCGAGACAGAATGTGGTTTGGTGGCAAAGTATTTCTTTGATTTGGGGATTCAGGACGTCGGTTTCATTTATCTCAAGTTATTACCTATCTGTCAACATAGTTCTCTCTGAAGCAAAATATATTCCGGCTCGTAACAAGTGGCCCGTTCCGAAATCTTACACAAACACTATGTTGTGCATCGAATTGACGCCACTCCTCTTTTTGAAGGCATGCGTCATATCTACTTTTAAATATTAGTTTGTGTAGAGGACATGCAATACCGACTCGAAATAGAAAGTTTGATTGGGCCAAGAGTAACAACACTTCAGACATTTTGCATTTGACAAACCTTCAAAATGAATTTTATGGCGTTGAACGATTAGTCGATTGAAACCAAAGCGAAAATAAAAGTGGGAGATCAAAGTCTTCGGAGAAGGGAAAGGCATTATTCAACTGGACAAAGATTAGGGCTGAAAGAGGTCATCACCATACATGACTGGGCACCCCGGGCTCACTCTACAGGACGTCAAGGAAATCGCCGCATCTCGTTATCGTGAATTGCGAACTGGCCTACATAAAGCGAGTGATCAAACGAGCTAGGTATCTTTCTCATTCGTCAACAAGATACAAGGTTGCATCAGCCTATCTTCTTGCATGCAGTTTTTTTGAAATCATCCATCTCCGCGCCCCCGCGTTCAAGGCCCGGTTTTCACAGAATACGTTCCATGTGAGAGTCAGTTGCGGCCTTTGCTTGGTACGAGGGAAATGTTTTCGTCAAAAAAAAAACGCAAAAAAGCTTAGCACTTTAAGAGTTATTTTGGGTATGAATCCTGGCTAGCTCGCTCGTCTTCCGCCGCGCCTTATTGTTCGCTGAAAACAACCGCGACGGCAAATTCCGGTCAAGAGAACACGGGCCGAACGATGCGGGCTGTCGAGATTTTAGTATATCGATGTTCTAGGCTATCCAGACATTTTTGGGAAAGCGAACCTCTCAGTTTCATGATCGGAGATAAAACACCGCTTACACATACCCGGAAGGAAGGAGATCCGTCACCCTATTTTTATCAGCCAAATCCTGCCATTCTAAAAGATATCTCCCGCCTGATTCAGCCATCGTCTACCATGCACAGTCAAAAATGTATTATTTTCTACAAACGGCTTGCGTGAATATGCCCAATATATTTCAAATATGTCTGGTACCGCATTAAATGGCCACAACCAAGCTTGTGAGGGGATAATTAGATCTCGCAGTTCAGTTACCATCGACCCTGTCTAATATATCTCTTTTGACTTTGATTTTAGACCCATCTTTGCCCAGAGCGAAAGGTATGTAATGGGTGTTCGGCTGTGGCAAGTTGGCTGATCATGATCTACCAACCGATGTAGCACTGCATATCCGTCAAGACCGGCCTTCTGCGGGAGACGTAAAGTGCATACATAAAACGGCCCGGGTGTAACCTCAAAGTGCAATTACATGAATAAAGGAAAACAAAAGGAATGGTTGAAGGATGGAAACAAAGTATTAAACCGTGGTACGATCCCTAGATTTGTGCTTGGCTAACTAGCTTGGTGTTAGTAGGAGTACTAAGTTTCACATGCTTCTATATAATTTATAACGACGTCAAGTATGCGGGTATGCATAGCTACAATTCGATCCGGATATAATACGGTACATGAGCACACACAAACTCTAGATCTTATAATATGAAGTTTCACGTCGTAATAACGATGGGCTACCTAGATGGCCATCCCTATGGAACCGCAAACGGCCCGGCGCCGTCCGGACCAGAGTGCCGGCCTCACTGGCTAAATACGACGCTTTTTCCAGACTTCGCTTACACAAATAAAGAAATCTATTCAAACAGAGATCATCAACCCAGGTATGATTCGGGATAGGGTTACATAGACGATTACTCGGAAATAGTTACTGCGACGCAGTCGGTCCAGGGTTCCAGCTGAAACCCCCGAATACACGAAGAAGTTTAGAAAATTGCCAGCGTATGTTTCGGGAGGATTGAATTAAGCCTATACTACCCATTCACGTACCCGGTAGAGGTCTGTCATTTATCCCTGAATACGGCCGCCATGGAAGGCACAGACACGCTCAGCAATTCCAAAATCGGCAGGGCACAGAAATTTTTCTCGATATTGTTTTCTTCAGAAAAACATTGAAGTTACGCAATGTTTTACGTGCTAAAGGTCGATTATGATAGAATAGTGGGATGTTTGCCTCCTACTATGTGATATATTGGTTCACGAGCTTCTTTCTGATATGGAAAGTTCTACTATCTCCGGCATATAACGCAGAGGACAGGCTGCTATCGCACCGGACAAAATGTATACGAAAGTTTAATATACCAGCTTCGATGGATGATGTAGTAGTTCATGGGACGCCTGATAACTGTCGATTTGGTTCGTGGGGGTCAAAGATAATCTCGTGTTAGACATGCAGAACTCTCGCTCGGATTGCAACCCCATGGAAATACGGCCGCAAAGTGGTGGTGTCCGTGCCGACTGCGTACCTTAGTTCAGTAGCAATACGATAAGGAAACACCAGACCCGTGGGATGAATGGTTTGATCGTGGTGGGCGAACAATCTATTGAATAGTTTTTCCGGACCGGCCAACGCTCAAAACGTTGACGGGAAGCAAGCAGCTGGAGTTAGGCAGATCGCTGAATATGGAGAGGCTAATGCAGGTACAGATTGGGCCAGAACACAAAAAAGGAAAAGAAAACTTACAATCCCCGTCAATTTCGAGTGGATATATTAAAAATCTGCGGCTCATCTAGAAATCTGCTGCTGGCGCCTATATTGTCACAACACATAAGTAAAAAAGGAATAATCCGAGTCCCGAAACTTAGGGAACGGTGGTGCGGGAAACCGTTCAATCGAACACGCACCTAGCACCGCACCCCCCACCTCTCATCAGTCTGGATGGGATTTCTATGCAAGCTTGGTATGGCAAGGATAGTGTCCCTGGAAACTAAAGATGGGGCGATTTTGGTGTAGCGGAGTGCGGCCCGTCAACTCCGTCAAGGTACCAAAGACGTGTAGATATGTGTCTTGAAACTCTTACGGAAGCTTGAATACATTTTTTTATGAACTGAGACGCAATTGATCGAACTAGAATAGCACACAATATGTACCATGGAATCAAATGCCTGCAAATGATTTTGCGAGGTCTGTGCGGATCAACAGCTAGCATCGTCACTATCAAAGCTTCGGAGCCTGTGCAAAGCTGACCGACGATAGCTGGGTGCTACGGCTCAAGGTATAAATCGAAACAGATTTCCTTCCTCTAAAATCTAACAAACAACTATTTCTGGTCCACTCTCCACAATATTGCCTCAAGTCAAAAAATACTTTTCTAAACTATCCTCAAGCACAAATCTTCAAGAAATTTATCCAACTACTCCAATCTTCAAAAATGTCCTACGATCCTCACCACACAGAGCGCCGCATGGAAGGCTCGCGCCAACTCAATATCCAACTCGCTGCTGCTCGCTCAGGAAGTGTGGTTCCTCCTATCGACGCTTCAATCATCAATGAAGCCGCCTTTGTGCAGTCGAATAGTACGCCAGTAGAGCCCACTGCAAACCCACTCGAAAGATATCTCAAACTAGACCCTCAACAAGACGCATACGTGGTGTACACGCGGACAGCCACACAAAACGAACTCCACGCCCGGGGGGTGCTTCGTCGATAGGACCTGTCGTGTATCATCTGAAGCCGCGGGTGGCCGCTTAGACCCCGTGCCCTGGCCTAGTGCTTTTAAGTCAGCAGCAAGGCTAGTCAGTATGGGTTGCGAAGTCAGCACTCCCCGGCGGCCCGAAAAGGAAAAATCTAGTACTTTGAGTGTGGCGGCGGGCCGACGGTTCCTCCGAAAATCTTTTTTCTTATTTGCATTGTATATAAAAAGGGGTGTTTTTCTATTATTATCATTTCTCTTTTGTTTTCCTTTTTTTTGCATATTGATTGGGACTGGCATTCCTTCTTGTGTTTGTTCTTCTTTCATACTTTACTGTTGCTATATGCAAGGAATGATTCGAGTTTGCGGTGGCGCCGATGGACGGGCGGAAGGATCGACTCATGGATATATGGCCCATTAAAGAGATCTGGCGGTACATCTTTCCCGTTTTGTCGCGTTTAAATGGGTTTAATCGGTACCGCTTGGGATTGAGAAGCTGGGAGGAGAAGCTGTTTCCTATAACAGGGAAACTTATAATACGACAGAGCTATATCACAATTTACTAGGTCCCGGGGGACTGGTGACTTCATGTAAATACTTTTCAATATACTATAAACTCATCACATCACATTTTGCCTTTTGTTTTAATCTATCCCTAAATCCTCCGAAACGGGCGAACACGTACACCCTCAACCCCCGACGTACCGTTAGGGTTACGAATACACGTCGCCTCCGTCGGTCCGACGCCGCCTCGGTCTATTGAGAGCGCGTCGGGCCCCCAGACGGCACAGTGCCCGGCAAGACGTCCCGACGCCCACGACGGGATATATATCTCGCTGGCTCTGGCTCTGTTCGCCCGTCCCAGAGCTCTAGATAGGCTAGCACTCGCAACTATCGTCGCGCCCGCACCAGCGCCTGTGATACTCACCCTCAGGCCAGTTTCTGCGGCTAGTAAATTGTGAGCCTGATCGTCGGCCGGCCCGTCGTCCGATGTCCTCCGGCCGCGGCCGGAACGGCAACCGAGTCATGGATGGTGCGCGCACCGTCGGGTGGGAGGGAGACGTGCCTGGGGATGTGATATATCGGGGCAACCGCCGGAGCGGCCAATCATGTGATTGTGAGTTTTTGTATGTGGTTGTTAAGACTATTGTTTCTAGATCATCCCGCGCAGCAACCCCCACGGCTACACAGATATCTTTAGATACTGCCGTGTAATATCCTATAAAATTTTGACTCTGCATGACAAGCAATAAACACCAACATCTCGTCCCGAGGTTCAAACTATTATCCTCGTGATGTGGAATGACCTTCGTGGAAACATCGGAAAAGGGGCCAGGCACATTTGTTCAATTCACACCCTCATCAAAATCCTTGGTAGCGACTGGTTTGAAGTATCCCATCGATCAGATCAAAAAGGAACAAGGATTATTGTGATGGACTCAAAGCTGGAAACTCCAGGTAGGGGGGACTTCGGACCACTTCCGTCCCCGTTCGGTGGGCATAGTTGTCTCTAAAATAGAATGGAATTCTTAATAGTTGGTGTCATTCACATGCTTCTCAAAGCGCATCGAGATGACGGTCGACAGATCCATCGAGCTTTCGTGTCAACCGTTTCTGCGGAGCGGAATGGTCGAAGAGCCAGAAATTTGCAGGGCCTCGGCGGTATCCAGCAGGCCTCAACGCGACGGGTAGTAGCTGGTGATAAAGAGAACAAAACTGTCAATATGAATGTTACAAGTATCGAAAAATTAGCTTGTCGTTGCATTTACCTCCACTTCTACCATAGTGCTAAACCGAGTGACAGTCTGTGCAAACTTCACTCTCAACAACCATTGGTTGCTACCCCACTTTTCATCATCGCTAATTTCCTTAAGCCAACTACATCAACTTCAAGTTACTGCTTCTATCTTTCTTCATGACCTATGTTTGACACCAAAGCAAGCTTAAAGAACCTTCGGGTAACGGAGTACGAATAGGCTTTGCCTTTCACTCCTGCAGTGGCTGTTTGCATCAAAGCCAAAAGTTTGCTCGTCACACCTGAGCCAAATCCCACGAAGCTCGACGTTATTATTGGAAGGCATTCAGTTGACCTCCGGCTCCAAAGGAATTGAATCTCCGCAATATCGAGGATAGACGATCAAGAAACGATGGATGAATAGTTTATGGTTACTGCATCCACCTTGAACTTAGGTTATTACCGAGTGAGAACAACTAGCTATTGGAGCTGTTAATCATATGCTGAAAGAAATGGAGTTTGAAGACCTACCTTGCACATTGGGGCAACCGGATTGACGACCTGGCGGCCCCTGATACCAAAACTTTGATTGTCTTCAGTAAACACACAACAGCATACATCTGACCATTATAATCGAGAGTTCTGAACGACAAAGAATCATTTGGAATATGAGCGAAGCTTCGAGTTATCAGAACACGTCCACGGGTGGTGGTGTGGTATCCACCCTGCCGTCCTCCATGGCCCCACCACCGCTAGTCTACGGGTCTACTCCGTACTAGTCTAGTGTTCACTCACCACCGCTAGCTTTACCTTGCAGAATTCGAGAAAAACGCAGTGAGACTTCGTGGCCAAACTCAACACCAAGGCATTGTGGCTGAGTGGTTAAAGCGTAGCACTCGAAATGCTATGGGTTCGCCCGCGCAAGTTCGAATCTTGTCAATGTCGAGTTATCTTTTTGTCCCTGACCTGGTGGGATTAGAGATGTTTGGCGATATTAGAGTATTGCCGGCCGGATAAATATGATCATATTCAGGCTCCCATGTATCACCACCAGGAAACCAGGGCCTTATCGTGAAAATGATCACAAATCAGCACTTTAACTGCATGACGTCGCGTCAGCTTTGCACATTGTACGGGAAGATCAGATCTGAGCCAGCAATTTTGACCTCAATGTATGCACGACCTTCATGCCGAATCCCGAGATGATTTGTTGTACAAATCGTACTTAGGATTTGAAACACCACGTACACGTACTGCCTGCTACAAGGTCGTCCCTCGAATTCACTTTGCACGATGCATAGACGGCGACACCTTTGCTAACCCTTACCCGGTAGTGCTCCCTTTGCATGGCCGCTAACATTAATAATCAACTGCAGAACACGCCACATCCGTGTCTGGGCCAACCAAAAGCCCTAAAAGGCGCACGCCACACTCTAATTAACCGACCTTAAAGAAAAGCGTAAAAAAAAATCAACCTCCGAACAGCTAACCGGTGTTTCCCCGAAATTTCGCACAGCCATCCGATTCATTTGTAATCAATTTGATTACAAAGCCCCCTAGATAGCTGCATGCAGCCTCGGGAGCACTAATTTTTTTCTGCCTCCCACCAAGGTGCAAGGGGTGAGGTCGCCCCACTGAGTGTTCCTAGGCGCATGGAATGCGGACGAAGGGCAGAGGAATGCCTATTATTCAGCAATCTAACCCGTAACGAGCCACAGAATTTACTCCTCTAGCCCGAAAAAATCGAAGAATCGAACCTGAATTGTCTTTTCTGGTATCGATAACCGTTAAACATCGAAATCTAGAGACAGCTGCAGCCGCGCTAGTGACGTAGCGGCCGTTAAGATTGTGACGTGAGATGCCGTTAATAATTAATTTTTCTTCCCGCGCTGCGTGGAGAAAGAATTGAATTGCTGCGGGGCAGGGTTGGAGGCAAAGGGTCCTGAAGATATATAAACAACACCCGCGGCCTTGCAAAAAATATTTGTTCACCATCCAAACCAACCCATCAAATCCCAACACCCATATCACCTCACACTTCAAAATGACTTCTCACGACGCAAACACCGCTCCTAAGTCTTTGGTCAACGTGCCAGCTCCCGACGTAAGTTATATTCAAACTCTTTGAGGCCCTCTATACCATCAATTGCTAACACGCTCTTCGTAGATCTCCTACTTCACTCCTGCTCAGCAGCCTCCTTCCGGCACCGCCTACGACCCCCAGCCAGATGGCACTCACCCACCCGCACTTTTCAAGCCTCTCCGCATTCGGGGAGTCGAGTTCCCCAACCGCATCATGCTCTCTCCTTTGTGCCAATACTCCGCCGAAGACGGCCACATGACACCGTGGCACATGGCCCACCTTGGTGGTATCTTCACTCGCGGCCCCGGTCTGACCATCATTGAGGCCACCGCCGTCGTCCCTGAGGGCCGTATCACCCCCTCAGATGTCGGTCTCTGGAAAGACTCCCAGAAGGAGTACATGTCGAAGGTCGTTGAGTTCGCACACTCCCAGGGACAGAAGATTGCCATCCAGTTGGCACACGCCGGACGCAAGGCTTCTTGCGTTGCCCCGTGGTTGTCATTGGGCGACGTCGCTACTGAGGCCCAGGGTGGATGGCCCAACAATGTCAAGGCACCTTCTGCCGTCGCCTACAACGATTCTCACGCTCAGCCCCACGCCATGACTCTTCAAGACATCGAGGACCTCAAGGCCGCGTGGGTTGCCGCCGCCAAGCGCGCTGTCGCCGTCGGTTTCGACGTTGTCGAGATCCACAATGCCCACGGTTACCTGCTGCACTCTTTCGTCTCGCCTGCCTCCAACAAGCGTACCGACCAGTACGGTGGTAGCTTCGAGAACCGCACCCGTCTGACCATCGAGATTGTCGACGCTGTGCGCGCCGTCATCCCCAAGGACATGCCCCTGTTCCTGAGAATCTCTGCCGACGACTGGCTTGAGGAGTCCGGCATTGAGGGCTGGACTGTTGAGCAGTCCGCTCGCCTTGCCCCCATCCTGGCCGAGCACGGTGTTGACTTGATCGATGTCTCATCTGGTGGTCTCCACCCTTCGCAGAAGATCAAGGGTGGCCCAGGTTACCAGGCACCATTCGCCAAGCAGGTCCGCGAGGCCGTTAAGGGCAAGTGCCTTGTCTCTGCTGTCGGTAGCATCACCACTGGTACCCAGGCCCAGGAGCTCCTTGATGGAGAGTATGCCGATGTCATCATGGTTGGCCGCATGTTCCAGAAGAACCCCGGACTTGTCTGGACTTGGGCTGAGGACCTGAACGTTGAAATCAAGGTCGCCAACCAGATTGAGTGGGGCTTTGGAGGCCGTGGTGGAGGAAAGAAGAAGGTTTCCAAGAAGGACCAGGCTTTTTAAGGGGTTGAGTTGAGAGTTGATGTTGAGCATTAGATTTTGTATAATTGTTTATTTGTTTTAGATTTAGAATTGGGGCGTAAACAGATTAATATTTTTACTATACTACACAAGTTGTTTCCATACTCGCTTTACGTGATCAAACAGCCTCATTGCATAGTATGGTGTATACAATCTACTGATTTCTGGATTAGAATTGTCTCCTGCTGCATGTGGTAATAAAAAGCAGAAGCTCGGTCCACGCTTTGGCCGTTTGCGTTGGTCGATACTCATCGCGGAGAGTCGGCAAAGGCCCAAGGGTACACATCGCCGAAACGTTTCACAGAAAGAGGATAACTAGTGTGTGTTAAAAGAGTCCTCATAATAACCATATCTAGTCTGCAGGAATTTTGACCCAATTAGCAGTCGATAGGATACTCCTGTATCGATCCACCACAGCTGAATCCTTCTATTCTTTACGTTATTCAATAATTGATCCCACGCAACCCATCATTCTGAATGGTGCCTCAATCAGTCTTCATTCAAAAGAGGCTCATTTCCCACTCAATCTAAAGGGAGAAAAACAAAAAGGAACCGACATTGACAAGATTCGAACTTGCGCGGGCGAACCCATAGCATTTCGAGTGCTACGCTTTAACCACTCAGCCACAATGCCTTCTGATGATTTTGTGGCGCCATGTGTGGCCACAATTTTATAGGCATTCACGGTATGTCCGCAAGTGTGATGCACGCGACTAAGCAAAGAGTACGGCGCTGCGAGGTACCGGCACGATATGGCCAAACGTGCTGCAGCCAAGTTTTTTTATGCGCTTAAGCTGGAACGTCAGGTTAAGCAAAGTGGTCTCGGGTGGCTGCTAGTTAACACCTTTACTTAACCTATCTACTCTACTCCGTGTACAGCTTTCCCACTGGTGGCAGACTAGTCATATCAAGTCACTCGGCTGGGTAGTCACTGGGCAGTAGCCACAACACACCCTTTTGGTGGACTAGGTGTCGAGGATGGTTTCTAGCAGAACCAATTGCCTGTTTGGTTACCGGCCCAAGAATGGTAATTGCTTCTAAAAGGTATCCACGTATTGTAGGTGCATCAGTCTATTTTCACAGACTATATGGAAGCAAAAGAACATATGCCAGGAGGCAAAAGATAACTGATTCAGCCGGGATTTGAACCCGGGTCGGGCGCAGAATGCGGTCAGTCTGGTAGCTGAATGGCAAGCGCCCATGATACCCCTACACTACTGAATCTAGTGTTCTGTCATCAATGGCTTAAAGTGCTTTATGATAGGCAGATACTTGCTGTACAGTACATTCTGAGGCAGTCTGCATCTTCTCCTGAGTACTAAACATGCCTATAAATCATATATCGTGCGTGGATTTCTCTTGGCAAATACTTGTGTGAATATCTAACAATCATCGTCACTGATTCCACACTAATAGTTGAAAATGAATGCATGCTCAATTAACCGTCTTCAGTCTTACATCTGTAGTGCTCAAGATTCGTAATAGCCTTGCAACGCAGTTTAACAAATGCCCTGCATATTATTTTCCGATATCTCTAGCTATATGCCCAATTTTATGGGCGCTTATGTGGACAATAGTAATTATCTCCACAATAACACGCCCGCGAGTCCGAATGATTCGTCGCTCCATGGCCCGACAGAGACTCGGGCGAATACTCCGCATCCCCACTGTAGCCATACCCCCCATCCGCAGTGTAGCCATACCCTGCTGGCGTACACTGGTATGTTCCCACATTTAAGTCATTATCATCCGGATTGCATGGGGACGAATAAAAATTTGTAGCCCATCCAGCGGGCGGGGGAGGCCGGTAAATTTGATCCGTTGCAGTGTAATGGTATCTGTCGGAAGATTTTTTGTGTCTTGTAGGTAATATATCAGCTGCAATAGACCCGAGTGTGTGTGCGATGGTTGTGCTGAGCTTTGTAGAGGTTGGGCTAGTGGTGGCGGGTCCGGGCGCGCACGTGCTTTGATGGTATGTTGGGGAGCATTTTTTTGTGAAGAGGGATTTGAAGAGGCGGTGATATACGGTGGGCAGACGTTTCTCGTGCGTACAGAATACATGGAGGATCACAGACGAGACGGAGCATGGGGTACTTCAATAGTTAGGGCTATATTATGTGCAGAATATGGGTTACATAACAGGCTCTGTAAGTGCATCAGGATGGGAGCTGGGAGTTGGAAACCCCCTGGCTACAAATTATTTTTATGGATCTATCGGTCTCAACTCATTCGTTAGCTTACTCCGCAGTTCGGGAAGCATATCACACGCTAAAGTTACACTTGACTGGCTCGATCATGGCCTACGCTCTTCAGACAACTCATCGTCTAACTCCACCGTCAGGACTGATAATATGTGTGAAGTAGCATCTGCACCATTGACACTTTGCATATCATTCGTATCGATTGAATGATTCTGCGAGAGTGACTCTATAGCCTAGTTCTTATTCGCTATAAATTACATATTCGCCTGCAGCCACGGCAAAGGGCAGCCTCATGGTAGATGTAGATAGCCGACCTAGGTAGCTCGCGAATTGCTTGTTTAGACGTCGCGACGTGGCGATCTCATGCCCACCCATCTACCAGCCCGCCAGAGACTGAGGGTTGGCAGCCAAATTTTGGCAGGTTGGGGAGTTATGTAGATGGTATTCACATTTTCAAGATTAAGCTCGTTTAGGCTACCTATAAGAAAGTAATCTTTGCTTGCACGCTACTCGGCTGTGTTCGTGCGTCAGTCATACAGCTCATTAAACCTCATAGAATATCAATCGATTCAGTAGTGTAGGGGTATCATGGGCGCTTGCCATTCAGCTACCAGACTGACCGCATTCTGCGCCCGACCCGGGTTCAAATCCCGGCTGAATCAATTTTTTGCTCTATTTTGTTCCAGATGATCTTCTTTTGGCGGTGGGTTAGTTAACCTTCGCTGTGCTGTAGGCGCGTCCTAGGCAGCCAGTGAGAATTATTCATAGATCGATTGTGGCAGGGTGGCAAGCAGTTGCAAGTCTGAAGATGAAGAACAGCATCGAAGAATTCGGGTTATGTAAATCAACAAGTAAAGTAATTTCCAGCGCTCTGATTGCCCGCAAGCAGCTGTGATCCCGAACAGAGGCTAAATCCAATTCTCGCTGCATACAGCTCGCACAGCCGGGCTGATTTTCGGCCTGAGATGCGCTGTGTCAGCCGTCGGAGAAGCTCCAATACTCTATGGTAACACCACTTTCCTGGTAATACTACATAATATAAGGCTCCGACAGGCCCGAAAACACACAAAGAATTCAGCCCTGACAGTACGTCATGGAAATATGTAAATCACTAAGGCCGTTTCCTGAGACCGATCCCCATAAGACGTCGTTGGACGCCTCATTATGCCTGCGGCTTCATGTAGAGTATGTAGCGTATATCACATCTCCATCTGCACGCGATACCCACTCGATACCCACCAGCGTGCTAGCCCGTCAGCGGCGGTGCACCGTGTCGCCACCTTGCCTCGATGCATCTTCCAATTCCGCGATGTCGATTCATCCGATGATCAATCCTGATCATGACGCTCGCGAGTCCGGGTGCACTGTCATTGTCGTGGTGCCAGGGTTGGTTTTTGGGTTTCGCGCACAAACCTCGCATAGTCGGGTCGGCTAGATACGGTGATAACCTTAGATAAGTAGCGGGGCACGAGGCTGTCAGGTAACACAACGCACAAACCTCTCACCAGCCAGGGTCTCGGGCGTTTAGGTTTCACGCACAAAAGACGCAGCGGGGTGCTGACGGAATGGACGCCTTGTTGCCACCAGCCCGCAGTGAACACATCTCATCAGAGAACAAGGCAGAGAGCTTTGGGTTGCGGCGCGAAAATCGAAAGTCACGGTGCACTGGAACAACAGGTGAAGAACAAAAAAGCACTCTTTCTTTTTGTCTGAACAAGGCCTAACTACAGGGCCACGCCCGATTTCATAAACAATATAATAATCGATCCCAAAGAAACAGAAGCTCTCCCGTTCATCATCATTCATTCGTTGCCGGGAAACAAAAAGGAGGGTGCGGTAGAAATAAATTGATTTAACAAAACATCCTTATCTCTGCTCCCGCCGTTTCGTGCCACCATCTAGCTCCGTGTGTGTTGAACCCCTCGGGTTTTAATATGCGTTGTAGTTGAGACTCTGGCGAGACTGTTTTCGTTTGGTGAGAGGATGGGACGGGGCGTTGCGGCGCTGGTGGCAGGCGTGGTGGTTATTTAGCTGCCGCACTGTGGGTGGTAGTTAGTAAGATGGACTCGGATGAGAGGTAGAAGTGGTGGAGAGGAGCTTACTGAGCAGTCGTCCTTGGGGCAGGAGCAGCCAGAGGGGCAGTTGCAGGGACCCATTTCGATTGATTTGAAGTTGGAAAGGTGGTAAAAAGCTTTAAAGTTGTTTGTGTGAAGTGTTGTAGAAGCTGTTGCTTTGGCTATCGAGAAGGTCGACGAGGTGGGAATGAGGGTTCCTTTTATGCTCTTGGAGTGGCGGCGGCGGCGCGGGGCTTTGAAGACAAGACGGCGCGTGGTGCGGGGTCTTGCTCGCGAAGCACCAGGGCACCAAGGCTATACCGTAAGCAGTTGGACAATCAGTACCAGGTTCACTATTTAAAAATACAACATCTACACGAACACCTTCTGCGTGACCCTGTCACCCTGCTTTCTGTTTCGTTTACCTAGCTGCCCACCAGCGATCTCCGGTCTGACCTGCTCGGCTCGCATGTTTGCTTTTCCGATCACGATTTGGGCGGACGAGTGGCGTGGATATGCGCTGATAGTGCTGGATGGGGAGCGACCCTGGCGCTTGCGAGGTTCATCGCCAGTAGCCACTTGAGCTTTTTGTGCGTCGTCGTAACTGAGTCGGCCGCCGACCGCCGGTCGATGGGCCAGGGATAACACGCGCATTTCTGCGGGCGATAGAGAGAGATTGAGCCCAATAACGAGCCAAATAACATAGTGGTTGTGACCCGGTAACTGGTGAACCGATGTGGGAGTTTCATGCCGAATTCCTGAAGCGGCCTACGCTGCGGTGCACATGTCAACGATATAACGTGGGGTAGCGCACACTTAAATAGCACTTTATGCATGCCGATGAAGTTGTTTCGTTTCACTCAGTGGAGACTGGAGATCGCGGCAGTTCTTCGTTTCCCTCGCTTGACGAATAGGCACCGATACCGACGCCGAATCCGTGGTACTTCTAGCCTGCAATCTCCACACAGACCGCCATGTGCAGACTTTAGTTGCAGGAAGTCCATATGGTAGCGAGCTCCAGCTGCAGATTTGATGTAACATCGATATCTATCACTAAGAGTTTGGTCAGTTCCCGATCTGATAACGTAAAACAGCACAAAATGCTCAGTCCAGCTCCGAGGCAGCGTCTATGGTATGTAGGTGTGGTTGGTACCCACAACGAATAGCCAAGTCCGCAAATAAGACGCAGGTGTCATGTGTACCGATTCAGCTTGTTGCTTACATTCCACCACTCCCAAAGTAGCGCTCTACTCTATATAAGAAACTGATGTCACCGTTGACCACTGATGAAGACCAAAGTATTCATTGTTGTTAGAAATAGAATCATCGTGAAGTGCTTGGTAATCATCGAAAATCTGTAAAAGACAGAAAGCCAGACTCACATGAGGGGTAGACATGGTCCAGAACACTGTAGAAGACGGAGAACTGGTTGAACCCTGGTGCCTGTCTTGGAACTCAGTCCTGTCAAAAGTGATCTCACAACTTTCGTCTGTCCTCAGGCTACGCAGCCCACCTGCAACTCTTCATGCGCCCATCACATCTTACGCTACTTTATCTCGAAGAATTCGCACGAAGATTCGAGTTCTCCTGATTTGACAAGCGCCTTCAGGGTTAGTAGGTAGTTACGTTTCCCCGGCTCCAGACATCAATCACTGGATTCGAGTTGTAATGAATCATCTGACATCAATAAGAAGCTAACTTTGTATTATCCTAGATTATATGACCACCAGGTTCTCAGGAGAGATTTTGCGTGTAGCTTATTTACCTCATAGCCTCTCCAGAGTCGAGAATCCGATCATCTTGTTGCGGCGTAACAGTGCCCGTTTCAAGTGATTTTTGTTCTTTTGGTCTCGAATCTCCTATTTCTGCTACTGGAGTTTCCTCGCTGTTCACATTGCTCTCTTCCCTCTTCACAGTACTCTCCTCCCTGTTCAAATTGCCGTCCTGCACTGCGGGTCCGTTCATATGCGCGGCTGAGCTACTCTTCGATCTCTTCCACCTACGATATAACAGGTACATGCCTAATAAAATGAGAAGAAAAAGGACAATCATTCCAGCAATGAAACCACCCCGAGCTTTCGAACTACCAGGCCAAGGGGAAGGGCCTGGTGGCTCAGGGCCTAGTGGTTCAACCGTTCTCGTCAGATTGTGTATCAACGCTGCTTCCAAGGCCGGATCGGCAAATCGTGTTCCAAAGGCCGGTTTAATCTGACCTTTTCGGATACTGAACTCAGCTGACCGTTGGACAGTCTCAGGAGTTTTATATTCATTTTTGGGGTCAAATTCTCCAAGCCACTGTAGTGGAAACAAAACTTAGTAATAATTCATTTGCGGATAAAGGTCAACTTACTCCTGGATTGTTGAGATTAAAAATGCTGACCAAATCTTTTTGACATTTTACATTGGATTCAAGCCGTGAACCTGGTGGCCAACCCCCTACGATCAGAAGTTGTCCTCCGATGGCATGGCAAGTATGGCTACGTGTCCAGGTATCTTGTACACTTGCACCCGGAAATCCAGGAACGCTGATTTTTGTCCAGATGAAAGAGGGAATTGTCAAGACGTAGATATCATCAACACCTTGTGTCTGATTGTCGCGTCTTAATTGTCCACCATAAATATAATATCTGATAATCCATTTAGTGACTTAGGCTTGATATAATTGATTCTACAGCACCTACTCCCATGTTCTAGTCGCCTCACTACGTATGAGGGCAGAGCAGAACCTTGTCCGGAGGACTGGCTCTACACCGCTTGCTGCCCAGGTTTTTTGAGTTGACCATTGTTGCGTGTCGAGGTTGTATATCTTGATTTCATTAAAAGAAATATCCTAAACAAAATAGCAGTTAGTAATATTCAAAGGTTTAAATAATTTTTCAAACATACTACTGTTCCGAATTCATCACTCTCATCGGGATCGTCTGCGATAAGGCTGTTTGCTTTGGCAGCCTCTGACATCAATGCAATCATAAATCCTTTGCCTTCTCCAATGATAAATGGCTCTAGAGTTCCGTGCCAATAACCCATGCTATCGTTTTCAGAGAATACGTTGGTCTCATTGACGATGGATTTGGTATCGTGATCATACACTATCATCCCTTTTGTCGGGCGAAAGAAGTTATCTGGTGCATCGCTAGCAGATCTCGGAGTAATGACGCCTCTGTATGGGATTAATTTATTAGAATAAAATTACGACATTGCAAACAAATTAGAAATATACCCTAGATAATAGCTTTTTTTTAGCGAAGGGATAGTTGCTGATGCACCACCAAAAGTCCGGTGAACCTCAGAGCCCTCTTCTTCGACAAAAGAAACATTTTCCCACTTCTTACTGTCCAGGCTAAACTTGTAAATTGTGTACGGTGGGATTTCGGACTTTGACAGGGTGTACTGAGATTTATCCCACCCCGTTTTGTTATAGAAATGTCCGCCACTGATCAAAATGTAATTATCATATCCCGAGACTGCGCCTCTATTGACAACAGCAACCCAATGAGGCTTCTGCTCTTGTATGATAATTGGAAGTTCGGAGGTTGAGAATGGCTTTGATACATCGATCCCCAGGATGTAAGGATCTGACACAATTAGTCAAGTCGAACATAACAGGGAATGGGCACAAATTTTAGAGTGCACGTACTCAAGTCTTGGATTCTGCTACCGTTTTCAAGTTCGAAGATTGCAGAACCACCGTCGATCATCAAAGTGCCACCCACGATTGCAGACTGGTGCGCTCCTAATCTGCACCGTGATTTGATGAAATCGTATTCAGCCTGTAAGTTATCATTGAAAACCGCGTAAACTGATTGCCCGAATCCAAATAAACTCGACAATAGGAATGATAATTTCATAGCTATCGGAGTAAGATTGAAGCTGGAAAGTTCAGCGTGCGAAGAAGCACCTCCCCATTTCAATGCCAAGGAATTTTCCTCGTTTTATACGCCAGGTGCGGCATATGCTCAGCTGAATCCCTCAGAATGCACCTAAGTATTTCAACATTTTAGACAGTGCAGGCACTGCCGTCATCGATGTATAGTTTGAAAAATACAATAGAGGTATGGCGCCCTGACTAGTCTTCCAACTGCATGATGCGTGGTGCAGGTAGTTACATAAACGATAGAACCAACCTGTAATGGCGACAGGAATCATACCGCACAGGAAAACGCCTGGAAGTCTACCTACAGTCAATTGCAGGTGCTAGATTTTGGTGTAATTTGCCAAGGCGTTCACCACTTTCGCCTCGCGACTGTCTGCCATGGGGTAAAAATTAGCGAACTTCCTAACCTATAATAGACAACAGGGCTGCGCACATCCAGTGTTCGACCATAGAGGGGAGCGAACTTCAGCCCCAACTGATTATATTCTTCAGATGCCCCGAAACCTGGTTCACACTGTTGAAATGATTTTCGAGAAGAGTCGGGGTATTTAGGATGAAGTTTCCAAGAGGAACTGATGAGCAGAAGCTGTAAAATTACAACGGAGAGCAGTCTCATTGACGAAGTAGTATTAATTACTATTGGTGTCTGTATCCGCGAGTATTTGGTATTGACGTTCAGTATATTTATTGCTAGCGGCACGGTTTTCTGATGAATATTGACGTTTCTCAGCTGCTACATGTCCTCCACAATGCTTATTCGAACTTTTCATTGTATTTATCTTCCGAGAGGCGCATGAAAACAGTTTTGACGATTCAGCCCAAACATAGGACCAAAGACGATCGATATCCATGAGACAACACGTTGATTCGATTGAGAAACTCCAGAAACAACATAGATAAGTATTTGCAACCTTGTTTATTCAAAATCTTTGAGACCACTTACTGACGAAAGGCTTCAGCAGCTAGGTGGTCTTTACCATTTTTACAGCTCAGTCGGATCGTATCATCAACCAAAGACGAGAGTATGTAATAGCTGTATAATTGGTTACCGAACCCAGGCCGCTGTCCTCAGGAACCTCTCTCGGTTCCCCAGCGCTCCTCTCGCAAACCCAGCAGCAGGCTCCTCAGAATTTATCTGTTCGTCAAGTGCCCATCTCTCTTTTGTCCTCGGCTATCCAAACGGCCAGTAGTTTTCTCGGCGCCTCCGACAGGATGAATAGCAACGAAACGAAACGAAAGGTTGGAGCAGCCGCGAGAACGAGCAAAGAGTGCAGATAGAATAGATGAAGCGACAAAGAAGAGGGGTCGAGCGGCGGGGAAAGTAGAAGTGAAACTGGTGGGTTAGGTGCGGCGACGTGGAAGTATCCATCCGGGTTCCCACAGCTAAAAGTGCCCTTGACCATGCACGCATGCGCATGGAAACAATCAAAAGATGGTAGAAGTCACTAATAAACATAAACCTGTGTCCCAGGGTCGTCTTACATCCATCCTTTCCAAAAACTTCCATGATCGATGTATCGAGAGCGCTAGCCGAGTGACATAAAATGACTGACCATCTTAGAAGGCCCTCTTTAATTACAAGAAAAAGAACATGCTGGAAATCGTATTGTATGTTTCGGTTCAGTGGAAGAGGTGAGCAAAAAAAGGGAATGAGACTCCGGGACCTGGTCTTAAATGATCTAAATCCGAGTGATATCGAGTGCAGAAGTGACAAGCTCTCGACAAGGTAGAACCTCTGCCTGCCTTCCGACTTCCCACTATTGAAAGATCCATCTCACGACCAATTGCGGCCGGGTAAAGATGGGGGCTACTTACAGGTTCTAGATTCAGCTGGAAGCTGCTCTTAACTTTGTACACACCACATAGGAATACTACACGAGCTCTCGTTAAACAGCACCTCTGACACGGACTTCCGGAAGGCGTCCGGGCTATGCTACTGGATATGCCGCTCTCTCTATGCTGTTTGCGCGCTTGCGCATATCCGCGGGTTGCAGTGATAGTGGCAGAGGTGCAAGGCCTCGTACAATTTATTTCCCTTTGTTTTTCTACGAGGTATACAATCTTTATGGCAGCGATGATAGCGAGCAAGTCTACATATATATGCATTGAGGATACTACGCGATCTACAGAGTATCTAATGAAATGTCCCCAACTCACTTAATACTTTCTGAAACGGTACTTGTCAATCCCCTGTCGCTCTGTGTATCTTGTCACGGCGTGACTTTGTCGTGGTAATAGGATGGCACTATGTGTTGAACGTATAATGTGCTCAGTGGCATAGATGTGTGTATTGTTCATGATAAGCAGAGAAAAGAGAGCATGAGCAGAAAATAAGGGCCATTAAATCGAGCCACACATGATCAAAACCGATCGCAGGATTGCACACTTCAACACTATGAACATTCAACCTTGTTCACTTTGACCTCCATCTCATCATGACGTTCCTGGCGAACATCATCTGTTGTTAATTTCCGCCTAATTTTGGGCTTCCCATAATGAACGCAAGCTAGCTAGAGAATGAGCGACACTGCTATTCTGTGTCTTTTCGCTGCGACAAGGTCCAACAACAGTAAAGCCACTGTTAGAAAATGCATGGTACGAATACTGGGTGTGTCCCATCGCTTCTTCTGGATCTGCTGTCTTCTCGCCATTCTTAGGAAGCAGATCACCGAGCCTTGAACTGTCTTCAATTTCGAACCCCTTTCAATAATTTCTGAATAATCACTTCTGTTACGGGCGCTGCTGGGGAGCGGGCCCAGGGATTTGTAACGATGTATTTTGAATCGGAAATTGTGAGTGGTAGTTGCGTGCAGCGCTGTGTGTCTCTACAGGTTCACGAGTCTTACAATCAAAAGGGGTTTTGGTGTGTGTTCTGCACGGACCCATAGCTCACGGGCGTTCCTCCACCACAACCCACGGATATGCGCAAGCGCGCAAACAGCATAGAGAGCGGCATATCAAGTAGCATAGCCCGGACGCCTTCCGCGGACTTCCGACTTTGCAACTAGTATTCGTAGACAAGGTATCACGGATGACTTGGAAATCTGCAAAAGCCATAATTCAATAATCAATAGCTGCGGACTGGCTAGAAACAGTACTATCAACCCAAAAATATTCGCCTCCACTCTGGTTGAGAATTCACCCATGCATCCTCATGGATCTTTCCCAGCCCGAGTCTATAAGCGATCGTCCCTCTCCATTCGATCAGCATTACATCAATCAAACAGTACTCCGCCTTCTCATACACCTTCTCGTTATACCCTGGACATGTCGTGGTTGAGCCTGACCTCGCCAAAGCTATGAAATCACAACGCTCGTTAACAATATTGATTGCATTCAGAGTTTTGATGTCGAGAAAGAAACTTCCACAAGCATGACCCTCGGGATCCACAAGCATATGAATATAGGCTGCTTGCGAGGGCGGCTGCTTTCCATCACTGTAACAATAGCAGGGCTCCCCGTGCTCACTACCAACACGGGCTGAGAATTTTGCAGTCGTCGTGCAGAACTCGAGCACACCGGGGTGGATAGAGTCAGACTCTCTATGTGCTGAAATTTCTTTGGGACATGGCGGTGGCGATGGTACAGGCTTCTGGGCTGGATCTCGACTCCACCACTTTTCAAACTTCACATTCAATCGCTCGGGGGGTGTTCCAGGAGCGCCATGGAGGAACCACTCCGGAACTACTGAGGCGGCATGCGTACCATAACTCGGGCCGATACTCATCCACAACGACCGGTTACTGTAGGTAACCTCGCCCTTCCAGCCCGCCCACGACCAGCTAGGAAGAAACACTCCTCGATCTTCAGCGTAGCGCCGGGTTATATTCATTCTAGGCTGCCACAGCAGTGCACTTTCTATATGTGCCTCCGGAAGTCCGTACAAAAGCTTTATATGGTCCCCATAGCTCTCCGAAAGCACCGCGGCAACTCCCATGAATGCATTCAGTGCATCGGAATCAAAGCTCACATTCCGCCGAGTGTACTCTTGGACTTTGCTGTTGTAGCCTTGCAGAAACAGAGTGCCGTCGTCCCAGCCCCCACGGCGGCTGGTTTTCCGTAACTGATTTCCCCCCGATGCCGCGGCTTGCGCACTGCTGGTGTCCGATGTCCTTTCCTCGGCTAGAAGATCCTCGCTCCAGGAACACCGCCGGCACTCAAAGTACGCTTGCTCGGGAGTAAAGTAAAGACGGCGACTGGGCAGCAATCGTTCCTGATATGTCCAACCACGCGTGGACCATGTGGTATTCGGAAGGGCCTCAGACAAAGTTCGCAACGGCAAGACCATGCGAACGCCACGAACTGTCTCTATATGCTGCACTATATCGCGCAGCGAGTCTTCATGAGCTCGAGGCAGCCCAGTTTCAGCATCCGCACCGCCGGCAGCCGCAATCGTCAAACACGACGCCCCATAGACAATATTCATATTCGCAATCTGCGCCGCCTGGTCCTCGCCATCATCCTGGATGATACATACCGCATCAACCCACAGAAACCGCTCTCCCAGCAGTCGTACCAGCGCAATCGAGTCTCGGATAGTGCGTGGAAACACCACCTGCGCAAGCCCACCCTCCTTTGTCCTCGCCTCAAAATTCGCCTTGGTCGTCTTGTACCGATCCACATCCACCACTTGCCCCCAAACATAACTCAGCGCGACATACCGCAGCCCGACAGCAGGAATCAGCCTCATCTCCACGACATCAATAACCCGCAACTGCTTCGGCACCCGCTTCATATTCTCCGCCACCTCCTTCCCACAGTAGTCCTGATGAAACTCCTCACACACCTGCATCCACTCCAGCATCCTCTCGCGCCCGACCACCGCGCGCGGCACAACGCGGCCATGGAACGCCCCGTCGAGCCCCCACACCCCCGCATCCTCCGCCAACACCCGCACCACACTCAACTCCACGCGGCCGGTGCGGACCTTCTCCCTCGCAACCGCCGGCGGAAGCGGATGCACCCTCACCCTTAACTCCTTCGCCGTCCCCTCCGGCGCCAAGGAGACCGTGCTGCACGCGAGCACGCACTGCGCCGCCGCCACGCCTTCCACATCCGCCTCCCAGTCCGGCACGAACGCGGTCCACCCGCGTATCACCGCCGTGGTCAAGAGCCGGCAGAACGCACACTGCGAGGCGCGTGCGCGGAGGGCCGGAAACGCGCCGAGTGGGATATAGGTGCCGTCGTGCGTGAGCCCGTGGGTGAGGATGGCGCGGAAGTCGAGGGTTGTGCAGAGGGGGCAGAGCGTGGGGTCTGGCGTGGGGGAGGGGAGGAGGAAGGACGGCGGGGCTGGGCGCGGCGGCGGGGGGGCGCTGGAGCCGGCGGAGAGGCGGACAGGGGGATTTGGGGTGGGGCGGAGGAACCAGTGAGACATGGTGGACGTTGGGGAGCTGGAGTGTGGTGACGGTGGTGGGGGTGGTGGTGTTTGGGTGCGGGGCGTCTAATTGGGGATATACTTGAAGACAGAGCCGCATGATGTGGTACCAAAAACATGGATGGGATCGGATGGGATGCAGTGCCGTCTTCTTGAGCTGAAGTACCGGGCTTGGAATGTTGTGAGCTGTGGGATGCAATTCGGAGGTGAGGGTGTTCTTCTCACGATCGATGGGGTGAGTGTGCTCCGTGGGGTTTTGTATAATCGGACTTACATATAGCGCTTTAGTACAGACACCCTAGAAGCCATTTTAACATATAACATAGCAGGCATTGGTATGTGAAAATGGCCCATGCAGCTGCCACATGTATTGAAGTTGCGACTGTGGGAGGCCGCGAGGTTGCTGTACCACAATAATGTGGCGATGCAATCGACGGCACAATTATCAGCTACAAGACCGACAGACCAGCTAGATTGGGACCGGACTGCTTCACAATCACACGAAAACTCGTATATAAATGTCGATCCACACATTCTCTGGCCGGCCAGGGGCACCAGAAGGAAATTTCAGGATCGACCCTGAGCTAAGCAGTGAGGACCGAGTGACCATGCAAGCTCAATGTTGATTAGTGACATAGGGTTTCAGCTCCCTCTTGCCCTCTTACATTCTTTCATTTTTGGAGCTAAGGAGGTGTATATTGGAACATAGAATTTTCGAAAGTCGGGTGACCGTTCGCCTCGAGCTCGGGATAGTTTGCGGAGATGGCACGTCTTCACTGGTTGTCATTCGGGTTTGCTGCTCGCGACCCTTTCGCCATGTTTCACGTCTCGTGTTTTTCTACCTGCTCGCTCACGACGTCTCATTGGCCATCACCTCTTCAGTAGACTCTGTCATTCATCTCAACAGTTTGGGATAACACGACTTGGAGCTTAGGTCTGTATACGCGCTCTGTCGAAAGAATGAATGTGTTTCTATGTAAGTACTGTTGAATTGGCAGTCTCGTTCCCGTCAGGTTTTCGTTGCACTCACTTGGTGGATAAGCGAGGAACGAGCATCGATACACCGTCTGGGAACGATACTATACTGTTGAGATTGTCAATTGCTCTGTATTACTCGGATTAAGGTCAGGTGGGGGGAGTCTCATTGCCTTTGTTGCTGCTCTTCTCTTTCTCTTCTGATACACTTGATCTTACAACGAACACACGACCGGATATTCATTTCCAACAAGTAACAGAGAGAATAGTTCGATCTGGAGTTGATGGCTAGCAGAAACACAAATCGAATCTGCTCCGTGGAACATCCTTTGTAAAGTTTTAAACGCAATCTTACGTGCGAAATTCAACCAATTTCTACACTCTGGACACTGCTTTCGACCACTAGAAGACCCACCATCGAAATAAAGTTCGTACAAACGATCAGCGGCAATCATGCGAGCTTCCGATCAAGTTTCACTCCCCCCCCATGACCGGTCTAGAACAATATCTAACTAGAGTCTAGAGCGGAGCATACCTATCTGCTTCTCTCTAAATACACCTCGGTCAACGGCCAACGATCTTATCCAGCCGGCCGGCCCTAGACCTGGACCCCGACCAGGGTCAAGAACCCTCTATCTTGCGGGGGCCAGCCTAGCAAGCCCTACAGGCCGTTACTCCCGCACGTTCCATGCATGTTTATGTGCTTAAAGCGACCTCGCCGCGCCAGTACCTACCGCACGCAGTAAGCCTGGAGCCCGTACTACTGCAACTACTACTACCACAACGGCTGCAGGGCTAGGGGAGGCTACGGACTTCGCAACGGTTTGTTGGATGCTTATCGGTGTTTCGCGGCGGCCAGCCGGATAAAATTAAACAACTGGGCTGCAGGCACACGAGTCAGTGAGTGAATGGTGGCAATTCACCTCAGTTGCAATAAGGACACCACGGCACCTGTTGAAAGCGACTGCAGACTCGGCTGGCGGGTTCCCGCCGATACGACCACACGACGACGCATCCGGGCCCGCGCGTTTCCACCGCACAACATTGATAAAACAATATCTCACAATACTCTTACTCCGAATCGTACGAGCAGCCAAAAAAAGTGCTATGCCAACGACGTCCACCGGCCATCATAACGATATCCCGCACTGCACCGCAGGGAAGCACGAGTATAATATATTACCGTTGCAAACGGAACAGTGTTTACTCGGACGGAAAATGTTGCGCGGCATGCTGTAGGAAGCGATGATGGTTTGCGCCGGTCGGTCCGGTTTTGAATCGGCGTTTTCGCTGTCAGGAACAGGGTGCAGGGAAGAAAGGCGATTTTATATTGATAAGTATCCGTATGCACAGATCACTGCGCCGTGCGAATGCTCTAGCGACAGTTTATGACTCGGTAGGCTTTTTTACGCTAGTAGGCGGCTCGCATATCAAGACCAGGGCTAGAAAACCGCTGTAGTGTGCGAGTGCCGAAGGTGCGAAGCTTCGATCGAAGGCGGCGTTGTGATTTGCGAAACAACTCTAAATGCAGGTCGATAAGCTGGTACTGCCAGAGTTGATAGACGTTGGATGATACGCACGCATCAACGACTACCGAGACGATTGCAAGTGCACTTTGTTACAGTTTGTGGGTTTCTAGTGGATTGCACATGAGACTTATGTAGAATCCGCGCACTTTCCGCGCACATTTATAGTAGCTTAACTCCACGTTTTCCCCGCAGCAGGACTCTAACCGCAACAGGGAGTTGTAGTAAAGTCGCCACTTCATCAAACGATTTCATCAAACGATCTCAATATCAGCAAGAACAATTGCCATGCTCTCCTCCTCCGCCACACCGTTAGGCACCCCATTCCCCTGCCTCGCTACACCAGATCTCCAAACCGGCCCCTCCAAACCCGGGAACTAGCACATGCGGGGGGAGGGGGGGCGGGGAGGGGGGTCTGGAGTAGCCGGGGTGCCACATCCTAGCTGCAGCGGGTGAATTTCACGCCCCCGGCCAAAATACAACGTCTAGGCCATACAACCAGCAAAGTAACTCTTGCGCACAAAAGCTGCGTCTGCTGCTGTGCTGTAACTCCTCCTCTAACCAACTCCACTCAGTAAGTACAGCCAAACCCACGACTCGTTGAACACCACAGCAAAAGAGCAGTCACCACACACACACACTCGCTCGCTCGCTATGGGCTACGGAATCATCGAGCCACGCGCAGGCCTGCATGTGCCTGGCACGGTGCGGCTGTTTGACGACGACGAGACGGAGGAGGACGCAGGTGGTAATGTGAATGCGAGCCGGCTGCTGAAGCACGGAACTGGCAAAGAGAGTGATCTTGTGCTGGTGCCGCAGCCGTCGGAGTCGCCGAATGATCCGCTGGTATGTCTACCCCGACTGAGTGGCGTGGTGTTTGTGGGATGTGCGCTGATGTGGGTAGAATTGGCCGCTTTGGAAGCGCGACTTGACGCTGTTTATACTCTGTTTGGCGGGTTCAATTGGTATGCGCTTCCCCCGCTCTTGGGATAGGATGGGATGAGAGCTAACATGCCGCAGCCGGGGTTATTGGCCCCGCCATCGCCCCGATCAACGGAGTGCTCGTCAAGGAGTTCCACACAACCTACAAAGAAGTCGCAAAATGGTCGGGATGGCAGTTCTGGTCCGCCGGCGTCGCCGGCCTCATTGCCTGCGCATTCGGCCGCGTCTACGGCAAACGCCCCATCTACCTCTTCTCTATTATGCTGGTACTCGGCGGTGCAATCTGGAACGCGTTGACGACCTCCAAAACCGGCTTCCTGGTCTCCCGCACCATCCAAGGCTTCGGACTCGGCGCATTCGAAACCATCATCCCGAGCAGCATCGGCGACATGTTCTACGTGCACGAGCGCGGCAAGCGCGTGGCGGCATACAACCTCGCGTTCCTGGGCAGCACGTACTTCATGCCGATCCTGGGCGGGTACATCAGCATGCGCCACGGCTGGCGGACCCAGTTCATCATTATCGCCGCCTTCATGGCCGCCGCACTGGTGCTTGCGTTCGTCGCGCTGCCAGAGCACGTTTACAACCGCCCCGCCATCTTCAACACGGATACTAGCAGTACCGAGAACGTGCGGGAGCTCGCCCACCTCGCCGAGGGCACTGCCTCGTCGGAGCCGAAGGAGGACACCACGACCGCTACGACCGCCGCGGCCGCGCCGGAGGTCAAGAAAACACTTATACAGGAAATGGCGCTCTACAACGGCCGATTCTCGTCCGACAGCCTGTGGCGCCTCCTGCTCGCGCCGTTCGTGCTCCTCTGCTACCCGGCAACCCTCTGGGCCTTCCTGTTCCAAGGCACCTTCGTAACCTGGGGCATCGGCGTCTCCATCATCCTCGCGCAACTCTTCGCCGGCCCGCCAACCCACTTCGGCCCAGAAAAGCTGGGGTACATGTACGCATTCCCCTTTCTCGGCGCCCTCTGCTCGTATCTCCTCGCCTCGCAGCTCTCGGACCGGATCGCGACGACCCTCGCACGCCGCAACGGGAACATCTACGAACCCGAATTCCGCATCCTCCTCGTGATCCCAACCGCCGCCGTCGCCCTCCCCGGCCTCTTCGCCTTCGGCTGGGCCTCCGAGCACCACGTGCACTGGATCGTCCCCTCGCTGTGCTACGGCCTGATCACCTTCGCGGTGGTGATGTCCTGCACCGCGACGTTCTCCTACGTGCTCGACGCGCACCGCGACGTCAGTCTCGAGATGATGGTCGCCCTCCTGCTGATCAAGAACTTCTGGGCCTACGGCAGCACGTTCTTCCTGAACGACTGGGTGCAGTCCGCGGGCGCGACCAAGGTGTTTTATATCATTGGCGGCGTACAGGGCGCGATCTGTCTGCTCAGTGTCGGCATGTATGTCTTCGGCAAGGTGCAGCGCGACTTCTTTGCGCGCCATAATCTGTTGAAGATGTGTGGCCTGTATCCGACCAAGATTGAGGATGTGGGCGGACATTAGAACCTGTGAGCGAGCCAGCGGTGCCCGGGGCGGAACGGACGGGACCGGGGAGCAGTGTTGAAAATGGGAATGGTGTTTTTGTTTTTGTTTGGGCTGGGAAATTTTCACATGAAGCGCATCTGAAGCGCATCTACAGCGTTGATAATTGTCTGTACATAGATTCTGAACCGAACATTGTGCATTCATTGACAAAAAATGTTCTGTTCTGTGCTGGGCTACATGTCGTAGAGGACCTGCAGGATGCGCCGTGGGAACCACGGCCACTGTGATGTCTGGATGGGTAGTGCGCTGCGGCGTGTGCGCTTTTGCGCAAGCGTGCATGTATTCGTACATGTACGAATACTTACTTTGTGTGGCCAGTGTGGCACTATGTCCCGTCTGTTCGTACCTGGTGTGTGCGAACGATACAAGCACTGTCTTACCTGTTCGAGAAGCACGTATAATCGCGCGTGTCCGCTTTAACGGCGAGTGTACTAGGAGCGTAGAACAAGATCATTGCACGTGAGACCCCGCATGTCCTAACCCCGAGTGCTACAACGTGCAGCCCCAGTGTCATTACATCCAGCCCGTTCAACCCAGTCTCCCCGTCGTTTCAACACCAGCCCACCTTCCACAGCCATCAACTATTACATATCGACTATTCCAAACGTTGCCCGTGTAAGCGCGTTCATTTTACCAATGTGTTCAAACTTCAGTGTACAGGTAGAGAAGAGAAGAGAAGAGAAACGCAGAAACAAGTACTTACTCCAAGAGACTCAACCCGAACTATCGGTGATGCAGGATTGCACGCTTCGGCAGTAGATAAACGTTGTGAACTGGTTGAGGAGTTGCCTATATTTGGACCAGTGAAAGGAACCACTTGAGGTTACAGGTTGAGCAGCCTTGAACCTGAGATGATGGGATGCAGGAGTGCATACTCCAGCACGGCCCGCTGCAAGCCTGCAGCGCTGAGCAGACGGGTCAGTTACATGAAAGACAAATTGAAGCCCTAATCCACATAATGACGATACAGAGAATATGTAACAGAGAAACATAATGATACTGTATCCATCAGAGCAGGATAGCTATCATCGCTGGGGGGTGAGAAAACGAAAATGGCATTAGGAATTAACTGCAACTTGCCTGAGCGCAAGCACCAAGCACCAAGCATCAAGCATCAAGCATCAAGCATCAAGCATCAAGCAATCGCAATCAAACGGTATCCATCCGAGAAGATTACACGACCGCACCATTGTCAATTGACCAGAGCATCAACATAGGCCGTCGCGTCAACATCAACCCATTGCGGGAAACAGAGAATATTATGCAAGCGACCATGATGATGCTTCCGATCACGAGTGTGTTCAATGTCGGCCGGTGGGACGGCAGGCGCCGCTGTTCCACGCGAAACAACTGTCTACTGTCAAATTTTTGCAGTTCCCGAGCGGGATGTCCACGGTGATAATTACCAGCTCTGTTTGTGTAGAAAGAGATGAAACGGCGCACGAACTATCAGTGATAGAGTGACGAAGCAGCTCGGGGAGCTCTCATCGATAGGAATGAAGCAGCATAAGAGCTGTCGGTGATGAAGAGTCGATTAAGCAGCTCTTAAAAGCTGTCAGTGATAGATATGCAGCAGCCCGTGAGAGTTGTCAGTGGAAAGTTGGCAACGAAGAGTCGATTAAGCAGCTCGTAACTACTAGAGGCTGTCAGTGATAGCGATTCAGCAGCTCGTGGGAGCTTTCGGTGATTAAGACTCGAAGGAGCAGCTCCCGATCTGGTGCCTGCTGCTGGAGCGCATCGTATTGGATTGCTCAATTCAGTGTGAGTGAAGTGTACAAGAAGAGAAGAGAAGAGCAGAGTGATGGCGACGCGACACCAGGAGACCGCGCATCAGCAAAAACCGAACCATCGATGATGCAGAATTACACCTGCGAGAGCATCCATCCGATTGTGTTTTTGTTTTAGGGTTTTACTTACACGACAGGGTCCGTTGATCGGCGGCCATGTTTAATTTTTGAAATTGTTTGATCTATGTGCCAGAACGGAAAATCTTCCATATTCCAAAATTACCATGTGCTGAACCCCCAATTCAAACCCCGAGCCATTTCTGTCCCACAGAAATGTGTAGTGAAAAGATTTTTGCCCTGATATGATGGATGTTTGGGAATATCCTACATAATTGCGGTAAAAACAGATGTTCACTGCACATAGCCCTTGCTAGATGGTTGCCGAAAGGAAGTGGCTATACGTTTCCATTAATCGGATTTCTGGCACCCAGCGTAATGTTTTCACTTCGTGTGCTCCTATATCGTTCCCCGAACGGACCCTTACTGCTTAAACTCTATTAGTTTCAATTGTATGCAGGATTCTTGAATCTGCACCTTTGAGCCCGTTCTCGTACCAGTGGTTGCTAGTAACCTGAGTGGATATTACACCAAAATATTTACCCGCAGCCTGCTTTGAACCGTTGAACTGTCTAATTTGACCAGTTCCCATAGAGTTTATGTACCACATGCAGGACAGAGCTGAAACTTCCACTTCCTGCCTTCAATACTGCGCCCGCGAGAGTCAATTCGCATCTGGGAAAGAGGCGGAGCTACGATGTCGTCTCGTGATGAAGCAGGAGCAGCTGAATCCACCAGGCTAGCAAGAAGCCTCGCGCGGGCGGTGCAGGTCCACCATTATCCTTCCCAAATACACCAGCCTTTCGCGAGTCAGTGATCAATCGAAGCATTACGAGTGCCGTACGCGTATGGTATCGTAGATTAGCACTGGGGCTGAGCTGGTGAGCTGGTGAGCGGGATCGTGTACTGGTACTAGAGGCAACCGCGGGCTGTGCATATCGCGGCGTGCAGGCGCGCGGCGCGCGCATATGCAGAGCGGATCACACGAACACACACAGCCCGACTGCACTGCTCAAGAATGAGTATCGATCAAACCCATCCATTGAGCGATGAGCTATTATCAATTCTGAATATGTCATTTCAGCCATATTAGGATTGTTTTGCGGTGGTCGTGAGGTGACTCCAAATCGTCTTTATAATTGATGTAAACATAAAACAACGCGGAAACGACGAATTTGATTTACATACACGGCTCTAGTAGAAGGAAAAATACACGATTTCATACGAGGGAAATTTGGAAAAATACATAGGAAAACAAAAACCGACGAAATATGAGGTACTGTGGTCTAGCGAGTACTAATGGGCTTGTCAGAAGACACGTCCGAGTACTGATCTCCTGCATATCCAGCGGGCGGAATGGGGGTGTACGCCGAATTTGAATTGTACGAACTCGACGAATACGCCATCGACCCAGGCCCACGCACGCAATAGTCCGCCGGCTGATAGTACCAGGGCGGCTCCGGCCACATCTCGCTATTCGGGTGAAATCTCACGCTCTTCTTAGGGGAAGACTTGGGGGCCGCCATGTGGTCTCTCGGGAAGCCTAGGAAGTCGCTGTACCTCGCGAGCATGTCTTTGTCTCTAGCTTCCTGGCTCTTGAATGTCTCCGGCCTCGGCAGTGTGGGGTGTTTGTATGTCGGCTTCGGCGGTGTGCGGTGTTTGGATTTCGGCTTCGGCTGTTTGGCGTCCTTGGGAATCATCGGCGGTATGGCGTCATTGAATATCTCGCTGGGGTTATCATTCATGTAATTGGTCGAGGGGAATATCTGGTGTTTTCGAGCGCGCCGATAGGCAGCTGCCGGAACTTTCCGATCCCACCATGATACTAGCTTGTCGGGCATGTCGCTATGGAAGGGTGTTTTTCGCTGATGTAGACGTATGCGTTGGTCTGGACGGTGCCGTGGGTCGCGTTTTCCAAGTTTTAGTGGTGCACGCCGGAGGTGAAGACTGTACTTGACGAAGAGGTGGGGATTTGGGATATATAGGCGCAGCACAACGAGTGATATGCACGCCTCGGGCGCAGCGGCTACGGTGCTACGAATATGTATGTGCGCGCGTGAAGGGTAACGCGCACAAAGCCCGCTTTGGTGGCCGAGTTCAGTCATTTTTAGTATTAGAGGCGTTCCGCCCCAGGTCAAAAGTAGCACTTTCGAGTTGTACCATTGCGTCTGGGCATGAAATAAGCAAGCATGTCTGCCAAGACTCAATAGTACGACTCGAAAGTACTACTTTTGATCCGGGGCGGAACGCTTCTATTCAGAGTCTTCCAATAGAACACTCAGCATCGTTCTTATACAAGAGCCTTCCATTGCGTCTGGATTTACTGTTGATTGAATAATGATTGAGGTATCGTGCTCTGAAATCCTAACGCGGTTTGGAAGTTCTTAAAGCCGGCCGGTTGCATCGTAGATTCCCACCAACATGACCATTCGACCTCACAAAAGCTACCCAATGGCCAACTTAACCGAAGCCATGCGGTTAAAAATCCTGTCGGTTGAATAAGCTTACTCCCTACTGTGCCGGGGAAATAGGGCTGGCATTTGGAGTGCGGAGTCTTGGCTGCGTGCCCCACAAATTCTGCATAGATAAAGTATGGGAGAGGGGGACAATTGCCCTTTCAATAAACGAGGCAAAATCTGTTCCGACCGGTACACCAAGGATTTGACTGGGACGTCGACCGAGATGCCAATTGACTGGTGTGTCGAGAAAACACGAGTTGCATCAACGCCGTTATCGTTCAAGTTATTGCGGAACCGTACATCAGCCATAATGCATAAACCATGGCCACAGACCAAGCATGGCATACTTCGCAATCGATATCTACTGCGGGAGCTCTTGCGTATTCTTGATGATGTAGAATTATGATTGTCGCTAGCTGAGCTTGGTGGTTTTCTCGTGCCCGCTGTCGCCTAGCCCGAGGAACGAGGAACACGCTGTGAGAACGGCAAATTCAGTGGAGTACTTCCCGTACGGCTGGAGGCCCCTCAGATCCCAGATTTGGAACATCTCTTGCGCAAAATGACATTTTTTAAAAAAAAACAAATCGCCAGTATGATAGATCAAATATTCAGGTATCAGTATGTTGATGCCTTTTAAAAACTTGCTTTGTGGTTGTGGTGGAATATGTGAGACTGACAGGGCTCCAGTCGTACGGGAAGTACTCCAGTACGAGTATGGTGCAGGCGGCCTTAAAAGGGGTGCGCCAAGCAGGGGCGAGTGATGGACCAAGATACGGTGCTTCAAGAGTAAACACTCGATTTTAGATTGTTTTCATCTTTCGATGGCTTCTATATACATGTTTTCTATAGCCTTCAATTTTTTTTTTTTACTGTACGGACAGTGAGAAGATGGCGGCGTTGTCTGGTAGGAATGGGCATGGAGCTAGAGGCAGGTGACATCTGACCTAACATAATAATTGAAGAGTCAATCGCTTATATGTGGCTTATATGTGTTCGGTCGCAACTCGCCACTGGTGGCAAACAAATTTTCCGGATCACGGATATCACTCACCCCCCCAACCCGGTACTCCACACCAAAAACCCACCTACCCCATTCCTCTCTACTATTACAGTTCAACTCCATCTTTAAAAAGCTCTCTATTAGCTTATAGAGCTTAGCTATCTCTATCACAATATAGAGCAACATTCAGGGCTGAGTAATATCGTTTTTGAGCAGAGAGCGACCCCGTATCACACCCCCTTTAAGGCCGCCTGCACCATACATGGCTGCGCCACGCTGAACGTTCATGTAACACAGCCCGCGTTACTGCGCGTGAATACATGCATAACTTGGCGTGCTTCCAGGAATCCACGTCCTCAACCTCTCATCAACGGCCTCCGCCTCCAGTGCGCACTCCAAAACTTTCAAACCCCTCAAACAACAGCCAGCAACGACATGGCCAGCAATCCAACCCCATCGCCGAAGCCGCAAGCTCCAGCTGTCACATCCTCCAAATTAAGGAAAAAGAAATATAGACATCGGACAGGTCTAAAACTCCATTGGTTTACTAGATGGAAGTTTCCCAGGTTTACCAGAAAGGCCAGCCGCGATGTAGGTCGAACCCTGGGAGAACAAGTACTACAGACACCCGGTGATAAGTCATTGATCCCGGGCCCAACCCCCTCTCGCGAAGTAGACTCGCCGCACTATGGAGCTTTGCGGTCTTCGCCAGGAGCGCGCTGTGAGCCCGCCGGCTATGGCGCGCGCGGCTCGGTGATGGGGTATTCGCTGTATTCGGCGGATTCAAAGACGGTGTACTCGTACCGTCCCGTCCCGCCGGCTGGATACGCCGGGAACGAATACTCGCCGTACACTAGTGGCATGACCCACATCCGAGAACTCGTCAGCTTCGAAGCGTCGGGGCGAGTGCTATGTTCCGCAACGGCAAGCATCGTTCAGACCACGGTGGATGGCTGGGACCCGCAGCACTCTGCCTCACCTCTACCACACCCGATCACGTCCTCGAAGCGGTGGTTCAATTGGCCTCGACTGCCCCCGCTCGCATTGTTGAACCGTGCAATCCTGAATCATCGATGGTTCGGTTTTGATAATGTGGGGCTTGATCTTATCGCCCTTGTTTCTGCTCTGCTTTGCTCTTCTCTGCTCTTCCTGTACACTTAATTCTCAATGAACACAGTTACACGTTCACGACGACCAGTGCACTCATATTATCCTTCAAGCTGAGCACACTATTCAGCTCCGCGCCTCCCTGCGCCGCGACGGGGTGCGGAGTCACCCAAATTTTGTATGGGTAAAGTATGGGAGAGGGGGACAATTTCACTTTCAATAAATGAAACAAAGTCTATTAACATCGCTACCTAACCAACATTATCAATCAGCTAGTTTCCTCTTCACAGTAACTCGTTTTAAAGTAAACAATATGAGAACCAATGGTCGGAGAAGCGTAACTAGTCTTCCAATAAGGTCTTACTAGTAGCTCTCACCGGATTCACTCGTCCAATCGCCTTCGTCCTCACTCAGGAGTCAGAAACACCATCAAGCTCTTGCTTAATTCTGTCAATTCCATTCACCATCCCATTGCCCCTTGGTATAGTCTAATTGTGTTCCATAAGACCGAAAAACAGCATGGCCTCCCCCTTAACCTCGCCTTGATCTAGAATTATCGATTATCGGCCTCGATATGTCGAGCAGGGAAGTGTGTTCCACATTCGGGTTGAGATGATATGCTACTGGTGCACTAGTAGGTTTGTAGACTGACATCTCATGTTCACAGAAAACCACATTAGAAGGTTTCCTGAAATTGTGTCCCATATCTTCCAAATACTTTTGCAGCGATGCACGTAGCCCAAAAAGATGCCCTCTCTAGCATGGATGGCAAATTTGCCGGATCTCTTCGCTGGGGGGTTCCACAGAAATATCGTTGAAACAAATACACGCAAATGACGTAAACTGTGGGAAGCTCGTTCCAAAAGAGTTCGTAAGGTGTCTTCCATTGAAGTCTCGTGGTGGGGTTCGTTGGTATACTTAAGCTGCAACCTCTATAGCCTGCCTCCAGAAAAGTGATGGTAACCATGACGCGTTCAACATAAACCTGGCTTTAGTGTTGAGAGTTCGAATCATGCGCTCGGCTGCACCATTCTTATCTTGCGTATAAGAGGGTGATTTCTCCCATATGATAACTTCTTCAGTCAAGTGCAGCAGTGCAGCAGTGAGCTCGCCTCCGTTGTCAGATTTAAAGAATCGTGCCATGTACTTAAGATGAAGCAGAAAGACATTGGCAGTCTACTGGTTGCAGGATATGAAGCTTCTGAGCAAGCTGGTATGCAGACATTTCCACAAGTTTGATCATCGCCATACAGTTGTTGACTAGCCCTGGTTTTCTGGTGTTGTCGTCCCGTTCGAGGGCAGCTTCGGGGATGTTCTGCAGGGCGATAGACGTAGTCCCTGAGTTTTCGCTTTTTCATTCGAGCAGTCTCGGTAGATGATTTGGCCTGCTTCCAATGTACACTTATCGAAGGCCTCTTGAACAGCAGCTTGTCCACATAGTCTGTATTGTCGCTTGGTGCAGGAGGCAACAGGCCAGCCTCGTCAAGCCGTTGCCCACGTGTGGTAATCGGAAATTCCTTATGATTTGAGAGATGGAGTAGATGCCCAGTGACATGTTTTGCAATGCATTATCGGTGGAGTCTGTCCGTGGGAATGGAAGTGGAATTAAGTAAACGCTGAACAGATTCGGCATTGGCTGTCACTCGGTTTAGCCTGAAAGTAGTAATGGTGACATTGTGGAATACTAAAGTTGAGGCTGGATTTAGATAGCTGCACTCAACTGTTTCCTTCAAGGCCAGACACATTACCTCTTACACATACTAACTCTCGTCAAAAGATGGCTGGTTTATTACACTCCAACAAGACTCTATTGCGATGCGACGTGAGGCGTTTGAAAGTGGGTCCGGTATATATTTCGGAGTCACAGCAGAGAAAATCAAAAACTGACCGGTTACGAAAAACATCCTGCTGCTGCAGAGACCTTCAAAATGCAGCCGAGTGCATCACCAACTCTATGCAGGAGAACCAATTGCTGGCCGGACTTTATAAGCTAAGGAACATGCTAAAGACGAGTACTGGAGACGAGGTGCAGCTTTCAGCTCCCCAGTAAAGTCTATGAAATAACAACAGCAATCTCCATCTTCTCGACAACATCGAATCATCGACTTTTTCTTTTTCTTTTCCAGGCCCGCAAATATCCAGAGAAACCAATAACCGAAATCATATGTTCATATGTGTTCTCAGTGTCTCAAAGCAGCCTATACTCCCAAGTGTACAACGCCTTCTATCCCGCCGTTGGGATGTTCAAAGAAAACCATCTGCCATAACCAGCATCTCCATTCATACATCCACAAAAGTTTGTGCAGACACTCTGCCAATTAACTCCCCTTCTCACCGGCTTCTAAATCTACAGTACCACCTCCTGTGATTGCGAGCATTGGGCCAAAAAACAACTGGCAAGACATCACTTGCCGTTTAAACAGACACAATAGAGGGATCTTCCTGACTTTGTTGTGGGGGTCCAGCAGCATGTGATGGCAATATACAGCTTTGATAAAGGTACTGATATCGCAACAGGCACCAATTGACATCAAGATACACTATGCAGTTGGGCAACTGTAGCTAACATCATGTCACGATTTCAACCCTATATGGCGCGTGGGGTTCATATTAATATGTAAGCTTTGTTCCGTCTAGTTTTACAGATATTCTTCCCTTTACCTTTCTTCTATTTTCTTTCCTTTGCGCTGATTATTGATAATCTACCAAGCATAGTTGAATAAGCAAGATCTAATATTCACATCACAGTTAGTTTACAAATGAGCAAAAGAAACCCCAAGTTGGAGACCAGAAACCCCTCTGCATGATGCGTGTCGGTTACTTGAAGGAGACAATAAATTTCAACAACTCTATGATAGGGGGTTGGTTGTACAATAAGTGCAGAATTGTGCCGTACTCACACGTGGGGCTGGGCTAACACAGAGCGATCTACCAACCGCGGCAGAGGCATCTCGCAGGCAACCCGACAAACGGAACACCTAACAGGGAGTTGTGGCGGCACAGACCTAGCACGTGCAGGCGCGCCTTTACTCAACAGAACTTAAGTTACTGCTTTATAACCTGTTGTAGCCAACTGTTGAGAGCACACACTCAAATGTGAGGTTTGGACGGGTTTGGGTGCAATTCGTTGCATCATAGACGTGTTCCCACCTGGACGCCGGCGGGTGGCACAGCAATCGGCGTTACGGCTACACGGCTGCACAGACCAGTGTGCTCTAGTTTGCCGAAGTTTCCGCCATCAGCTGTATCGGGATCCAACACACGGCTTGGGGGAAGCGGCCCGGGCGCCATCATGCTTCATGACTTGCACTTTTGCAACACGATGTTGCCACAGCTGCGAACTTGAGCAGAATACGTGCGGGCCTACCGAGATCTCTGGATTCGCAATACTTGACTACGTTGTACGACCAACGGTTGTGTCTGTCTCAGATCTCCGTGTGTAACCCCAGCACTGACTGTTGTTAGTCATCCGTGTGTTGGATCTTGGCGCTTGTGAGGTGTCTCCGGTTCAGCTGTTTGCGAGCAATTCCTCCCTCCCTCCCTGATTGTATCTTTCTGTGCGTTTCTCCTGCTTGTGCCCCAGCGGCGTCGTTCGCTACCCCGCGTCGGAATGCAATGTCTCGTGCACCGGGCCCGGCTTTCGCGCGGGATGCACGTCGCTATCGACGGATCCACTGGCGCAACGCTTATATAAGGTGTGATATCGTACAGCGTCGGCCGTGTGATTGGCGGCCGCAACGACATGCATGCATCTTGTCCAACCAGGGACGCATTACCCGCGCGTATAGCGACGTCTACAAAACAGATATCTTGACCGGATGGACGCTGTTGCATTCCTCAATTCTCCTCGTCCTCCACCGCATCAGCTACTGCAACAGAACCTCCATGATGATCATGAGCACAGACGTCCTCCATGCCGACAACGTCTTCATCCGCTCGTCGCTGGACTCTATAAGCCCATACTCTCCGGACGCAAAATCGCGGGTCGCCGTCGTACACCAGGCCCAGCAACCAGGTAAGCCCTCCCTTCACCATACCCTCAACTATCTCTAACACCTCCCAGAATCCGTCTCCTCCTCCGCCGACATTGCCCACGGTCTTCGCATCTCCCTCGACTTCACCCTCCTCACGCCCGCCGCACAACTCTCCGACCCCTGCCCCTGGTCCTTCCCCGACACCCCCACCAGCATTCCAGCAGCTCTCAAATCCAGCGACATATTATGGGTCAACACGCCGTCGCTCTCCGTCTCCCGTCTCCCACCCTCCCTGCGCGTCATCGCGCAACCTCCGCGCCTCACCTCACTCTCTAAACCCTCCCTCCTCGCCTTCCTGCACTCCCACGGCCTCCCCACAGCGGCGCCCAAAACCGCGCCCAAAACCACGCCCAACACCTGCGTCATCGTCCTGCCCGCGCACCCCGGCTACGACGTCCTCCCCCCCGTCGTCCGCGGCCGCGCCGTGTCCTACGACGACGAGACCAACGCCTACGCCCACGTCACCGCCGCCTGCGAGGCCGTCGCGCGCACCCTCGGCGCCACCGCGCCGATCCGCGTCGACGTGCACGCCTACCGCGACTCGCTCGTCATCGTCGGCGTCGACCTGAACCCGCTCGCGGCCGGCGCGCGCGGGAGCGTGCCCGCGGTCGCCGCCGCCGCGCGCGGGCTCGGCTGGCAGGAGCTCGTGCAGCTGTGTCTCAAGCAGGCGATGACGGTCGGCGAGTTGACGGGCGGCGCGTGGAACTGGCGGCGCGAGGCGTAGGCGGCACGCATAATGATTACGACTTTTATGGATACACGGATTTGGGGGTTTGCATTGGACACACACACACGGACAGCGAGGAATTGAATTGGGTTTTTGGGGAGCATCTTAGAGTACATACAGAAGTTAGCGCACATGACGACGATAACGTTTATTTTGTTTTTCTGGCGGCGTTGAAAACGGGTTTCATTATTACTACCACCATCATCACTATAATTACTACCTACTACTCCACTTCATTTTCGACCGCACTGTGCAAACTTCTCCCTTTCCGTGTCTGCGCCTCTGTGACCATTTTTCTGTGCAAGCCTAGCCAGCAGGGTCCCCTAGCTACCCCGCCAACGGCCGTAATCTTCATGTTTTATTTTTTGAGTTGGTGTTGGTTGGTGCGGTCGCAGCCGTGCCAGCCGTCCAGCGTGGCACCCGCACCCTGCGTCTCGCGCGGTACTAGCGGCCATGGCGGCGGGCGCACGCACCACTCGCGCGGTGGACGGTACTCGGCGTGGGTGCTGGGTGCTGGGTGCTGGGTGCTGGGTGCTGGGTGCTGGGTGCTGGGTGGGATCTGGGCGTGGTGGGTGCGTGGTGGGGGGCGTATGCACGACATAGGTGCATGCATGAAGGAGGGCGCTAGTAGGGCTGGAGCCTGGGGACTGGATGGTGAGGGATGGTGAGGGATGGGGAGGGATGGTGAGGAATGGTGAGGCTGGCGGTGGGTTTTGAGGAGGAGGTGAGGAATCTGGGGCGGAGGAGGAGGGGAGGGCGGTTTATGTAGCTATAGGTGGATATGGAGGAGTTGGAGAATTGAGATTATAAGACGTTGTTCTGTGTATACGGCTGGGGTGACAGGGTGGCGTTGCGTTGTATCAACGACCGTGCCGGGCAGGTTTATCGGACCAGATAAGAGACGTCGGAGACATGCTTAAATTGGGGTGGAATTGAGTTTTTGGATGCTGTGTTGCGGGTGCGGGGTGGTGATCTGCGGACGGGATCAGCGAAGTGAGATGAGATGGGCAGGGGAGAGCTGGTCTTGGACATTGATTCAAGCTCTTTGCTTGCTCCGTTATACAATACCTCTACTCACCTCGTCCATACCCATCCCCTTCATCTATCTCACCGCCGCACCGACGAGTCCCAATCTTATGCAACGCCGACCCAGTCTTAATTTTCCGTCCTGCCCGAACCAAACCTGCACCAACTCGCTCACGAGTCACATAGCCAACCAATTCCCGAATACCAGCTTGTCACGATATGTTCATCTCTACTAGCAAAGTTAATAGGACAATAAAGGGATTGATTGCCATACAATTTTCTCGCTCGTTGAATGGAGTGGAAAATGTTTAATGCACAATGGGAAAAGACGTTGCACCTAAGCCACACGGACGATGGCATGTCTTATCCGTCCATTGTACAAGCAAGAAACCGGGCTGGTAGTAGGTCATATGTTTGTCTATGCCTGAAATTATCCACATAGGTATTCATCAAACAAACCCTAAAGCCGTCCCATATCCACCATATGACACCTTTTGACGCCAGTTGCCGCCGGTTGCCGCCGATGTCGCCGCCAGCATCACCCGGCCGCTGCTGCCAGAGTCCATGTCCCCTCCAAAGTGCCATTGATCAACAGCCACCACCACTGGTAGAATCTAGATTAAGACCACCACCCACCACCACCAACCATCATCATTATCAGAAGTCGCAACTGCTTCACGCTTTGATCAGTTTAGTAGTAGCATGGCTGAGGCTGTAGATACAGAAGCTTACGAGTGAAAGCTACAGATAATGGTGTTTCGGTGAGGGTCTGTGTTTACATTTGTATGCGGCAAGGGAGGGTGGCGTGTTGATAAGTCTGGTAGAGTGTTCTCGATACCTAGATTCATACGAGATTTAGTCGCTGTGCTGCTTCCTCAGGTGTTTTGTACCATTGAGCTCAAACTCGGAGCAGCCGGGGTCAGTGTCAGGGAAAGGATTACTGAATATTCATGTCGTTAATATTGGAGATTGCGCCGCGAGAATAGCCAGAAACTCTCCTGGAAACATGCCTTCACAACCCTCCGCCCCAGCAGTGCACAGCAAACCCAACACTACGGTCTCTAACGACCGGATCTGTCCCCATTTCTCCACATTCCTCCACATTCCTCCACGTTCCTCCCCATTCCTCCATCCTACTCCATTCCTCCATCCTACTCCCTCCAGCCCCTACACCACCAACGACCCAACGAGCCATAAGCAACCAAAGCTCCATCAATTCAGCACCGGTGTCACCGCCAGCTGGCAAGCCAGCCAGCAAAACAACTACGCAGAGACACACTCTGTGATTCAGCCGGGACTTGAACCCGGGGCGGGCGCAGATGACGTCTCAGCGATAACTCTGAGCGATAGCTGGTTGGCAGCTGGGTGGCAGTCCATGGTAGCCCTACACTACTGAATCCTATATATTTTTTCACAACCACTTGGTTCGTCGGGGCAAAACACGATGCACGATGGATGGATGTGGAAGTATGTAGGAGTATGTAGAAATGTAGTTGGTTGATTGGTATAAACAATATGCCCCCATGCCCTTATGCCCCACCCCGCCCCTGCCCTGTCTACTCTGTGCCCGCTTAGGTGCTTGCTGGCCGCGGACTGAAGTACCCCCCCCTCCTCCTTCCCCTCCTTCTCTTCCTCCTTCCCCTCCTCCTGTCCCTTCTCCCCCTCCTCCTCCTCCTTCTTCCCTGACGTTCCCGCTATCCCCTCAGCCCCCTCAGCCTCCGCTCCAGACGCCTCCGCCACCCCCGCAGCCTCAATCGGCAGCACCACACCCCCCGCCGTCACCGGCGCCCCCCCCTCCTCCGTGTCTTCACGGTCCTGCAGCACCGCCTCCAGCTCCGCAATCCTTTTCTGCAGCTCGGGCATGGCGCGGAGCTGTAGTTCTAGTTCTTCGCGTTCACTGCCACACACACATTAGCCTTTCATTCCCACCAGTTCCCCAATATCATCCCCAACACCATCACCTACACCCACCACCAGCTACACTTTCACTGCCCCAACTGTCACTGCCCCAACTGGCGCCGGGGAGAAAAGGGACACATACTCTTCCAGCCGCAACCGCCGCTCCGCATCCAGCTTCGTAAACACATAGTTCCCCTGCCCATCAAACTGCAGGATATTCTCATGGTACGTCCACAGACTCCGGCGGTGCGAGACCGTGATCAGCGTGATCCCCAGCGCCTTCGCCGTGTCGTACAGCGTCTTTTCGGTGGCCAGGTCTTGGGACGACGTGCATTCGTCCAGTATCGCACTAGAACGCGGTGTTAGTCCCAGTCTCAGTGTCGTGTTAGAATTCTGGGCAGGGGTGACTCGGCTTACTATTTCGGGCGGTGATAAAACAGCCGCGCCATCGCCACGCGCTGCTGGATCCCGCCGCTCCACACCTCGCGCCACTCGCGCTCCGCCTCCCACCCGCCATCGCGCTCCACGATCCCCGCGATCCCCACCGTCTCCAGTATGCGCAGCAGCTCCGCGTCGCTGACCCCGCGCGCGGCCATGTCGAGTTCGCAGTCCGGGTAGATCACCTGCTGCCGCAGGTTGCCGCGGCTGATGTACGGGCGCTGCGGGATGTAGAAGATGTCGTGCGGCGGCGGCTTGCGCACGGCGCCGCCGTACACGGGCCAGAGGCCGCCCATGATGCGGAAGAGCGACGACTTGCCGCAGCCGTTGGGGCCGACGATGAGCAGGTGCTGCTGCGGGCGCACGTGGAACGTGAGGGAGTGGATCAGGACGTCGCCGTTGGGGGAGACGATGGGGACGGCCGTGAATGAGATGTCCGGGCCCTCCGAGACGGTGCCGCGGCCGGAGAGGACGGCGGCGTTGGACGCGGTGCTGGCGGAGGACACGAGCGCTTTTTGGAAGCGCCCTGCGTGGATGTCGTCGATCGCGCTGAGGAGGGAGGAGACGCGCGCCGTGTACCCCGCGAGCTCCGTCAGCTCCTTGTAGCTGAACATGACGCGGCCGAACGCGTCGGAGCTGCTCAGCAGCAGCCGGCGGTTCGTCACGAAGCTCTCGGTGCGGTCGCCGACGGTCGTGCGCGTCGCGCCGGGGATCTTGAAGAACACGGGCACGGCGCACAGCGCGAGCCCCAGCGCGCCCCAGAAGTACTTGATCACGAAGTCCTCCATCATGCCGTGGTACAGCCGCCGCCGCAGCGTGTGGTTGACGTGCTTGATCAGCGTGAAGTAGCCCTTGTCGAGCGTCGTCTTCTCGGCGTCCTCGCCCGCGAGCAGCGCGACCTCCTCCGCCGCCTCGATCAGGCGCGCGTGGCTGTGGCGGAACTCGCCCTCGAGCCGCGCCTCGTCCGCGACGAAGCGCCCGAACGGCGGCGTGAGCAGCCGCATCACGTTGGCCGACACCTGCACGAGCAGCGCCATGCCGAAGAGCCCCTCGCCGCCGACGTTGCGCGACAGCTGGTAGTTGTAGATCACCATGTCCAGCACCGGCTTCGCGAGGTTGGAGTACAGCTCCGCGAGCGAGTGCGCGAACTTCGTCACGTCGACCGTGATCAGCTGGTCCGCGTTCTGGATCCGGTCGTCGAGGTTGCCGAGCGCGTAGAACGTCATGCGCGACAGGTAGCGGTCATGGATATGCCGCGTTAGTCTCGTGCGGTACTGCAGCGCCAGCTTGTGCTGGTGGTACGACAGCTATCACCGTCAGCCATGCCCTCCCACTCCCCCAATTCCATCCAAATCCACTCACCATCGAATTCGTAAACGTCGCCGGCACCGCGACCGCCATCCACCACCCAATATTCCACAAAAAGTCCCTCCCCTTGCCCCTCACAAGACTACTAACCAACTTCCCATCCAGCTCCGCCACATACAGCGAAATCAGCGTCCGGATCACGAGGAACACGCTATGCGTCACCACGAGCCGCATTTCTTTACTCCGTACACCCGGAATCACGATCCGCAGCAGCCGCCACAGGTTGCGGAAGAACTCGCGGTTGAGCTCGCCCTTCTCGCGGCGGGCGGCGGATTTGTGCTGGGCGCGCGCGGCGAGCCGGATGCGGTTCAGCAGCGCGATGAAGAAGGCGAGGTACACGGCGCGCGAGATGGACGTGCGGTGCGTGAGGTAGATGTGTGAGGCGTGTGTGAGGAGGGCGGAGAGGGAGCGGTCCGTGAGCGCCAGCTTGGACTGGACGGCCATGGTGGCGGGTTACGCGGGGGGGTCAATGTGGCGATGGCGTTAGAGTTAAGGTTGGTGATGCTGAGCTGCTGAGCTGTGGAGAGCTCGGGGAGGCGAAGGCGAATGGAGTCGACTCTGGGGAAGGAGCCTGGGGGAGTCTGGGGAAGCAGTCGACGTGAGGGCGTGCGATGACATGTGACGGACCACGGCGCTTCCGAGGCTGCGACGTCACCAAGTGCAGGTGCATGTGCGCACCCCAGAGCCCCAGAGCCCCAGTATCAGCACTTCCTGTGCAACACGGCGTTTTTGATTTGTGTATAAGTTGGAGTGAGAACGTATGGAATAAGGTTGTCTTCACGAGAGCGAGCGAGCTGGAGCTGCAGCTGGAGCTAGAGCTGGAGGTGTTGGGAGGAGGGCGCCGAAGAGACGGCTCGTTTATCAGAACGTTTATCGCAATCGCAGCACGTCTAGACTCTAGACTCCGCTCCCCCCCACGCACTTGCACACCGCACCGCACCGCGCGAATGGAGGTGGTATGCGGGGTGGATCTGCCGTGTTCGCCCAAGCTTCGTTCGTCGGGGATCCGTCTATCCTCCCCCTCCCCCTCCCCCTTCCCCGTCCCCTCCGACGGCGTCGTGGGCGTCGTGGGCGTCGTGGGCGATCGACTGGTCTTGAGCTTTCTCCCCAGTCGCGGAGCCCAGGGGAAGCGGGCCATCTACTCGCACATAAAAGTCACATCTGCGCGACAATGTTTGCGTGTCCCCAAGGTCTGGTCGATAAGACAGAATTTTGAAGTTAGATCTTGCGTCAGAGGCTCTTCAACCTCCGGGACAACGCTTGCAAGTTGCAACCGGGGGCCCAAAGCTTCTTTCTTATCCGAACATCTTTCTCTCTTTCTCCACAGCTGCTGCTGCCCAACTCTATCATCACCTACCTATCATCAACTACCTATTATCCCAGCCCCAGCCCTCAGCCATCGCATTGCGAAACCTGCGACGCGTGCATCTTATCTCCGCATCGCTCCTTCACCCGCAGTCAACGCCAGAGCTGACCGACCCCGCCACCTCAACTGCCCCCTTCGGCACCTCCCCACCTTACCACCTTACTTATACAACCTCCCCATCCACCGCCGGCCAACGTCCCACCACCCACGCACCCACCACCACCAGCCACCTCCAGCCGCCGCCTGACGTCCCTCCGCCCGCCGCGTTTGCGTATTGTTATTCCCTCAGCAGATCCATACATCCATCCATCCCACCGCACCGCACCGCGCCGCGCGATTTGTTGCGCCGCGACACCTGCGTCACCGAAGCACGCAGCGAGACAGATAGGAAGATAGGATGGCACAGTCTTCTGGGCGCGCCGTATACAGCATGTCGACGGTAAGTCACGTCCGTTTCTGTTTGTGTCGGTTTTGTTTGCTTGATTCGCGTTTCGTTTGCCTTTCTCACGCTTTCTCTTGGTTTTGCGTTGGGTGGGGTTGGGCGGTTTGGTGGGGTTGGGGCTGGGCGCGTTCCTGCTTGAAGAGCCGCATGCGATTGTGCACCACCTTCTGGAAGTCAAGCTGGGGCTGCCCCTCATTTTTTTTTCAGCCGATGCGATCAGCACCCAGCACCCAGCGTCGGGGTGGAGTCTGCGACCTGCTCCAAAGACGAAGCTCGTTTTGATGAACACCCCCCCCTCCCTCTGTTCCCGCCTCCCCTCCCCGCAGCTCCGTTCCGAGGGCGAGGGCGAGCGAGATGACGAAGCTGCACGGCGTCCCGGGATTCGGCGAGCTCGGCAATGGCATAGCACTTGCCTCTAGGGGGGTGGTCGGGAGCAAGCGCACGCGATCAGCTTCTGCGACGAATCAAAGGCCGCAGAAAAACACATCCGAGGATGGGCGGGCCAGACTACGGGACAGCAGATGGGCAGCAGACTGAGTTTATGGCGGGGAGCTTGAGGACGGCTGCACAGCACCCTCCTTCGGAAACATAAAAGTTTACGTCGCCTTACGTACAGATGGTGCCAGCTCCGGGGGGGTGCAAAAGGGGGGAGGGTCGTGTGCCCGCCGCTCTCTGGCAATTGAGTGTGTCTGCGTCGAGACCACACTCTGTTGCTCAGCAACCCTCACCATCGTGGGCTTTTGGAGGCTCCGGATTCGTTAGCAGCCACCACGCTCCTCCGGACTCCAAAAGTACCGCAGTTGTCTGCTCGACTAGGCCAGCTTACCGTTTGCGAGCACCTATCCGAGCCGGGCGAATTTGCCAACCCGACCGGGCCTTACCTCTCGGGGAAAGGAGAAATCTCAGACGCATCTCACGATCCCCGGTGAAACTCGACGCTTCCGCCAGCGCAAGGACCCAGCTTTTTCTGCTGCAGGGCCTGTGCAATTAATTCTTCGGGATCAAAAAAGGGCGACAGGTCCATCCTTCTGCAAACTTTGTCAACTGCAAACTACTACACCAACCGATATCATACCTCAATTCACCAATAGCTGCTGCTGCTGCGGTGCATCCATAGAGTAATCCATACCCCAGCACAAAAAAAAGCCTCCTTCCCTCCCCAGCTCAGCCAGCTCGAAGCATCCCCGGAAAAGCTCTGAAGAGAAGAGGCACGCGATACCGACATATTGCTGCTCAATTAATCCCTCCACCAGCATCCTCCTCGTAACAACTACTGCCGACACCCTCGCTCTTGTCCGAGAAGACACCAAACGGAGGTTCGGGTCATCGCCTATCGAGCATTGAGGTTCTAGAGTGGTGCACACGAGCAAGGGTGGAACTTTTTTATTCCTGCACTCGGTCACCCCACAATTCAAAAGCTCCCAGCATCCCCCGCATTATCGACTTCCGCCCCCAAGAAGCAGCGTTCAACTGTGGAAGGCTGCCGTCCACATACGATTCCAAGCCAGATCGATTGCTGCACTGCTGGAGCTCAGACCATCTGTCGATTGAGCCTTGCGTCCGTCCCGTCGTGTCCCAGGCACTGCGTGTGCATGTGCATGTCCCTCGCTCCCATTCAGGCCAACTCTCAGCACTCGCGACATTCGATACCCGGATAGCCCTGCTCACAAAATAATCCAGAGCCCGACAGTTCCTGTTCAGAAATCCTGGAACGGCCGTCCCTTCGTCCTAATACCGCTGTCCCTGTTGACACGGTCACCCCACGTTGTGCTTCGAGAATAAATTATACCTGCCGTCCCGAGGCCTGTCGGATACATCCTCTTGTCAGCCCGACGACCCGAATTCGCAAACATCCCAGAGCTCAAGGCCCCCCAAGAGAACGAGCATCGCATTCTATTGCGCCTCTGCTTATCGCCATCCCGGCATTGAAAGCTTAAGATCCGTATCGCACACTGATCCGCCGCGACTTCTTTACCACCGCCCCGTCCACCCCCGATTCCATCTTTCGTTCAATCTTTTTTGTTTTACGTAGCTAGTCGTTTTTCATTGCCGCACATTTATTTTAATCTTTCATCGAGATGGTGAATATCTTCTACATTGCCGGCAGCAAGCTGGATGGCACCGGCGACGGCGATGAGGTCATCGACGTCTACTGGGCAAACACTGACAGGTCGCAGGTTGAGGATGTGCAGATAGTAGTAGTGATGGTTGGGCTGCCCGCCCGCGGGAAGAGTCTGATCGCACAAAAGAGTGAGCCCGGTTCCCCGGTGTCGTAGTTGGTTGCTGACATCGCCCGCGTCCAGTCGTGCGGTACCTCAAGTGGCTATCCATCAACGCCAAGAGCTTCAACGTCGGCTCCTACCGGCGCGCCGACACGCCGCAGCCCGCGGCCGAGTTCTTCGACACGCACAACACGGAGGGCGAGCGCCTGCGCCGCGCCGCCGCCCAGGCCGCGGTGTCCGACATGCTCAAGTGGTTCGAAGCGAAAGGCTCACACGTGGGCGTGCTCGACGCCACCAACTCCACCAAAGCCCGCCGCGCGTGGATCAAGCAGCAGTGCGAGGCCCGCGGCCACGAGGTGCTGTTCGTCGAGAGCCTGTGCGAGGACCAGAACCTGGTGATGAAGAACGTGCTGGAGGTCAAGACGTCGTCGCCGGACTACACCGGGCAGGACCCCGAGGAGGCGGTGCGCGACTTCATGGCGCGCATCCACAACTACGAGAAGGTGTACGAGCAGGTCGACGAGGACGACCTGACGTACGTCAAGCTCATCAACGTCGGCTCGCAGGTCGTCATCAACCGCGTGCAGAACTACCTGCAGACGCGGATTATCTACTTCACCATGAACCTGCACATCACCCCGCGCTCCATCTGGCTGTCCCGGGTATGTGACTAAATAAATTCACCTTTTAACTATTCAACTAACGTATCTCTAGCACGGCGAGTCCGAATACAACGTCGCCGGCAAGATCGGCGGCGACGCGAACCTCTCCGAACGCGGCTACGCCTATGCGCGCGCCCTCCCGGAACTGGTCTCGCGCTCCGTCGGCGACACGAAGGTGACGCTGTGGACGTCGACGATGCGCCGCACGATCCAGACCGCCGAGCACCTGCCGTACCCGAAGAAGCAGTGGAAGGCGCTGGACGAGCTCGACGGCGGCGTATGCGATGGTCTTACCTATGAAGAGATCGAGCAGCGGTATCCGGAGGACTTCCGGGCGCGCGATGACGACAAGTCTGCCCCCCTCTCTCCCCACTCCCCCCGCGGCTTGAACAACCGCTGACACACGCAGATACAACTACCGCTACCAAGGCGGCGAGTCCTACCGCGACGTCGTGATCCGGCTCGAGCCCATCATTATGGAGATGGAGCGCGGCGAGAACATCATGATCGTGACCCATCAAGCAGTATTACGCTGCATCTACGCGTACTTCATGAACGTGCCGCAGGACCAGTCGCCGTGGATGGAGATCCCGCTGCACACGGTCATCAAGCTGACGCCGCGCGCGTACGGCACGCAGGAAGAAAGGTTTAGAGCCGAGATTCCCGCGGTGAGCACGTTTCGCGCGAAGTATGCGAGTGCGAATATGGGCGGGGAGACGCCGGAGCCGGGCGCGGTCGCGGGCGCGGAGTGCAATGGCGTGGTGAGGGGGGAGGAGGTTATTGCGCCGGTTGTTAGACCTGAAGCCGTCGAGGCCAACTGAGGCACCGGTGACATGGTATGATGTTGGTATATTGGGCACGAGCGGCGAGGCAGGGGGAAGGCAGGGTGAGGGGTGATATCATTGTTTTGAGTACTACACACATGCACAGGCAACGAGTTTTTTGGTCCTATTTTTATTGTTGTTTTTTTCGGGCTCTGTTCAGGCGTTACGTACATTGGTATTGTGTTAGGAGAACTGTGCAGAGATGAGTGGTGGCGGCATAGGTGCGGCGGAATTGATGTTTTGGGCGGTATTTTGGGCGGTATGTTTGCGTGCGTGCGTGACGTTCTGTGATACTGTGGCGGACACTGTGGTGAGGATGGGGAGGATGGGGAGGATGGGGAGGTGTGGCGGAGACGGGGAGGTGTGGCTACCCATCCCCGTCCCCGTCCCCGTCCCCATCCCCGTTCCCAAATCCCAGCCGGCCATCACCAGCATATCCAGCATATCCAGCACATCCAGCATATCCAGCACCTCCCCGCAGGCCACAAATTTCCATACCACAGCCGCCATACCACGTCCGCCATACCCCGGCCCCAGCCGCAACATCATCATCCTCAAACCAACGACCCACCCAAGTTCCCAAGTTCCCAAATCCTGAGACACCAGCCGCCATACGCGCCCCGGCTGCGCTGTCAAGTAGCCGACGTCATGAAGTACCCGGCTCGCTGGTCACTGGTCACTGAGCCAGTCACTGAGCCAGTCACTTTTCCGTTTGATCAGGATTCAGTTGACTGGTAGGCGACTGGATTGACACTGCGGCTGGATTGACACTGTGACGGATTGACGCTGCGACGGATTGACGCTGTGACTGGATTGACACTGCGACTGGATTGACGCTGCGACGGAGTAGGCCCACCCCGCCGAATGCTCTGCTAGAAGGAGGGAATACATGTGGAAACGGTACCGCGTCGACAAGCCGGTCGAGTCTCGCTGGGGCCGCCGGATGACGGAGCGCACCCAGCGCGCGGCGGGCAACGTCTACTAGCAGAAAGAAATCACGATCTTGTATCTAGCCCGCAAAACAAGTTTGGCTTTATACAAGAGCCAGTATTCAGCCCACGCAATACTATTTGCGTGCCACCCGAAATTCCGCGTTTTTCCTCAAAGCTTGAAAGTGATCACAGACGGCCGTCGTCTTTCGTTGTGGCTATGCAGTTGGCCGTGCAGTTGGCCGTGCAGTTGGGCATAGAAACGCGAACGTAAACGACAAAGCAGCAGGGTTTCTCACTTTTTGCTCCCGACTCCAACCTCGCGTAAACACCATGATATACGAGTACGTTTGGCTGCTTTTACGCGTAGTATCGCTATCTTCAGCTTCGACGCCCGTAATAATGACCTGGCTTGCGCTGTGTCCACAGGGGAAAGTGCTTGGATTTCTAAGCAGGGGAGGGACTGCCGTCTAGCTATTGATGCTCACGAGTCACTGCGAGAGCTGGCTAGCTGTGGATCTTGGTAGCAACTAGGCGGCGGCGTGGCCAGCGGCGGCGGGCCGGGCAATGGGTTGGCGGTGGCGGGCGGCAACAGCTGCGGTAACGGCCGTCCACGGACACCACGGCTCGCGAGGTATACGGATGGTTTTGTGGGCGGTTTTGTGGATGGTTTTGTGGGCGGCGTCCAGGGACGATACGATTGGGTATAGGAATATATAAACAGCTTGTAAATGGAAGGTTTTATACAATACTCTACACAGAATTGGCGCATGGTTATTTACCAAGTTCAACAGAAGGTCATATACTAACCTATATATATCCACGGTTAAATACTACCGTCACTTAAGAGTACTAAACCACGTCGTTGCTCACGCGTTTTTTTGCAGGTCAAATGGTGGAGCTATCGTTGTATTTCACCTAGTAGAAAATCTTGTATTTGCTTTTCTATTAGAGTAACGTCTTCGAGTGGCGGGCTAAACAAAGTGATGAGAAATGTTTTGCGAACGTGCACCGCAACCAATATCTGACGGGAGGAAAGATGGATTGCTGAAGGGTATTCTACAAGTAACTACTAAATCAGAGAAGCGGTATTTTGGCTAAAACCATATTTATACTTGTAGTACATACTAGAATCTCCCGTTTTTTCATTGCGGTGTATATATCTCTGTTGCAGTCTAGAAATGAGACTCGCCAAAGCTACGGCAAGTAGTCCATGACTACCCCTTCAGCGCTGTGCCGATGGGCGCGGTCTTGCAGGAGGACGGTCGCTGGGATGTAGGGTGGCGGTCTATCTTATACTCTCTGGTCTGTGCCAGTCGGGTGGTAGAATGGGCAGTGACTTGACGGGTCGGTCAGTGATTGGATTTTTCATGGGCTAGTCAACTGAGTGGAAACGTGACTGGTTTGGCCAGTGAGTTGGCTATTTCATGGAGTCGGTTACTTGACAGCTCGGCCAGAACACATATATCCAGTAATTAAATGACATAAATTTACCACTTCTAGAATGGAGAACCACCACGGCCCCAACATCAAAATATTACTTACAACATCTTCCCAAGGGCCCAAATATATTAGACACTAGCCGTCTCTACCACCCGAGGAAATGTGAACCCGGAAAAGGTGAAGATAGTAGTGAAGATAATAGTGAAGATAAAAGTAAAGATCGCCATACTAATTTTATATGAGGAAAAGGTCAAGTTAATGTGAATTTATTGCAAACTCCCTTTTCCTTTCCTTTTCCAAACGACCTATTCATTTACTGTACCGCTCCTATTCCTCCGTTCCATCCTGCTTTCCTATTCCTTTCCTATTCCTGTCCCATCCGAGTCACCGATTCACCGAGTCACCGGTCTGTAACAGTGTTAGCTTGCACTGCAGCAGAGAGTTACCATCAGAGTTACCATCGCTACCAGAGTCACCGAGTTATCGAGGCTCTGCACTAGAGTTAGCATTGCACCGCAGCAGAGAGTTATCATTGCTACCAGAGTCACCGAGTTATCGAGGCTCTGCACTAGAGTTAGCATTGCACCGCAGCAGAGAGTTATCATCGCTACCAGAGTCATCGAGTCATCGCTAGGTTGCACCAGAGTTAGCATCAGATTTATCATCAGAGTTACTGGCCCTACATACAGGTGATGGTGGATGGTAGATAGGGTGGAGATGGAGATGGAGATGATGGACAGGTCAAGTAGGATGATTGCGGGGTGTTAGCAGTGGGATACGTTACCCGCACTTTAGATTAAAGGGCCGCCAAGGGTATAGGAAAGCCATAGGAAAGCTATAGGAAACATAAAGGAGAGTAGCACAAAAGCTGAAGGTCATCAAAGGAAAGGTAAAGGCAAGGTAAAGGAAAGCTGCTCAGAAGCCGAACTTGACAAGCGGAAGGAAAGCTAAATGAAAGCTGAAGGAACGCGGAAGGAAAGGTAAGAGTAACAGTACTAATAGTCAAGGTAAAGATGTTGCTATCATATTATCTTCACTCTTACCTTCATTATTTCCGGGAGGCTTCACTAGTGTTTCCTTCAATTTTTTCTTCACTACCATTTCCTTCAATTTTGCCCTCACTTTTTCCTGCACTATGTCGAGCAGAGATCGCCCACTTTTGTCTTGCATAATTGGTAGAGCGTGATATTCATTGTCTTGTGGTGGAATCCATACACACAGACATGGTTTAACATTCCATACTTGCACATACACTACCTCCCAGCCTTGATTCGTAAGCTGCTGGCTGCCGAATGCACGCTCCATTCTCTTGGAAACGCCTGTCTCGCAAACTCTCCAGCCATCCCACTTCCCTGTGCCAGGCGGCAGCGTTTCCGGCAGCGTTACCCACCCTATACAACGTTTACAGAATGAAGCACGATACCCAAGCGCGTCGCGCTCGGCTTGAATGAAAACGTGATTGTACCAGTGGTCCGGGTTGATCGTGCCCTTGTTCATTGCGAGTTGATTGTATACGTACATACAGGAAGAGAAGAGAAGGGCAAGAGCAAGAGCAGCAACAAGGGCCATGAGATCAAGCCCCACATGGCGATGATGTAGGATTGAAAGCTCCGACAGTGCGGGCGGAGGCTGTCGAGTCCGATCGAACCACTGCTTCGGGGGTTCGATAACCAATGGCTCATAGTACGAGGGGATGGGCGGTATTGTCTTTTTGCGTTTGTAACGTGACCTCGTGTTTTCATCGATATCGTTACTTGTCGGTGCGTAACTTCTCACTTGCACCGTCGCTGCGAAGCTGACGCTTTTTGGGACGTGGGTCATGATACTACTGCACGGCGAGTATTCGCTCCCAGCGTATCCAGCCGGCGGGGTGGGCCTGTGCAAGTACCCCGAACTTGAACTTCCCACCGAATACAGCGAATACGCCGCCTCCGAGCCGCTCGCATCATAGCCGGCGGGCTCACAGCACACTCCGGGCGAAGACTGCAAAGCTCCATTGTACTGCCAGTGCTGGAACTCGTCCGCAAAGCCGTGTGGCGGCACGGGCTGGTGTGGTACCGGGGCGATTCGGTTCGGGACCCCATTACTATGGCTGATTGATGGGCCAGTAGGTTCCACATCGCGGCTGGCGTTTCTGGTAAACCCAGGAAGCTTCCATCTAGTAAACCAGTCGGGATTTAGACCTGTCCGATATCGATATTTCTTTTTCCTTTTGGAGGATGTGGTATCTGAAGCTTGCGGGGCCATGTCGTTGCTGGCTGTTGTTTGAAGAGGTTTGAAAGTTTTGTAGTGCACACTGGAGGCGGGGGCTGTTAAAAAAGAGGGTGAGGATGGATTCCTGGAAGCACGCCAAGTTACGAGTACATGCATGCATTGACGCGCAGTAACGCAGGTTGTGTTACATGAATATACGTGTATCGGCGTGGCGCAGCTATCCACTCGTATGTACGAGTATGCACCCACTCTTTTCAGCTCTGTCTCTTTAGATGCCTATTAACCACGTCTATAGCATTGAAAATCGATTGTGCTAGAGATGTTGAACTGAGAACGTCCAAGTTTAATTCTATAAAATTTTAAAGCAATCTAAAGGGTGGTTGTTGAGATATGATTGCGTCGGGGGGTGGGTTCGTACTAAGTAAAATCGTTGCAGCCGATCATGATTCGTCAGCGACCGGTCAGACGAACGGTAGTTTTGCTCAACGCCCATCCGTTTAAACGCGGCCTTGCCAGTTGGCTTATCGATCGACCGGTAGGCCTATATACCGGTTGGCCAGTAACAATCTACCCAAGTGTAATCCTTGGTGTGTTCAGGTCCCGGCAGGACTAAGGAATATAGTCCGTCGATATCTTGTGGCCCGAGATTTAGAACTCGTCTCATCCCATCAGGACGTTCTGAGTTGAGGTACCAGACTCCCAATATGAAGTCTAATAACCATTTCTCTTTGGCTAATTCAGTAAATCGTGCTACATTGTTTGCCCTGTTACCTTCTCTCCAAAATCGTCTTTCTAATTGTACGCCAAGCAAATACCAAAAACCCTCAATGGCATTATGCTTGGACCCGAAAAAGATACCAAGTAATAGGAGGTGGTCATATAGGGTTTGTTTACGCAGATCGTTATTTTTTGGGCGATGCATAGTCTCGTTCCCAGCGGTGGCGTTGTTGCTCGTACCTCGCGGGTGAAAGTGAGTGCAACGAAAACTCTCGACTGGGATCGAGATTGGGCGGTGCGCACTAACTTTCTGAACGCTTACGTCACTGTACGGCGAGTATTCGTTCCCAGCGTATCCAGCTGGCAGTGGAGGACTGTACACAGTCTTTGAATCCACCGAATACGGCGAATACCCCATTTCCGAGCCGCGTGCGCCATAGCCGGCGGGCTCACAGCGCACCACTGGAGACGACTGCAAAGCTCCATAGTACGGCGAGTACTGCAACCCGTCCAAAAAGCCGGCGGGCTCACAGCGCACCCCTGGAGACGACTGCAAAACTCCATAGTACGGCGAGTACTCGAACCCGTCCAGAAAGCCGTCTGGCCGCGTGGGCTTGTATGGCTCCGACTGTACTTCGACGTCTTCGCCATGCGATTGGGGGGTGGTTGATTGGTTTGGAAAAGATAATGTGTCCTGGATTCGGTTTTGGTCCCCATAATGGCTGATTGATGGGTATATGTTGTTTCTCGCCGGAAACCTCGTAGAAAGTCTGCTCCAAGTCGTTGATTGGTCAGATTCATTGGGAATTGGATACGGTACTGGGGCGGGGATAGAGGAGTCCACGTGATCGTCGAGCGCTGCGTTAAATTGGTCGGTCCAGCCTTCGGGAAAGAAGGTAGCTACTTCGGGAGAAGGAGTTGGGCCTGGGATCAATGTCTTATCACCGGGTGTCTGTAGTAGAGCTTGGTATCGAGTAGTTTCCACATCGCGGCTGGAGTTTTTGGCAAACCAAGAAAGCTTCCATTTAGTAAACCAGTCGGGATTCAGACCTGTCCGGGATTTCTTTTTGGTTTGGTAGGTTTTGACTAGAGCTTGCTTCTTCGACGATGGGGCTGGGTTGTTGTTCATGTCGTTGGAGGTTGGTATAGGACTATAGAGGATTGCACTGGAGGCGGAGGCCGTTGATGAAGAGGTGGGGCTTTTGAAGATATGCCTGGCAGCACATCAAGTGATTTATGTGTTCCAACCGATACACCAAGGATTTCCGTAGGCCTACAGGTCGACCGGTTCACCAAGAGAGGGATTCGGCTAATGTGTTGACTAGTTGGCCAACCGGTCGACCTGTAGGCCTACGGAAATTCTTGGTGTACCAGTCGGAAAATATGCCTGCGTTGAGGCGGAGTAACGCAGGTTTACATGAACGTGTATGAGTCGCAGCACTCTTATATTGAACTTATATCACGTAACATATGGAGTATTTTAAATTGGGCTGCACCCACATGAAGGCTGAAAATCGCTGATTTTGCGAAGCGATTACGCTGGATACGTTGAACTAAGCACGTTCGGACTCGAGTCTTAACATGATCTGTGGCCTCTGTGTTAGCTCTTCAACTAGGGTTGAACGTATAATCGTGTTTTTTGTAAAGCTAAGGTGACTGAACACTATGAAATAGGCTTGCAGGATGTTACGACCCGAAAGTATTACTTTAACGGATTACGCCCGGGCCCAGAATTACCCCACTAAAGGTTAAATGCCCAGAATGACCCTGCTAAAAAATACAATGGCCTCACTGTGCCGCCCAAGGGAACTTCTTCCTGTCGGCCGCGCCCAGTACACCTTCCAGTCGGCCACTCTCTGTCGACCCCCCGGAAATCGACTTGCCGTCCGCCTGACAGGGCACCTTCTTTATCACGGCCTAGGGCACCCTCCTGTCTGCCGTTTGTGTAAGATGAACCCTTCTGTAACGTTTTACAGAGATCTCACTGCACTGTAGTACAAACACCTTCGCTGTAGGTTTTGTTGAACGGTCCATTTCGCGACCAAGTGCTGCCGGATAACGATGGTGGCTATAGGTTCTTGATTCTGCTGCAAGATGCTCTTAATTCTGTACACATCACTTAATACTAAGACTTTATGAGTTCTGATTCATTAAATGACCGTCCGACAAGTTTTGTGACCGGAGGTATTTTATGTGGCCAGAGGACGCCCTGGGCCGGAGGAGGGCACATGGGACATGGGCGGGGTATGGGATGGGCGGCCGACAGGAGGGTTCCCTGGGGCGGGTGCACAGTGAGGGCCATTGAGAATTTATTTTCAGCGGGGTCATTTTGGGCATAGGTAATCCGTTACTTTACATAATCGACCCAGGGCGGAACACCTCTGATAAGACCCACGAACACGCGCTCTGCGCTCTGCGCTGTTTAATACCCTGCGTCATGCGCGCTCATACATATTCACGTAACACCGCAGTCGCTGCGCCTGAGGCATGCATGTCACTCGTTGTGCTGCGCCTACATATCCCCAACATCCCCACATCTTTGTCAAGCACAGCCTTCATGTGCATCACAAAACATGAAAAACCCACATCACATAATAACATCCCCTAATCGTGAATTGGATAACAACCGAATATCAATGTCGAATCAGCAAGCTCCGGCTGCCTACTATTCGTCGTATTTGGACAGTTCACAGTCGGCGTACAAACCCATCCCGCAGGCTGGATATGTGGGAGATGGATACTCCAGCTAGAAGAAAGAAATACGTGATCATGCATTTAGCCTGCAAAAACACGGTTTAATAGTAGCGCACTGGAGGCGGAGGCTGCTGATAAACAGTTTGAGGATATCGATGTCTGAAAGCACGCCAAGTTATATGCATGCATTTGGGCGCAGTAACATAGGCTGTGTTACATGAACGTTTATCGGCGTGGCCATCTACGAGTACATGCTATGCACACTCTCTTTTTGCTTCTATGATTGGATGCCTATTAGTTCCATAGCCTTGAAAAGCAATAACGCTAGAAATGTTTAACTGAGGACGTTCAGCCTCGAGTCCTGATGTGACCTGTACGCTTCTGTGTTGGCTGTTAACTAGAGACCCCATGACCAAAACGGAGTGATTAATCCGGGTTTCTCACTTCAACAACATCGTTCGCAGGACTGTTGTACGATTGCGATGGGTTTGAAGGCTCGGCCGAGTAGTTCCTTTATTGTGTGCTTTAAAAATGAGTTTTTGGGTCGAGAAAGGGAGCTGAGTGATCATAAGTACCGCCGATCCAAGCAACCCAACCAAAATCCAAAACCGAGTGACACCCCCAGCAGAATCCACCTCCCAACAACATCTATAAAAGGCCGCTTCCTGCTGCCAATTCTTGCATCGACAGCACATCACAAACATGCCACTGGGCATCTCCTACATCTCCCTCCAATGTCTAGCGATACATGACAGGGCGGGACGGGCTCGCCAAGGAATTGACGAGGATGCGCAGTGATGGATGGGTCGGCCGGTGGGAGGCATGGAGTCATCGGGATTATTTGGGCGTGTGGGATTAATGGAGTCACTGGGATTGTTGGTGGGGTCTGTGGGTTGGCGGATGTCACAGTGTAGTGTTTTCATCTTGCAATGTTTTCACAGTGAATAGTTGTATAATGTTTTACTTCAGTCCTACATCTCGGCGTAACACATTTTAAAAATCCATAGAACACCGAAAGTAGAACTGCAAGTCTGAACGCGGCCTGATGCTATATTAAGAGCAAGTTCCGCCGAGACTATCTAGCCGTCATTTAGAACGATTCTCGTCTAAACACTTTTCTACTCTGCCGTGCTGCGGTGGTATGGTGCTGTTACATCTTCAAAACCAGTATCTGGCAGCATCACAATGCACCCCTAAGCCCGTGCCCGTCCGTACCCCAACCCAGCCATCTCATAGAATTACCAGCCCATTCAATCCACCCTCCACCCTATTCCCTACAACCCACCGCTCCCCACCGCTCCTCATCCCACAACCCACCCAACACAAACCATGCCACTCGGCACCTCCCACCTTCTACTACCTCCTAGCAGCTACATCCTTTCTGCATCTCCATCTCCCACTTCCCCACATCTGTGCGGGTGTGGGTGTGCACACGATGATAGAAAACCATCCCGCCGTGCCGTGCTGCGGTGCTGCGTGGCGTTATATCTTCAACACCAGTATCTGCGGGGTGTGCGTGTGCACGGCGCTCAAGAAGCTTGGTTACCCTGCGTCCGGTCCGGGGCCGTGCTGCGGAAGGGCTGTTGAGGGTGCGTGGGTGTGCATATGAGAACAGAAATTTATCACGCCGTGCCGTGCTGCCGGGTGGTGCTGTGGGGCGTTATATCTTCAACACCATTATCTAGCAGCATCACAACACGCCCCTACGCCCATACCCTGCGCCCAAATTTCAACGCCTCATAGAAAGACAACTCCATTCAATCCGAACCCCCCCCATACCCTATAACCCACCGCTCCCCACCGCTCCCCAGATCCTCCACCTAACCAACCCAAACCATGCCACCCGGCATCTCACCTCCATCCCAGTTAAGCAGAACCCCCGACCACCATCACCCCGCGTCGCGGTGCGGGTGCCGCGGGGGAGTCCCCAGCTTAGCCGAAATTCGTCCGGTGCTGTGCTGTGCTGTGCTGCTGCCAAGCTGTGCTGTGGGGCTTATATCTTCAACACCAGTATCTGCGGGGTGTGCGTGTGCGTGTGCAGGGCGCTCAAGAAACTTGGTTAGGTGCTGTCTGCGGTGCTGTCTGCGGTGCTGTCTGCGGTGCTGTCTGCGGTGCTGTCTGCGGTGCTGTGTTGCGCTGTGTTATATCTTCAACACCATTACCCTTCAAATAACACCATACTCCGGCGTCCATACTGGCAGCTTCAGCCCGTGTTCACGGTTCCTGCTGGACAATGACGAAGTAGCGTATCAATTGATACGCGAGGTTCATGAACGTACAGTCAATGCATATAAAAGTGCCTTCCCGCAATTGGTCGAGCTAGAAAAGGCTTTGTTTGGCAGAAAATCATGTTTTCTATGCCAGGAACAAGCAAGGTTGGGAAGGCCCTGATGCGGACGGTTCAGATGCATCTGATATCAATTCAGAAGAAGATGACAGTGGTTCGGAGTTGAGTGATGATGCTATTACTTCCGGTATACAGGCTGAGGAGGAGGCAAGTGAGGGAGACGACGAGGGAAGTGAAGACGTAGAGGAGGAAATGGAGCCGGAGGAGGAAGAGTCTGATTCACACGATGAACACATGGAAACACAGTAGTTTATTAGTAATCGCATAAACAGCTGGTTGAGATGGACGTTCATAAGGCTCAAATAAAGAGATTTTTCATTGTTTGTGTGGAATGATACAGGAGCATCGCTGTTGCAAGTAGATATCACTCTATGTACGCTGTGTTTAATCATGTGAGCCGAGCGTGCCCTCTCTGTGCAAGAACACTCAGTAATCTGCTAAAACAAGTTGCGCCATCTTTTTCAGCTCACAATTTGCCACAGAACGGAGTATCGTCGATGCTGCTGGCTCATTGCACGGCCCCTCGCCACCAGTGAACGGCGTTCTCAATTGACAATATCAACACAAGGAGTCGACAACTGCCTGGTTTACTTTTCGTTCCTAAATGCAATTGTTTATATAATTTAACTTGTAATGTACTTTTACTTGATTCGCTAGTATATTTCTTGAGTGATCTGCAGCACCCCGTGCAATTCGCGTGGCATTCAATCACGACGCGGTCAGGTAATCGAAGTTGTTTTATGCTACGTGACTGCAGATATTCAACCTTGTTGCACGTGTTGCAAGACTTCTCTGAGGTGGTCGTCGTCTTATCGTGTCCAATTGTTCGATCTATGCTCAACTTTAAGGCACTGAGCTATTACCTGGCCACTTCGATCGCAGAGCCACAAGAATTGACTTGTTGCGCCCAAACAAAAGATGACCATAGTTGGAGCTCATGTTGTGCCGTTCGCTTTACAAAAACCAGTCTTTGAGGCAGGCATCTACTTGTTTAACTATGGCTTGGTCAGGCCTAGTCTGTGCAGCTGTTCTGGCCGAGCTGTCAAGTTTCCGACTTCACGAAGTAGCCGACTCACTGGTCAATGGTCTGTCAACCCAGTCGACTGAATACGCACTGCGACCGAGTGAGCCCACCCAGCCGACTGGCTTGACAAGCCAGTCAACTGAGTGGAAAAGTCAACTGCTTGACAGGCCAGTCGACTGACGACTAGACTTACTACCTGACTTGCCGAGCACACTCAGCATTCAACAGCACCTTTAGGTGATAGTTTGCGGCAAATAGGTATTAGCTGCAGCTGCAGTACATTATATTTTGAAAGTCCGCGCTCCGTGCCACATGAATATGAATACTATCCAAGTTAAGTCTCGCACCTGTCGATTCCAGCTATTTGTACAACCATTATCACCTCTATGGCCGGCTGCTTCTGTGCCACGCCGCTTACGGTCCTTCGTGGACTCTACCACCCCTGGAAAAGCGACTTTTTTCACATACAAAATTTAGTATGGTGGAAAAGCATTGGTAATGAGACTTAAGTGTCACGTCTCATTACCAATGCTTTTCCAATGCTTTTCCAATGAATTACCGGTGCTTTTCCAATGCTTTTCCAATGAATTACCAATGCTTTTCCAATGCTTTTCCAATGAATTACCAATGAATTACCGGTGCTTTTCCAATGCTTTTCCAATGAATTACCAATGAATTATGTACAATGAACTGTCACCCCGGCCGCGGCCGCTGCTGCTGCCCCCGCCGTTGTAAGTTGCCTCCGCCGCCGCTGCTACCGCCGCCGCTGCTACCCCCGCCGCTGCTGCCCCCGCCGCCGCTAGGAGAGTACATTAGCCAGTTCTTGCAGTTAATTCAGAGTAGAAAGTTACCAATGAGAAGTTCAACTTAGCAGCTTCCTTGCGGTTGACACCGTGCAAGATCATTAGTAACGTATGGGGTGAAGCTGAAGATAAAGACATTTACAAGTAAAAGCAGTCGAACATGGTGTTTAGGCGAGGATGGTGTGGCAGGGACGGGAGATGGAGCAACAAGTCAAAAAACAGGCAAACTACTGCTTTAAATACGCAAAAGTACTACGTACTGCATTGGAAATGCATTGGAAATGCATTGGAAATTCAACGTTGAAGCCGTTGGTAATGCATCGTTGCCACACTAGCAGGGTTTGACCAAGGCAAAGATCGACTGAATCCACGGTAATTCATTGGTAAAGCATTGGTAATTCATTGCTCGTGTGGGGGAAAATCATCGCGAAGTGGTTGGAAAATCGTTGGAAAGTCGTTGGAAACAGTTTTGTATGGGCGGAAAGTCGTTGCATCGCGGTTGGAAAGTCGCTGGAACATAGGTTTGTATGGGAGGAGGTGTGAAGCAACCGCCAGAGCAATCATTAGGGGTGTTCACATCCAAAGAATTGTAGAATGTGGCTATTCTACGAATCTTAGAGCCTCAAATCCTGCCAAAAATCAAAAAAAATGAAAAAATTTCCGAAGTAGCTCCAGTGTTATTTCTCACCAATTCTTTCCCAATTCTGGTAAACTGACCACCAGTTACCCGGCCTCATATCGAAACCAAGTTACCAAATCCCAACAATAACCAGATTAGCAGCGGATATGCTGTGTCCAAAGCGTGTCAGAACAATAAAGCTACCATTGGTGATACATGTGAAAATAATTCTCGTTAGCTTCTGAACGAACCTAAAATCGTCTCAATTGAATAGAAACCGATATAGATTACAATTAGTAACAACTAGTTTGCGTGTGCGGCAGTGAAGTTGAGGTTGAGGTGATTGAAATGTAGCCAAGCTTCTGAGAAATGAAAAAAAATTGTAGAATTGCAATCAAAAGGGGTGTTCACATCCAACCCATTTTTCACACTAGTGAATCCGGAAAAAAATTGAAAAATGGCAGAAATAGACTTCAATTCTTTGGATGTGAACACCCCTATTACCCAATGCTTTATCGATTTCAGCGCGGTTTCACTCGGCTTTTGTATGAGAGAGCCGCAAAAAGTCGCTTTTCCAGAGGTGGTAGAGGGAAGATATACCATTGCTATATACTAGTTGCTTGCGACTCTCCTTGACTTCTGCGAAGTAAGACAATATCATCTGGGCCGGTGACAAGTTAGTGCAATGTTTTTGGTGGATCATGGTCGCTAAGTGGGACAGCAACTCATAGCTTACACTCGGAATCCGATACAAGTGGGTCGCCTAGGTGGTAAAGTGGTGAACTTAACGTGTCAGTCAGCCCTTAAATTTCTTGATGGACCAGTCAACTGAGTGGAAAAGTGACTGGCTTGACCAGTGAGCCGGCTACTTCATGAAGTCGATTACTTGACAGCTCGGCCAGAACACAGCCGTAACAACCTGTGTGTGGGAGCCACCCGTCGGTGTTATGGGCTTGCTAGACCTCTCGACCACCCCAGGAAATGTGAATCTTTACTTTTACCCCCATACAACAGTGTGCGATCTTCGGAAAGAGTGACGCCCAACTTAAAAAGTTAAAGATAATATGATTGCTACATTACCGTTACTATTGCCGTTACTCCTACCATCCTTACATAGCTTTTCTATAGCTCTCCTATAGCTTTCCTTCAACGGCTTGCAATGCCATGAAGTGCGGGTAACCCCGTATCTGATACCTCGCATGATCCTACTTGAGCTCGATCATTTCCATCTCCATCTCGACCCTATCCACCCTCCGCCATCCACCATCCACCATCGTGCAGGGCGGACCATGGCTGCTATAACAACGGTGACTACGAGAAGAACTCCGGTACGGTGACGCCAGAACGACAACTCGGTGACTCTGCTAGCAATGGTAACTCTGATGAAGACTCTCTGCTGCAGTGCAATGCTAATTCTGGTACAGCCTGGCGATAACTCGGTGACTCTGCTAGCGATATACGGTAGCCAACACGTGACTCGGTGACTAGGCGACTCGGACGCGAACAGTGACGGGAATGGCAGCGGTACAGTAAAGGAAAAGGAAAGAGTGGGGGACGGCGGGGAAAGAGGAAAGGATTAGGAAAGGATTAGGAATGGTACAGGGACTTTGGAAAAAGAAAGGAAGAGGGAGTTTGCAATAAATTCACACCAACTTCACCTTTTTCTCATATAATACAAGTTGTGTGGCCATCGTGACTGTTAATTTCACCATTATCTTCACTCTTATCTTCACTCTTGTCTTGAACTTTTCACGTCCACATTTCCTTGGGCCAGATCGTCCTCTGCAATACTGCAGGTCCGCGTTGGGTGGGCAGATCGGGTGTGAATCGTGATGGAGTAATGTAGGTCAAGTCAATGCAGTTCAATTCTTTTGCTACCCCTACAAACGCAAGCCCCCAGACGCGATAGATGATAAGTAATACAGTAATACAGTAATACACCGTTCGAACGTAACAGAGTAAGCCTAGGAAGACACTGGAAGAGATGGAAAGGAAAGAAAGGAAAGAAAGGATGCAGAAGGAACAGAAGGAAAACCAGGTGCATAGTACACAGAATTGAAGAATAGGAAGAAGAATACAAAGAATATAAGAATACCACGAAGAAGAAGAAGTGTCTTAAGAATACGTAGAAGTAAAGTAAGAATAGTGAGAAATAGAAGAAAGAGAAGAAGGAAAGAAGAATAGCTTTTACGCACCCAAAAAAAGCCACACGAAACGCGACAAAAACAGGACAGAAACAGGACATAAGAGATCTTTCCAGCCGGGTATACCACCGCCTTGACCGCCTTGACCGCCGCCAAACAGCAACAAAACAGCAACAAAACGCAACAAAACACTAAGAATAGAGTCGTAATAGTAATAAAACCAGTAGTGTGCGCAGTATGCAGCAACAGTGCGATGTAACAAAACGAAACGGTGCAGTGTAATCCAAAAACCAACTCCCAAACAGAACGACAAAGACAAATCCCCTCCCTCCCTCTTATCTTCTTCAGTACTCCTCCTCCGTCTCCGCCAGGCTACTTTCATACCCCGTGCCGTTGCTTCTCTGCGATCCATACTTCCCTCCACTCCCATTCATTCCTGCCCCACCCCCTCCGTTCATACCTCCACCTCCGCCGTTCATCCCGTTGACGCCGCGCTTATCGCCGCCATGATGACCGTCTTTCTTCTTCGCCCCGCCACCGAGTTTCAACTGGCTCCACCGCTTCCTCACACTCCCTACACCTCTTGCAACACTCCCTTTACCCCCGCCATTCATCCCTCCCCCGCCTGCTCCCCCTCCATTCACCCCCCCTCCGTTCACACCATTTACCCCCCCGCCGTTCACACCATTCATTCCGTTGGCCCCGTTCACGCCATTCACGCCATTAACCCCCCCACTCCTCCCACTCCTCGCACTCCCCCTCGAGCTGCCAGTCGCCGGGCGCGACATGCTGGGCGCCAAATGCGTCGCGCTCTGCGACCGCGTCGTCTCAATCGACGACGCCTTACTGCGGCTCCTGTGCCTGCTCGGCGTGCTCCCGCCGCTCATCCCGCCCATCCCGCCCATCCCGCCCATCCCGCCCATCCCTCCCATCCCCCCGCTCGCACTGGTAACACTCGTCGTCGGCGGTGGCAGGGGTGGGGGTTTGCCGAAGATCATACTCGTCAACCGCCCCCTCTTTCCCGTCTCCTGCCTCTCCTCCTCCTCCTCTGCACCGTCCGCGTCCCGCTCCTCAACCACCGACCCCCCCCTCGGCGGCGGCGCAGGGCTCAACAGCGGCACCGGCGTGCTCTGACTATCCCGCGCCCTCTCCCTGCTCCCCGGCGCGCCGTGCGGGTTCGCGCGCCACTGCCCCGCCGCGCCCGCACCCGCCCCGGTACTCGCGGGTAACTGCGGCGCAGGACTGCTCGCCGCCTCCAGCTCGGGTCTAAACGTCGCCTCGAAGCAGCGCGCGCAATTCTTCTGCACGCCCCGCAGGCCATCGGGGACCAGCCGTCCATGCGTGCCCAGCGCCTTCTTGATAACCGCGACATGGTCTGCCAGCGCCGTCGCCAGCGCCGCGTCCAGCGCGCGGGTCTCGGGGTCGTCGATGTCTGTTGTCTCCGACAGCAGCAGCCGGTGCGACGCGACGGACTTGGTGGCGTCGACGGCGTTGGTCAGCGCGATGCTGAGCGGCGCGAGGTCCAGGTTCTTGTCCGGCCCGGCGACGTCGCAGAAGCGCGCGTCGAGCGCGGACAGTTCTGCCGACCGCGCGTGGGTATCGATGATGGCGCGCTCGGCGGGGGAGACGCCGGCGATCAGCGACTCGACGATCTCCGAGCGCTTCAGGATCGTCGGGAAGCGGTCTTGCGTCAGGAACAGCGTTTTCTCAGACCATTCCCCGGGGGCGGCGGTGGAGTGCGTGGCGACTGCGAAAGCCCGCGTGTTGCGGTGCGCAAGGAAGTCGCGCACCGGCGCTGGTACACGCGGCTTGCGGAACACGGGATGTGTGTACGGCGTCTCTGGCGCGACGGCGAGGATGTGCAGATACTGCCCCTCGACGCTGTCGACCGCGCCGTCGACGAGCCGCGCGGCGGGGTGCTGCTGCTGCATGCGGTCCGCGAACGACGCGTGGTTCTCCCACGGCCCGGCCTGGACCACGAACTGCCGGTCGCGCAGCCCCGACGGGAAGCCCATGCCGTAGTACGCGACGCGGTAGAACGTCGGGCGCGGCCGGTCGCCGGCGAGAATCGACTCTTCCAGCTTCGCCATCGCCCTGTGGCACCGCGCGAGCTTCGCGTAGTCGAAGAGCACGTGCTCGTAGTTGTCGGCGAGCTCCCTGTATGTGTCCAGCGCGTTCTCCCACGAGCGGCCGTCTTCGTAGTAGCCGATCATCTCCAGGAAGAGCTGCTCGCGGCGCTCAAACATCGTCTGCTCCGGGAAGGCCGGGTCCGCGAGAGCGGGGACCTTTTTGGTCAGGTCCCATGGGTACAGGTCCGCGTGGAGCTTGAGCGACAGCGCGGCCTCGACGGGGTTGTTGCCCGACAGCTGCACGGTGACCAGCGCGTGCACGTAGCGGATGAACATGTCCTCCTTGCGCATGTCCTTCAGGAACTCCATCAGCCGCAGCGTGTCCATGATCTGGTACGCCTCGCCCAGCGGCGTGTTGTGCACGGCCACGAGGAGGTCGAGGAACTCGTCCATCGTCCGCAGGAGGTTGCCGACGGTCTCCGACAGCGGGTCGTGCGGGATCAGCGACAGCGGCTTGAACAGCTCGATCAGGTCGGCGATGAACAGCTTCTGCGTGATGCTCTCCGTGAGCCGCTTGCTCTTGAACAGCCGGTCCAGACTCTGTCGTCACGTTAGCCTAGCACACACATGCAATAACTGTAGAACCCACATCGATCATCTCCGCCTGCACCGTGCTCAGGTCCTGGTTCAGCGCCCACTCGCTGACCACCATCGTCTGCAACACCTCGACCGCCACACTCCTCAATCCCTCATGCACACTCAAGCACAGCTCCACAATCGGCGCGACGAGGCCAGGCACATACTGCACCTGGTAGCCCCCCATCTTCTCGAGCGCAAACCGTCGCCTGTCCTCCGCGTCCGTCTCCCACCCAATCGCCTCCCACGTGCGCCGCAGCAGGTCCGCACCCTGCTCCCGCACATCGCCCGCGACTTTCCACACCGCGCGCCGCTTCTGCTCCGGGAACGTCTCGAGCGCGAGCGCGTCGCTGCCGACGAGCATCAGCAGCGTCGAGAAGAACGCCTGCCACAGCTCGGTGTTGAACTTCTCGGCGTCGTCGGGGTCGGGCAGGAACGAGTCGACCAGGATCCCGGCCAGCGTCTCCAGCGTGCGCATCGTGCTCTTGTGCTGGTAGATGTGCATGCTCAGCCAGCTCTCGGGGAACGCCTCGCAGCTCAGGATGCTCATGTGCACGCGCAGGCAGTCCATCAGGAACGCCGCCAGCTCGTCTTCGGGCAGCACCAGGTGCAGGCTCGTCGGTATGTTGCTCATCGCCGCCATGATCGCCGCCAGCTCCGCCAGCGCCTCGTCAAACACCGGCCGGCCCTCGATCGGCCGGCTCGGGAACGGGTACGTGCGCGGGAACAGCATGCTGAAAGACTCGCGCGGCCGCCGCCCCGTGTCGCGGATCGCGCGGTACGAGTCGATGATCTTCGGAATGTACTCCGACACCTCCTCGCCGAGCTCGTCGACCTGCTCGGCCAGCACGCTGCAGCACAGGCGCACCTGGTCGCGGTACTGCTCACTAACACTGTCAGTGCGCCCCCAGTGCGGCTCGAGCCAGCGCACCGTGTTGACGGTCAGCGCGCGCCGGTCCTCGGGCTGCGCAAACAGCCCGCTGCGTGAGTAGTTCACAATCAGCAGCAGCTTGTACAGCACCAGCTTGCCGCGCACGCCGGCGCACGCGTCCATAAAGTCGATCGCCACCAGCAGGATGTCTTCGCGGTTCAGCACGCCGACCAGCTCGGGCAGCCACGTGTGGAAGTGCTGCACGGCCAGCGTCTGCGAGCCCACCAGCCGCGGCTCGGTGCTGCGCATCAGCTGCTCCAGCAGCTTGAACACGTTGTGCAGGTCCTTGATGAAGCTCTGCGAGCCGTTGATGCCGATCGTCGCCTCCTTCACGACCTGCTTTTCGCGCGCGTGCACGATGAAGCGGAAGATGTGCTTGCCGACCTTGAACGCCGCGCGCAGCCGCACCGAGTTGTCGATGTGCGACGGGTCGTTCAGCAGCCGGGTGAACGAGCGCAGCAGACACGCTGTGGCGAAGGGGTAGTCGAAATGCCTCTCGGCATACTCGTCCACAATCGGCTCCATATTAAACCGCCGGTCGTAGACAATCCCCAGCACCGTCACCAGCGCATAGAACACCAGATCCTCGATTTCCGTTTTGCTGGCATGCTCGACGAGGATCTGGAACAGCGCGTCAAACACCTCGCGCAGCAGCTTGACAATCTCCATCTCTGGCACAAACACCGCCTTCTTTAGCACGTCCACCAGTTCCTCGGTGCGCAGACTCTTCCACCGCAGCAACGATAGCAGCACGTCGTCCTGTGAAAAAACCGTGCTGCATAGATAGCTCTTGATCTTGATGTACGCTGCAGCTCCGCCAATGCTCAGTGCCCCCGCCCAGCCCTCGTCTCCCGGCGTCCACGGCATCTTGATGTACCCACTGTCCGGCGACGTATTCCCGTTCGGCAGCGCCGTGTGTTCGTCGTATTTGTGCATAACCAATTCGTGTTCGCCGTCCTTCAAGAACGCACCCTGGTCCCAGAGCGGGAACCACGCCATGGCAGCCGGCGGGTTCGGAATCCCCGATACCGCCAGGAAGACGTGGGCATTCGGAACATCCTCATCCTTCAGCGACAGGCGCACCGTCTGACTCCACGACTCCTCGCGCCCCACGACGGCCGATCTCCAGATTGTGAGGCCGGCCCTGTTGGAAGAGGGGAAGATGCAGTTTGTGATTTTCTCGCCCGTGGGTCGTCGGAGCTCCATCGAGACCTGCAGCTGGTTAAAGTGCGATGTGGGCGGGAGTGCGCTGGATCCCAGTTTGGGGTGCACGAGGAGTGCGTGGCGTGGGAGCACCGGCGACGAGAGCGTAATGTAGATGTCGCTGCGCGGCTTGGACGGCGCACCCGAGAAGCCGATCTTGCGCGTTGGCACGGCGTGGTGCAGCACCGTTGGCATGCTCTTGATCAGCTCCGCCGCATCGTCGCCCACAAACGGGCGCATGTACAGGTGCAGTCGGTCGGCCTTCGCCGACTTCTCGTTCGGCAGGCGCATGTCCTGGATCGTCGACTTGCGGTACCCAGCGCCCATCAGCGGTTCCGGGATTGACGAGTTCTTGGTCCGTGCCTCGATCACATCCTTCACTAGCCGGTCCCAGTCCTCGCCGTTGTCGTGGGCGTATTTGTTGTTTCCATGGCTCGGCATCAGCCCCCCACCTTTCTCCCCTTTCTCGCTGCCATTTGCCCCAGCCCGGTTGGGCACGAAGATGTGCATCACCTGCTCGGTGCCCATGTCCTGCCGGATAAACTTGCCCACGTCGAGCACGCCCACGCCCAGTGCCTTTTTGAAGTTGATTTTCTTAGGAGCCAAACTCGGTATCGGCGGGACGGCGGGCAGTGAAGCTGCGGCGCTCGGGGGGCGGTTCTCTTCTCGTCGGCCGTTCATCGATGTTCGTGACTCCGCCTCTTCCTTCCCAGCAGTCTTGGGCCTGGGGCTGAAGAGTACACTGACTCGGCCCTTCAGTCGTGGTTCTTTGCTGGGTGATGTCGGTCCGCCGTGGCCATTGCTGTGGCCCTTCATGGTCCCGCCCTTAACGGTTCCACCTTCCACTCCATTTGTCGACTTTGCACTCCCATTGCCCGCATTAGGTCCACCAGCCATTACTACCACATGTGTGTAAACTCTAGCCACGAGGTACAGATCCTCCGTATCCCGCGTGGTGATATCCGTAAACAAAGCCTGCATCTTCCCCTGCTGTCCTCCGCCTTCCACCAATGCTCCCCGTGAATTGAGCTCTACCGAAAACGTCTCGCTGACGGGCTGGTTGCTCTTTGTGGCCAGATAAAACACCACAGTGACCGGCTCGTTCGTCACGCCTATGAACGCCTTATGCTCCAACAGCAAGTGGTTTCCCTTGGTCACATCGTCCTTGTTATTAATCCTGGGCGGCTCGTCCAGCAGACTCATCACACTCTGCAGCGTCGCCACCTCCACACTACTATCCTCACCCGTCAGAATACGCCCACTCGCCGGGTCCCTCACAATAATCTCCCGGCTCAGCAGCTTATTCCCCCGCACCAGCCTCCACACAGTCTCCTCGCGTGTCCGCTCCAGCTCCGCACGGGTCAGCACATTGTTCAGCAGCTGGCGCCTGCTCAGATCCAGCTGCTGCACCAGCGCACTGATCTCGTCCAGCAGCGGGTACTGGCGGTTCAGCAGCAGCTCGTGCAGATTCGCCGCATGCCACTCCTTCAAGCAGCTCGTAATCTCGTCGACCAGCGGCTCGCCCTCGTAGCTGCTCGTCTCGTCGCCAACCTTCAGCATCGGCACCGGCGCGGCCGGACGCTCCCCCGAGTTCCGCCCGCCGCGCCGGCTGAGCGACGCGCGCATGATGCTGTCGCGCTTCCGCCGGCTGCGCGTGCGCTTCAGGTTCCGCGCCATCGCCGTGCGGTCGGCCATGATGGCGGGCTCGCTGTCGTCGCTGGCGTAGCTGTCGTCGTCCGGGTGCGGGCGCTCGCCGGGGGCGTCGGACGGCCGCAGCGCGCCGTTCGCGCCCGGCACGTCCGTCGACAGGTATTCCTTCACGTCGACACACGCGGCGGGGAAGATGCCGGAGAAGACACGCGCCTCGAGCGTGGCGCCCTTCGTCGATGTGAGCCCTGCGAGCAGCGAGGGCGGCGCGACTAGGTAGCCGCGGTACCATTGCGACGACGCACACTGCTCGATGATGTACAGCTCGTCGCCGAGCTCTAGTGGTAGGTCATCGCGCGTGGTGGGGTTGAAGGGGTAGGTGGCGATGGCGAAGGCGATGCGTGGGAGGGGTGTCCACGGCATCGTCGAGGCGTGTTAGGTGGTGGGTCGTCGTCGTGGTCGTCGGTGGAGAGAGGGATGGGGAGTGGAGAGGGCCCCTGAGGGATAGGGGAGATGGAGCACAATCGACGGCCGTGGCTCGGAGTCGACAGGGTGCTGCTGCTGCTGCTCGCGTCGTTCGCGTCGTGGGTGTCGTGTCGTGGTGATGGAGATGGCAGTCGTCGTCCGTGGTGATGCAATTGCTGCTATCCTTCAGGAGAGAAGCGCGTGCATGTGGAGTACAGGCTGGCTGGTGGAGGGTGTTCGTCGAAGCTCCTGTGCTTCGCGTCTCAGTTCGTTCAGTCCGTCTGTCTTTCTTCTGTCCAGGGACCGGGACGCACTCACTGGGCTTATCCCTGCGTTGGCCAGCCGGCTCTAGGGTAGAGTAGAGTACGTGCGTGCGTGCCTTTGGTCTGGTCTGGGTGCTGGTTGCTGCTCTTCTTCGCCGCCGCCTGCCCTGCGACGCCGTATTCTGCTCCCCCGGACCGGACTAGGCCTAGTTGGCGCAACTACCCAAATTCCACACCCCGGCAGTGCAAGTGCTTTGCATCTCCAATATCAATATATTGCCTCTATCATACTCACGACAACTATCATATCCCTCTCCCTCCTCTATCATCGCACTGAGCATCCAGCGGCACCCATCCCATCATCCATCCATCCATCAATTTTCATCCCACCCACCCACCACATCCATCCCATCCCCCTGAGCCCGCTCGCAGCAGAAGGTGTGACGGCCCGAGCGTTTTTTTTTTTGGGGCGCAGGGGCTAAGGCTCGCTTCCACCATGCTTGATTGGTGCCCCGGCGCCCCCTGCTGCGTCCCCCTGCCGCCTGTTGGATAGCGCGCCGATGCGTGCGGCGTTACCCCGACAACCACATCCACGCCGATCGGGAATGCGTCCTCTGCACATAGCTGAGGCCGCTCACGTGATGGGGTCGGCGGGGTAATATACGGAGCGCGTAGAGGAGCAGGAGTGCTACATGACTGCCGATGTCACGTGTGTGCGCCGGTCGATTATACAGAAGTCAGTTAATATGCTCAGCTCAGCTCTCTGGCGGGCGGGCGGGTATTAAGACCGCACGTGAAAACCCGGCAAAACCCAACATCTTACCCACACACCACCAACACGGCACATCCAACATCCCCCTCCCCAACCCAACCCAACCCTCCCCAGTCCAACCCTAAGCCCTACCTCCCCCCGGCCACAAACCCCATCCAAACCATCCAAATGGGAGTGTGCATAACCAACCCGTTTCAAACCGCGTATCAAGTACACATGCCGTGCGGGTACCTGAGTACTAAACGGCCGCAACCCATAAACATGTACTCCTATTGTGATTGCAGCTTATCTTCGGATCGCATGAAGCATGCGCGAAGGAGTCGACGGGGGATTCGGCACGTGTAAGCTGCGTACCGGTACCACGTTTCTGCGCGTGTCTGAAACAGCAGCTGTCAGTGGGCCGCTTACTCCTACACCGCACGCTACGGTCAGGGACAGGCCGTATGAGTGGTGATGGGAGTGGCTTAGCTTGGAGTGACGGGATGTGATGCGGGACGTGGTGGAGGGATGTGGCGGCTGGATCGGGCACGGTGGCGGCTCGGGTGCGTGAGTGCACGGCGGCGTTGCACGAGCGCTCCGGCCGCTGTGGGTTGTGAGATGGGATCGGATTGAGGTTCGACAAAATTCTGACGTGAATTTAGATCAGAGTACATAGAGTGGATAGACGATCTTGGCTTGAAGCGGAATTTCGATCTTTGGTTGGAAACGGCCCTTGCATGCCAGTGCCTGAATATCGTCATAGATTCACGCCTGCCACAAAACTGGTCCATCATCACCACCCTCCACTGTCTCTGTCTCTCAAACAGCGCAACTCAGCGCTCACTGCCTACAAGCAACACATAACCTATCCCCATCCCCATCAATCCCCATCACTATCCAACACCTGCCAACCCCAATTCCATGACCGCAATTCCCCCCTTCCACGATTAGTAGTTGCCAACGTACTCCATGCTTCTCCACTCTCTCAAGACTACACCGACGAGTGTTTTGCAGCGACTCGCGATTAAAAGCCACTATCGCTCTTGATGGGAGTTATCCACTGCCGCGCGAGCACGTGCCACTGTAGCTAGTCGCCGCGAACAGACCCCCAAGGCTCGATAAACCCGGCTCGTCATGATTGTTGAAGTGTGCAATCCAGCATCATCGGGTTCGGTTTTTGGTCATGTTATGTGCGGCTTGACCCAGCTCATCTCCCTTGTTTCTGCTCTGCTCTGCTCTTCTCTTCCAACAATGTACAATACACACATTTATGCCATTGAGCACATTGTACGTTCAACAATGATGGCCAAGTGATCGTTCACGGAGGTGGTATTGTATTGTAACCCATCATCGGTGTGTCGGTGTCTCCACGCGTCTCTCTCAGCAGGGCCACAAGCGATGTATTCGCAGCATTCTAAGGGTTCGGCAGCGGAGCATTCAAGAGGGGTTGCGGTAGAGAATTGGTGTGTAGCGGGTCCACGTCCACGGATGCGTCGGACGGCGACGGATCCAGACGAAGGAGATGTTGTTAGAAGAAGGTTTGGGGCCCAGCGAAGGCCCGGCCTAGCATCGTCGTTTCCTGTCTGGTTGGAGGCCATAGTCAAATTCGAATATGACGGTATGGCCTCGCGAGGGTGTTCTAATGGCCTATGGCCTGTGTTATGTATGCAGGATCTGGGGTCTGACGAAAAACAGAGGGGCTGTAAAGAAAAGCGGTGAAAGATTTCACTCGTATTAAATATTCTCGGTATTAACTTGGCACACGCACAACCCCTCACTCGGATTGTCCCTCGTGTAGCCAAAGTCACTCGCAAACTCCTCATACACATGAGTCACTGTCCTTCAATCTATAGTACAACGATACCAGATGCACGCCAATCCTCTCATCCATCCATACAAATACATGCCCAGCAAGCGTGACTTGTACCAAAAAGCTACCAATTTCCGATGCCACAGACACAAGGTTTTGAGTTGATTACTACACATTACGTCCTTTCCCGCAAGTCAACGGCTATAGTCACACATAGTATTCGTACACAAACAGTCAACACCATTAACGGTCCATTGAATTTCCACTAACCACTATGGTCACACACTCATAGCACAGCACTAGAAAACAAAAACACCGCCCACCGAGCAATATCCCATACACAAGACACGAAAAAAAGCAGTGCACACCGTGTATCCAATAACCCTATTCTAACTGTGAAAGAAAAGCGACACGTACATACTCACTCACTCATCCACCGGCGTCTTCTTTTTCCTCCCCGGCTTTCTGCCACGCTTCTTGGGCGGCGGCGCCTCCTCCTCCTCTTCTTCGACCTCCTGCGGCGGCGGCGGCGGTGGCGGCAGGTCCACGCTACGGCTGCGCGCACTGCCGCTCTCGGTTTCGCCGTCCTCGCCCGTCTCCTCGCGCTGGAACTGCAGCTTGCGGCCCGTGCCGGCGCCGGCGGCGAGGGCGCGGCGCGTGCCGGCCTCTTCGGCGGCGCGGAAGTTCTCGACCATGCCCTCGACCTCTTGGGCCATGATGATGGTCTCGCGCACAATCTCGGTTGACGACTTGTTGTACATCACGGCGTTGGCGAACATGCGGAACAGCTCTTTTTCGAGCTGGAGGCTGTTGACGATGCCGCGGGGAGGCGTGTTGAAGGTTGTGGCGGGCGTGGTTATGGAGGTTGAGGTTGAGGTGGTTTGCGTAGGATTGAGAAGCGGTGGGGTGTCGTTCGTCGGCGTTTGCGCCGCGGAAGAGGAGCTAGGCGCAAGGAGCGACGATGCGCCTGCCTTAACGGCTGCCTTGATGCCTGTAGTATGTTAGCGAGCCGTAAGCCAATAATAAATGACAGCGTACTCTTCAGATCTTGCGGCCGGTATACAAGGTTTTTGTAGTTTGGTGCCAGCCGCTCAGGTACAGGCGCAGAAAACAAATTTGCAAATTTATGGCTAAAAATGTTGCCTAGCAGCGGTGTAGTCAACTGGGCGAATTTCTTCGTAGCTACAACCATTGGTTGGTGGCCAATGGGAACAATCATGGGCACCGGAGAAGGAATGCCCATGGACACGGTTGATGTCTGCGTTTCCATTTTTGGTTGCGCATTGGGTGGGTTCGTCGGGGGCACGCTTGATTGAGGAGCAACAGACTTTGATTTATGAGGAGTATTATCCTTCAAGAATTGCTTAAGTGTTGGTAGCTCCTCATCACTATCCTCGGGTTCTGAATTAGGCGCACTTGTTGGAGGTGGACGTTTGCGTTTGCCCGTCACCGTCGTCGTCGTTGTCGGCGTCTGTGGGGTCATACGGGCGGGTGTTGTCATTTCAACATCCTCCTGCGATTGAGGAGTTGGTTTACGTGAATGGGAGGACGTGCCAGGTGTTCGTCGGGGAGGAGGCGGCGGAGGTGGAGGCGGCGGAGGTGGTGGCGATTCCATTGGCGGCGGAGGCGGAGGGGATATTGTTCGTTCATCCCTATCGGCTGCTGTTTGCCGAGTCTTTGTAGATTTATCCTTCAACTGTCTTTCAGGAATCTGTGGCTGTCTTGATGGGGTCGACCGCTCCCGTGAAACAGTTTCTTTGTCCGCATAGCTCTCTGAAGGATGCACCCTCCCCCTACCACGCCCACGCCCGCGTCCACGAGCTCTGGTGCCTCTACCTCGCCCTCTCCCGGGTGTACCTTCAACCCCGTTTTCTTCTGCAGAAGGAGTAGCAGCAGCAGGAGCAGGAGTAGCCCTGGCAGGAGTAGCCCTGGCAGGAGTAGCCCTGGCAGGAATCGGAGTGGCTGCAGTCGAGATAGGGGTTGCCTTGACAGTAGTTGGCGTCGGTTTAGTAACAACCGGATTAACTGCAACAGCAATGGGAGTAGCTGGTACAGAGATAGGAGTCGCAGCAACTTTGGCCGGAACTGCAGAAATCTTGGCTGACGACGTAGTAATTTTGGCTGGTGTCGGAGTGGATGGTGCGCCAGGCGAAGGAACGATGGAGGTAGTTGTAGAACTACGCATAGAGGGGGTGTTAGGGCCGTCATTAACTGACCGATGTCTCTTTGCAGGCGTTGGATGGTCTTTGACTGCCGCTATCCTATCCTTCCTCGTCGCTCCTGCCTTCACGGGTGTTCCTTTTCCTAGATCGTTCGGAGAATGCGGCCGCTTTCTGCCCCGTGTCTTTTCAACGACCAGTGGTTTGGGAGACGCTGCTCTCGTTACCGATGGTATTGGCACAGGAGGCTTAGACGCAGAGGCTACAGAAGCAGGTGCTCTAGGGGTGGACGCCTTAGAGACAGACGTTCTAGACACTGGTGCTTTTGCTACAGGTACTTTTGTTGGTTCTTTTGTTACAGGTGGTTTCGTTGTGGGTGCTTTAGAGACGGGTGTTTTGGGGACTATTACTACGGGTTGAGGTGCTATTGGTGTCAGATCTTGCCGTGGAGAGGTTGGGGGAGTGGTGATTGGTGATATATCACCAGGTCCAGGTTGCACCGGTGAGGGCGGAAGCGGTGGTAGGCTCTCTAGGTCTGGATGCGGCTGAAACTGGTGCGTAGAAATCGGAGGTGGACGTCCTCTTGGAGTGACTGGTGGTGGCCCGCCAAAAACTACAGGCATCGGTGGCAGAGGTGGTAGCGGTACCGGTTGCGAGGGAGGTGGCTGCTGTCGATAATGCATCGGTGTATGGGGAGATTGCACCACACGACTTGGAGTAGGGGGGCCGACCTGTGGAGGGGCAAACTGAATCTGGAAACTGCCTGTAGTTGGGGTTCTCACAGGTGGTGGGCTCCCCTGGCTAAACATAGGTGCCGATACAGGTGGCGGCGGTGGTGGTGGCGGTAATTGTTGGGTGTGAGGATGGCCATGAACATGTGCGTAATGCTGTGGGGACATCTGAGGTGACATATGCTGGGGCATCTGCGGGGGCATCTGCGGAGGAGGCACATGCATCACTGAAGAGCGCTGCTGCCAATGTCGATCTGCCGCAGTTGCCAGCTGGAAGAGTGGGTCGCCTGCAGAGGCCGATACTGGAGGTCCATTCATAGCCATAGGAGGAGGCGGCAGGGGGAGGGGAGGCGGTGGGACATGGTGTCGTTGCATTTGCATTGGTGGCCCAGGTGATGGTCTGTTCACAGGAGCAGAGCGAACCGGTACAGTCATTGTTCTCGGTGTTGGTTGGGCCACATGCTGCGGATGCAATGAACTTTCCCGGGGTCTGGGTGACACATGTGGCTCGAGTGGTGGAGGACGTGGAGGGAGGGAAGATATTCCCAATGACACTGGAGGAAGCGCAGGACTTGGGATCTTCCGTTGGCTTGGGGCAGGCAGCACTGGCTTTGTTGGAGAGCGAATCTGTGCTGGTGGACCCGATGGGCCTGGTGGCAGAGATACAAGAGGCTCCGATCGCTGTTTCTTTGCGACTCGTGGTTTCCTCGCCTCTTCCGCAGGTTGTTCCACTGGCTCGGGCTCTTTGTTCTTCGGGTCGACCTGTAATGACTCTTTTTCTACTTGTAGTATTTGTTCTGTCACATGATTAGCTGCAGTATGGAGAGTGATCGTAACTCAGGATATATACCATCAGGACGAAGAAGCCCAGCAGGCCCAGCAGGCGGAGTGGGTGGTTTGGGTGTATTACTATTAAGTTGTGGTACTGTTTGCTCTTGGGGAGCCTTTTGCGCCTTTGAAGGCTTCGGAGTTTTCGATGTCTTTGATACCTTCGGTTTCGCGACGGGCGGCGCTGAATCGTCAACAGACGCTATCTCTGGCACTACCTCTGACGATGTAGTCGGTGTGACAACAGGAGGTGTCTTGTCTTTTGTGGGAGGCACCTCGGCAGGCGGGGTAGTCGGCTTCGGCACGACAGCCGGTGTTGGGGTCGTATCGGCCACGGGTGTGGGAGTAGCAGGCGATGGTACCGGGCTGGGGACCAACTGGGTCGCTTTGGGTGACTCTACAGTTGGCTTCTCTATAACCGGAGACACAGTCCGTTTATTCTTACGTCCAGGGGGGGCAGTTTGCACCGGAGGCTTGGTCCGCCCTGCCTCCTCCTTGAGGATCCGATCGTCCCACGAACCATGGTGTATAGCCGAAATTTCTTCAAGAACAGCTGAATACCGATTCTCTTCGGCCCTGATCTCCTTAACCATCCCCTCCTGATAGCTTTGGTATAAATTTTCCGTCAAAGCCCTAATTCTGGCAGAGATGTCTGGACTATCGTTTGCAGTAGCAGGTCCAGGTGGGGATTTCCCCTTTCGCCTCCGGCCATTACCTGTAGATTCGTTCGCGACTCCATCGGCGCTCTGCGGTTGATCCTTATTCAAGTGGTAGAGATAGTGTTCGTGAAGCGCATCAGGCGACAGGCGACTTTTATTGTACGAGGCGTTGGTGATAACGAGCGGATTCTTCAGCAGGATCGCTGAAACTGCGCTGAATGACGTTCGATGGACGCCATTATTGAGCAGTTCATGGAAAAGCAGGAGCGTCTCGATGGGGGTATACGCGGAGTCGGGATCTGTGGCCGTCGTCATCGGAGGGCTATTGGTAGAGTTGTGCGCGTGTCTCGTGGTGGTTAATGGGGACTGGTGAGGCGCCGGACGGTCTGGCGACACACTCCGACCCTGCATACGCGTAGAATTCTAATCGATATGGACGTGGAACGAATGTCTTCGGGGTTTCCGGGTAGTCTGGAAAGGCTCAACACGGTTTTGAGAGTGGCATTGGTGAAGCGAGAGTGGCGATGGAGAGTTTGGTCAAGGCGCGACGTTGGAGCTCGTCGCTGAGTAAGCCAAGCTAAATTCCCCAGGTATCTGACAGCGGCGGTTGCACCCCTCCATGAACATTCTTAGGTCTCCGGCCAGTGTGGATGCTACATGTATTGCTCTTTAGCTGTTGGTTGTGACTCTGAATAGAACAAATGGATTATATATTCAAATCTATATGTGGCTTGTAACCCGACAAAATAAACCACAAACTTAATTGATGTATTTTACCTATATCCGAGATTGACAACGAGTCCACTCCGGTAGTAGTGGCCTCATAATTGGTCACTCGTCTGCTCTGCGGATACTGCCGGAGCGTCTGATCTATTTGCTGTATTCATTGATAGCACGAGTTTGAAACCGGGAGCTGACAGCGTAGATCCGGGTGCATGCAGTAAACGCAAAGTAAACGATCTCGATGATGCTTAACGAGTAGAGGATGTACATTGATTGCTCGTTTTTTATTCAAACAAAAATTTCAGTTTTTATAGATATAAATGCAAAGCTTTTAAAGTATTAGCCATTCTAAATACACAGAGTTACAAGTACATTCGGACACAAAACTAACCAGTCCTGCACTTCACCCTTGGAGGACTATTTGAAGGTGCACGTGGTACGTAGTGAGTAATTGATTCTGGTTGCAGCTAGAACAGCCTTGAGTCTTATCTTCATGTGTTGATTGTCTGGTATAGGGACGCGATGGCATTTTTTCTGGCACACACAAGTCCCCGAAAAATAGGATCGTGACTTGTAGGTCAGGCGGGCGAACACTATCCATTCTATGTAACACCACAAGCTTCCAAACGCTTCAGTATAGGGAAGAATTTAGCACTAGTATAAATTAATGGGGTCCCCCTCGGTATTCTAGATCGATCCCACGTGTTATGTCCTTCTTCAGGTATTCACCGGCGTGCCAAACGTCCAAATTGGTTCAATGCTGGGCTCCAACCTGTCCAATGAGTGCTCTCAAAGTTCCAGTCAGCTTGGCACGATGTAGTCAACGTTCAACTCCGCCATAATTTAAGGAAGTACCGAGCCTTGAATATTCGATATCTCTCACTTTCTAAGCTTTATATCACTCCTCAACCACACCGACCACCCCTTCAACCCCCCAACAACTTATCATTCTACTTCAACTTAAATAATATATATCAGCACAACTATAACCTTTATATTAGCACGAACGTTCGGTAATCACAGATGCCGTCCGCACGTCGCGCAAGACGCCCGACAGCCTCACCGCAAGACCACGAGAATTTACCGACAGACACTTCTCTGGGAGATGGCCCCGTTATTCCAGAAAAGTCTAGTGATTTCCGCCCGCTTGACCATCTTCTATACTCTGGTCCTGGCGGTCCTCCTGGTGGTGTACTTCCAGATGCTGGGCTACTCCAAGGATATCTAAATTATTTTCAAAACTCATCTTTCGGTACACCCGAGGATCATCGCCGGCATATGCATGCCTTTCGGCGTGGAATTGCAATGCAACTAGAGGAACGCTTTGAGGCTGATGTGATCAACGACTGGCTTGACACCAACATGGTGGTATGATGTTCTTCCTTTTTTGTCACGCGATGTTTGCTGAATCGAGTAATATAGGCTCTCAAAAACTTACAAGACACGATGACGGGTATTGGACGTCGGTTCCAGCTCCAAGGACTGCGTCTTGCTGGGATGGCTGATAGTGACCATTTTCTGCCAACGGCCAATCCTTGGCCAATTGCTGACCAAACCATGATTGATCAATTGGTGACAGCCATGATCGATCCTGCGGGAGTTTTTGACTTAGTCGGCACAAAACCGCATCAGCACTGGCAGAAACTCAATGTTGAACGTTTCACTAACATTGCCCATCGTTTATTAGTAAGAGTTTCCAATGTGTACGAGTGACAATCCGAGATCTAATCACGTTGCAGATCGCTTTAAAACGCACCCATGCCGGTTATGACTTTAGTGAACCAGTCGATGGATATGCACTTCAAGCTCGTTTTGATGCAGTAGTTGATGTTCTAAAGGTATGTTAACGTTCGATTTTTTCTCGATGAGAATCTCATCATTATCTTTCAACAGGGCTGCAAAGGCACCGTAATTCGACTGGATCGTCCAACAACTCTTGAAGAGGTCATTGCCCACCCTAGAAAAATGAAACAGGTAAGCCCTATCAAGACAATTTCCTAGAATTCAGTAGGACTCATGTTTCACACAGCGCTTCATCGACAACCAGATAAACAACCTCAAGAAGAAGACTGGCCATCGTGCTCTTCCTGCTGGCAGTGTTGGGGCTAATCATCTGATCCATCTTCAAAACATTCAAGCCCAAAATCGGCACTCTGGAGAAATCGATGCAATTAGCGGGGAATTTTCCGATGATGAGGACGTTCAATTGCGGCAAACTGCTCCGACTCGACCCATGACACGTTCTGCAAAACGTGAAATCTTGAAGACCAGAAGGCAACGAGCAAGAAATTCTCGTTCTACCATGTCTCTTAGTGACGATGCTGAAGATTCTTCGGCATTGCGGAACCAAGGTGATAGAATCGCTAATATGGAGCCAATGGATTTACCTACTCAGAATCCAGAAGGAATCATGGATTCGTCGTCGCCTAGTCACCTAGTCTCTCAGGATATGACCTCATTCGATTTTAATTCTTATGATTTCGTGCAGAACGAAACACACAACGAAAATGGATATCAGAATGCCAATGACTTTCAAAATGTCAACGACTTTCAAGATGTCAACGACTATCCGAACGTCAACGACTTCGGGTTTCAATACGATCCCCAGGGTGACTTTGACATGGATCAAAATCAGCAGCATAATGGCGATGCTTTCAACATACCCAATTCCTCGATGCAATATGACATTGGTTTCCAAGAATCTGGTGTTGAACCCCAAATTGAGCATTGTTCCCCTGACGACGAGGTGTTCGAACAAATGGTCAACTGGTCTGCAGCCGCCGTCGAACAGCTGAGTGTCGAAGATGGAAGCTATGGAAACCAAAACACTGGTCAATGGGTTCCTGAAACTCGACACTAGGCGACTTATGTCTATTCCCCAGGTCAATATTCTCTCGGCGTGGCTCATCATTAATGTTGTGCACACTATAAGTGGTGCTTTTATTATTCAATTTCTCTTAGTTATGCTCCTCTTCTCGCATGGCTTAAACCCATCCTCTCCGGAGAGCCATGTAGGCATATTCTTTTGTACCCTGTTTGTTGTATGCATTCTTATGAGGGTTGTATATGGGCAGGATCTTTGGCGATTCTTCCTGCCTATTCTCATGTTTCTCTTTAGTTATTCCATGCATTCTTGTGGTGTTTGCATAAGAGGAGATCCGGGGATTTCTCTTGCTCGTGTGGTGTTTGCATTATATATAAATGGCAGGCGTTTTGGATGACATTACTTGTGCTCATATATTCCCTTTGTTTTCATGCATACTCGTGATGTTTCAAGAATCAGGAGTTCTTGGAACTCTTGTTCATGTTTTATTTCATGCATCTCTCCTATTTTTTGCATATCATATGAGCTTAGGTGCATAAGAGGAGGGCGTTATTATGACGACTGGTCTGGCTCAAAAATTTTCGCCTTTCCATGTTCTATTTGCATGTTAGTCATTACTGCCATCCTTGATTTGTTTGTAAAACTCAGCGCTCTGTCTCAGTGTGACTTGTGAAAAGCCAAATCTGCTCATAACTTCACTACATTGGCGGGCGGCTTAAGTAGTCCAAATCCAGTCAAATATCGACGCTCGCTGGATGATATTTGTCCGAGCAATACTCCGATAAAGCCCACCAACAGTTACTTTGTCAAAACCGGGATTACGAAAGTAACAAAGAATGACTTATTTTTATCTTGTTCGCGATCCTGTCAGATAATCGTATGTTTCACTGGCAATTAATCAGCGGTGAATAATAAACGTTTTTGATTGACCAAACCATGATTAAAATCTGGGGGTACAGTAATAGTGTGGAGGTGGATGGAGGTGGGTGAATGAAAGAAATCATGAAGGCAGGGCCTAGGGAGGAGGCCGATGGATCCCATAAGTGTATAACAATTAGAGAAATGTAATTACATGATATAGAAGTAATATGCAATTCCCCGCAACATAGAATCTGATGTGAGCGCCACTAGACGAATCCATGCCAAAGGATGGTACGTACATTCTAATATCAATGCCGAGAAAAACAAGTATTTATTCTCGATTACTGATTAATTGCAGAAAATAAAAGAACTGTGCATTCATCTATTGAGAAGCTCGACGATTCAAACAAGTAACCTTTGGGGTTAGATAATATAAGCGCATTTTCAACCACGTGCAGAATTTTGAATTTTGAATTAGGTGTAACATGAAACTCGTAACGTAATTAACCTCACATCTCAGTATATTCAATTTAGACGTCTGCGCTGTTAAAAAAGAATCCTCTCGAGATCTAGAGCCACGCTTTCAATGTGATGAAGCATGCGCATGTGGGCGCACCGATTTGTATGATTACAGATAGGTCTAGCGGAGAGATCATATCCGATCAGTAATTGGTTTGCCGTCAGAGTGGAAACATATTCCAAAGTCCTCGTGTGTCGTGACTCGTAGGTTACATCGGTCTTTAATTTAGCCAAAGGACTCAATTAACCTAGGAGAGATATTTTCTATCAACGACATGACAAAAATTTCTTTAGGAGAGCATCGTCATAAATCGAACAATCACAGAGTGTAAAACTCGCGCAACAGTGACATCAGTCTTCCGAGATAAAACTCTTTGGTCATTGCAACAAACGCCGGCTTTTATCGTAATCTTCCAGACTGTAAGAGCCAAGACTGTCCAAACGAGCAATACATCCGCTGATTGTGATTTCTAGGGGTTTCCCTGCAGATAAACAGTGTGGGAGAAAATTAAACTTGTCTTGTCCAAGTCAACTAACGCCGGCAGTGCCCCCTACTTACAGTTTGGTTAGATCGGGGTTGGAGTTCCCGACAACCAGGCTGTGATCATAGTATCTGTACGTCGGAGTAGACGCGCGGGCCCAGCCATGCGGTAGCGAATCCACGGAGTGAGAGGTCGACTCCGCGACGTCCAAGTAAGAAGTACTCTACATTTCGTACATCCTACTCAACTTAGTAACTTATGTAACATCAACAATGCTCTCTATTGGATGCCAAAATTAAACGCTCACTACTCAGATACGATATACATAGCATAACGATATTATTTCCTTCTCCAAGTATTTTGTTTGTTTTTCTAGCCTTCGTTGAGTTCTATCGTTCAGATGGTAATTCTACATCGGTGGTCATTCGGTTTTGGTTATGTGGGCCCCAGGTTTCCTGGCGTCTCATTGCTCGTTTCTGCTCGTTTCTCTTCCCGTACACACTTATACTTAACCAATTACAATTGAACACGATCATTCTCTGATCTCAAACACTATCGTCTGCCTCAAATTCGGCCTATGATACCCTATTCAATAGATGCATCTCGTTGGTACAGAAATAATCTGACTAAACTACTATTACATTTGAGCTCGTTGGCAATGTTAGTTGCGGCCTCCAGATCTAGAAGCTTTTTGTTGAGACTTGTATTATACTCGTATACAATAATCCGCCGGCACCAACAGTTGTATCCGCTACCCGCGCCGCCTCAGCCTTGGAAGCGCGGGCCAGTCAACTCACTACTATATTCTGTACCGAGCGCTACAGCTTTGTCAAAAATACCGGGTATTACAAATAAGCTGACGTGGAATGTCCAATTGACTTAAGCGGGCAGTGAGCGGCCGAGTACCCAAAGTTGGTACGTAGCACTGCGATGACTACCTAGTCAGTCACATGGAAGGAAGCATGCATGCGGATACTTACCTCCTCGTGACTGATGGTAGGAGAATTTCAGTTTCAAACCATGTTACCGTCTCTCTGGGCCCTAAAAAAGTGGAACTAATGATATATTTTGATGCCAGAGCTACGAATATGTATGAACCTGAGCGCATGTGTCTGCACTCATACAATTATAACAAATTTTCTATTGAATATTAGAAAATAAGTCTCACACATCAGAATATACGAATTTTCGACTATGCATTATGCATTATCTTTGAGTTTGTCCTTGCGTCGAAGCCGGGCCACTGTACTGGAGTGATGCCCCGCTCGTTCTTCCAAAACACCAATTCTACATGGAAGCCCCAGAAAACAACATAGCGGATGGATAATTATTGGCTTTCGTGGTTATCACACTTGCAGTAGCGTTAATTCTGTAAGGCATTGTTCGATTACATATGTAAACCGAACATCTTGTGTTCACCGATACCACAATTTTTTAAATCTCATTGGTTCCATTCAACCGGTATCGCGGCAACAAAAGCTCACTGGGTGGTTTACACGTGGAGAAGACCCAATGCGCAAAGAACTGCCCCATGTGGCCCTTTTATATTTTGATCGTCCCTTATCTGTGAATGGTACTAAATAGAAAGTCTGTTGGTACCTGGCATGTACTCGTACCAGAAAGCCGGCAGATACACCTAGAGGACAAGAAGAAAGAAGGATCGTACTGAGCGCTTTACATAAAGCTGACTGTAGGCAACCGGAACAAAAGAAAAGGTTCCGAAATCCGAACCTCGTAGATCGGTGTCAAGCCGAATTGATCTAAGTAGCGCGGGTAGCGATGCATCACAAAAGCCATGTCTGTGGTCTTGAGAATTGGGTCTGTGCAGCGGGCTTTTTTGACGTTTGGGCCTCTTGAGTGAGAACAGAATGAGCCTACAATCGTCTCCACCAAAGGAAGTTTACGAAAGAAAACATGCTTTTGCTTGGTTTAGGTATCTCGATTCTTAAAGTCATGCAAGAAATCTTGGCCACGGCAGAGCATACTGCATAAGGTAGGACTCTGTCAAGCAAACTCCATTAATTGGGCTTGAAAAATTGTCATAAGCACATTTTGAGGCCTTCAATGAAGCAGGCAGACAACTTGCAAAGGTGCAGACTGGTAGGGCCACCTTTGTCTATCCGATTTGGATTTTAATCCACGAAGGTGGGTTTCATGAGACTACGAGGCACGAGGTTAATCTATCAGATTTGAGCCCCAATTCTTAGTGGGATATCAAGGGTATGACCCCCACGTTCGATTATTAGATGGCATCTCAAAACTTCTAAGAGTGTAGCTAGTTCGTACTGAGTAAATATTGTGTAGGATTGATACTAAGTGCTCAAAGCCTGCACGAATCTGAAAACTCCACCAACTGAGCGCGAAGAGAAGTACCGTTGTTTAGTTAATAGTTGCGCTTGTATGGTACTTTTACTTGTACTTACTCCGTTCGGGGTAGAAATTTAATAGAAAATCACAGTGCTATCAAATGTCTGTTATTCGGTAGGTCTGGAGTAGGTAAGTGTGGTGGTCGGCTACGTATGAGAGGGCCGTGCATCCACTTTGTTGGTGATCGCAACCACAAACACTTAGTAGACCCGATACGCGCTTCTTGGCATTCGGGGGTAATGATCGGTACTCACTCCATGGGGGAAGGCTGGCCGCTCTTTGCTCACACGGCTTGCCTCAACTTCAGATGAATTACAGGGGGTTGGTAACCTCTTGCACAGTGGGATTTGTGATGTCTTTTTCACAGTCAATATCCAGAAGGCATTGAGGGTAGGAATAATAGCAGAAATTCCATCACAAGGCATGATTGGCTATATTCAGGGAGTTCCGCAGAAATAAGCGATAATAATAGAAAGCAACACTCCGGTACTGTGATTTGATGAGGCCGTTGAAGCTGCAGACTGCAGGGGTGTAAACTAAGATCGCACCCCTTGCCCACCATAGCTCCCCTCCATCTTACCATCCGTCACCTCTCATCCTCTACGTACGCCCGGCAGTGTGGTTCTGCGAAGGTGTCTCAATTATTTCCTAAAATGCTCAAAATGGTGGGAGTAAACCTCGTTCAGGGCAAGACAGACTTCTACAGTCCTCCGGCACTTGGCAAAATCCAACCAAAACCCATCAGCACGCCCAAGACACACAGGAAGATCCAATTTTCCCTAAAATCAGTCCTTTCATGCCATGGGAGGCGCTGCCAGTAACCTGATACTCTCGACACTTAACCCTCAACCTCGTTGACACGCGATACTCCATCATATTAACCCCACATCATCATAGTATCTAACGACATCGTCTATAACTTCAATTGCACCTCTAGCGCCCGAATGGATTCTCACGAAGATTCAACAACCTCGATACCGACAGTCAACCATACAAGCTACACACCTAGCATAATAAGCACATCTTCTTCGAATCGGAGCAGCGGCAGTAGCATGTTGTCGGTCGCCAGCACTGCTATCACAAGTTTATCTATGGGCGGCCCCGAACACCTCGTTGGGTTTGACGACGACAGCAACCAAGATGATGATCCGTCGGATTACTTCTCGGCAAGGTCAGTGTTATACTTTCCAAAGCATCTTGAGATTGAACTGCCGCTCAGCTCTTTACTTTTGGAGGACATTGAACTGAAATATGGTCGGTAAAAATAGTGTGAATGATTCAACTACTGGGATGAGTTCATCCTACGAATATCACTACGAGAATGGTGCGAAGACTCTCGAATTTTTTTTTCCAGAGAATACAGACGGCTGATGATAATATGGAGATAGGTCGTAGATATTCTGCATATCGGCACAGAGCAGGCACTAACGTGTTGCCGAGTGACCAGACCGAAGCTGAACGGTTAGTAAAAACACATCCGTTTGTATTTACATTGGTCTAATACTCAACAGTCAAGAAGTGCATCACCACATTTACCGATTGGTTTTGGGCGGCCCCCTGCATTTGTCACCTGGCAATCCACAACGTGTTTTAGATATTGGTACCGGAAGTGGAGTATGGGCATTGGACTATGCCGAAGAGTGTCCGGAGGCAGAAGTCTGGGGGACAGATGTATCACCAGTAGTACAGTCATGGTTAGTTGTCAAATGCCAGAAAGTGATAACTCAACACTAACGTGCAAGAAGGGTACCACCGAATTGCCATTTTGTAATTGAAGATGCGGAGTCAGAATGGTCGTTTGAACCTAATTATTTCAACTTGATCCATTCACGGAATTTGGCCCAGTCCATAAGAGATTGGCCCAACTACCTGCGTCAGATATACAAGTATTATACTCTCTCAATTTGAACAGACTATAGCTCTAACACCTTACAGCCACCTTGAACCTGGTGGTTATGCCCAAATACTGGAGCTTCACGTTGAGTCTTTATCGGACGATGGCCACCATGGCGAGCTTCTCAAAGAATTCTTCGACCGCTTGGAGAAAGCACTGAAGATTCTTGGGCTTGGCAATCTCGGTCCACAATTGGATGGAATGATTCGTGATGCTGGTTTTGTAGATGTTGAGCAGCGAATCTACAAACTGCCTTGGGCACCATGGCCAAAAGATTCTCGACTCCGTGCACTCGGAAAGCACACATTAAGTGTCACTCAATCGGGATTTGAAACCTACGGATTGGCCTTACTTACACGCGTACTGGGGATGGATGCTACTGCAGCAAATAGCTTGATGGAGGGTGCATTCAAAGAAGTGAGGAGCAAAAAGAGTCATACTTATAACAGGCAGTAAGTTCTTGCAGATATTTAGCGATTGGCAATATTATGTACTAATGCAGTCTGTAGTTTCATTTACGTTGCTCGAAAACCCTTTGCACACGAACTTCCAGACGACTCAGCACCAAGTACTTCATCAGGCCCATCAATGAACTAAGCGTCAATTAACCAATACCAACCATATTTATTACATAAAGTGATATCGATCTTCGAGGTCAACATGAGCAAGGCGTTTTTTATGCTTTTGTGTTGTTTATTTTCATTGGATAGGAATAATTCAAGGGTTCAACCTAGGGAACAAATTTTTTCTCACATATTCAGTTTGCAGCGCTTGATCTAGTCAAGTATGCTTTCTTTAGACCGACCATTATACCACCGCAGCAATAACATCCATTCACTGTCTGCATTGTACATAACCAACCTCCACCATCAACCTACTCCTGCAATTCATATTTTTTCCTTCTATTTTCGTGTTGTTTATATGTAATGATATGATCTCATCTGTCTGTAGCAAAAGGCCATAGCGCGTGGGACTGGGGCTGGGAATACGGAGTTAAGCTTATTCATTTTTTTAAGGAAACATTCAAGTGTCAACCCAATCATAAATTTTACTCCACTCCATATATACAATACAATACACACACACATGCAGCTAGGCAGGGCAGAAACTTATGTCAGACCCTGGCGGTTATGCGCGTCCGCACCGCACTTTGGTGGCGCTCGCTAATTGCGCGCCAGGGCTTCGACGTTATGCGCAGGGTGGCAGGCCAACCGACTGCACTGGTGATCGTGCCGCTACGTATCTGACAGGCACAGAAACGGCTATGACGCATTGTCGATCTTTTTTGTCGTGAGTAGATCAGAGGGAAGATGACAGGTCATTCGTGAGTGTCGCGCGACAGTATTCACGCCAGGGCGGCCGGGCGAGAGGATGCGCGCGTATTTAGATTACTAGTAGCCACTTCGTGTTTATCAGGGCGGAGTTCTAAGTTGTTTTCGTGTGTTATGTAAGTATTGTAGGTGGGTCATGTCTTATTTGATGTCGGAAGCCTGTTCATGTGTGGTAAGCGTGCTTTGAGATGCCGAGCAATCTGAAGATTGAATCGGAGAATGTGCAATTTCATAGACTCTTGGTCCGTCTATTGGTGTAACTTATCGCTTATACAAAGCAAGACCTTTCTGGATACATCGATTGTGGTCTTTGCCATGATTTAGTCATGACTCACTAGTAGACATCATGGAAATCGTGTGTCTCTGAGGAAATAGACCAAACATCTAAGCATCTTGGCAAACCTTTCCTTACATCGAGGCTAGAATGGTAATCATTAATAGCGGTAGTAGGTTGTGTGGTTGTCCTGAATGGCAATCAATGGATACTAGACGTGTCTAGCGAGTGATACGTATCTGATCTCGTTGTCTTATCACGAAAAAACGTCATTCATATCATCTACAAAATTATCGGCTGTGTCTATCTATTCAAAAGACACAATTTCTTGAGTTCTCTACTTGGCCAGGGGATAATATCCTACCAGAGAGTCATTGTTGTTATTCCAAAGAATCCTGGATCTTCCTGCCCCTCACATTCGCCATTCGCAATATCCTCGCGACTTCGGTGCTAATCCCCGCCAAAACTTCTCCGAGTCAACTATTCACTACCCCGGTCGTCACGAAGGTAGGGCGACCCTTTCCTCACTATTATCTGGCCTTTTCTCCCAATAAAAGCGGGTGTTCGCAGCAGTACCTACCTTCCCACTTAATAAACATTCTCAAGATGCCACAAGGCACTAACATCACCAACACCGGAACTTCTTGGTTCTTGGAAAGAAAGGTGCTGCTCAGCGCGACTGCTTAGTTGCGTTTCACACCATTCGTTTGGAACCAAGAAGAGGAAGAGGAGAAACAAGAAGAATGGTGGTCGGAGCCAAGAAAATAATAACTCTGGAGAACCCGTTTGAGCTCAAGGGAGTATCAACGGGAGCACCACGGAGACCCACGGGGCCACCAACGAGAGCACCACAGAGACCCACGGGGCCATGAACGAGAGCACCATAGAGACCCACGGGGCCATAAAAAGCACTATAGAGACCCACGAGACTACCAGAGGGTATCATTCAAGTGTGGCTCAGACGTAGTACGTTGAGCAGTTCTTTTTTCAGTCCCACGTCACCGACAAGCACTCGTTCGTTGATTTTCCTAAAGTCGTGGAGCTTTTGTACTGAACAATTCCGTAATATTATCATGCAAAAAAACTTTTTCTAACGTGCGCATGTGGCTATTTTGAAACACGAGGTTTTATTGGGTTGGCAGGTCATATTTCTACGAATGATATCAAATGATCCATTACACTACAAAACTATATTCCACCTGCCGTTGGTGAACTGTCTATGATCAGCAAAAACATTAGCAAAACGAGAACAAAATGCAAAAGTTAAGTGATTCAGCCGGGATTTGAACCCGGGTCGGGCGCAGAATGCGGTCAGTCTGGAAGCTGAATGGCAAGCGCCCATGATACCCCTACACTACTGAATCATGTGATATACTCTCACACATTATATGTGTATAAGAACACCTGATGGTACATCCTACTCTTTGACGGGATAGAAACGTGGATATCTTTAGATAGGGTTGGACTTCAGCCATAGCAGTGCACACATTTTTAGATGATCCGCCTGTGGCGACCCTCAAACCAAACAGATCTGCTCTTACGATCTCTATTATACGTCGGAACTGTGTCTAGTTATGTGCGCAGTTCTGTAGACTGTCGTAGATGGTTCCGGTGCGTGGGCTATTCATTACACGCTTCCTGTAGGCCAATTCTTCTTCCCGCTATTCCCCGATTACTGCACGCCTATTAGTAGTAGCATGGTGCTAACCCTGGTGAATATCGCGATGATTTTTTTATTTGAAGCGATGTCACCACGATAGAATAACCCCATAACTCTAAGGACGACTGTAGTGCTAATAGCTATGAGGAGCATCACAAACCCAAACAGCGTTAGTATTGAAGAGTCTGTAAGTTTAGGATATGATTCTACTTAGTTAGCTGCGTGCGGTGCCCTCAGGACACTGGCTCGCTGGAAGGAAACGAAGAAGTAGCTGGCGAAGGCGTGAGTTCGACCACCGATACTTCATACTTGTCAAAGCTAGATAGATAGGAGATGAAAAAAGGAAGCTTGCATCAAATACAGTATACTAGATTATCGGAGAACATGCCTTCTCTTTGTTTGTTGCAAATTTGAGGTGGGGTGGCGGCGGGAACGTGCCTGCAGGTGAATTTTAGGGCACACCATCAGTTACTGCAAAATTCATCCAAGCAGTCTTACACCGCATCTCAACCACACGAGCAGTTTCTAGATTTTATTTCCCTCTATTATATCTAGGAATAATGTGCACACCTCTTTAATTCACTTCTCGGATGATCATTGTACTAGCTATTTCGCATGGGTTCTCACTCACATTATCGTTGGAACGAATCGAAGTTGAAAATCGACTACATCGATGGTTGAGCGCACAACATCACCTTTCCTAGATGTGGATAGAACTTTCAAGATTCATACAACGTACATTAAATGCGTCCACGTGCCATCGGTTGACTCAGTAACACAAACAGGGAGCGTGTTCAGGGACGAGCATCGCGACATCGGCTGGGTAGGAGGCTAAGCGTGTTCATAACGGTCTCTTGCAAACACGAAAAGGGATTGAAGAATGCCAAATATGCATAACTGGGAAACGGAGCCATTTTTCTGCCTATATTGTTCGCGCCTTTGATGATACCATAGTTCTGTTGCTGATTGGATTACAGGATGTATTTTTCGGGTCTTTCAAGAACCAGAGAGGAGTCATGATGAGGGAAATGAGATACTCTATACATGGCAGATCTAGAAGCGATCATGAGAATAACAAAGTTATATATTGGTTCTTCAAATCTTTCAAAAGCGGAAGTTGTGAAATCAACGAGAACATAAAACCCGTAGTCTATAAACCCAGACCACGGGTTTTATAAATCTTCCTAGAGCCAGGAACTTGATGAAATTGAGTACTTTAAAGCTTTCTGTATTAATTATGATCGTACTCTTCTGCATATCAGAATAAGTACCTTTATGTCTGTTTTTATTGAGCACTTTTCATGATACCCCACAGAGATATCGACTCCCACCAATCAACCACGTGTGTAATTACGCCAAGTATATGGTAATTAACCGAATGCTATACTAACACTCTATTAAGCATAAGCGGCTGTAACCTAATGTGATGGAATCTATAAGAACCCTCATTATCATTCGATAAACCTGCAAGTACTTGTACAAGGTTAATTCAGCCATGTTATAAGCCACTGGTAGCTGTTGGTAAAGCTTTCCTTAACTTCATGACACCAGCGTTCATCCGATTGCAACATGTAGCGAGAAAAGGCGCTATAAAGTTCAAATTTATCGCACTAATCGATTTTCTAGCATTCTTACCAAGGAAGAAAAGATCCCGTTTGGGGTAAATTCCCCAGCATTCTTCGTGTGAGGATTATATAGGGGCTTTCGGTCTCCAAATTTGCTGATTCCCTGCGTTGAAATTTATTCTCACGTGACCCTACCAGGTGTATCCTCCAATAAAGTTATCTGCAGTGGGTTTGAAACATCTCATTCCAAACAATGTTTCGAACGTATGCAGGTGAGTAATTTGGTCGTCCTCTTCAAGCCTTTTCGCTGCAACCTTGGTTTCGGAAAGATGACCAGAAAAGCCTGCATGCATGTATGTGTTTTCAACGAAATATTCCCATAGATTGAAATCAGCCCTAGGCATCGCAACAGAGTTGTGTAGGCTTGACTGAAAAAGTAGGTCGATTCGATTACAGACTCCGACAACAATGGATGCGGGCGAAAAGAATCCCCGCTGCTGGCGGTTGATTCAAGATTTCGCGACTCGAAAACCAGGTTCGCACGTTCGTCACAGTGTGCACCGACCGTGCTCCGTTGTCCGCACGCGGATATCCCCGGCTCGGAATGAACTCTAAGTTCCACTGCCCGATCGGACGCGATCATCATCAAACTCGCCCAACACACGCGACTGGCCAACGCCAAGGGAACTGGAACCGGCGCTCACCGCTCCTCACTCGTGCCGCAATGTCCCACCAGATTTCTCTAGCGTGCAGGGTCCACTTCCAGCCGAGGGTTTTTTTTCTCCGCAAATGAGGAAGCGCAACGGTGTCGTCTTGGGAGGGCGGAAGAAGGGCGGTGATCTCGCTCGCAATTCGGCTAGGATTAGTTAGACGTCAGGCTAACGAACGCCAATTTCCGGATGCATCCCCCCTGTTGAGCTGGGGGTGGGAAGAAGCAGACGCGAGCGAAGCCAGCCAGCACCAGTCAGTCGTCAGTCGTATGAACTGGATCGAAGCCTCGTTGAAAGCAAAAACGCCCCTCAATCTCTCCCCATCTCCCTTTCTGCTCTTCCAAATTTCTCACCGCCGTATTTCTCCTATTCTTTCGTGGGAGGCCTTTGTTTCCGGAGTTCGTCTGGTCTAGTATACTTAACTTTTGCTTCTTTCTATTCTTTGATAACGTGAATTCGTGTCCTGGTGAGTGCCTAATTCCTAGGGGCAACAGCCCATGCTCCGTATCTGCATCCTTATCTTCTGTCTCAGAAAAAGACACGAGAGAGAGGGAAACAGACTGAAAGACGTGTGAACAAAGTATCAGAAGCTGACCTGGTCATTCATCCAGACAACGCGACCAAACGTGACAGAGTACTACACCCTGAGGCTCAACTATAAACACCTGCATCCGCCGGCTCCATCTCATCTCATAAGCATCGACCACCTGCACAGCACAGCACGCACGCAGCCGTCTGTTGTTTGGCGAACCATCTGTGCACCCTGTACAACCTTGATACCCGGTGCTTCGGTCTGTCGGCTCGGTCACCTGCAGCTACAGCTGTAAGAAGCGCTCCCCATAAAACACAACACTTCTCCTCCTAAACCTCTACATCCTACGTTCCTTCTACAACAATATTTCTACCTAATACCACCACGAAACATAAAGTAAGCATGTCTACTACTCATGAACTTGACGCCGAATACGACATTCAGATGTCGAACAAGATGGCATCCAAGCCTACACGGCCTACCTCGTAAGTTTCAAAGAGCCCCTATCGCGACAAACACGTTCAACTCACCTTTCAACAGTACTCTAGCTCGGGCATTCTCGGACCAACTCAATGACGCTTTCCTCATTGACGAATCGCTTGACCGTCTCTCCCAAACCATCAACCGCAAGTGAGTTGTCCCTCTCCTCTTCCCCTCGTTCTGCACCACCCCTGTCGATCCCCTCCTCTAACATGCATTACCCCTGATAGGAAACAATCAGTGTCATACCAGAGCTCGGAACTAGCTGCCCTCGAGGCTCGCATTAAGGCCGCTGAGCAACTGCTCGAGGAGAAGAAGAAACGCATTTCGGTTTCGACTGGCTCGCCGTCGCCTACTTCGCGGTCACGGCCACCGATACCAGCTTTCGACAAACCCGAGGCGGACAACATTGAGACCAAGGATGAACCGGAGGCTGCCGATGCTAAGAGCGTGCGGACGGACGGCGGCTACGTGGTGGTTGAGAAGACACAGCCAATGGCACACCAGAAGACATACCAGGCCCGGCCACCCCCACCGCCCCCGGCTGTGCCAACAGGAATCTAAGTAGACGTGTTTCTAGACGGGTGATATTTGGAGTTTGAGCGTTTTGTTGTGGGTGTTGAATATGGAACGGTAGGTATGGAATAGGGGACAATAGGTGGGAGTTCTTTATTGAATCTTTCAATACGCAGGTATCTGGCTAGGTGGGTGGGGCACGTGGGGGACCGAAGGAAATTCTCATTTATTCTTTTTAATCTGTCGAATGTCATGATACATCTTTGTTTGCATATGTGTTCCTTTAGGGATGTGCCGGGAGGAAAGGTGATGCCGTATCTACATGCACTATAGGCTTAGCTACGCTGAAATGTGGATGAAATGATATACATTGATCTAAAATATGGTTTCAACCGTGCATGATGTGAACAATGTGTGAAAGCGAAAGAACCATCATCAGTAACTCTTGAAGCAATAATTGCGTCATAGCCTAGTAGTTTCTATGATGAACATGCTGCTGACTATTAGCGGCCGCTGTCAGTTACATAAATTACAATCGTAGCCCAAGACGTCGTCCGTAGATGTCACTAGATGTCACTGTTTTCAGACGAATGGACGTACTCGCACAATACAAGCAATGTAACCACGTGCACGCATGCAGCTCTCCCCTCAGGCGCTACATCCTTCGTACTACAACATAAAAGATTCACCATACCTCTCACATGCGCACTCGTCCGAACTATTGCAACTCACAGTTCAGGTCAGGTCACCTGTAGGCTGTGGAACACTGAGGGCTGAGCTGAGGGCTGAGCTGGTCACGAGGGACGGACAACCCTAACCCGGGTGAGTGCGTCTACGGTCACTCGGGCTGACATGGCGTTGGAATGCACAGACACAGAATGTGCCGAATTTTAGGAATAGGCTGGAACTAGTCCTGCCGTCATACATGTCCCACCAGCTATTATGTACACAAACAGCCTTTACGTCGTTCCGGATCATATCTGTTGATTAATGGTACTGAGTTCATTCATTAACTGAAATAACCGTAAAACGGCAATATTCACGACCGGAAACGTCCCTCCATGGAAGTAATATTGGCGGCCAAAGACCACGACAGCGGAGTTGGACAGTAAGTATGGAAGCGCAAGTCAAAGTTGGCCTTTTCAAGTACTTAAGGGCAACGTACGGCTCCGATAGATCCTGCGGCATTGGGTTACTAGCTAGCTCAGCAGAAGGCGCGCGTCTACGGACGTCCCATCTCGAACTCATGGGCCCATCACCAACAATGTTGAAGAGAGAGCGCCTGTTCGTCTTATCAGTTGAGTGGCGGATCTTAGTACATTCACTGAAATAACTGTAACAAAGAAACAGGGGGATTCACGATGAGACGGTTCTGGAAACTTCGTAAGTAATGTTGGCGGCCATAGACTAAATAGCGGAATTAGACAGCGCATGCAAGCACAAGTCAGAGTTGGCTTGTACTTGTACTTATGATTGCGATATCAAGTTCTGCTACGTCTTGAAGACTTGAGCTACCAGCTGAAAGTGCGCAATCCGTCTGCCTGTTGGTCGTATCACACCACCTCACTCGCCCCTCATCTTTCCGCGCTCCCATCCCCACTCCCACCCCCCCCCCCCCCCCCCCCCCCCCCACCGTTCGTCTGTTGAAACCAACAACTCTACCAACACTCCTCCACCAAAAGCATTCTACCAACACTTTTCCACCCGCACACCTTGCATCCAAAAACCAAAACCAACAACCCCACCAACAACCACCACCCCACAACTTGCAACCGTGCCCGTTTCATCCCCCACACCCCGCAGTTCACACCCCGCACCCCGTACCACCATACCCGCCGACCAGACGCAGGGGCCAGCAACAGTCTATCCGCCGTCACTCGTGGCCCGACGGTCCAGTGTTGTTCGACGCCGGCGTGCCGTGGCATTCCGGGCGGGGTCAGGCTCCAACACAAAGTCACGATTCGATGACGACGGAGCAGGAGCAGGAGCAGGAGCAACAGCAAACGTCACATTACATCATCTCATACACTGACCGTCATCTCCAGAACTTCTACCACACAGGTCCCAACCACAGTGGTATATTTTAATCCAGCCGTGCACGACCACGATTTGATAGACTTCCCACATACTTTTTAGGCCGAGATGCTGTTCCACGGTGTGGTATTAGCCGATACGGGAACACGGCGTGCTGGATGGGTCTGAAACTTCCGGCCAGCGGACTCACGGTAAACTAGCTCTCACATGTCCGGCCGAACGCGGGGGTGGCCACTTGTTTAGCATCAACACCGCACCATAGCTAGTCGGCACAACATAACGTGACAAGTCACGACAACTCAAGTCACACGTAGAGTTGCATGGATAACGAATGATGAACGGCCGCCCCCCGAATCAGAGGGGGCGAAAAAAGAATACTTCCTACAATTCAGTACAATAAACTCCTTTTGCCGGTCCATTCCGTGTCCATCCCTCATCACCCATCCCCATCACCCATCACCGTTATATCCATAACCCCCCATCCGTCCAGTACGCCCCGTAAGCCGTTTGCCCAGAAGTAGTACGCCGAACCCATCCCCCCATCCAAGTGGACATAAAAGACATAGGAAAAGAAGAAGGAGAGTGTGGCAGAAGAACAGGACTCTACAAAGGAAACAACGGTGTCGTGTCGAAGAATAGTCGTTAGTGGACTGAAGGAAAGGTCGTAGAAGAGTAATAGTAATAGTAGGACAAGTAGAAGGAGAAGCAGAGTAGGAGAAAGGAAGCAAGCCAGTTGCTTCCGAAAAATAGTGACGCGGCGAGTATAAACAAAAAGAGAAAGAAGAAAGCAAAAATAGGAAACAGGAAACAGGAAATAGAAACCCGGATATAGGAAAGAGGACAGAGAAAATGAGGAAATGAGGAGAAGACTAAGAAATAAGAAATAAGGAGATAAGGAAACTACTAGAAAACAAGAGCAAAATCTAGGAAATAAATCACGACGCCGCCGCAAGATCCGGGTATAGTAAATCAAAAACAACAAAAAGCAAAACAATGTACAAAAGAAAAGCAAAGCAGACATCTACACACCCCCTCACTCGCGAATATCCAAAAACCGCGTCGGCACCCACCCCTCCTCGCCACCGGCAACCCTCACAAACGCCCAATGCACATTCCTGTACTCCACACTCACCACACCCCCCTCCCTCATCGTCACCTCCCTCGGGAGCGTCGCCATATACGACACACGGGCACGACACAGCTTGCTGTCCGCCGGCATCTCCCGCGCCGGTATCTCCAGGGCCGGGACCTCAACGCCGCCAAAGTCGCCCGGAGCCTCACAGAGCACGAGCGTACTGTTATCGGGCGCTTCGTGCACCGCCGTGTCGGGGGCTTCGTACAGCAGGAACGCGAGCTCCGACGTGCCGCGGTCCGAGGCGGAGAGCGGCGAGTCCAGGTCTGACGAGTCGGACTCCGTGATGGAGTCGGGGATCGAGACGTTGGAGGTGTCGGAGAAGTTGCTGGTGTCGGAGGCGTTGGACGAGGAGCGCGAGTGGGAGGCGCGGGCGCGGGCCGCAGAGCGCGTGCGCTGCTTCTGCGCGAGGACTTTGGTGAGCAGCGGGAGCCGCGAGGGCAGGTGCTGGGCGGCGTCGATGCTGTTGAGGAGTGCGACGAGCTGGGAGACGAGGGCCTCGGCGTCGGTTTCGCCGTGCGAGAAGGTGTAGCGCAGCGTGCCGGTGCCGGTGTAGCGCGTGCGGGAGCGCGCGGTGATGAGCGTGCTGGACGACGACACGTTGAAGCCGCGCGCGGTGACGCACGAGATCAGGCCGACCGGGTTCTCGATGTGCTGGCGCAGCACGTATTCGCCGTCGGCGCTCTGCGAGACCAGCGTGAGCCCGCCGCCGCCGCCGCGCGGGACCGCGTACATGGTGGCGCCGGTGAACTCGGCGGTGATGTCGGCGGCGCGCGGGAGCTGCGACGGGTCGTCGCTGAGCCGGAACACGTACGGCTTCTGCGAGATGATGCCGCCCATCGCCATCGGCACGATGTCGCTGTCGGCGACGAACGGGCGGATGCCGAGCGTGTTGCGTGCGGCCAGCGCCGTGGTCTTGGAGATCAGCTTGGCCATCTTCTCGGCCTCGGCGGCCGCGTACTTGCCGTACGACCCGCGCAGGAAGCCGTCCTTCTCGCGGAAGATCAGGCGTGTCATGCTCTGGATCGGCCGCCGCGTGACGTTGCCGTCGTTGATGCGCACGCGCACCTTGGGCAGATACACGATGCTGGCCTTGCGTGTGCGGGAGATGTGCGGGATCGCCTTCTCGCCGCCCTCGATGTCGATGAACGCCCGCTCCGGGCGCTCGCCAAACCGCAGCGTCATCCGGGCGAAGCGTACGTACGGGTCGTCGGAGAACTGGACATCTTCGGGGCCCTGGGCCTGAACCAGTGTCTCCTTGGCGACGCTCTTGTATGTTGCAAAGCCGAAGCGATCGATCTTCAGGTCCAGCCGCTTCCACTCGTTGTCGAGAAAGACCTCAAAGTCGACGGTTACTTTCCGCAGAAATGGGGTTTGCTTGGCGCAGTTGTTGATCAGGTAGATGCGTTCATGGTCTACGGGCACGCCACTGTCGACGCCGACGCCGAACGGCCGGACATCCTCCAGCGCCACGTGCCGTTTCGCCACAATAGCGTCAAGCAGCTCTGTCAGTTTCTCAAAAGCCCGGTCGTTGACGCGGTCGACAAACGATACGCGCACGTAATGGGCCTCCTCGTTGGTCTCCCGGTTGCAAGAGACGCCGTATACTTTCCACGAGAAGATCCGTTTGATGTCGCGCACACACCGAGTGTGTATCGTGGATGTGAAGCGCTCGAGTTTTTGCCGTGTCTGAAACAGCTGTTTGGAGGGGTCGGGGCTGCCCGTGCTGCTACTGGTGCTGTTGGCTGTCGTCTCGAACAATGTATGACCAGGTGAGCAGAGTCCTAGCAGATTAATTTTGACGGCTTGTGCCCGCCCTCGTGCCTCTTCATTTCGTGCTTTGGGAATGCTCCAGGCAATGTATTCGGCCTCTCTGAATTGCCAATCTCGTCAGTAACTGCGAGCGCTTAAAATGAGAGGAGTGCATACAGTTGTCTCTGGATTCCTCTCCGACTTGCAATTCCGCTGAGAATCTGATCGCGACTGCAGAAGAGAATGATTAGTTTGTCTCGAAGCTATATTAATAGCACCTGTAGCAGCGAAACTTACGACTGTGCGGACTGTAGCACGGGGGCGTTCTTGGTTGCCGAAGACATGTTATTGCTCTGAATGCAAGGTGACATATTGATGTGTAGATGTGAATTCAAACAGGCGGCTAGCACCTCTAAAAGAAAGAAAGAAGTAGTACTAGATGCAGGCGCGGGGGATTATATAGTGGTGTGCGAGGAAGTATTAGTTCGAAGCAGTGCAGCGAAAACAATTAAGCTTGTTTGGTAAAAACACCGGCCAAAACGTCGACGTCGCTGGTGAGGTGAGGTGGGCTGAGGAGGGAGGGCCTTCGGGATTGATATATCGTTGGGAAATCCGGTCCCGGGAAGCCCTCGGCCGCGTGGGCAATCTACACTCTTGTCGAGACAGAGCATTGACCGGTAGCCCGCAACGACCCAACAGGGAAGGGGGTGGTGTAGGCATATGGCGCATCGCTCGCGCCTAGAGAGAGTGAGAGAGGCCCGTCTGCGGCGTGCACTCACCATAGCTGAGAGGGTGCGGGGGTGTCCCATTCGCCCACGCCCACGCCCATGCACTCCCTTTGCCACTTTCTCTCTGTCTGTTACCATGATGTACCTGCATCTGCTGCCCGCACAGTCTGTCCCTGGAGAAGATCCCACAGATGTCTGCTAGGCACTGTCCAAAACGCGGGAGGTGGCATGCTACCCTGTCGCAAGCTTTGTTTCGTCACTTTAGCAGCAGGGCACGGTTTAGCCTGTGCTGGGGGGACAGCGCCGCCTTCTTCTCGAAGCGAGAACGTCCGAATCACATAATTCATGCTCTTGGCCTGAAGGGGACAGCGAGGGTTGGGGGCAGTATATCTTTGGTTTCAGGTGCTGGTAGCCTGGTTATAGGGGAACGAGCCGTTGTTGTAATAGCCGCCGTTTACTTCATGCTGGTTCCCGTTCCTGGACGCAGGCGATCGTCGACTCCACGCCGCCTTGAGATAGCCTTCCCTAGTCCTGACAGTCATCTATTCGCCAAAAAATAGACTTTTTAGCTTAATTTGTATTCTGATGCTCCTAGTCTCGTTGCAATCCAATAACACTGAGAGATGACCAAAGCGCACGTTGCAGTTATATTGCAAACCCACTGTATCTGCCATTCTGTGTAGTTTGACAAGCAACAAGCGACGCTTTAAGCTTGGCCAATCGCCGTGAATACTCACGTGTATTTGCTGTACTAATTTTCTCGGTACTAGAATTTGGATTAGCTAAATTCTAATTTGTTGCATAAAAAGGTGTTTACATAAATGTTTCCTGCAGCCAAAACGACTTAGCGGGTACACAAACAGCATCACTTGACTGTCCTTTTTCTAGCCACCTCCCGGATTCTGCACTGTAACCCCCAAAATAACTCTGAAAACTCTCGAAGCTTCCTGTTCTCTTCGGTGTCACAGAAACGTGGTGTGGTGATCTATGGCTTTTTCAGGGAGCTGGGTTGACACATCTCGAGATACAGAAGCACAAGAGTTCGACAGCTGAGCGCGAGCGCGAGCGGTGGTAAGTCACAAAACAAAAGGTGATTCATTCATTCCTGTTCTGCACCGCATATATGGCCTTCTGGGATATATTTTGCCATGTGCCCTGGTAGAACTTTCAGTTTCTCTTGTTCCGGCGTTTTGTTTCGACACGTTTTTGTACAACTGAAGGCAAGACCCATAAGCCGCGTTGAGATCGAGTAGGCACGTAGGTAACTCCATAGGATCTTTGGTACGCATATCAACTTTTCTCTATGTCGTATACTCACCGGTTGACTTGTAAACTGCGCCACCAGGGTACAACTCAACACAATCTCTTGAAACAAATGTGAATGGTATTAAACAAATTCGAATGTCACAAACTTCTAGTACAACCCACCAGTTGGTGGGTAGCCAGATGATTTCGTCGCCCTCTGTAGATTCTGGTTGCTGAAAGTTCACACATCTAAACTTTCCCAATACCTAGTCGTATCATCTGTACCGGAGTCGATGGATGTTCTGTTGAATAACTCGGCGCAGGTTCAACTTCAAACATTCTTCCTCCTGTCCTTAGCTCGACACCATACGTTTCCTAGATATGCAATCAAACACCTAGATAGCAGCGGCCCACGGGCAAAACTTCCGCACATCGCAATGTTTCGATAGCTTGCGTTCATTGATCACCATGTCATTTCACACCTCGGCGTCAAATTATAAGATGATGCACCGGATAATCGTGAAATTCATATATATAGAGAGATCTTATATCTATCATAGATATTAAGTATGCATGCATACTAATATTATTCATATGCCGTGTTCGGAGACCTCATCTCATCCTCGGCTCCCGGCCGGACAGGCACGTTCCAACTCCGAAATTGATCCCTTGCGGTACTATCCGCTGCGCCGTTTCCCCATGTGTAAAACTTACCGATGTCATGGCGGTGGTGTCGCACACACATGGTAAATCAAATCAACCGGAGTCTCGGCGGTGGCGGCAACTGATTTTAAGAAAGATAAGAAATAGTAATGGACTTTCGGCGAAACTTGTATGTCTAAAACGTTTTGAAAAACTAGCTTAGTCCGATACATAGGGTTCAAAAGGGCTCGAGAGTATGGAACAGTACAAAAAAGGACGTAATCTAGATGTGACCTACCGCTTCCACCAAACTGTAAGCCCGTAGATACCGGAATTCGGACGAATATACTCTCTCGGAGTTGGGTACCGGACGGCCTTGAGAGATGTTGAGGTTTTTTTTTCAAGTTCAGGAGGAAATATGTTTGAGAGTGAGTTTCTTGGACTGTGATTCTCTCTGCATCTTCGTATGCATGCAAACATCCATGCAAGTACCAAGTAGTATGTCAGCCCGGCACAATAGGGACTGCTGCTTGGGGTGATCCGAACTACCTACTTTGGATACTAAGAGCTGTCAGTCCGATTTCTTTCTCTGGATATGTACAAGCTTAGGAAACAATCACCTTACGGGGCAAGGTCCGCTATTCTGTAACCGTTTAAAATACCATATTGGGAAGGCAACCAAGCATTAAACAAACCTTAAAACACACGAACCCCGGATCCAAGGCGACTTGCACTGTCTTCCTCTCTATTTTTGAAACGGGAGGGAGACGTGGGGAACATGGGCATAAAGTGTTTATGTACTTTCTAGTGATTATATCATCGTACATTTATGTTGATTAACGATATGTTCTCGCAACCAAAGCTCGCCACCCAAGTTTAATGCAGAGCGGTTGTGTTGTATTTCCACAGTTTCTAAAGGAACGGGAATGTCTGTATCTAGGAACTCAGAAGAACGACATGAGATCTTTGGAGAAGGGAGGATAAATTTTCTTCATAGATGGTTTCATATCACGGTTGGCCACAGCTGGTCGTTTCCGGTCGTTTCCTGAAGCTTGGTTTCTTTTTTTGTGTTTTATAAGTATTGCCCTTTAGTAGCAGATTTTGTGTGATCAAACATAGGCTTGTTCTAAAAACTCTTCTATGCATTTTGACTTGCTTCTTCCATTTATCTTGAAGATTCTTTGTCCTCTTGCGTCCGTGCGGCCCACAGCATGCACAAGCTTAAAGCTGAAGTTACGGAGAATTATTCACGCACACCTTGCAGTTGCTCCTTCCTTTTGGTCTGATAGTTGCTCTCTAGAAGCTAATGTGGGGAACGCCTAAAGCTGCATGTGATTTTGATTACACTGTAAAGGGGACATTTTCCAGTGTCTATTTTGAAGGTTCTGGTTTAACCTAGGGATTGATTGCATCATCCACTAACCAAACGTAACTATTCTTAGCACCCATGCTGCGGATTAAACAATTATGAGTCTCATAGCACGTACTTTAGGAAGTAGTGAAGACCATCTCAATTTTTTAGACCATCTCGGTCAAAATTCTTCGCTCTCATGACATGGGACATGATCTCCTGTCTAACAGTTCCAGAGTTGAAACGGGTTTATCCGGTGTTCGGATTCTCTTGGCACGATTATCCAACACTTTTTATATGTGAACATAACCGCCTAGTCGCTTAAGAGATCTTAGAAAAGTTTGAACCTCCAAAGGTCTAAACTAATTGAGAATGATCGAACTTGCCGAAGCCATGAGGTTTGTTTTCTTGATCACAATATGCAGGGTATCGGAGAGAGATATTCTATGATGTAAAATCAGCCCATAGATACACAACGGCAATCAAGCTTACGGGTCGCGTGAAAACTGTTAGACGAAGACCAGGATGGTATCAAAGTAGACCCTTTGAATATCACCGTCTTCTCTTGTAGCAATCCATAATTAAGCTAACTCTGAGTATTCATGATATAAAAGTTTTGCTCAAATTCCTGAAAAGCTTCAACTCTTTTGCATCAAAAAGAGTGAGAATGTTGTTTCGCAGTTGGATCTGACCTCAAACATCTTGTATCAGAATTCAAGATCAGGAGAACAACTCGTTGTTGAAATCAATTAATGACTCGAAATTTTCTGTCTGTATTATACAGCGAGCGCCTAAGCGTAGCTTGTTGAAAGTTGGCTTAGTAGCAGCAAAGAGATGTCAGTTGGAGTTTGTTTTGATCGTCTTGTGGATTGACATTAGTGGGTTAGGGCCAACTAATCCCTTATTTTCACTAGCGCCCATCTACGACATTCGTGAGGCTGAAACTTCAATTCAAACAGTGACTTGCGCTGCGCACATGTCGACTCTAAACCCCATTTTCTCATATATACAAATTATGAGCATGCTACGTTCCTTTTTCTCGGCGTCTATTGAAATCCACGATAGCGGTTCACTCAGTTAGCTCGATAGAAAAGTTCTGTGTGTTCTCTCAATCTGAAATATATTTGCTTCACACTGCAGCTGTATTGGTAACACATTGCCTTGTAAGCAACCCACTCAGAGTATACCAGTTGCTGTAGGTTCGATTAACTAATGCTCAATAGGTTCAGCGGAATATTATGTAGATTTACCGAGCCTACAACATACTCGATTTGGACCTCCTTGGCATCTGAACCTGGAAGCAAGACATACTTTGATGTACAAAGAACATGTCCAGAATGACATCAAAGATTGCATGGTGATACAGATTTATGGCTCAACAGCGTCTAGATACGTCCGTATTCTATAAACAGCAACTCATTATTCAGGCAAACCCTAAGACTTTGGCTGCATAGCAGATATGTATCGTAGTTAGCTCACCAGCGCTTGCAATCTATGGGTGGGTAGATATTGTATTGGCAAGAACACGAACATAAGAGATACTAAATTGAATATATAGCTATAAGACACCATATTATAACAGCCACAAGGCGGCTGTTATCGCACGATAACGTAGTCGCCAGGAGTTGTTGATAGCCCTGCTAGCAAATGGGTACCTTTAACGCCGGATTCCAAGCTCGCTGTGCTATCAATATTCAATCCCATGACTGTGGTTAATCTCCATTCTTTTGAAAGTCGATCAAGTTTCTAAGCTCCACAGATAGTCTACCAGCAGCTTTCGAAACTCCAACAGCTCCCCATCTTTGAGAAGTTTTTCGGTCATCATTCTAAAGCTGCTCTATCTCTCACCAAAAATTCTCGGCTTATTTCTTCCAAACATTACAGTGTTGGGGACCTCTTACAAGTATAGTTGACGCCGAAGAAAATCCTTGCTTCAAACCAAACATGAAAGTTTGTTCACCAATCGGCAACACCGCGATTCACAAGATAGCAACAAAACCAGGTTCCCCGCCTTGCGATACTGTCTGACAGTAGCCTTTAGGATCCAGCCAGAGCCAACACAGTTTATTTCTCACGAAATTCCCCGTCTTCATGGAAACCTTTCAGGGAATCGAAATGTTATCTTTGATGTCACTGTTATTAGGGAGACATATTATATCTCTAACTGAAAGCCCCGGATTTTTTCTGTAATATATCAAGAAATACAGAGCTTCGCAATCCTGTCGCCCGCCTTTTAGTGTTCAGTTTAATTCAATTCACAGCATTCATAACTGTAGATACGGTCGAGAACCAACATTCTTCAAGCATTGAAATACTATCAAACGAATCAACGATTATCCCAATTGCTAAATTTACAACAGAGGCTAAAACCAATGTGTAAAAAACTGGCCCTCGTTTCTAGGATCAGCGGTCATTTCGGCCCGTCACGTTTTCAGACTAAAGGTGTCAAGAATGAAACTATGCCTAAGATGTTGGCTTGGAAAGCTTTTCTTCACGAACTATCAAGGGTGGATATTAACGCTATGACCACCATCACTACCATCACAAACCCAACTGCATCATATCGGGTTTCATGCAAAGTTCCGCGCTGTTTCTTCCCACGCGAATGTGCGCGACGTCTGTGCGTTCAAAAATAAGAAAGCAAAGTGGCAGGTATCAATATGTCAGATATGCACATATAAACCGGTATCGGTACTTAGGTGCTAGTCATCCTGTCAAGAGAGTCGCAGGTATATTAACTTACACGGGTATGGGGGTGGGGTCAATTGTAAAGTTGTATGAGGAAAGGCTGTACTGTCGTTTGCCAATATGTAAAAATGGATGGGTGTAATTTGGAAGGTTCGTTTCTTCTTTTCTTATCCTAGGGCGAACCAATTGATACCATACATGGTTACTGGGAATAGTTCTGGACCCGGGTGTTTATCGATAAGTTTATCCCCCGTGCCCCCCTCACTAATAGTACACCACCCTGTCACACCGGCGAGACATCCCCCGCCCCCATTGCCCATAGAATTTGGATAATTTGGATAGTTACAAACAGAAACCCGCCACTTGGGTTGTCTCCTGTACATATTCTAGCGGCATTTGCCAGTTGTCTCAGTTCCTTGATCCGGTGCTATTTTCCGGTCCATCAGTTCTTCCGTCCACACGCTGTTGCAAGTATATTCAACTCCCTTGTTCCAATGAAAACTCCGCCAAACTCTCGGAGACAGCGAAGATCTAGGTTGGTTAGTGGTAGTTGGATTTGCCATGCGACTACTATCTACCGGTACTTGGGCGATTCTTTGCTCAGTGATTCTTCCTACCGAACACAAAATTAATCAATTACTGACTTGTTTCTTCAAGCGAAGTTCCTCTATTGGTGAACCGGCGGTTGAGTAGATAGATACCTGCCTATGTGAATGCATGCAGTATGCACAGATCGTGCATGCATATTACTCCCAATGCTTCAACCAAATGGATCGCGAAGATCAGGGGAACTTCGATTGATCTACCAAATACTCCAGTGTACTGTATTTGGGTCGCGATCGATGTGAAAATCAGGGAAAACTCTCCAGAGTTCCCAGAAATTACTCTGGTGATTCATTGATCTCTTTGCAACGGAAAATTTGGGTTCTCTGGATTCTGCCAAATTCGAGATTCTGCCTCGGTCGCTTTTTTCCCATCTATATCCTCTGAACTGCGGTGTCTTTTCAAGCCCTCTCATCTTGTAACAGGAGTGTTTGATACTTTTCAATGTACAACCACTGTTTCTCGTCGACGCCCACCGAAATCAAGCTTCATTTGTTGTATCTTGCTGTATATAACACCTTCGATCTATCTCTACAGTTGGTTTTACTATTTTTGAATGCGCTTCATTTAGTACGATATCTTCGCGTTTATAATCATATGCGTTGCCCATCATGCATGACGAAAGGCTGGTACTTGCAATTTTCGCTTATTTTAGCAAGCGCAGTAAAGAAATTTCGGTGGCTACATGTATACCATTCGGTTAAAGCATGAACCTACGGTCCCTACAGTTCTTTTCATGTAAAGCTATACGCATTGCCGTTCTTACTACTAGAACGTAGTAGTTTATTAGAGATGCGGCCTTCCAGGGGCACAGCACATTGTTTACCAGCATGCCAGAGTGTAGTCGCCAACAACGACAGCATTCTTTTCCCTTACAATTCGTTTATTGTTTTGATGACCTGTCAATAACCACCAGTCTTTGTCTCCGGATGTCAAACGATTTGGAGCCGCCCGAACACCCGCTCTGCTTCTGGCAAAACACAGTAGAGTAGAGTAGTACTTCTAGCTAGACCCGTTACTAGCCCTCGCTTAGTCATCAACTACTTGTCTACTATTGTGCATGAGACTCAGGAACTCCCTCATTTTGCAACTTAATTTGCAGGGTCGTGGTCAAACCTCGAACCAAGTAAGAGCTTAAAATAAACGCTGGCTGAAATTTGACTACGTAACTTGAAGGATGCACTCATGAATAACAGCCGTACATGCAATACGTTTACACATGCTCGTGAGCGGATGCCTCATAATTATTCGGCCAGAAGAGTAGGTGATTATTAGGGCTCGCTACCACGGTATCTGCAATATGTGCTTCTGCAGATCTCCTACATAATATCTTATTTGCTCACTTAAGGTTGTATAATAAATCTCCGTTCTGCATTAAGGCCCACGTGACTAACGAGGGGCAAGGCCGCTCAGGCGGAACCCGCTCCGCCATAGTCAAATATAGCCATTTCGACTTCTTGAGGAATATTACTACATAAAAACGTTCAGGCAATATACTCATACGAGTATAAACGAAATGCATGAATGTCGACAACGCCTCAAACGCCGCACTTGGTTTGTCGTCACTCGCGAATGTCAAAAATTCAGTACTCAGTAGCGGCTCGACATCCGCGAAGCATTGCACATGTCTTTAGTTCGGAGATCTCGACCAAGAAGGGTAGAAACTAAGCAAAATGGGCCCCGCAGTAAGGCAAATTTCTCAGTATATGATAGCAATTATGTTAAGTCATGCGCAAAAGCTAGCGAGCGTTGAAGATCATGAGCGACGGGCTTCAAGTCAAGTTTCGAACCGTATCGAAACTAAGGGTTGTACATGCGGCGCAGGTGCTGTCGTCTTCTCGGTCTACGCTTGAATCTCGGAGGAAGGCGTCCAGTTTCGTCCAAACCGTTGAGCGTTTGATCTGTGAATTCGAGATCTTCAAACATATTCCGGTATCGTTCTTGGTGATACCAATCATATGTCTCCGGAAAAGCTATAAGAGCGATAAGATGTAGCTGTACATAGATAATTGTAAACGGATGTTTTGTTTCAGAATTTGTGTTTTTGAGGAGTGTACGACATGTTGCGCCGACCCGGTGAGGGTCGATATGCACATATGCACCGAATCACAACTAGGCGTTGTTCTGTGATACAGACGGGTGCATGTAGGGTACATGCTTTTCAATTGCAACAATATAAGTATCGAATCTAAAGTAACGGTATTATGATATCTACGATGTCTTGCAACCACCGGAGGAACCTAAGCTGAAATGATGATGTCGCCAATAAAAAGGAGGTTGACTATGTAGATCTAAATCTATGAGAGTTGCAACCTGGCCGGTGAACTTGAACAGATTACATATAAGTATCGATCTCAAGAACAAAGATGGCCGTTTTGCACGTAAACCTTGAAAGTGCGAATGAACGCATCATGGCATTGACGCTATTCTAATCGGCGAATGGTCTTCAAAAAAAGTAGTTGTGGCCAAAGTAGAATTCTAGACCTGTTCGGAGAATCTTTTAGATATTCCGTAGGACTTACACGAATAAGAGCACCACCAAGCTCTAACTACGGACAAATAAAATTTGAGATTGGTTTATACATTGTGTGAAGCTCGAACTGAAATCTTGAAACTTAGACCGACATATTCTAGGTTTTAGAGAAAACAAGGGCACCGCGATCAACAGTTGGAGATTCAGGTGAAGAAATGCAGCCAGGAACGAATAAAACTTGACCGTAACTTCCACACGTCCTCACAAAAGATTGGTATTATTAGAAAGAGCTGTTTTATTGGAAGAAAGCTATGCTAGAAACCCTAAGGAAAGAAGCAGGCTGAGCTATCTCTAGTAGAACTGACCCTCCTCCAGAAACCCGGTCAAAAGATCCCATTACCGACTGGCATGATCATCATCAATGACTCGGGAAACAATTAGTCCAAAAGACACAGGTAACAGTACAAATCGAATGCTCAACCAAACCACCAAAGATTTCCAACACTCTTTCCCTAACGCGGCATATTCAGCGGCAACTTCGCCAACGCGGCCTCAACCTCTGGCAGCGATGGGCGTCCAGCTGCCCGGAATCGCACCCGTTCGTCCCTGATCATTTCGTTTAGGTGTCTGCGTGCCTCTTGCAACAGGTCCGCGAGATTTTCGATGTACGGGTCCTTGAGTTCGTGCCGGTATTGCTGTAGTTTGAGGCGTTCTGGACCACCCGCAGGGTTTTCTGATTTGGTCATGGCATCCCAGAGGTCAGCGACGTGGAGGGCGTTCCAGGGTACTGGTACTTTGATTGGCATGGTAACTTGTTAGTTTGAAGAATCGAGCCGGAGTGGGGTGGATATAATGGAAGATGGGGTGAGGGGTACTGGATATAATCAGAGGATGTACTTTGAATGGGGGCTGCTTTCTATATAGGCTTGTAAGGCCCAGTGTTTGCGTTGTTTGCAAACAATTCTTTTAAAACTTATCGTGACTCGTGAACGAGTTATTTATGACCAGACACAACATCCCCTGCCATATCCAGTTACTTTGAATCTGTAAAAAAGACAATCAGACGTGTTTACGAGTCTTCGTTTACATCAGGTACTTAAAGTTTGCCACGGACATTGAATGTTAGAACGAGTGCTTGCTTATGTTTTCTTTGTAAGATTGTGCCAATGGACCGTATCCCTATTGGTAATGAGGATATTCCTTTAGTGAGTTGACCACTACTAGAGTCTCAAAATTCACCTACATCGCCAGGAAATGTGTCCGCAGCCTAAAGTAAGTTTTAATTTCGGGACGGTACTGGGCAGATAGAATGTGATCAACACGTAGATGAGCAACCGGCGACGTCCTAATTCAATATCTACATAGTCTTCGTCCAAGATATTATTCAAGACACGACTTATTCACCGAACGATAGCGGTAATTTCTGGTACTGGCACATAGTCACACAGCCATACACCTGCTATCACTCGTCTTTTATGGAAGGCCAAGGTTGAGATGTCTCTGGCACAACCTATTACATTCGTATTGATGTCTGTTCTGACTACCGCTTGCAGAAAAAAGCTATCTTTCTAGAAACATGATATCCCTAGCAAAGCTCAGTATCCGCACAGAGGCCACGTCGACTATGTAAACAGTGGACCTTATCTATCTATCCCCATCCATCTCCACCAACACCGACAAACGGCAACACCGGCACATCCCCATCCGGCTCTCGCGGAGCCACTGCTCCCGGTACTACTACATCAAATCCGCCGTCAACCCGGGGCTCCCTCCATCCCTCCATTCCTCCATCCTCATCCATTACAACCACAGGTCGGCTGTCGATCGGGCGAACTGGGGATACATACAACCACCTATTGCAGCCACATGCAGAACGCAGCAACTATAGATATACATAGCTGCAGTGGTCCTTGCGGCCCCGCTTAGGTGCATTGTTCTTGTGGCGTTTGGGCTTTAAGGTTTCCGAGTGGTATAACACGTCAACTATGGGCCCGTCCGCTTTTCCGGGCCGGCCCGTGTGAACGTTGTTAATTGAAGAGGGCAGGCCTGGTGGACAGTCCCACATCACCACAGCCGTGATGAGCCGTTCCGCAGGCGTCCGTATTTTTCCAGTGCTTAATGTGTTGGTCAGTAAGACTTACTAATTTACAGGTGGTAATTACTAATTTTATAGCGACACGTGGGAATTGAGTATAAACTTGGGTCTTGGTCAACGGCCCTGGGCCACATCCTTCTAGAAGGCGGGATCCGTCAAAGGTCTTGTTTCATGACAACGTCCGGTGGGCCGGATGCACGCTAGGTTGCAGCTTATGCAGGTCTCGTGCATATATACCTACTACGGAGTCCAGACCGAGTGCTAGAGCTCTCTTGCCTTCAGAGTATAGCATATGTGAAATACTCACCCTGCACCGGACGGAAGCTATCCACAGCGCGCGCCGTACATGCACAAATACGGGCGCCGATCGAAGTCCAGTCAGAATAGAATAGATGCGAAACTATAGATTTTATCTGCAAAAAAATAACTAGCCCTATATCGATATCACCCCGATAGTCCCCGAACTCCAGAAAAACAAAAGAGATCAAGTAAATGGAAACAAAAGTAAAATCTGGGTATCAACATGTACACCAACCCCTATAGCATGCCGTAAATCACGTCGCCCAGCCGCCAGCCATTCTGACAGACGGTGCCAATCCCAATAACGCCCAGGTTCAAAGAAAATTCACTGATGTAGTGTAGTGCCCCCTATTCCGAATTCTCATCCGACTGGCCCACCTCACCGACTCCAACCGACCATCTCACCTCACCATATCTGGTTGTAGCCCCTAGCTCCCTAGCAGTTACAGTTGCAATTACACCCGCCATCACAGCACCCACTGCACCCGCCGCACGAGCAGCACGAAGCACAGCAATCAGCAATACCCTTCAGGCATCCCGTCAGCTCCGCGAGCAGCTCTGCAATGCCGACGCACAGCGCCGCGCAGCAGGTGTTGACGCAGAGATTGCAGTCAGCGGCGTAGAAGCAGGTCGGGCTGCAATTCCAGCTTAGGTGATTGGCTGTATTTGTCGTCGGTTTGGGTTCTTCGGCCTCGGAGGGCGCGGCGTCCATCGGGGCTTGGGTAATGTAGCCGGACTTCGACATTGCTGAGGACGATTATTGTGGAGTAACGGGTGGTGAGGGGGTGTGGCGATGAGACGCGTTTCACGATTGGCTGGATGTACTGCGCTCGGGTACGGTTGAGAAGGCTGGGTAGGCGTATTGTGATTGCGATTTTGGATCTTGGGGGTGTAGGACGAGGAACAGTATAGATTTTAAACGTCGGCGCCCATCGTCAGCATCGTGCTATTTCTTTTGTTCTGCTCAGGCGAAGCAGCGAGGGGAGTGAGACAGCGAGAATAGTCTGCTGCGTCGGTCGGTGAGTTCGTGGCAGTGTTGAAGCGCTGCTTAGCTGTGGTTTGCATTGTTTCAAGTAAGAAGTCAACCAAGCAGTGCAGGGCCCTCAGCTACGTCCAGTTTAAAATTAGAGCATCACGTGACCAATCTGCAAGGTTAAGCCTTCAAAAATATTTTAGTTAAAGGCTTATTCTTTGGCATGTGGCCCCGCGCCCCGCCACTAACCCACTCTCCAGCAACATCACCAATACCAGCACCAGTATCCACCATTGCAGCTCACCAGTCATGGTCGACGTCGACGAACCAACCATCTACGACCAAATCGAGATCGAAGATATGACCTTCGACCCCGCGACACAGCTATACCATTATCCGTGTCCGTGTGGCGACCGCTTCGAGATCCTGCTGGACGACCTGCGCGACGGTCAAGAGATCGCTGTGTGCCCGAGCTGCAGTCTGATGATACAGGTTATATTCGAACCAGTGAGTTTGTGTGATGGTGACTAATAGACAGTATGCTAACTTGAGTGTGCAGGAGGATTTGCCCGAGAGTAAGATTCTGGAGACGGGACAGATGGTGGCAGTGTCGGCGTAGATTCTAGAGGGCTTCGCAGTGTGAATATGGCGTTATTTGGTGTTTTCTATGCTCGCTTGCATCGGGGAGAGAGGATGCAATTTGATTTTGGCTTTGGGGGAATGCTACAAAATTTTGTGTTTTTGTGGGGGGGACTGGGCTGTACGATATATTTAGAACCACCACTGAATGGAGGTGCTACAGAGTACTGTTATGCATACGTATGCTTTCTTCAGCCGTCGATATTTTGAGATCGATATCACCTTTGGCTTCAGAAACAGTGCAATTACTATAGATAATCGTAGCCATGATCTATATCAGAGTCGATTCTTTATTTAAAAAGACGACATATGCACGTTGATTATTCTCTAAGCATATCCCCAAGAAGGCACGAAGTCCGATGATGTCAAATGTATAAGGCACGGAGGCTTCCGGTGAGGCTGTGTTAGCTGTGCATATTTATCCAAAGGCAGACAATGGACAAACCCCAGCCGCAGTCTCAGAATCCAATAAGTCTCCCCTCCGCACCTCTATGGATAATTAAACGAAGAAAGAGCCCTTCTAACAACTAGACATGCTTCGCTCGCCAGCCTAGTGCATCTCAGGATCTCCGGAAGGCTGAACATGTTACGGATAGATATGCATCATCACTCGCTAAGAATGCAGGTACGATACAAGGGACTTATCGTAAAACGACAATCTATAATTCTGCGCTACCTGCAGAGCCGAGTTCCTGTACGCCTGTGCTTTAATCTAGGTATGTATGTATTGGAAAGAAGAAAAATAGTCTATGGTTCGCGAATCGATATCATTGGTAACTTCTGTACTGTCGTGAATCGTCATCCTCCTCTTGATAGGCCCCTATATTTATGTCCACCTGCCCGTGCGCCTTGCCTTCCGACCGAAAAAAGAACTCCATAAAATACATCCTCCGCGTCTTCGCCATGTTGCAGCGTTTAGGCCACATCGCCCACGTCAAAGCTCACACCGATTTCTTCCTTCAGCAGTTCTTCCAGCCCGCTGCCGTCGCGTGCATACACCCAGTTCCGCCTATCTGCATCCCAATCATACCGTTTCGGCCCGCTGACCGGCGAACTTAGCCAGATCTGCTTGTTCGGTGGTTGCTTGTTGAGGACATAGGTACCGTGCGGAACCGTCAATGTGAGCACCCCGGCCTATCGCGTGTTAGTTCTCCATCTCATGATTTGCAGCAGTAATTAGGCCTACCGAATACTCGACATCGACCTCCGGTCGCTCCTCGGCCTCGGCCTCGCAGGCGTCAAAAAACGAATCGAGCGTAGCGTTGGCGATGGCGTTGTAAGACTCCGGCGAGAGCTCGGTCGGCGCGCAGAGTGTGGTCGTAGTTGAGAATGTGCGGGTCGGTAGCCGGTGGACTGCGGGCGGGAAGGAGAGCACAGCGGGACGTGGCGGCGTGTACAGACAGAGCAGAGGGCGCGGGAGTAGAAAGAGACGACGCATGTTGGATGTGTTGAGGAGTCGAGAGTGCTAGGGACGTGGCGAGAGAGGAGAAGGGAGTAAATATCTAAGTATGGCGTGGTATTGCGGCTCAAGATGGTCTCACGTGCTTGGGCGGTGCAGGCTCACGGCCACGGTTCAGGCCGCGCAGCATGCGAAGGCACCCCGACAGGGGTTTTTTGCGCGTGCAAAGGATCCGGATCTGCCCTGTGTGTTCAGGAAAGCGGCGATGGCGCGGCCCCTCGCCACAAAGTTGGCAGTGTGGGTTAGCGTTGGAATGCTTCTAGAAGCTTGCAATGGTGATGGATATGACGGCTGCGAATATTCTTGTACGACGAGATCTGGTCGGTCAGGCATTGTTGTACCGGGAAGTGTAGATTGCTTGACAGTTGATTATCGTCTCGCTTAGATCTCTTCAAATGATGGCAGGTGCCACCTATATACTCGTAGGTTTGCATGGTGTTTGTAATGCTAGCTACATCGATTATACTTGCCGCGGCGAGATTTTTTGACAAAACTTCCTCGTCTTGAGATTCCCATTGTTATAAGCGCGTCGAGCATAGAAATATCAGCCAAACCCCTACCACTGAACCATCGAAAATGCGAGGATCATAAATAAAAAGGGGTTTCGGAGTGTTGATTCTACGATCGAAAGGCTTGTTTGGAATCAGATACAATATAGATTTGGAATGTGTAGCTAACACGTGGATGCCGTTTTATCAATCAGAATAGCCATATGTAAAACAAAACCTATAAAGTTATCAATTGTGGTAACACTCATAGTATGTACATGCCCCTTTTTGGATCTAATACCAGAGAAAAATGAGGGATCTAGAAGTACATTCCATATATATCAAGAAAAATGCCTCTGCTGAATGGTTGATTGGTATTCTGACTACGTTTTGTGAGCCTAGAACATTACAGGGCCGACCGCAATAGTTATGTGAGACTTTTCCGAGGTCATAGGTGATGTCCAAGTGTCTCTCGATGCAACAAGTAGTGATAGGTACTTTGAGTAAGAAAGAACTCATGATTAGGTCAATGAAGCTTAAAGAACTATCTAGGTCGCGAAACACATTAGAAGGCATATTAATATTTTGAAATGTGGGCATCTTATCCATGAGTAAAATCAGGCTCATTTATAGCCTATGAATTGCTCTTGTAATTTCATTTTGGGTAATCTTTTGTGAGTCGCACGATATGAGCATTTCATGACCAGCGCAACTGTTCACTGTTGGGCTTACTATTTCTCTTATCCTTGGTGGACTATCCCTGACTCATCGTTGGTTCATTTGAATCGCGATTTTGGCAAAATCTTAAGGTTTTGTGAGTAGTAAACAGGAATTAATTCTGACCGCCGTTTGAACTTGTGGAACATGTTTGAACTGTCTGCACATGCGCCCATTGTGAGAACTGCCTCGGCCCAGGCTCTGAATCTGAGATGGATTTCTAAATAGAAATCTTCTGTGAGATCTCTCTAAAAAGTAAGACTAAACACGTGCAATATGTAAATGCGTTCAGCCGGGTTCTGAAAATAAAAGTTGAGCTGAAATTAAGCTTTGTGAGTGGAATATTGCTGATCATGATGTCATTGGTTGTGGGAGCGCATGTGGATTCGGGTGAGGCTCCAAACTTTCTACATTTATTCTTCCAACCTATTTGCTGTCCTCTCTCTAGCTCTTTAATCATGCAATCGATCTTTACAAGCATGAAAATTCGATTATACCGCGACAAAATATACAAGACTTAATCTGACAGATGGCTTTCAAAAATCTCGTGACTCGACTACTATGACACCTCACGAGCAACCTCTTAGGAGACTCACAGGAGCAGATGTAGTCAGAACTGCGAACTATGTGCAGTAAATATGTTGCAAGGAATATTCTCGGACTCGTAATCGCACACCTCTAATACCAACTGCCGGGTTCAAGATTCAAGAGGCTGGGTCCGAAACAAGGCTCATGTGCCACATAAACCCGGATGCTACGAGTACAACTTTGGGAATGGTGCATGAGCCAACATATTATTCAAAATATGCATCTTGAAGATTCGTCTCATTTCTAAAAACGATACACGGACTGCTTACACTGGAGTACCTTCGTTCTAGCCTGTCAACTGGGTGACGCTCTATGATGGGGTTCTCCCTATTTTATGCAGGGTTTCGCTTGAAGAAACGAGCTTACTTCTGACCCTCACACACCAAAAAGTAAGGTTGTTTCATGGAAGAAAAATAAGAATTACATCTTACGAAAACGAAAACCCCATGTGAGGCAAAACACCACTTGCCTTCCTCGCTGTGTGCGGGCGTAGGCCTGGAGATGCATTGATTTGACTAGACAGCGGTTCACTGTTAAAGTTCCCAATTGCCTTGCGCTCAATGCCAAATGGTCTTTATCCGGACGTACAAAATATGCGAAGGTAGAAAGGTCGCGGCCCCCAAAAGTAACTGCAACTCAGGAAGGATCGGCGCTCATAATTTTCAGGCTCAAGGGAACCTAGATAAGATACTTATTTCGAGATGTGTTGGATCCTAGTACGGAGTGTTTGCCAAGTATGTAACACATAGAGGATCCTCTAAACTTATCAATTTAACAGCTAAGTTGTACAAAGTGCGCCACTAATCTATCTTCAGATCATAGATTCTGAAATCCCATGCAATAAAATCTGTATCAAGCGGAGGTTTCCTCGAAAAACAGTACATGGTATAATTAATTCGAAATTTGGTCAAAAAACACTATTTTCCGTTAAAACCTTGGATCCCGGGCCCTTGTACAACCCCCTTTCCTATGGGATATTTTCTGTTACCAGGGAGTTGGAACAACCGTGTGGATCTAGAGTTGGTAGACTTTAATAGATACCCGACTCTTAATGGAAAACTATATCCTAGGGATCTGCCCCTCAATAAAGAAAGCTGAATCCATGTCATGATTGGCGTACCACTGAGGATCATACGCATGGGGTCACACGAAACCGGGGAGTCCAGATGTGTAAAAAACTGCAGGAGGAAAAAGCAAGGCAAGGGAGGGTCCCCAAACGTACCCCTTCTTGTGCGTTATGGTTTTTTTCCTTACCTTTTATTTTTTGTGATCAATTCTTCCATGATATAAGGCCTTGGGCTTCTGGCATGGTTAGTTGGTCGTTTTTGCTTTGGATCTTGTGGATCCGTTTCTTGAAAGGATTTCTCATACAAGATAAGAAGCGTTCTCGACTTCTTCTTATTTCGGAATGGCTTATAGAAATGTGTCCCTGGGCCACCAACGGTTGGGAAATATCGTTGGTATTGGACATGGTAAGGTGGAGAAGTTCCTCGGGTTGAAGTACGCGGATATACCTGGGAGGTTTGAAGATTCAATCCTGTATGAGGGGACAAACTATGATGCCACGTGTTATAGGTATGTTTGTTAGATCCTTTTCGGTGATACTCAGTTGTCATCTAAATCATACTACCAATTTGAAGGAATGACAGCTGATGTGCATAGCCCTTCTGTCATACAACCAAAAAATTCATTGGAGCATGAATATGAAATCATTCAACATTCACTACCGATACCTGCTGTCTGCAATCTTCAAGACGAATTCAAATCTCTCACATTAAATATCACACGTCCTGCCAAACTACAACCCCACTTACTGCCAGTATTCGTATGGATTCATGGTAAATCAACCACCTATGTGAACACCAAGTCAGCGAATAGGAGGCCATTCTGGAGTTATTAGATGAAATTTGGGATGACAGGCTAATGAATATTCCTGCAAAAATAGGCGGAAGATTTTTTACAGGTTCTAATTCTTGGCCTCACTACGACCATGAGAGGTTCGTGGAGCTTTCGATGGAACTAGGTAAGCCGATTATTGGCGTATCAATAAAGTAGGGAATAATCTCCGAATAGCGATAATCATGGACTAAATTATTCGTTTGAAAGCGCAGCTACCGATTGGGCGCCTTTGGCTTCCTCACATCAATGGAGATGTTTTCGGCGGGGTATGCAGGAAACTATGCTATCAAAGATCAAAGGAATGCCTTGGAATGGGTGAAGAGGAATATCGAAGGGTTCGCTGGTGATCCAAAAAATGTGACCGTCATTGGAGAAAGTGCTGGTGGTGCCTCAGCCACATATCACCTACATCGAGATGAGGCTATGTTTAAAAGGTTGGTGTGTATGGGAGGTCAAGCTGTGTTGATGCCGCCTCAACCATTGATAGTTCATGATGAAACGTACAGGTAAAACTTCCTGATTATGAATTTGTGCCAGTACTAATTGATCTATAGCTCTCTTGTGGAGGGATTGGAATTGGAAGATCTTACAGGCCATGATCGTATTCAGAAATTGAAGAATTTACCAGCGGAGCAGATTACAGCACAATTTAAGGCGTGGACCTCGCCAAAAGCCGTGCTTGATGGCGAATGGTTTCATGAGGCTGTTCGTGCTTCCATAGTTCAAGACCCTGATGATAGGACACAGCCAGGGAAGCTGAACTGGTGTGAGAGTATGATGATTGGGGATTGTGGTTCAGACGTAAGCTGATACTCTAACTTTATGACTACTCAAAAAGCTTACGATGCGTCATAGGGAAACATCCTCTTTTTCGATCTTCAAGCACACAAGGCTGGCATACAGTCCAAATTCTCAAGCGCCCTATGTCGATGTCTGCGTGATAAAGCCGCTGTCGTGACAAGAATGTTAGATTCCTACGGCATCGCCCCCCCTGCTTCGGAAGATGCCGCATTTATGGCTTTGCACGAACTACTCAACGACGTTGCCTTCTATGCGCCAACAGTCATGAAGGCACAAGGTTGGCCACGAAACAAAAACTGCTATCTTTATCATTTCAACGTACCAAATGTCTGGCCTGGCCCTCTCAAAGGTGAAGCTAATCACATTCTCGACATCGCCTATATGTTTCAGAACTATAATGAACATTTGCCCCCGGAGGGCGTCGCGGTAGCGCGCGAGTTTGCGGCAAAGGTCATTGCATTTGTGAATGGCGAGAAGCCATGGTCTCCTTTCAGCCTAGTCCGCGGCGAAGCTTGTATCATTGGTGCCGGCGGCTGTAAGGTGCGGCCAGCGGCGGAAAAGGAGAGCGTAGGCCGTCGGCAAAAAGTTTGGCGGTTTATTGATGAAATTGGGTTTGATAGGTTATGGGGCGCTTTTCAGGTGTTTTTGGAGGAGTGTTACACTTCTTGATTTCAAAATATTAGGCAGGTGTTTGCATTATTCTTAGAGGGGTGGAGTGGGTGTGAGTGGCGTTATTTATTGTTACAATACCCTTTTCATGATTTGGTTATAGTAAGATTGTTTTCGTCAGAGATGATAGGATGATAGGATCAGAGATTTTCTGGCTGCTGGAAGCCGGATTTCACGGATATTATAATTGAGCTCTAGCTAGCTGGGGATGAACTTGGTAGCAATATGCATACAGATGTGCGTATCCCACATTGTTATTACATAATAAAACCTGGAGTTCTATAATGCCAATTTGCGTGCTTACTTGGTTTAGAGTCCTCTATTTACGAGTTTTCGAAGTGGATGCTGCCTAAGCTACATGTGGGTACCAAACTGTATGCAGAATACATATAAATGTGGATTAAACTGTTCGTCTTATCATATATATTATGAAATCACCTATATAAAAACAGGGGTTGCCTACATTTATATTATCACTGCAGTTAAACGATGTGCGCATGCATGCGGCAAGAAGCTACATCGTGAATTCGCTTCGAGCCCTGCCGGCCGTTTTGTCTCTTGTAGTTGACTGCAGTTGGGGGCCTAAGGAGTATCACACGACAGTAGTGTCACGTTACGTTCGCAAAACCGTCCAAAGAAATGTCTTGCATAAACGTTACTCGTACGTCGACCGTTGCAGCTACTAAAATGCCTGCAGGCATGCGATATATGCGGTGAACATTACAACAAAAAACGTGCAAACTTCAGTCTAGATTACACGTATAGATTTCAGTTCTACTGACTTGATCGATTAGTGACTTTCTCATTTCTTTCCTGTCAATCTGTGGTGACTATTTCGTGAGGGATATATTGTGCACATGCATAGTGTGATTGATGTAAGAAATCTAAGCATGAAGTTTGGTTTTGGTCTCGCATGTATTGAGCCATGCCGGAAAACCAGCAAGGGACCTGTGAACCCTAAGCTAAGTTTTAACGGCATGAATGATAGTCGACTCCTGTTTGACGATGAAGTACATATATACTGTACTATTCTAAGAGTTCAGAGGAAGCTTCCACCCGTCGCCGAGCGACTATTCTGCAAGTTTTGTATGAGGGATTTCCGCTTAATTGTAATCTATATCACCTACGGGTTCTGTGGAGAGCTTCGATTCAGCTCCTCCAGTAAGCACTTGTGTGTGTTTTTGCTTTTGCTTTTTCTTTGAGCCGCAGGCCGGCATCGCAATAAACCAAACATCGCGGCAAACAACGGCCAGCAGGCTCTCAACCTTATCTTTTTCGAAATGGAAGGCTGGTTACATAAAATGCTATAATATGGTATGCCACGTATGTACATTTGAAACAAAACCATAAAAAGACACTGTTTTGTTTTTGGTGTTATGTTGTGATAAAAGAAGGTTTTGTAAGCAGGGCCTGAGCTGAGGTTACATGATTGTAAAGTTGTGAGAAGCCCTTTTTGTCTAAATCCGCACCCCTGCATGTGTTGAATACCTAGATTCTGGACGGTTTCTCATCTACCCTCACAAACACAACCACGATCTTAATTACCACTACCACAAAAGTCTGTTTCAGAAGCCGAGTCCAGAAACAGTGCCTAGAAGTTACTGTTCAGGATCAAGCATTTCACGATGCTTCCATGGCGATTCAGACGTCTTCAAAGCATAGGTAGTGCACTGAGTTTCGTTCCGAAACAGCAAGACACCACGATGGTTACCATACTTAGAACACAGGTTCGTTGACTTCTTTTCCGAAATGAAACTCTTAAAGGTCAAGTTTCTTTGTATTTTGTGGGCGGCATCTTATATTTTGAATATATCAAACGCTGGTATATTGGAGAATCACCACTATTTAATCTTCCACTATCTCTCTTTTGTGAAAATAACTCACAAGAATGAAATGCAAGTTGTGGGCAGAGTCTAACCTATCATGTCCAAGTAGATAAGTCAGTACAGCAGGGTAGTAGCCGTAGCAGTCGTAGTCAGCAGTAGCGGGACCGACACAAGAGCCTGAAATCACGGATTCTTTGGAAGTGGGAGCCATGGCACTGGAAGTCGGAGATAATTTCTGTGTGTGTTGGTTGGGCTAGTTTTTATTATACTGACATGTGTTATCTTCTCCTCCAGGTCTCTGCAGGAAATTATGCAGAAATTTCTGAGATGCCTTAATCCAACGTTTCTCTATTTAGATCGATATGTCTTCGAAAACCGGGGTCCAAGGCATGAAAATCGAGGATGCACTCAATCATATCATGTCACTCTGATATTGAGTGATGTTGAATGACTCTCGATATCATGGTTAGGCTAGGCTGACCATTCAACGGGGTCAATCTCATACAATGGAGCTTGAACATGGGCGTAAAAGCAAGGAGTCAGTTTAATCGAGCCCTCGTCAATTCAGCCCAGCTTCTGCCATTGTAATCCTCCACCACGGAGATCCTTCCATATCTCGTGTAGCTCATAACTATCCCCCCGCCATCCACAGCAAGAACCCCCCGCATCAACAGCAAGAACCCCCCGACCACCCTCAGGTTTTCTATAGCACCCTAACCATGGAGCAAAAGCGGGCCGATCACAAGGCCCAACTCTTGGCAATGCTCGAATGCATTCCGACCACTGAAGAGGAAAAGGAAAAGGTTCGTGTTGTAATCATATAGTTATTTTTGGAGTTCAAAATAGTTACTGACACAACTGCAGGAGTCTTCTGGTGGGAGTTTGGAAGATGCGGACAAGGGTGATTCTGCGCAGGACGCAGGAAATTTGAAAGACTATCTTGTCGGTGTCATCGATTCCTGTGTGAGCATGAACTTAAACAATTCAAATGCTACACCTACCCAGAAGACACAAGAACCCCCTCCAGTTCTTGCAACGTCTCGTTCGGCATCCCCAAAGGTCCAAAGGTCTCCAAGGGCCCAATCTCCAAGATCTGAAAGCTCCAAGATGGAAGACTGGCTGAAGCGTCAGAAGTTCACGGTTTCGGAGGAGTACTTGAAGGAGGCCAGAAGGTACTACCCGGTCGAAGAGGAGTTGATGCGCCATCTCGTGCAGGCAGAGGCCCAAGTGCAAGAACTCCGTCGCAAGGAGTCTCAGTCCCCCGACTCTGACAAGCTCTACCTCCATGTGCCACCTGTACACTTGGAAGTATACGACCGCAAGGTCAACGTGTACGAGCTGATTTCGCCAGACGAAGAGGTCGAGATCAAGGCCCGGCTCCTCGACCTGCTTCAAGTGATGTCAAAGGCGTTCTTCTTGGGCGGCAATAACCTCCGCGAAGATGCAGACCAGAAAAAGGCCTTCCTCGACCTCACGGGCGAACTTACTCGTACCACCATCCGTGAGACCTCCAGCGCCAACTTCATCAGACTGAGGTCCAAGATCCTGCTCGCGGTCAGCACAATGCAAGACCTGGTCGCGTGGCGCGAAACAGCGGAGCGTCGCAAGCTCGATCCGGAATACACCAGACCGATATCGGAAATTGAAGAGGAAGAAGAGCAGCACAAGGAGCTTCTCAGCATCTGGCGAGAATTGATGCTGGCAAAGGACGAGTTCGAGCAGGCCAAGCGGTTCTTGGCACTTTCCCCGTGCTCTGCCGAAGAAAAGGAAGAGCAGGCAGTAGTGCTTGCCGCTGTCGAGGCTTCTGAGGCTTCAGGGCTGAACCCCCGCTTTAGGCGCATCGGTCTCAAGATGGTCGAGTCAAAGAAGTGCTTCCTGGAAGCCCGGGAAGAGCTGGTGCAGTACCTGGACAGCGCTGGCGACGACCCAGACCCAACCACCGTGCTCGAACTGGTCGATGCCATCCGCGCCGTCAAACGCCCGTTTGAAATGCGTGTGGGCCGTCTCAGGACCATCCTACACAGCCACAAGGGGCTGTCGGAGCTTCTCAACGAGATCGTCGAGCTGACTTCTGCACCGTTCCGTGGCCTCGCAAGCGCACACCTTGAGAAGCTTGATGCCGTGCTTCTCAAGCTCGATGGCAGCGCGCCACCGCAAACTTCCATCTTCGGGCCCGGCGAACCCGTCGACATCCGTGCCGCTTCGCCAGAACTGGGGTACTACCCCAAGTACGGCCCCGCGCTCCCGCCGCACCTGGAGCCGCGCTCCCGCTCTCCGACGCCGCCGCCCGCCTCGGTCCGCAAGGTGTTCCAGGCCACCCGCGAGTTCCGTCTGGTGCCCGAAGACGAGGCGATCCCCGAGGGCGTGCAGGTCCGAATGCGTGACGTTAAGAACTGGCTGATCGAGGCCAGGCTCTACGACAACTTCCCCTCGCGCTCAGCATCGCCGGTCCCGTCGGAGGAGGAGCCCATTACGCCAGAAATGGAACAAAGGCTCCGCTTCCTGTATATTCTAAAGCTAAGCTCAGAGCCAATTGACGAGGACTGGAAGGCCGCCGCGGACATGGCCGCAGACCTAGAGGAGCGGCAGAAGGCAGAAGCCGAGGCGGCCGAGATCGTCCGCGAAGCCGTGAACAAGCGCAAGGCTCAACTCGATGCAGAAGAGGCCGCCCGGCAAGCCGCCGAAGACGAGCGCTTCGTCGAACCCGACGCAACCGCCTCCGAAATCGAAGCCGCCCGCGAGCTGCGTGCCGCACGGAACGCCAACTGGGCCCCGCGCCCACAGTCGCCACCCATCGACAAGCGCAAAATCCGACTACACGAGCTCAACCCCCGCCCGCGCCTGGTCATCGAGCGCGACCCCCGCGACCCCCTCGCCTGGCAGCGCCAGACATCGCGCCTCGAGCAGCTCGGCATCGTCATGCCCGACTCCGGCATCGGCCGCCCGATCGGCGATTTCCCCAACTCGGCGGGCAGCTTCGGCGACGGCGCGTTCGGGCCGTGTGCAGGCGGCGCCGCCGGCGTCCCCGGACCCGGACCTCAGCGCCCGACGCTCGCGAACGCCACGTACGGATTCAACTACGGCGGCACCGACATGCCTGCGGCTGTCCCTGGCGGCTTTCAGGATCCCCGCAGCGTCACGACGAGCAATGGTTTCGCTGGCCCCGGACAGAGCTTCGACGCCCCTGGACCTGTGTGCACTGGCCCCGGCTCTGGCAAACCTAAGAAGGCTGACGCTGTACCGGTTGTCAACGCTGGTGCGAAATTTGGCTCTGCGCTCCGTCCTAAGAACTCACCTGCTGCTGCTACTGAGGATTCACCTGCTGCTGGTTCTGGAAACGCGCCTGCTGTAGTTCCTGAAAACGCGGGTGTTGCAAATGGCGAGGTTGGTGCTGGTGCGACTGGCTCGTCGTACCGCGGGTATCGCCGTGGCCGTGGCGGTCGTGGCGGCAACTATCGTGGCGACGGCGGATATCGTGGCGGCATCTATCGTGGCGACGGTGGATATCGTGGCGGTAATGTGGGCAACGCACACTGGCGTGGACGTAGCGGCGCTGTTGGGAGAGGATATTAAATGTGAGATGAGATGATACACGTTTAGGATGCAGTTGATGCAATGTGCTGTCTGTGGTTTTGGGATTTTCAATTCTTGGTGTGCATTATTGGGTTTAGAGCTTTGTAATGTAGTGTAATGTCAGATGGTCATTGGAGAGAAAGTAGATTTCGGATTGGTGGTGGAGACAGGTCTGTGGCGAGTGATATTTGGTGTAGTAGTTCTTACCTTTGGATAGCGGCGACCACAGAATTCAAACACTTGTTCAACGCTTTCGCAGTGTCACATACGATGCAACCTTTCGCCAGAGTATCTTCAACCTCAGGATATCTGTATCAAGTTTTTGATCGAAACAGATATAATTACAGGTGTTCACGTTGCAAGTATCACAGTGCACGATCAAAGTTTTCTTTTCAGTCAAAAAAATTAATTCCCCTCAACGGTCGAGAGTAGTACTTATGTAGGTACAAATTGCAGCTATGAACTGCCAGGAACTGAGCCAATTCAGGTTCCCAAAATAATATCTATAAAGAAAAATCCCCCACCCCCCCTTATCCTTTTAAAACCAACCAACAAATATTACAACTTTCCGCACAAAATCTTGACAAAAAACGCCTTTGTGTGTCGCAATATAATGACCCAATGAATAAAATAATGTATAAGAAAAAAGGAAAAGTGAATAAAGAAAGGCCCCCCGTTGTATGATGGATATATGACGCCTGGTGGTACGCTCAGATCTAGGATGCTGGTAAAACAAACAATCGACGGAAAAGAAACGGTAGCGAAAGAAAGAAGACATTTACGCCTTCTTGGCCTTCTTCTTGAACAGGTTCTTGATGGAGCCCGTGCTGACACGGGTGAAGTAAAACCCGCCAAAGACCACGAGCGCGTTGAAGGCAACGTAGACGAATAACAGGCCGGCGTTGCGCCACTTCTCGCTGTTGAACATGTTGACGGTGGCCAGGAACTCGTCGCCGACCGAGAAGCGGCAGTAGCCGCAGTCGGCGGTGTCGTTGGGGTTGAGCAGTTGGCCCATCTGCGACATCTTGACGAACTCGCCGGCGTACTCCATGCACGTCTGGCCGGAGGGCGGCTGGAAGACGTTGATCTCGTGGGTCGAGCAGACGATGGGGACGTCGTGCAGAACGTTGGACAGGAGACCGGCGATGAGGTAGGTGAAGGGCGAGACGCGGTACATCCAGTGCCAGAAGCCGACGAGCTTGGAGAGCGGCTGGAGGACACCGTTGAAGGAGAGGATGAACGAGAAGAGCAGGGTGTTCACGATGGCGGCAGTCTGCTCGTTGGGAGTGAAGGAAGCAATGGCCTGGGCGAAGGTCGAGAAGAAGAGCTGGAAGAGCATGTACATGAACCACATGTAAGCACCTCTCGAGGCTTGGTCGTCATAGGCCTGCCAGAATCCAATAGCGTAGTACCAGGGCAGGAAGAACATGGTTCCAGTCACAAAGTTGAAGGGAATTTCAACAACGATGTTACCGAGAACGAAAGTAGTCCAGTGGTAGAGCTTGCTTGGCTTCTCACGAACGGCGTACAGATCACTGAGTGAGTAAAAGACTGGCTGAAGCTGGTTCATCAGAGATCCGGAAAGAACGACTGCCATGAAGACTGAAAACATCTTGTTCTGGAGACCGGCGGCGGAGTTGTTCTCCTTGTAGAAGGTGAAACCCAAGAAAAGACCAGCGAAGACATTGAGAATGAGTTTAGCGAAGATGTATTGAGGGGATCTCCAGTAATGTTGGAACAACCGCTTCTGGACGGCGAAATACTGAGAAATCCATGGCATAGCAAAAGTACCTTGAACAGCAACATCGGGTTCCGACGAAGCCTTTGCACTGTATTCAGTCTGGAGGTCAATAATTTCTTGGGTTGTGTGTGCTCTTTCGGGTGAATTCTTCCAGATCTCATCCCATGCCAATTCAGCGGTAGCAGTGGCACCGGCACCAATAACATTAAGAATATATTCCGCAGGGTTGTCGTCATCAGAGCACTTTCCACCACCGTTGGACTGGAAGTAGTTGATCATAGTGCTAGAGTTGTCGCCGATATCGCCAAAGTAGACAGTTTTACCACCCTTCTTCAACAAAAGAAGACGGTCAAATTGTTCAAACAGAACAGCCGAAGGTTGATGGATGGTGCACAGAATAGCTTGTCCATTGCTGGCAAGCTTGCGAAGAAAGCTGACAATTGACCACGCAGACTGGGAATCAAGACCGGAAGTAGGTTCGTCAAGGAAGAGCAACAAAGCTGGCTTAGCAACGAGTTCGACACCGATGGTACACCGTTTTCTCTGCTCAACATTGAGACCCTCTCCAGGGACACCAATAATAGCAGATGCGTATTCTTCCATTTCCAACATTTGGATGACAGTCTCAACGTAGTCATGTTTCTCCTGAAGAGACACTTCCTTGGGTTGACGAAGTTCAGCGGAAAATCTAAGGGCTTCACGGACGGTGGTTGTCTCCAAATGCAAATCTTGCTGCTGGACATATCCGGTTCTCCGTTGGAAAGACCGATCGAGAGAAGAGCCGTTGACCAAGATATCGCCAGAAACAACACCGGTATCGACACGTTGAGCCAGAACATTGAGGAGGGTTGTCTTTCCAGCACCGGACTCGCCCATCAAGGCAGTGAGAGTACCTGGCTTAACAAATCCCTGAATATGGTCGAGAAGTCTTCGTGGTTCGCCGTTGGGGAGGACAATATCGTAACAAACGTCTTGCCATGTGAAAATATCTTTGCTTCGGACAATGTTTCCGCCGGTTGTCTTGGTTCTTTGTGCAGATACTTCCAAGCCAGTGCTTCTACCCTTCTCGGGATCCGCCGATGCTCCGGTAGCAATCGCTTGCTCGACATGCTTGGACTCGTTGTTTCTGCGGAAGATGAGGTATTCTCCTTGGGGAGGCGCAGGGGAGTTGACCTCGCTAGCAACAGCGTACACGGTGACAAAGAAGAGCCAGAATGCGATGATAATACCGAAGTTTCTCCACAAGTTCGAGTGGTGGTAATCGAAAGACAGAGCCAGATAGTCGTCTCCAGAAACAAACAAATCACCAGGCTTAGCACCAGTGACGGCACAGACCTGATTTCGGATGTTTGCACCGGCAATGCCGGGAATAAGTGCAGCACATGTGTAACGCGCTCCATGGAACTCGTTTGCCATCAGCCCCTCAAATGCGTATGAGAGCGGGTTGATGTAGTTGATCCATTTGAACCATGGGTGCAAACTTGGTTTGGGGATAACATAACCGGTGTAGACTACCAATGCTAAAATCATCACGCCAGACAAACTCATGGCTGTTTCAACCTTCTTGGTGGAGGCAGCGATGGATCTGAAGATGGCTGACATGGTCAAGGTCGCAATGTACGTGAAGATGAAGAAGATGAAGAAAGCACCAGCCTCTTTCTTAAGGCCGGTGATAAAGTACAGAACGACATCGAAGATCAAAGTATTGATGAACTTGATTGGCCAGTCTGCAAACATGGTTGCCAGTGCTTCGGTGAAGGGGTGATACATTGCATAAGATTTTTGCTTCTGTACAATGGGACGTTGAGCGTATTGGGTTACGACTTCCGACATGGTTCCAAGAGCGTTGAAGAGAACAGCGAAAAACATGACACCACCCTTGGAAAAGAAGCTGCCGGTGTCTGCCGGGAGATTGGCGAAGATACTTCCAGTAATTAAGGACATGACAACGGAGGCGAATGCAGTTGACCCAAGATAGGCCTTGTCACCCCAGATACGTTGGTAAGCTCGTTTCATGGTTGCGGATATTTGCATGGGAACGCTCAGGGTGTAAGGACTCTTCTGTCTTGTCCTCTCGGCCTGGTTAGATCGGTGGAGATCTTCGAATCGCTTCAAGCCGATTTCCCCTCCGCCGTACTTCTCCTCGTATGCACCCATTTCCGCTTGCAACAGGCGGTAGTACGAGCTTTCTCTCCAAGTCTTTGAAAACTCTTCCGGAGTCCTCGGTGCACGGCTTTCCCATCCTTCCCGAACCTCACGGCCAGCAGGATCAGTCACAGCGGTCAAGAAATCCGCAGTAGTCTGTCTCGAACCACGAACATAACCGATGCTTTGAAAGTATTCATTCGCATGGGCGAGGGTACCGAAGAAGATCTGGTGACCGAGATAGAGGACGGTGACTTTGTCGAAAACCTTGGTCAGGTTTTCACCAGCCTGGTAAATAGCCACAACCGAAACGTTTCGGGCGACATTCGTGGCAGTTCGCAGTGCCTGTGCAAACTCCAGAGATGTAGAACTGTCGAGTCCACGAGTAGAGTTGTCCCAGTATGCGACAGATGCACGCGTTGCCAACATCTCGGCAATTGATACACGCTTTCGCTCACCACCGGACACACCACGAACAAAATCGTCACCGACTTTAGTGTTGAGAGTGTGGGAAAGACCGAAAGTGGTAGCCAGAACATCTCTGACCAACTCAATGTATCGTTCCCGTGAATGGTTTCCAACTCGTTGTCTGGGTGTACGAGTTTCTGCCGCAAATGACAAAGTTTGACCCACATTCAGATGGGGGAAATGGACATCAACTGGATAGACTGTTAGAATAATACCAAATTAAAGTCAAGGTGGATATTTACCTTCAGGGTTGTAAACAACGTCCCCACGGAAGCGCTTCTTAACTTCTTGCACCGGAAGTCCGTTGTACTTGATGTCTCCGCTGGTTCCAGTGTAACCCTCATCAAGACCGGCCAAATTTTTCAAAAGGGTGCTGCAACCACTGCCTGGTCTTCCAAGAACCAAAAGCATCTCTCCGCCCTTAACGACACCGTCAATTCCGTGCAAAATGGTCTTTTCCGGTTCTTTGGCGCCTGATATTAATGCTTTGACTGCGTCCATAGGACCAGTAACTATGCTGGCTACCGATTGTTGGAATGTTGCACCAGCACCATGACCTCTAACCACTAAATCCTTGAAACATACCGATGCCTCGGGGGCTCTCACGGCGTTTCCATCTTCGTCTGCTTGGAGGAGAAACCGTCGGAGCTTTGCTTCTGGTGATACGTTTGATTCGCTAGGCAATAATATAGATGATCGGTGAGATAGTGTGTGTGCAAGGTCGAGGAGTTCATGGGATTCAAATGCTTCGGTATGATTCTGGCCTGTGCTGATATCGGCGTATCCGTGATCATGACTGTCTGATCCAGCTATCGTTGCTGTCTCTGAGTTCGACGCAATGCTCGGGGCATTGGTCTCTTTGGAACTCATTTCGAACTGTTGGAACTGTGTTGATACAATCAATGGAATTTTTGAGTCAATATGTTGTATTAAGTATTAATGCAGATCTCCAAGAGATTCGTTGGCTGTTGTGCAGTTTGATAGAAGTGTTGAGATTGAGAATATTTCCTGGGGGAAATACTTGGATATAAGTACAGCAGTATCTAATTCCCTCGGGAACTGTGTTCTCCGGCTTGTTTGTTTAGTCTCGTTCTCATAGGGGGAAGCTACACTAGATTACCTACACTATTGATACGCCAGGTGGGGCCGATGCCGGGGCGTCCGGAGCTCCTTGGCTGCACGCATTCACGGAATAACCACCCTCCGGTATAGCTGCCATGCTACCGGTAAGCTGTAAGTACAGGTAATTGGGTCGTGTCGCCTCGGGCCCTCATTGATGACAGCCATGGATGAGTCTGAAAGATTGCCATGTCTGCTTTCAGCTGCTGCATTCAGCCCTCTCGAGGCAAGACGACAAATGAAACCCTGGATCGCAGTGTGGCATCCCTGACAGTAATTCCGCAGAGCCGCTACTGAATCTAGATTTTTTTTCTTCCTGGGCGGGAGAATATCTAACCGAGATTTTCAGGGACAGCGAAACGCGTTCACCTTGTTGCACTTTTTTCCTATAATAGGCTTAGCTAGCCTTCTTTTACTGCACGGATTGTGGTCCTTCCGTCCAGCGACCGCGATATATCGGAGTTCCGAGTCCCGATCGCTGAGCCACCACAGGCTACGCGATGGGCTATCTTACATGTGGGTGTTCGGATCGTAGACGTCCCCGTACATCCTTACATTATCGGTAGAAGTTATTCGCCAAACCCCGTGAAATGTGAATGTGCACTTTCTTTTTTTTTCTTATCCAACGATTGCCGGACCTTATCTCTTATACTCGATATTTCCGAGAGACGATTGCGCTTCCTCCAATTCGATCCGTGTATGAAGTTCTTTAAAACAATGTACTTTAGTGTTAATTAAGCGGTCGTTACTATTTATAGGTAGATGTACTTTTTGAATTGTATCATGGTGATGAGCTCACACGCAAGCAGCGTTATGTAATGAACTAGTTGTATGTTCCTTAACCAACCTTAAGCATCTTATTGTCTCGTTTTTATTTCGAGATATGATTCTTGTTTTTTTTCAATTTGGATAGAGGTCTGGGAACATGAACATGTTATTTTTCTCTAGAAAAAACGCGGTATATTCAGACTATCAACACGTTCACAAATTGTAAGCTTTACGCAGTTGAAGTTCGTTATATACTACTAGATCAGGCTCATTATCTGTCAGATGATACTAACCTTTCAATCCTTTAAATCAATACAAGAAGCCTCTTATTTTATCTCGGTATCCGGTTGCTCTCACGAGAAAACCCTAAGCGCCACGCATGCGCCACTCCCGGGTGATACCCGGAGATGTCGGGCCCGCAAACCCCGACGGCGGTAATAACGTTAACGCAAGCGGCAGATCTACCTTGCTTCCCTAGACGCTTCTGGAACCTCTTCCAAAACGTGCTCACCGTTTGCATGAGCAAAAATCTCACCCACACCCACAACGCGATGACGTTGTGCTGCAGGACTGAATATATTATTTCCGAGTTCATTGCATACTCCGGGTCTTTGGATTTACGACACCTTATCCAGAATGACGGGATGGAGGATACCCAAAACCCGGAACGCCGAGCATCCGGGGTTATATCTGCGTGTCTGTCAAATATAGAGTGCCACTGAGTCGAATGTCTGTCATCTGTAAGTTACAAAACTACCTGGTCGACGATCATGATGAGTTTAAAACTCTCATACGGAGTAAACGTCGGCCCCTCATAAAGCCGAACGAGCTCATCCCAGTCTTGTGCCGTCTTGTGGGGTTGACTTTTTTCTCCACCACCACCGTCACCGTTCGCCCACAGCCTGCACAGCCTGCACAGCCTGCACAGCCTGAAAACCTACAAGGATCGGAACTCAGAATTCTTGTGCGAACGGAACGGTCTGAATGAGAATCACAGTCATGTGATCACGGGGAATTTATACTCCGTGCACCGATGGTCTAGGTGGGGGTAAAGCTCCGTACTGCCAACAATACTCTACCAGTAAACCGAGTGAGATGTATGAAAAGAGAGAGTATAGCTTTCTATATTTCTCGTCATTAAAAGTCGAAACATTCCTATCGTACAATAATTCCTAGCTAAAATCGCGAATTCTAAAGCTCTAGACGTAGTCGCAGAGTCCAGGGGTACTGCATAACTGTGTCATGAACATTGATTAATCGAAATACGACGATTTTTTGATTGAATCTGGTAACGTGAAACACAAGATTTGGTCGCTCTATATTTTCTACATACCATTCAAATCCATACAGTACAACCTCTAGTGCTGTGGGGAAAGCCCCTCAATTGATTCATTCCAATTCAAATGGTTTCTCTGTTATCGAAGACTTATGTCATCTAAACATCCACCTATAACTCGTAGTCGTGCTCGTAATGATCCCGAACCTGTTCGGAACCCTGAACCCTTTCATCTCTATCATATAATGCGTGCCGGACTCGCGGTTGCGGCACAAAGCCTACGCGTTGCACACCCAGAGCCGGCCCGGTTGATGGAAGACCCTGCTTCCGAGCCGCGCACGTGCCTCCCAAACTAGTTGTTAACTCTTCATATTCTCATTTGAAAATGGTGGTAGCGAGATGCAGTGACTCGGGGTAGGAAGGATAAACAGCTCAAAAAAAGAGGGCGGTACATAGATGCGGATACAGTATAGGGAGATAAGCGTTGCGTCACAAGATAGGCATTTGGCGTTTCCATGTTCGCCTACCCAATTATTGTTTGCGAGATATCTGAAAAACATTTGAAATGCGTTGTAACACCGTGTCGTTCTGCAAGGTTCGTATCTCATAACACGTCTCCAGCTTCCCCATCGGTTGCACTTTACGCGCTTCCGAAATGGGCCGTGCACAGTCATCACCGAAGTACTCATGGTTCTGGGAATTAAGGACTGGATAGGACCGTTTAATACCCGCCTGCACAATGTAATCAATCCCACTCAGCTTCATGTGTAACCTAACTTTTGAGGGCCCGAAACTAAAATGATCAACCTTTGGGGGCGGCAAGATACGAAAACGCCTTCGGCCCTACGGATTTTGGGATTTAGCGTTTTCCGAGAGTTGAAGAACGGGTCCCCGGAAAAAAGCAGAGCCGGCCTCCGGGATACTACTGGGTCCCAATCCCTATATATCGTTATCTTTGAAAGTACTGAAAAACGATTATGTTGGTGTTTAAATGTAGATGAGTTAGAAGTGAGCCAATTTCTAATAGCAGGTATACCGTAATATAGGTAGTAGGAAATTTCAACCAAGAGTGATATTTGAAGAGACTGTAGAACTGGGAAGCAGGTACTTTTGATTAGATCTATTACACATTGTACACCTGAATGACTACCCTGCGATACCTAACCAAACTCGAGTCGCTGACTTCGAGCACTAAGTGTAAGTCTTGACATTTTTCACCCTTTCCTAGTGTCTTGCACTTTGTCTGCCCAAAATCCGTGGGAACAGTGACAGTTACCTTTTCCGCATTCACATCATCAATCCCAAGCACTCCTACAAACGGTGAAAATGACCAGTTCACAGAGTACGAAGGCTCCCTGTACTGCCACCACTTGAAAACAAGCGCATCATCGCTATCAGGATCCCAGCTCTGTGTGGCATCCAATGTTATAACCTCTCCAGCACCTGCCCGCACGTACAGTGGCTCTGGCGGACATGTTCCATTCACCACTACTACCGGTGCGTGATTTGCCTTTTCAAATGTAGGCGTCAAAGTCCACTGCATGCGAGCAGCCATATCAAGCTGGAACGCTTCACGCCAGCGCCAGATTGTGGCTTGAGAACTTGTGTAGTTCCGCCCACGCACGCTCACAGTGTCCGCAATATCCGCGTGATGCGTGTGTGTCCCGGCAGACACATCAACAGGAGCATACCGCCCGCCCCATCCGCCCCAGCTCGGCTGCTCCGGCACATTCAGTCCATTCTGGAAAACATACAACTGGCTCGGGGTGTCTCCCTCCATGATGTATGCCACGTCAGGATATTTCTTGCCCAGCGGGCCGATCTGGATGTGCTCTTTCAGCCATGTCTGGCTCACCACTGTACGGTTTGCACCTGTCTCTGCGCCCGCTTCTTCGCCGAAATAATGCGTCTCCCCTGAGATCCCAATCCACGCCGCCAATCCGTATGCGTTCCATGCATGTACGCTTGCGATGTAGAACAATTTTGGAAAATCGCGCCGTAGCATGGCGCCTGTGTTGTCCTGGTCGGAGATAGCATAAACGCGAAGCCGTGCTACAAACGACGCAACAGCTGCCGCAGACCGTGTGCGCTGCACGGAATATAGAGCCTGCGCGAGCGTGTTTGCACCACCCCACACCAACACCCATAACGGCTTGTCGCTCTCGTCTACAGTTGATAATAACCGCCGCGCCGCCTCAGAAATCTTGACGCCGTCCGCCAACGCCGCTGTGCCATACTTTGTCGCTCCCGAGGACATGATAGAGTGTAGGTACTTGGCCGAGGGATACCCCGGAGCGTGCGCACGTAGGTTTGTTTCAACTTCCGAGTAACCATCAACGACAGCATGCATGTCCTCTGGATGTGTCGTGTCGTTAAGCCATGTTGACGTAGTCGCACCGAGTCCCATGATAGAGAGCTGGTTGCTGTAAAGTAGCAGTCGCACGAGCGACATCTGGTCGTCGGGTTCATTGGAGATATCGGATAGCACGAAGACACGAGGCTTTTGCGCAAACGTCTCGGACTTACATTTTCTGGTGGCCGCTGTCACCGCCGTTACGACAAGAGTGGAAACAATGAGGTAGATTAAATTCATCTTGGCAGATTATTGTCTCTTCAATGGGGTATTTGTTCTCTTTTATAAACATTCCCACTTTCACAGGACATCCTATAAGCAATTTTTAACAATCTTTACCAGCGGTTAACCGTTATTCCCCGAGAACTAGATAGCTCTCTTCCCCACTTCCCCAGATATCAACCCCGGATTTGCGTTGATGTGGGGTAATATAGCTAGTAAATACGAGGACACAGGGCAAATCCTGGAGGACCTGATCTATTGACGCATTACAATGTTCCGGTTTCCGTACGGACGATCGTCGGCCGTTTGCAATTAGCCGCGCTACCATTTACCTAGAATCAAGTACCATGGATGGCGGTGGGGTGATGCATTTATATAGCCTACGGGTAGAAGTGCGGGTTGTACTACCCTGGCCGGGGAGGAGAAGTGAATTGACATTGAAAATCGAGTGATCTCAATGGTTTCTGTGTAGGCCCAGGTGCACAATTGCTCTTAGTGCACAGTAGATATATATCGCCAAAAGAAGGACATCTTAGGTGGAGTTCCATGACTAGAGCCTTTTCATGTGCACCTTTGGAATTCACGTCGTGTATGTTTATATGGGGTTTTTTGTAACTTGTAGGTGGTGTACTTTTGCTCTCCTCATAGGTGGAGACCGTCGATGATGAAGAATGTATTTCAACATGATTTGATTTAGATTCCAGACTTGCGAAGAGAATTTTGTATCTGTGTCTCAAATCGAACTCGTTTCGTTAATGCTTGTGTTTTGACAGGAGATATGCAAGCTGATTCGAAGAACCACAAAAGTAAAAAAGTGTCACGCTCGAGGTGAAACTGACGTGAGGTTTTGGGGTGGAGTATCATGAGAAGATGGTTGATGTTATAAATTGAAGAGTCTACTAATATATTTATATCGTCAGGCGAGTAGATCAGGTTCGCCAGTACCCCCACACGGATGTTAGATGGTGGCCAACAACCTGCCAAAAAAAATATCACAGAATATGTATATTATTTTGATTTAACCGCATCAGATCCGTTGAATACTTAAATACTGAATATGCCATGGTTCTGCATTATAGGCCGTGAAGATTTATGTTTGTGATTGACCTTAATTCAAAAACATTGAGGTCAGTGGAGCAAGGTATGTAAAGTTCCCGACTACGCCCCCTCGACGCGTGCGAACCCAAGTGCAAACTGTGATCCTTCGCTTATACTTTAATCCCTATACTTTTTGTATGCTTCCCGATTTCTCTGAAGAAAATTGCAAAGTAATTCATTATATAGATTTAGTTTCCGCCGCCGCTAATTGCGCCGCTGCATGTAGCTTCCATGCCTGAGAGCTCCTCAGACTTTCCACGTTCTATTCCAGAAATATCCACCGGACTTCCTAACATTTCTGAGGCTTCAGAACAACCAGCATATGACCGTGGTTTTTTGCCTACTGAAAGTGAATTACAGCCGGATTTCCGGGTGCAACGTGAACATGTTGAAGGATTCCCAACACCTACGCCCGATTCCCATGATGGTGATCCAACAAGTGTCGAAACAACCTTAGGGAATGGGTCGGAAGGCAATATCACGGTTGACAGCCATCGGGTAGGTTCGGAATTAAGAAATATTACCCTATGAGCGCATTCTAAAGTAACATAGGGGCCAGGCGTTAACGTAAAGAGCTTTGATTACTATGGAAGGGTTATACTATACCTCACCCAAAGGAAACATCCACACTACAGAAAAATATTGGGTATTCCTGATAATAATGAGCTCGCAAGACTTTTTGAACGGAGCCAAGTTGACACAGACGGGGAAAGGTTATTAACTAGACGAGCACACGAAGTATGGCTTAAATATTGGTACCTTTCAGACACGATGAGGCGACAAGTGGAATCCGAGTATGATAATCATATCTCTGTGTTAAACTTGGAGAAAGAAGTGGATATGTTGGAAGAATCTCCAGAGCTTCTCTTGAAATATCCAAGATTACAAAAGGTGACAAAGACTCCGGAAGAGTTGGTACCAGAGCTTGTGTCTTTAGATGATGATAAGCCTAAGAAGAAGAAGAAAAAGAAAAGCAACAAAAAGAGCAAAAACCAATCTTCTGATAAGAACGCCATTGAAGGAAGCCCTTCAGATCTAGAATCCAATGAAAGGAACATCCAGAAAACCGAGGAAATATTATCGATTGTGCCAGCTGTCCCCGAGTCTGAAAATATAGAAAATCCCCAGAATACTTCTGAAGACCAGAAGACCACTGTTATAGAAAATCCCCAGAATACTTCTGAAGACCAGAAGACCACTATTCAAAACGAAGAGACTAAAACAGAATCCCAGAGAAACGATGATTTATCAATTGCTACCGAAATACCTGAATCTAGTAAGACTAAACCACAGCTCAAGACTCCGATCAATAAAAACACCGCGAAAAAGAATATGTCCCAGGCCATGCGGGATCGCAAACTTCAGCAAAAGAAAAGAATGGATATGATCAATAAGGGTAGGAATATTTCCAAGGCTGGACAGGAGAGCAAACTTCAGGACAAACAAAGAAAGGATATAATCACCGAGGATAAGAATATTTCAGTGACTGTATCAGAAACTGAAGAGCCAGAATCATCTTGTCTTGCTTCCAAACTCGATAACCGCTCCAATAACCGCCTCGAGATTCTCCGTGAGGAATCACCTGATCTCCCAGAGTCCGAGGAACCCCCATTGCAAAGCGTCATATGGGAACCCTCAGCTCATGACGATACTCAACGCATTGATATTCCTGAGAAAATAGAAAATGAATTGCCAGAATCATCTGTTCTGCCAGAGTCTGATGAAGCTTACGATGATACCAATTGCAGTGATATTTCTAAAGCGAGAGATGATTCGACGAATGCGATAGAAATTGAAGCGGTACAATCGCTTTCTTTACTAAGGTGTGAAGGAAGCTCGTCACAAAGCAATGCCATAGCTGAATCCATGGTTGACGATGATGCCCATCACATTGGTACTCCTGAAAAAACAGAAATTGAAGTTCCAAATTCGCCTGTTTTGCAAGTGTCCGACGAACCGCTATGTTACAATGAAATTGAAAAAACAGAAACTGAAGTCCCAGAATTACCTGTTCTGCAAGGGCCGGAGGAAACCTTGTTGCAAAATATCGAAACATCAGAATCTACAGTTCAAGATGATGTCCACTGCATTGAAAAAACTGAAACTGAAGTCCCAGAATTACCTGTTCTGCAAGGGCCGGAGGAAAACTCGTTGCAAATTATCGACATATCAGAATCTACAGTTCACAGTGATGTCCACTGCACTGAAAAAACAGAAACTGAAGTCCCAGAATTACCTGTCCTGCAAGGGTTGCAAAGTATCGACGTATCGGAGTCCACAGTTCACGATGATGCCCATTACGTTGATTTTCTAGAGGGCGCCATATCTACGACCACACGTTCAGTGTTCGTGCCTAGAGACATAGCAGCCAGAAATCTACTCCTTTCCCGGCCTAGGACACCCAAAGTAAAAATTGCGATTCCGGAAATCGAGCTTTCCGAAGATGGACAAACTACCACTGCAGAGCTCAACGATAACCCTACAATAATTAGCTTCGAGCTTGATACTAATACACAACGAGAGTTCTCTCCAAACCTAGTTAGCAGCAACGAGGAAGAGCAACTAGTCTATCACACCACCGACATCATATTTCCAGTTGGTCACTACAGAGAAATCCGGAAGCAACGCAAAACAGGTTAGTGAACTATTTACTTCTTCCGTCACATCTTTACTGATTGATTGCACTCTAGAGAAAGTATGGCAAGGCGAGCCCGAGTCCGACGACGTCTATCGCTGGTCAGACTGCGAAGCCGAAATTACAATCACGCAGAAAACACCCTGGGATGGCAAGGCTCGGCCAGTGTATATTTTGTATGAAGAAGGGCGCAAAAGGTTGCGCAAGAATTCTAATCATTCCATGATCTAGTTCAATGCTAAGGGTACATAAAAGCCATTGTGTGTGAGTATAGTCTAGATTAGACGTCTTTCGGTGTGTGAGTACATTGATTTGTCAATGTGTACAAGTGATGCAATTGGAAAGAATAAATTAGCACTAGTGAATAATTTATGTACTTCTCGTATCACGGGAAACAGGACTATAGTCAAAGATTCTGTGCGTTTTGGCGGGGCAACAAAGAATTCATCCACAGAAATACGGAGATCTCAAATGAGTAAACCGCTATGAGAATTAAACATGCACATCTCACAGATACTAGCTATTGTCTTGAAATCAAATGGTTGTCAAGAAGCTTTTAGTTTATTGATCGGATATTTTGCCGATTATTCAGTTATGAGAACTATAAGATACATTTTGGGACAGCTGCCCAACTAAGTAAAGGAAAGACAATGAAAAAAAGAAAACATTCGTTAAATCAGAACAACTTTTCGTTTATCGTTTCTTGAGAATTCATGATCAAATGAAATTTAAAGTGTACGGAGGGTAATAGGCTCGGTCGCAATAGAAACCTCGGGAACACAGACTTCAATATTGTCAAGCCAGAAATCAATTGGGTCATTACCCTTTGCTGCTCTAGCCTGGCTGTCAAAATCGAATGTATGATCTCCACTTATGCCAATGAATTCAATGTAGGAAAGATTCCTCTTGGGAACATCAAGAGTAACCTTGTTCAAGAAAGGAGCGTTTCCACGAAGAAGAGTGCTGCGGCACCAAGTAGGAACACTTTCGTTCTTTTGTTCGGGGATAGTCCACCTGGCGGGAGTTAGCATCATAAACGAACATAATTAAACTGAAAAAGACGATCAACTTACCCGCAGTACGCAATGGAATTTACCCCAACAGAAGGGTCAACCGGAGGCGTAGAAACATAGAATGAGACGAGCTCAAATGAAGTCGTCTCATTATTGTCATCGTAAACGATACGACGCCATTTGGGGTGAGTATTTCCCTTCCTGGAAAACAAGGATAGAAACTGGGATCCCTCAATGGTGTCAGGAATGCAAGTAGTATCGGCAGGATTAGGTGTTTTCTCGCAGTTATTGATCGCCCTGTTTAGTTCTTAGGCACATAGAATCATTAGAATAGGAGTTGAAGCTTTTCTTACCATTCATCTTGAAGAGTAAATTTCTTATAGCTAAAAGATTCATCAGGGAATGTAACGACGGAGTTATTGGTTGTGATATAATCATCAAACTATTACCATATTGTAAGTCTTAATTGTCGTTAAAATATTAGATGAAATAACTTACGATCAGGACATCACGTTTATATCCAGGAGAACATCCAGTTGCAGTGGGCTGCACTGCAGTACTAGTTCCAGTTCCAGTGCTAATGCCAGTTCCGGTGCTAATACCAGTACCGGTGCTAATACCAGTACCGGTGCTAATGCCAGTACCGGTGCTAATGCCAGTACCGGTGCTAATGCCAGTACCGGTGCCGGGAGAAGGTGCTGTAGAGCAATTACCATAAATGGAGACATATATGGTTTGAGTAGCTGCTTTGGTAATAGTCGACGTTTTAGTGATCGTGGCAGAGCCCCTATCCATATAGTTAGTTCTTTCTTTCTGTATAGCATTCTTTCTTGGTTAACTTACGAGCTGGCACGCATTTGATCCCAGGAGATTTCAGGGCTTGGGTTGGCCCAGCGTCTACCCCTAGTTCTTGTAGGAACAATAGGAGCTTGGGCACCACTCCTCGTACAAGGAATGGTTGTGGTGACATGAACAAATTTTGTAGTATATACGGTAGCAATCTTGGTGACGATTACAGGCTTCTGGGTGGTTTCAGGTTTCTTGGTGGTTGACGTCTTGGTTGAAGTCCTGGTTGAAGCCTTGGTTGAAAGCTTAATGGTGGTTTTAGTAGTTGTTTTCGGTTTAGTTACGGTGACAATGGTGGAAGGGTCGTCTCCGTAGCCACTGTTGTGATGGTAGCCACTGAAATGCTTGTTGGCAGTGTTGATAATAACACGGGCATTCTCTGCACCATTGCCACTATACAAAACAAAGTTAGAACTGATTTCTGTAATGTTTTATAGGGTATTATTGGATGTCAATTTATATGTGAAAAACATAAAGTTTACTGATAAATGCTAACCAATTCCCAAGGCAGGTGTGTTGGTTTCATAGGGTAATGTTCAAGCATGGCTCATAAATAAAAGAGCACTCCGGAGTTGAAAACTCGGTAAAAGGGTATCAAATGAAGTGTGTAAATGGTCCGTTGCGTGATGATCAATCAATAACAAGAAGGGCACGTGTTGGATCATAAACGAACAACGATGGAATGAGCTTACATGTTTGGAGCACCTAGGACGGCTAGACTGCCCAAAGCAATTGATAAAAGAATGCTAGTAGAGAATAGCATCTTGAAGGGAATGAATCGAGGAGTAAAACAATGAGTGATGTTCAATGAAGGAAAGAAAATAGTTGGTTTTTAACTATAAAAGACAATTGGATACTGTTTCAGAAGAGTGGAGAGATATAGATGGAAGAGAGGAAAGGTGGGCAAGTTCTCAGAGAGGTTTGTTTTATAGATCTCTGAAAGTTGATTTTAAAATCATACCCTGGTGGAAAGACGGCCTTAACTTATAGGACGCTTCAATCAGACGTATTGCGTCAATGGTCAAAATTCACACGCAAAGTTTTCTGAACCCGACCAGGTTGCATGAGTTTCGTATTGAAAGGAATTGGGAAAAAGTAGCAACTATAATTTTGAGAGACGATCGGGAAGTAGTAGCCACCAGAGACCCAGTAACTGTCGGGTAGTCTGCTATCCGGTCCATCTTTACACCGATGAGGTGAAAGAAAACAAACTTTCTTACTGCAGTTTCTCTCACATACATGGTTGTTTTCAACGTTATCCTCGAGGGTTGTAACTTTTTCGTTTTTGTAACAAGACATCAGGTGTTTATATGCAGGATACCGTATCGTGGCAACCACACCGGTGCATGGAGCCTGCGTGATTGCAGACCGCATCCTGGATTGCCATCCGGCAGTAGAAACCCATATAACCGCACGTTTATTCTGTCCAAAACCAGCTTGTAGCACACCCTGCCCCAACGCCCAACAACGCAAGATTGTTTTCCATGGAAACTTCAAAGATTTCATCAATTACATTACCTCCTTCGTCGTCTTTGGTCTTTCCACAGTTCCCATGCTCGCCCCACCCCCATGCGACCGCTCGAAGCTTGTTTACAGAAGCTCCTGTCCGGACCAACGCTACACCGTGTTCGCTTCCAATGGCCATCTCCTCGATTCCAGCCAAACCGTTGGGTGTAAGTTGGCCTTTATCATTTCGGCCCCAAGCAGTGATCGTCTTATTTGCTAACAATACATAGACCCCACCCCAGGATGAGGAAATTGTCTTCCAGCCCTTTAAATCTCCTTGCGGCGGAGCCGAAGAATTGATCGAGTATTTCTCGCCCCCAAAAACAGCATGCGAATCACCCTCTTTTGATATGGCAAATCCAAATTCACGCCCACAAACAGCTCTCGCAACTGGGAACCCAACCTCGATCTTTCTAGGTGAGGGAATTATACTTGCTGAGGGTGCACCTAGCTGGCCCTTTCTGCCGGCTCCCCAACCATATATCTCGCCCGTTTCGAGAACGGCTATGGTATGTGCCATGCCGGAAGAGATCGATACAATGCGGGTTTCCGGGGTTGGGAGAAAATTATCTATCTTTTTCATATACGAAGTTGTTATTGTTGGTCCTAATCCAAGTTCACCTTTGTACCCTAGGCCACAGGAATATAAATTTCCATTCGTAGAAACCAAAATGCTGAAGTCCCAGCCCGCTGCAACAAGGTCCCACTTTCCATCGCATTCGTCTGGAGGGGGTGGTACGGCATTGAATTTCTCGAACACTAACCCTTGTGACACGGGTATGCCACACTGACCATGGTTATTCAGGCCAGTCGCAAACAATTTTCCGCAAGGGAATAGGACCAAAGTGTGGTTTCCACCAGCGACAATTGCCTTCGGTAGAGCTGTAGGAAACTCAGAAGGCACAATACATCGCTCAGGGATATGAGTATCTTCCCTATGTCCCAGAGCCAGCTGTCCATTACCGTTTGACCCAATTGCCAGCAACATTCTCGTATTTCGATGTTGTTGGCTGTTGACAACCCTTCTTTGTGGCCGGGTAAATCTACACTGACCCTGAGCCCTAGGGGCACACAAATCGGCAGTCCTAGTATTAGGGCTAGGCACACACACCGCGCGCACCGTGGCACGCAACGAGTCCAGCATCACGAGAAATCTCAACGACAAACGACCAACGACCCCACGACCCCACGACCCGCCCCCTCTCCCCGACGAAACCAACGTTCCGAGAGATATCCAAAATGGCCGGCGACGCTCCCGTTCAATCAGTCCAGTGCTTCGGCAAAAAGAAGACCGGTACGCAAAACTGCTGATTCCAGCCGAATTCGCGGCGGGCACGACGTTGTAGCTGGAGAATTCGGCTGGAACAGGCTCTATATGTGGGATATGTCGAATTTGCTGACACGTCTCTGTGTTTACAGCCACCGCAGTTGCCCACTGCAAGGCCGGTCGCGGTCTCCTCAAGGTGAACGGCCAGCCCCTTCACCTGGTCAAGCCCGAGGTCCTGCGCTTCAAGGTCTACGAGCCGCTCCTCATTGTCGGCCTTGAGCAGTTTGCTGGTGTCGACATCCGTGTCCGCGTCAGCGGAGGTGGTCACACCTCGCAGGTGTATGCCATCCGTCAGGCTATCGCCAAGTCCATCGTCGCCTACTTCCAGAAGTTCGTCGATGAGCACAGCAAGAACCACATCAAGCAGCTGCTTGTGCAGTACGACCGGACACTGCTCGTCGCTGACAACCGTCGTTGCGAGCCCAAGAAATTCGGTGGTCCAGGTGCCCGTTCCAGATACCAGAGTAAGCTCCCTCCATCAATAATCATCACCCACGGACACGACACTGACGATTTGCAGAATCTTACCGTTAAAGTGTCTTTCTATTGGGTCGCAGGGCTGGAGCTGGTGGGGACGAGGTATCTTGGTTTTGTGTGGAGTTTGTTAGGGGTTCGCACATAAAAAAGATCAATTCTCACATGGCGTTTTACCTTTTACCACAAAACTTATATGGGGGTTCCTTTTTTTCACTTGTGCAAATAATCGTCAGTTAAATATGATGATATGACCGTTAAACAAACGATGGCTTTCTTGCGTTCTTCATATGTGATTTATTACCTTGTGGGGTCGTGTTTTATGACAACTAACTCAATACCTTAATTTAAAGTGAGAGAAATGCAGTTACTAATATCTGGCTTTCTCTTCCAGCCATGTGTCGCCCAGGCATTAATGACAAGTGACAATTAGGAAAAGGCTATTCTTACTGTTCAATTCGTCCCTCAGAGATCATATGGTATTTTACATGCAAGAGGTGGAGGTGGGATATATAGAATGGGATGGATGTAGTGATGATGATGATGGATCAGTGGAATCGGAAGAAACACAAGAAGACGGACATACAGTGTAATGCATGATATTTTTTCGAAAGCTGTACAGAAGAGCAAGAAGAGAAGTAACTCCCAACAAAGAAAAAATGTAAAAGGAAAGAACTTTTTTCATGGACACGACATGATCATTCATTAAAAAACCCTCGTCTCGTCTTGTTGTGGAAAAGAGTAGATTTTTCCTTTGATCAGCTTTCTTTTGTTGTCTTATGTCACAAAAAAACCCGAACCCGAAGAATGTAGGATGTGAACATTGAAAATCGCCCTTAACACAACGCCCCAACCAACAACTAGCCCACTTTTTAATGCCAATTGATTTGCCTCCCAACTCCAATTTACGCCTTAGCACCAGTTCGCATGGAAGACGCACGACGCTTCTTGAGCTCAGTCCGCTTGGATTTCTCCTCCTGGACACGCTTGGCCAAAAGCTGAGCGTACTCGTTCTGTTCGGGATTGTTAGTGACGCTTATAATGAGGAGAATCAATGAACATACAGCAGCATCCTTGGCAGACTCTGCCCGTCTTCTCTTCAGTGCAACGCGGTGGCGCTTGTGCTGGAGACGCTGGGGAGTGACAAGTCTCTGGATCTTAGGAGCCTTGGTGTAGGCCTTCTTTCCCTCACCCTTGGGCTGGACTTCACGACGGATGACGAACTTGCGAACCTATCGTAGATTTGTTAGCAACGAGAGCTGTTTTGCAGGCTCCATGTAAACTTACATCATCGTCCTTGGTAAGACCGAAAAACTTGCGGATCTTGGTAGCTCTCTTGGGACCGAGACGCTTGGGGTGGGTAACATCGGTAAGACCGGCGACCTCACCTTCACCCTGCTTGACGACGACAAGCGAGAGGACGGCCAAGTCGGCACCGACGATGCAGCCACGGACGGACTTACGCTTGCGCTCACCAGTACGGCGGGGGCGGTAGCATGAGTGTCCCTTGCTGAGCAGGAGCTTGACACGGGTAGGCAGCATAACACCCTGCTTCATCGGGAAACCCTGCTTGTCGTTTCCACCGGTGATGCGGAAAATGTAGCCGGCAAATTCGGGGCCAACGCTGTCACCAGGAACCTCCTGTCCCATGCGCTTCTCCATGAAGACACGGAGGCGGCGCTCATCCTCAATCTCGATCAATTTCTGCGAGCCATTCGCAGGGTAGCTGGATAGAAAATTCCGTCAGCTGGTTTGCTTTCGTCGTAGCATTCTGAGCCATCTCGTCTCATCTCCACATCCACATTGTCCCACAATCTCGAGTCCAGCTCAAATTTACTTCAAAACAGTCGTGTATTTTCCGGGGAAGTCGAGATGTGGGCAAGTAGGGAGAGATCAAGTGAAAATTGAAACGAAGAAAAAGTAGAACTTACGCCTACGACATCACGAACAGTTAGTCTCAGGGCTAGTTCAACGTTTATTTTTCACATGAGGGGAAACCTACAATATTCAACTTCATGGTGGACGAAGTTGGCGGCGACTCTGGTGTGTGGACGGGAGGGTCAAGTCGGTGCGCGTTCGGGCAAGGGGCCGATAGTCGTCGTTGTCGTTATTGTCGTGATTTGGTGGTGTTGAGATTGGCGGCTTCCTTTGCCGCTTCGTGTGTGTGCACGAACAGTCAGCAGATTTGGGACTGTGTCTTTGCGCAATTAGGGTTACCGCCCCACTATCCCACATAACTCTTGGCAACAACTTCAACCCACCACCACAACAAAAACATGCCATGCGAAAAATAAAACAATGTTCCAATTGACGGATTTTCTTTAACTAAAGCAGTTTATAAATAAAAATGGCTATAAAAGCTTTGTTATGGACAGCTTTCTTTCAAATTTTGACCTTGGGAACTTGATGATTCAGTGTGGGTTGAGGGACAAATAAACAAGTACTTTTCGGCCCTAAAGCTTTTCTTAGCACCTCCTTGTATGAATGCACCTTTCTCTAGCTTCATGGCTATTTGGATACTCTAGCTTCAGCTCCAGCTCTTCCGCATCATTCAATTAAGTACTGAAATCTGATCGGGCTATCATCTCAAACTACACTTTTCCTATGTGTTGGAATATTCGAATGATTTTACAAAAGTCTCCCAAGTTGATATGGATGAAAGGGCTTCCAGCCATTATTTTTTCTATTCAGACTATCCAAGATAATGGGATCTTTCATCCAAATTTCTCGTTTATATACCAACATATTGTCGTGCCTAGTGGTTTTTATAGTCGGGGTTCCCAGACCGTGGCAGATCATTGACGGTTCAGCGAGCGAAATCCACGAAGATTGAACTGAATGACTCGAGCTGTGGAATTCCTCAAGAGCTGGTTCCACGGTTCGCCGAACCGTTTCAACAATAATAAAAATGTGACATTTAGATGCCGTACCGACTGTGAACCGGTTGTGTGAGCCCGTCAGTCCGAGTGTGCCTCTTACCAAGGGGCACCAGCAACCACCATTGACTGGATACAACACTATGAGAGCTCATGATTCTATATTTCTAGCAGAATACTTGAACTCCAATCGATAAGCAATTCATACTCTAATCAGAAGAAACTTCTGAGTCTTTACCGCAAGTTATTCTAACCCTGATATCTGTCGTAAATTACCCTTAACGGTCGAGCCCACATCTACATGTGTCTTCGTATGAGAGCTCTTGTTGGGAAATCACATGCATAGGCGGAGCTCCCCGAACCCCACTACAAAGCTCCTTTGGTGGTCTTAACGATACATTCAACTCTGAGCAAACATCAAAATCACCATGGCCACCCTAAGACCCTTCGAAATCGAACAATGGATGGAAGCTCACGAGAAGGGGTGCACTCACAACCTTGCCGAAAGCTGCAGCGACTCTCTCACGCTCGCTGGCCTATCAGCTCTCAATCCGGCCATTCCTTTTGCCCTACCTACGGGCAAGCTCGATTACGGACACATCCGAGGTTCACCTGAGTTCCGTCAAAACGTGAGCGGTCTCTACAGCCCGCAAGTTGACCCAGAGAATGTTTTGATCACATCTGGAGCTATTGCGGCCAACTATTTAGTTCTGTACGGGTTGCTGAAACTTGGAGACCATGTTATCTGTGTATACCCCACGTACCAGCAACTTTACGATTTGCCCAAGAGTTTTGGTGCAGAAGTGGAATTATGGAAATTGCGGAGGGAGAATGGATATGTTCTAGATGTCGAGGAACTGAAAGGGATGATACGGAAGCCTAAAGATGATGGCACTGGTGGGACGAGTTTGATTATCATCAAGTTTGTTCAGCTAACAATATGAAAAGCCTATGCTAACATGTAATAGCAACCCAAACAATCCAACCGGTGTCGTTACACCCACGAAAGTGCTCAAAGAGATAGTAGCAGTGGCATCACCATACAACATCAAAATTCTCAGCGATGAAGTGTATCGACCTTTATTCCACTCCTCCTCTGAACCCACTCCTGCGTCAATCCTGGACCTCTATCCAGCCCATGGCATAGCCACCTCCTCACTCTCGAAAGCCTATGCTCTCGCTGGTATCCGCATTGGCTGGATAGCCTCTCACAGCGGGGAAATAATGACCAAGCTCGCGGGCGTGCGCGACTACAACACAATCTCGGTGTCCCAGCTCGACGATGCAGTAGCCACATACGCCCTCTCTCCCCATGTCCGCCCCAAGATTCTAGAACGCAACACAAAGCTATGCGAAACAAACCTCAAGATTCTCGAGGACTGGCTGCAGGCCAAGGGCAGGCGTGACAAGTTTGACTGGGTTAAACCGACGGGCGGCACAACAGTGTTGGTTACTGCGAAGGATAGGACTGGGAGGGTTATGGATGACGTCTGGCTGTGCAAGCAGCTGCACGAGAAGGCTAGCGTGTTAATTGCACCGGCTGGTCTGTGCTTTGGCCATGGCAAAGACTTTGAAGGAAGCGTGAGAATCGGGTACGCGTGCGACACGGAGGTGCTGAAGAACGGACTGGCTGCTTGGGGCGAATGGTTAAAGACACAAGGAATCTAGGGGGCACGAAGTGAAATGGACTCAAATATCAATTGATTCGACACAAACGTTATTATAATCACTGTGAAAAGAAGTTGACACACTTATGTGGTGGTGTGGCAATTCTTTCAACGGCTGTGATGGTCACGTCGACAGCGACACCTAACCGCCCCCGCCATCCGGAACCTCCCATTCGCTAACAATCCCATGATGTATCTCTTACCAACCCCAAGCCAGATGATTAAGCACAGCTAGCATGGTTACACTGTGGCGGACCTTGGAAATGTTTCAGCTCAACAGCACTGCACGATGCACACACAGCAGCTCCCCGCCTCCGCCGCTACGCCCTCCGAAGACTCCTCCGGCCGCACCACCCCCCCAGCGGCCGATCCCGTCGACCCGCATCTGGCGATAACCCTGCACATGCCCCCGCCCGCCACACCCCAGCGCCCCACAATGTACGCCGCCGCCCCCGCTCCCACCGCCACTAACCCGCCCCCCCACAGGCCGCTCTCCCTCATCACCCCCGCCACGCCGCCCACGCCGCGCCCCCGCTATTTCTCAGCATCCATCGACCTCCTCCGCGGCCACCCCTCCACCACGCTGCTCCCAACCGCGGACCTCTACGGCGCCGCCTCAATCGCACTCAACACCCCGGCGCTACTACCTTCCGACTCCTACGCCGACTCGCGCCACCCGCTACACTACGGCCCGGACGCCGGTAATCTCAGCACCCGCATCGAGCTCGGCCGCTGGGTCGCCGAGCGCTACGGCCACCCCGCGGCGCCGATAAACCCCGACCGCCTCTGTCTCACCGCCGGCGCGAGTAATGCGCTCGCCGCCGTGCTGAGTAGCTGTACCAGCCCCGTGACGGGGTATACGCGCCGCGCGTTCCTCGTCAGTCCGACGTATTTCCTCGCTGCGCGCATCTTTGAGGGTGCGCCTCCCCGCCCCCGCCGCCGCCCGCCCCGCCCCCGTATCCCCCCCCACCGCTAATCCCCCGCAGACGCCGGGTTCGCCGACAAGCTCACCGCGATCCCCACTACCTCCCGCACATCCTTCGACCTCGCCGCCCTCTCCGCACACCTTTCGCGTCTCGACGCCTCTTCCCCGCCCGTCTCCCTATCCACCGCGCTGCGCCCGATTCTGCGCGCCGGCGCTGCCGCGTCCTCCAAACGCCTCTACCGCTACGTCCTCTACTGTGTGCCAACGTACTCAAACCCGACCGGCGAGACGCTCGATCTCCCCACGCGCCACGCGCTGCTGGCCCTCGCACGGCAACACGATATGCTCGTGGTGACGGATGATGTGTACGACTTCCTCGGCAACACCGGCGACCGGTCAGCGCTCGGGGACGACGGGCTGCTGCTGCCGCGGCTGGTCACGCTCGACGCCGCCTCCCTCCCCGCGACCGACGCGACGGGGCACACGGTCAGCAACTGCAGCTTCAGCAAGCTCCTGGGCCCGGGGCTGCGGGCTGGCTGGATCGAGAGTGCGACGACGGCGCTCGCCCGCCAGGTCGCGACCGGCGGCGCGAACCACAGCGGCGGCGCGCCGTGCCAGTTCGCGAGCACGCTGGTGCACCCGCTGCTGCTGCCGCACTCGGCGCGGAACCCGGTGCGGAAGATCGACGTGATCATTTCGCGGTTCGTGGCTGCGTACACGGCGAATGCGCGGGCCGCAGTGGCAGCGGCGAGGAAGTGGTTGCCCGCTGACACGGAGGTGTGGGGGGGCAAGGGCGGGTTTTTTGTGTGGCTCCTGCTGCCCGCGGGGATAGATGCGGGGGAAGTGGTGAGGCTCGGGGCGGCGAGAGAGGGCGTGGTGGTTGCCGGGGGCGGGATGAGTGAATGTCCTGGCCCCGGGAATGCGTGTGGGTGGGAGGAGAGGGCGGTGCGGGTTAGTGTTAGTTATTGTGTTGCTGAGGAGGTGGAGGAGGGGGTTAGGAGACTGGGGCTGGCGGTTGAGAGGTGGAGGGGGGGGGAGAGGTGTGGGGTAAGGGGACTGCCGGGGGCGAAGTAGGGGGGGTTGAGTTTTGGATGGGGAGCTGGCGGGGAAGGGCGAGGGGCGAGGGAATTTTGGATGAGGATGTTAGAGGGGGGGTACATATATCGTGACCATGTTGCGTAAAATAGAGCAGAGAAGACCTATCACTATCCACACGCCAGGCGGCCTCGTGAGGGGTGCGTTCAGATTACACGAATTATGTAAAACTATGATCCCCAATCCTTCTGCATGCATTATACAGACCACGACATATCACTTAGGTAAGAGAGTGCAGAAGCCACCAACAGTATATTGCTGCAGTTTCTCGATCGGGGGCTTATATTATGCGTTCAACCGCCTAAGCCCTATATATCAGAGTCGATGTATGCTCGCATTGTACTTGCTTCTTGCCATAGTAGACACCACAGAGTAGACATCCTATTGAACCCTTCGATGTTTTTTACTTATTGAAGACAACCATGAAAGTTGAACAAGTCCGGGCCAGTACAAGTGTTGCAATTAGGAAGTGAATACGTCTTATTAATCACGACTGCATTAAACAATAAATCCGCGAGTGTTTACCCATGACCCAGTTCCATTACCCAAAAAACACCCTCAAAAACTACCATTTACAAAACAGATAAACCAGCACACACCAACACCTACAACGCATACGCCCTCACCGGCGGCTCCTCCTCCAAATACGTCTCCATCCCAAACGGGCCCGCAGTAGTCGTCACACCCAACAGCACCGCCTTCGTAAAATCCACCACCGCCTCCACCTCCTCAAACCTCGGCAGCGTCCCAGCGACACAAACACCCACTCTCTCTGCCGCACTCAGCGGCGCCGTATCCTCCGCAAACGCGCGCAGGGCGAAAAACATCGCCACAGGATCCACCAGGATCGTGAAATGGTCTGTCACCTTTGGCACGGGGAAGCACGCGTCCTGCAGGCGGATATTTGTCGCTTTCGCGCCGGCGAGCACCGACGAGCGCACCGCCTCCGCGCCGATCTCGGGCTGCACGACGTCGTCGGTGGCGGTGTAGATGTTGGTCGTCGGCACCCAGGCGCTCAGCCCGCCCGGGGCGGCGGCAAGGGCAGTGAGGAAGTTGGACCCCACGTTCTGCTGCAGCACCGACGCCTGCGCCTTCCCGCCGGAGATGACGCGTTGCGCGAGCGTGACGATCGGGCCGACAATAGTGCCGCGGTAGTCGGGCGCCAGGGCGACGACGGTGCGGAGTGAGGCGCGCGCGGAGGGGAAGAATGTCAGGCCCCACTGCAGGTCGAGGCCGCCCTGGGAGTGGGTGAGGGCGCGGATGGGGCCGCCGGTGGAGCGCGCGAGGTAGTTGGCGGCGTAGACGATGTATTCGGCGGTTGTTTGGGCGTCGCCGAGACTGAGGTTGGGCGTGAGGAGGTTGCACCAGGGGATGTTGTTGGCGGTGAGGAGGGGGGCGAAGTTGCTCTTGTAGAGGAGGGGCGGGGTGGCGCCGGTGCCCGGGATGAGGAGGACGGTGCCCGGCGCGGAGTCGCCGTTGGGGCAGTCGATGGCGGCTTGTAGCTGTGCCTCGGAGACGCTGTACTCGGGATCACCGGGGATGTTGTAGATGCTCGATGTCTGGCGCTTTGCGGGCTGCGAGGTGCTGTCAGCAACTATCTACGTATATCAGTGCAGGAGGTTGTGCTCACCGCGGCATCTACCAATCCGGCGAGGGCGGCCACTGCCAACGTGAGAAGCGTGTTGAACTGCATTTTGACCACTGGCGGACTCAGGCTGCAGTCCTCACCAGAGTGCGTGCCACAGCAGTATTTAAGTCCATCTCCAGCACTTCCCCCCCCCCCCCCCAAGCCCCGAGCAGCGAGCTTCTGTGCAGAGTGGAGACACCCGGGCACCCGCAGGGCACCAGCAGGGCACCCAAAACTACTCGCCTTTCGTCTCTCCGGATGGGGGCCCCGAGACGGCCATCTCTCCCAGTGTGCCAGTGTAAACAATGCCCTTGCATCGTTGAGATCCAGCGCTGCACGTAAGACAGCCACCAACCGGAGTCGACGGAGTATGCGGCTGCTGCAGGTGAGACAGCCACCAGGCTAACCTTAAACTCGGCTTGCAAATCATGGTGAGCGAGCAGCTTATAAAATGGGCAGCCCGCCCCCGCGCTCTTGCTGTCCATCGTCGTCGTCCTGCCGTGCCCCGCAATGGATATTCTGAGCTACCTTAGTACTTACCCCGGATACTAACTAACGATGTATGTGTGTAGTCACCACAGCGCCGAACCGGCGTCCGCCTCCGCAATTCTCCCGGGCCGGCTGGTCACTGTGTCTCAATGTCTCACACCCGCGTGCGAGCGTGGCGGTCCGCCCTCAGACATTGCGACTCGATTTACCGTGCAACCGTGAGATCCGCCTCCGAGAAGCAACGCGCGGAGATCGGGTCGGGGGATATGTTGGATACTCTGTTGGATGTTGGATATTATGTTGGCTGGGTGCGCTAAGCCGTAGCCGCGGCTGTGGTGAATTGCGCTGCAGTGTCCACCAGTTACACGCTGGCTAGCGGTTGGGGCAGACGCTAGATCGAGAGACGGCTCAGACCGCGCTGGATGGGGTAGGTAGCCACGGGATAGATGGTCTGCGGAGTGCTATCCAGCCAATCATCAATCGAGAACTCGTGGTTTTGGTAGACTGTCGTCAGTTTATCGGTTTAGCTTTGGACTGCAGTTGTTTACCTAGAGTAATGCGGGGGAAGGACTTTCGACTTGATGCACGGTAAATCATCTAGCCTTCAGTGTGGTCAGCTGAGAGAAAAGGAGCAGAGCACGAGAATATGGAGTGAGAAGTGGATTACTAGGCTAAGACAAAAATTTATAGAGTAATACTACGAGACTGTTTTGGGAGAATGCTGACAGGAAGATCAAATCTCAGACTAGGATTTAAATTGGCATTTCAGAACTGCAGATGCATGTCTCAAAGAGAAAATAGCGATCAACACCAAATTGCACTTCAGATCATCGTCAAAGAAATTACAATAGTTTTTTGTTAACCCACAATAAAACTCCCGTTTCGCCCCATATATACATTACGTAGCATACATTTAGCCATTAATAAATACACTTTTGTGATATCATCCCCGTCCCCTCCTCTCAAAACCGCACCGGCTTCTTCTTGAACCGATCCAGCGCAGCACCCATGCTCGGCTCCTCCGGCTTCCCACTCCTCTTCGCGGCCCTCGCCTTCTTCAAGCCCTCCAACTTCTCGCGGCGCTCGTCCCGCACGTTCTTGCCGCCCTTCTTCCGGATGAAGCGGCGCAGCGCAGAGTTACGGCCACGGGTGCGGTACTTGTCGTCCTTCTCCAGGCCCTCCTTCAGCCGGCGATCCATCGCCTCCTGCTCGCTCTCCTGGCGGCGCTTGGCCTGCGCCGTGTCGACCTTGCCGATGAACTCCGGGTCGAGCTGGATCATCTCGGGGCGCAGCTTCTCGAGCAGCCCGCGCACCTCGGCTTCCTGGCGCTGCTTCTTAGTAGCGTACGGGTTGGCCTCGAGGGCGTCGAAATTCGGCTCGCCGGCACCGGGGATGATGAGCGACGTGAAGCCCGTTGAGTGCGAGGCGCCGAGGATGTCGTCGTATGGGCAGAAGCGGAGGGAGTTGATGGTCGAGCCCGGCTGGTGGTGCGTCATGTATGGCGAGTTTTGTTTGGTGCGGAAGGCGTCTTTCCAGACGGTGGTGTGGCCGCCCCATCCGACTGCCATGAGGCCGGTGTCGGAAATCGCAAGCGAAGTGGCTGGCGTAGGGGTGAAGTAGCTGTGGACTTCGCGGTATGTGTTGCGGATGTCAAAGATGTTGAGGCGGCCATCGACACCAGCGGTGGCCATGTGGAAGCCTCCACGATCAACCGCGACGGCACGGACAGGTCCGCGGTTTGTAAGCATTGTGATGGCTGGTTTGGAAAGATTCGGCGTCCACATGGTTACGGTACCGTTGGAGTGGCCCACATGCAGCACTGCGTTGCGGCGGTTCTGCGTGAGAGTTGTGGGTGCCCCAAGGCCGGTGCGAAGTTCTGTGATGAGTGTACCAGTACTGGTATCCTGATATTTGAGGTAACCAGCGTTTCCGATCGTAGCAAGGAGGAAGTGGTAGGGGAGGAATTCCATATGCGTTACTTCAATGTGCTTTTTCAGACAGTGCACCTCGACACCCTGCGAATCGTAAATGTAGACATATTTCTTCTGCGCAACGGCGTAGAAATGATCGTTATGGAGCCATCTATTCCATGTCAGCGCCGTCTCAAATCAAGCTGTAAACCTCTGAATACTCACTTGATATCGCGCACAGTTTCGTTCAACTGAATTTCGCTCGCCAGCTTCCCTTCCCGCCACTCAAAGCCCGCAACATGTCCCTTCCGTCCCGCAATGAGCATATTCTTCCCGTCGCGCGTGTAGTCGGCCATATACGGCCCAAACGCCAGATCCAGGCTGAAGCCCTTCTGCGCCGTCGCCACATCGACGGCATTCTTCAAACTCGCCTGGTCCAACTTCCAGGTCCGCTCCAACTCGCCCTCCGCCTCAATAAACCCGGGGCCGGTCTCTGGCCGCAGCACCTCCGCATCCTTCGCGCGCACCGATGCATCGCGGTACTTCAGCTCGAGCTTCTTGAGATTGCCGCGCAGCTTCTTGTCGCGCACGCCCTTGTAGTTGATCTTGGAGCCGCGGCCATACTCGGATTTCGCGACCGCGAGTTCTTCGGACGTCTTGGAGAGCGCGGTCGGGCCTTTCGACGGCTTGATATGGACGTGCGGTCGGCCAGGGCCTGATTGTTGCGGCTCTGCGACTGCTGTGCTCGACATGATGGGTGGTTGTGGGGTGGGTATCGTCGTGATGAAGATTTCGCGACCTGCAACAAGATTGCCAAGCAAACTTTTTTTTGCAAAATGCAGGGATGTGTATCCGCACGCATTCGCACTCGGTATCACAATTATGAAGTCTAAGCCCTAACCCAGCCCATATACAACAAGTTCTTCAGGGGAAATGCTACCTCATGATATGATTCATACATGTAAGATTAAACTTCAGCAAATATCAAATTCACCATAGCCATGATACCTTTCAACCACAATATTGTTCTAACTGCTAGACACACTAAGTCTTCAGTATGAAAAGCACAGGGCTGGAAATAAGACAATATCTGCAAGCCTCATGTACACATAATCTGCCACGTCTCTGCTTTATATACATGTAGAAAGCCTCACAAAGCTGATGCTTAGGTGATCAGCTAGCTATCATCCAGCAGTTTGTTCCAGCATGGGATATTGGGGCATGAACGGTGCTGAAGCCTTCGGAATACTTCCCGAATTGTTTGCTCTACTGATACAACCGCGAATTTCATTTTTCTATGATTGAAGATTCGCTCTATAATCTCTTAGGTGTTCTCTAGAAAACTCTGAAGTATCCTACTCGGTGAAATCACTGATACGTAAAATAGGAAAGACATACTGAAGCTTTCAAATCCTTCTGACCCAAACGCGGTAGCAAACTCCAAACCAAGAGATATATTTGCTACTTATGATTATTGTCACCAGAGCACAGGAATTTTGGTCTAAGCAGCAAGACCCAAAAGTTCACTTGTCACTTTTTCCCAAGCATAACCTTATTCATACGCAAAACAAAAGCTGTATAATATCGAAACTCTAAACATTTTGAAGCATAAAGTTCAAAATGAAACTTCAAAACTTACATAAGAACAGATCGGCCACTCCATTTAATCCACCGAAGAACAAGGTATTATCAGATTAGATAACGAGTAGGCTGGACACGACAAATCTCGCTACTACAATTCTCACTCGAATCCCGAGGTAATTCTTCACCCCCACCATTCATGCAGTCATTAAATAGATACCCACTCGTGATTACCCTGCGTTAAACCGCGCATACAACACGGACGAGACGTAGAGTACTTTCTCGGGTTACTATACACACATCCCTACCGCCGGGCACTGCTCCGTCTACCGGCCGGCGGTTAACTTGCATCCTCGATATTCTCAGTACGACCGGACAAGGTCGGAGGGCCGGAGGTCGGAACACATCACAACCGTAATTAATCTGGCAGGATACGGCGGGTCTGGGGTACCGCGAATAGCTGCTTGTCAGTCTGCTAGTCACCTTTCCAGACAGAGGCGGCATGGGTCGCCGGGTTATTTGCGCATATATGCACTGCTACTCACTCGATACCTATTACCTCGGGTCTCATATCAAGTGATTACTTTAGCTATTCATATGTGCTTCACAATCCGTCGCATACACACTTAGAGGCAGGAAGGGACTGGTCCGAAGGAGCAAATCGTATCAATTGCGGTGCACGTGAATCCAATCAAGCTTCATCCTGACTCTGAATTCCATACCTCTGGATCATTTTCAACTTGGATATACTTCTTTCACATTTCCCCACATTCTCCGAGCGGATGATTTTGAATAAGACCTAGCAAATTGAAAAGAGTTTGAAGGTTTCAAACAAGATGTGAGAAAGATACATGCATACATTGTAGATCACAGACTTTGGCTCAACAAACCATCAACTGACATCCCAACAGATATTTTTTAGATTGTGTAATATTGCAACATATATTCGCGTTCTTTATGAAAGCTACTTACAAATTCCCATATTTTTTTTACATGCATACTCCTTGTTCCCTGTCCCTGTCCTCAATGCTATAAAGAAGGTTACTCCAGTCCGATCCCATCCCACCCCTCCAGCGTTGAATGAAGCTCTACGCAATACCCAAACAGAAATAAACAAAACCCCCGAATCATGCTTTTCTTAGTACGTACGTAGATACACGGTTGGCACAGAGACAACTCGTCACGCGCGGATGACCTTTGCGCAAGTACTGTCTTCGTGTTATAAAAGAGAGAAGTTTTACAATAAACAACTTCATGTGCTGTTTCTAGAATCTGCAAGAACTCTACTCCCATGTCCTCTCCATCCTTTCCGTATATTACTTGCCGGTGCTTAGGCTGTCGTCTTTTTGAATTTTGAGAATGCCAAATGCAAGAAAGAAAAATTTCACAGCAAAAATTGAAAAGAACTCCCAAGATGAATATTTTCTTTCTTACCCTGTTTTCTTGCCTTTTTTTGTCGAAAGGAAAATGAAGAAAAGAGACAAAAACCAGATAACCTTCCCGAATTTGAATTGTACATTGAATCTACATTATAGTAGTATTCACAAGAATGCCCCTTTAGCTAGGAGCATGGCTAAATAAAAAGCTCACGCTCTCACCATTATGGGTTCTTCGGCAAGCCTCGGCAAGGGTGGGCGCAATATCGATCGTCTTGAGCTTCTTGCACCGCTTCTTTTTATCTTCATGAGGAACAGTGTTGGTAACAACAACCTCAGTGAGTTCGCTCGCGTCAATGATTTCGCAAGCTTTTCCGGACAGAATAGCGTGCGTGACTATCGCAACAACTTGCTTTGCCCGATGTTTCTTGAGTGTCTGTGCTGCTTTCGCCAGAGTTCCACAAGTGTCGGCCATATCATCCACCAGGATAGCAATTTTGTTCGAGACATCTCCAACGAGGACCATTTTGGACACCTCATTTGCACGAGCTCGCTCCTTGTGAATCAATGCAAAATTGAGATCAAGTCGGTCTGCAATAGCAGTAGCACTAACACTTTATTAATTGAATGCACAAGAAGGATGTATCGTTGGTACAGTACCGCTTAGCCCCGCCGGCGTCAGGTGATACAATAACCGCGTTCCGATAATCAAGGTTCTCGCGAATGTACCGTAGCATAGATGGCTCTGCATAAAGACTGTTTCACCGGTTGATATTAGCCACATATTCAACCAGCGTTCATCTTATCCCACAATACTGGTTCTGTGGCACAGTCCAATCAAAAGACAGCATCACAAATGAGCCATCATATATTCCCCACGTTGCAGGAAGAAGAAAAAAAAAATGCCTCCACAAAAAACCTCTTCATGCGAAATAAACAGTCATAAGATGTAGCAACTTACTTGTCAACAGGCACATTGAAGAAGCCCTGGATTTGACTTGCGTGCAAATCCATTGTAATAACGTGATTACATCCCGCCGTCTGCAACATATTGGCAATCAACTTGGCGCTTATTGGCGCCCTTGATTTGTCTTTCTTGTCCTGTCTGGCGTACGGAAAATTCGGGAGAACGGCGGTAATCCTACGGGCGGAAGCAGTCTTACATGCGTTGATCATGATCAACAACTCCATAAGTCCGTCATTGATGTCACCTGGTGGAGTAGATTGTAGAATGAAAACATCCTCGTCTCGAACAGATTCCGCAATTGTGATTGAAGTTTCCCGGTTCGACGAATTGTGGATGAGTACCCTCGTGAGATCTATGCCGAGCCTACCACGGCAACACCGTTAGCCAAAAAATTCATCCGAACTTATCCTTCATGCACACAAAGTTTAAATTTTTTGAACAGGTAACAAAGAGGAAAAAATACCGGTCCGCAACACGCCTCGTCAACTCAGGGTACGAGGTCCCAGACATAAGCTTGATCGAATTTGTATGCGATGCCATCTTGTATGATTTCTCTAAACAGCCAAGTATTGTTCTAGGATCGGTGGTGTCTCAAACGTCTCGGTGGAATGTTTTTAGGTGGTAATCGACAGCGAAGTCGGGCGGATGGTATTTAAACTTAAGCCTACACACAAAAAGCAGAAAAAAGAGTCAGCCAAATATACTCAAGCTTTGTCTAAGTAGTCACACTGCATGCCTCTGGTGAGGCTTGTGGAAAGGCTCGCGCGCCTTGTATCCGGCCGAACCCCAGACTCCCCAATTCTTTGAATGGGAATCTATATTCCTTCCACGTCCTTCTCTGAAATGTGCATAATGGGGCAGAAGCCTACCAGCGATAAAATAGCGACAAGGCGTAGGGAATTCACCAGCACTACGGGATTGCCATAGAATAAGAGGGTTGATGGTGTAGAAGACCAGTGGGCCAGTGGGTGTGGGATGGGTAGATGCTAGTCAAGGAGACCGGAGTATGCAAAGTATCGACGCGGTGGGTGTTAACACTGTGGCTACCGGGTTGAACAGGAGGAAAGCAGGCTCTTTGCAGAGCAGAAGAGCGGACGAGGGTCTCCGCCAGCAGGGAGGGAGCAGGAGCAGCAGAAGCAGAAGCAGGAGGATCTTCGGCAAGAAGGTTATAGAGGGACCCTAGCATGCTCTTACCATACACGATCTCGCCATCCCACCAGCTGGCGGCGGCGAGACACAGCACAGGGCGGCGCACGCGGGGACTGCTCGGCATTGAGCTGCGGGGCAAAGCATGTTCGATTTTTTCCGTGGAGTGATGGTCGCGAACAACAACCCAGCGACGCACACACGACTGCCACAGTGCCTGCCAGCGCCAGTGCCACCACCACCACCACCACCAGCACCACCACCGATTCCTCCGAAACCGCCCAACGGCTAGAACTGCGTCATCGGCCATCAGCACCCCATCCCAAGGGGTCTGGGCACTTGTGATTGGCTAGCAACCCGCCACTACCGACCACATAAGAGCAATCGAGGAGTGTTGTCGGCGACCTGAGACCTGTCCTCGGTCCTATTAATTGCCTACGGCCAGCCCAAGACATGTCAATCGTCAGTCGCGGTCAGGTAAATTAAATAATTAAATAAGAAAAGAAAAGTTTTTTTTTTGAAAAAAGGAGAATAGGCTAAGCTTAGACAAGCTGGCCACAGATCATGCTGCATCATGTCAGCCGGTAATCATCGATGCCCCCATGATTATTCTCCCCATAAGTTCTAACTACTACCCCATCCCCCCTCCCTCTGTCAGCCGCATAAAGTAAACGCATGCACCCTCTCCTACCCGCTCGCTTGATGGCGCTAATTGCGCAATATTGTCGAGTGATACTGTAAGGTATCTGCTACAGAAATCCAAGTTAGGGGTGGTGGTATGTAACATAGGATTTGAATTATGCCCTTAACACACTACCACATCATCCATATGTCAGTACTTTGCAGCTCCATGCAATGTATGTATTACTCGTGTTTCTGTAGAATGCATACAATGTGCAAAGTCAATACATAAACTCAGTGTCTAAGAATGAAGTACGTGGCTCCAAGATTGAAATTCAATACTAAAGTTGATGGGCGCCCCTAACATGAAATGGCCTCATCCGGGCGCTGTCGGACACATTCAACAACAATTTTCTTCCCACAACAGTCGTACCTACCACGACGCTAACGTGATGCACTGATACACATCGGCCATTATAAGGGCTAGTAAGTACGAATCAGTTCAGAACTTCTGAATAGGACTGCAATGCCAGTATTTGTACCCTACAGTGATTGTCCTCGTCGGGAATTCTGCTTGCTTCTCATTTGGCCACTCTGCTAGCTCCCTTATAGTACCCTAACACCGGCTGTATGTACCTTAAGGTGCTTACCCGAATGCCTGTCTTTTGCTTGCCTGTCTGCTTGTCTGCATGTTACCACTGCAGACTGCAGCAGGTGCAGGGTCCCTCTGCCAAGACCTTCAACCCCAATGAATTTGCCCATTCTCTACATCTCAAACGAGCACCCACATTGGAGAGGTATTAAATTGCGAACAGATTGCAGAAAACTTTGAAGGCCGTAGATTTAATTCCACATGACCCGAAATTTTCATTTTAGATAGTACCGTTGCATCTCTTATTTGACTAGAATACAGAATCGCTTGAATATGAATGACAAAAAGGACCGAACAACCTGCACGTTGCCGACATATTTTGCCCTCTACAAACAACCTACTATTAGATAGCCATGATGCGACGGTCTATCAGAACATCCAGCCAGGAAAAAAGCATACACCAAACGCAGCCCGTGTGCAAAAACACCGATTTCAACCAGAAAGTAAATATAACCCCATTCATGAAATGCAAACAAAAAGAATCGTGAATTTTTAACTTCTATCCTCCCTTCCGTCACAAAAAAAAAGCGGCATACAACTAAGCGAATCCAAAGTACCTAGCACAAAAGTTAGCATTGTTATATTTAAAATTTCAGTGATGAAACATACTCAGCCCCCTGTGTGATGGCTGTTAGAAGCTGTTGCCTTAATGCCTCATAACTCTCATACTCGGGCAGGTCAAGTTCTATCAAATTTTAGTATTTTTTTGGTTGTTATTTCAAAAAGGAAACTCACGATTGAAGCAAGTATGCGAACTTGGCAAACGGTCCTTGTTACCATAGTCTCGGTGAATATTAAACTTCGAAAAACCGTTCATGCCCTCCAGCTCCTTGAAACCGTTTAGGGGAACTTTGCTAGTCCCGGTCACGAATTGTAACAATTTTGCACGCTCCTCCTTGTCAAATGAGCGCACTGCACGCCAAAACCACTGAATCTGTGGAGATGATGCAGAGTAATTGTGGTACTCGGTGTTATTCTTCCAATCATCCATGTCAATTTCAGGCATACCAGAAATCAATAACTCAAGCTCCTGTTCATTGAATATACTGATCAAGTTTGCCGGGACAATGTCATAGAAACCTTGTAAGAAGTGATCAATTTGGTCTTTAACACTATGCAACAGTTTGTGTTCCACCATGAGACGCACATATTCCTGCTTATTGTCTTGAGTCACTGAAATATTGGCGCCATCCGGTATCAGTCCAATCGTTCGACGGGCTCCGAATTCATCAACCTCCACAGAAAACGTCTCGGTGATGATATCTGTAATATCGTTTTCAAGCATCCACAGTAAAGATTTGTAGTATTCAAGATCTAGAGTTTCCATGTCTTTGAGGGATACAGACTTTCCAAGGATTCTCTGTTCAAGTTAGCAGTGAATACCTCACAAATGAGATTGAATGTACCTTGTATACAGCCCTGCTGAAATGGCAGTCCAAGACACGTCCCTCGTATAGGGCCTTGCCGATGATTCTGCCAATGAACTTGAAGAAATGCAAATGCTCCTGGTTTACTCCACTCAGACTATTTGGATGGAAAGTTGTTCTGTCGGAAGCCACTGGTATGAATAGAGCATATCCTGGATTGAACATTTGCCTGGCCATAACTTGAAACCACTCCCGAGTCACTCCTCCGGCATCCACGCCTTCCTCATTCGAAAAGCGTATGCTCAGCTTCGCAAATTTAATCTCATCACCACTCTTATAGTACATTGACTTATACGAATCCATAAAAACCTGGTCGCGACGTACGTTGAGTTGGAGAGTGGGATGAGGATCGCGGATGCCATTACGTGTGTGAAGTTTGCGGGTGAAGTAGTTCCGCTTGTTATCAAAATCCAAGACCTTAGGGTTATTAACCAAAAGTGCAAATGATCCACTCATCAGCTTAGGATTATTCCGGACCATTTGGTTTAGTATCTTTCGGTGTTCCTCTGTAAAGCCGAAAAACAGTTTCCTCATGCCTGTGTGAATCTCGGGGCTAGGTTTTACATGTCCTGTCTTTAGCGCGTCTTTCTCTTCCAAGCCACTATTCTTGCAAATAACCATCAAAGCTTCAATTGAGGGCAAAAGGATAGTTGCAACATGCAGTAGGTCTTCTCGTTCATGAATAGCTGTCAGACATTGGCTCAATTTATCCCACAAGGGAGTAAATGCGAGACTATTGTGGAGTTGAGAAAGAATATCGGTTTGCTGTTCAGCTTTAGAATCTCCTGATGTTTTATCTTCGGACTTTTCCTCGGGTTTGTCCTTTTGAGTTCGTTTTGGGTCGAAAAGATAGTCGAGCGCTGTTAGAACCCTCAATAGCTTTGCCTGTTCTGAACTTGCTGGGGAGAAATTTGCTAGAGCCATTCCTTGAACTTCAGTGCCATTCTCCGCACTCTTGATCTGTTGCAATAATCCGTCAAGATGTCCTAAGAGAATCGATCCAAGACCTTGAGCCTGGCGGATCAGTTCTCCACCAAATACGTCCTTGGCGCCTGGGATTCCAGAGAGGTTTTGCATTGTGGCTAGGGTCTCTCTGAATGTTTTGCTAGAACATTCACGAGCCGTTAGAATATTAACAACTAACCTCAGGTTATATTCTGGAACAATTGGAGGGACTAAAGTGCGTGATTTCTTGTTTTTATCGCTTTCGGTAGATTCATCATTTGCTTTATCTGCATCCTTGGATTCTTCTGAGCTTCCCTCGACTGATGGCTCAGCCGGTTGAGTGGTTGCCGTTGGTTCCGCAGAAGGTAAAATAGCAGATGGTGCGGGTTCCGAAATGGTTGGCTCTGGCACAGACTGCTCATCTTTGGGTTTTTCATCCTCATTCTTTTTCTTGTCCTTCTTAAGTAATTGAGTAAGTGGTCTGGTGATTTCGGAGAGAAGAACGGAAAGTTGTTCCATCACATTAGTGTTCTCAGTGATGAGCGGTCGATCCAACAAACCCAACAGTGTGTTAAGCGCATACTTGCTAGATTTAGTCTCAACGGCTTTCCCTTTGCCTTTCCGGCTTAGGGTTCTCTTAAGACCAGTGGATATGTCATGCTCATTGAGGAAATAAGACGGAATGCGCTCGTTGTAGCTGACTAAAAACAGAAGGGCGTGAAGACATTGTTGCGCAACCAAAAGGGGTGAAACTTCACCACTAGTTTGAGCAAGAGATCCTGTGTTTGTTCGATGAAGACTGGGCTTGACTGGTGTTTTTTGTACAGCCGACTGTTTGGCCCGGACAGAGAGTTGGGCGAAACTTCTCTCAACCGCGACCATATCTGCACTGCCATCCTGGAGAATTGATAACAGTAGATTAACAACTTCGGCCCGATTTTGGCGATTCTCGCAAATATTATGCAAGATTTCGTGAAGTACTATACGAGTGGTACCGGCTTGTGGAATAAACATTAGACGAAGAAGAGTTGCAACACCGGCTTTGTCAAGAAGCTGCACTGTTCCTTTGCGAGTGATCTTCTTTGGCTGCTTTGGTTCTTCTGGTCGACGTAGAGCATTAGGCCCTCTAGCCGCCCGAGGTAGATTGTCCGCATAGCGATTGAACCCTCGATCTCCACGCAAAGCGTTAGCTTCCTCAACGATTGCATGAGGCAGCTGAGCTAACGATTCTTCGTCTTGTTCCATGAGCACTGTCTGACGAAGCCCAGGTTCCAAAGTCGCAATGAATGTAGCCAGATCAATATCTACAGCCCCGCCTTGTCTACCTTGAGCGGTCTCTTGTTCCCGACGCCGACGATCAGCAGACTCTTGTTGAAGAACTTCCTCTCGAATGTCATCAGGAAGGGCGTCTAAAAATTCTTGACTGATTTCACTCGGCTGATCACTCGAAGCTGCGGCAGCACGTCGTTCACGGATGTGCTGACTCAGTGCCTCTTCCCTCATGTCCTCAGGAATAGCCTCTAGAAACTCTGGGTCGATCCCCATTCCAGTGATATCCATCTCTTGGCCTCTAATAGTGACAGTTGCCCGCTCTGCGGGCGGCGCAGAAGGGCCTGGTTCAGCTGAAGCTACTTCGGTGTTTTCAATGCCCTCCATGCCCTCCTCAGTTGGTTCTGATGATTCCGCAGCTTCGCCGCTTTCAGGAGCACTCACTGCTGCCTCAGCGGCATGAGCTTCTGCCTCAAGTCTAGCACGCTCAGCGGCTTCTTTATCCTCGGCTTCTTTCCGCAATCGTTCTTCTTCCTCAGCTTTCTCTTTGGCAATTCTCTCCTCTTCTTCCTTCTGCTTTTGTTCTTCTAACCGTTGCCGCTCTTTTTTCTCCTCCTCTTCTTTCTCTTTACGGATTTTCTCTTCTTCTATGGCAGGGGGGACAAGACAAGCCATGATCGTGTCCATAACTCTCTGTGCATTTTCTTCGGTTCTGGTACCAAAAAGAGAACGAGCTTCATCGGTCCATCGGTAAGAAGTAGGTTCAGACTCAAGTGGCCCCAGTGCAGTTTCAAAGTCTCCACGGTGATGTCTAGCATGTTCGCCAGAGGCACGGAAATTGCCAAACATTGAACGAATCTCCCTGTGCATTCCGTGATGAAAATGGCGATTATTTGAGTGAGGGATTGTTGCTTGAAACTGAATAGTGCCGTTGGGCATTGTACCTCCACGGTTCATCAGATTCATCAGAGTACTGATCATAGAGACTGGACCACTGGCAGCACCAGCGTGCATTCCGTCGATAAGTTCATGCATGAATTCATGACCAATGCGTTGATGAGAACGATGAGGAATTGGCTCGGTTTGAACTTGCTGAAGAAGCGGATTTTGGCTCTGAAAAATGTCGCGTGCTCGGTCACCGGCTCCACTGATATAATGCCGAGGTCGACCAGCTCTTGACACTACAAAACATTAGAACAGATCAAATAGACATTTTGCACAACTTACTAAACGCAGGCGGCTCGCGTGGGGCGCCACTGAGAGTAAACCATCCACCTGCACCTCGAGGTTGAGCTCTTGTCATAACTGGAGGATCATTTCCTTCCAACAACCCCCATGGAGACCCACCCTCATCATCATCATATTCCTCCTGGAACATCGCCTCGTCTTCATCATCAAGATCATCATCGTCCTCGTCACCGTCGATGTCTTCGTCCTCATCCACTTCATCGTCCAGGAATCCATCATCCTGCTCGTCCTCTAGAACATCACGATCATCACCTACTCCAAGTGCTCGAGCAATGTTATCAAGGGGATCATTGTCATCGTCACTTCCTTCTGATTGCCAGTCTTCTTCTGCCCCACTCTCATCGTAGTGGGGTGCTGCAGGGTGGGGGCCATCACCAATGTCAATTTCTTCACCTTCCTCCATATCCTCATCTGAAGTATCATCATCTCCATCCTCATCGTCGGAATCATCGCCTCCCTCTCCCTCAACCACGATTTCGACCTGCGTTGTTATGTCAGATTTAAGTAATTCAAATAATATGCAATCCACTTACACCCATTTCCTCATCACCTGGCTCCTCGTCATCGTCATCGCTCATTTCACTTCCGCCGTCATCCACCAGCTCATCCAGCTCATCGTCATCATACATTTCTTCATCGTCTTCGTCCTCGTCGTAAGAGTCCCCTTCGTCATCGTCATCCATTCCGCCACCTTCGAACAGACCTAACGCTGAACCACGGTAGAGGTCTGGTGTCTCTTCCCGCATTTCATCGATATCGTCCATGGAAGAAGCTATTGAAATGTCGTCGTCATCTGCCATGCCCGGTGTGGATATGCTGGAAGTCTCGCTAAGATCCACAGCAGTCTTTGAGAGAAGTTTCAGAGTTTTCAGCATGTACTTGATAACTTTCTTCGAAGCTTCGGGGTAATTCAGATCAACATCAGCAAGTGCATTTGTGAGGGCGGAGATGTAATTCTTTTCTAGCATAATTTTAGCAAGCTGCAGCTGTGTCTTTTCTGCATTGGTCCCGTAACTAGGGGCGCTCGATGGTCGAACAGATAATATTCGGTAGAATGTCTCACTCAGGCTCATCATTCGCGCATACTTAGAATCCAATGGTTCATTGGCTGAGCAGGCATCTTTGAAGGCTTTAAGACTCGTCTCACAAACAAATTTTCTGACGAACAAGAGGTCGGGGCCATCCTCCCCACCAGATATTTCGCCTGTATGTGAGCAAAGTGAGACAAATATCATTTGCGACCACTCAGCAAGCATTGTCTTCTTCTTCTTCTCAATGTCGTCTGTTGTCGTAAGAGAGTCCTGCGATATTACGTCGTTCAGAAGATAATTGAAGACGCCGGAGCGGGGCTTTGACGGTGTGATCGGCTCCCTTGGATTTGCGTTTCGTTTGAAATTGATAAACTCAATTTTGCAACGATTGTAGCAGCCAACCAATTCTGCAATCGACATCAATAAGAAAGCACGGTAGAAGAAGTACGGATGATGTTCGGCCTTGAACTCGACCTTCTCAGGTTTCGTCGGCTCATTGGCTTTTTCAGCTGGAGGCACCTCAGCCCCTTCAAGTTTCTCCGTTGTTGAAGCTTCGTTTTCTTTGGAAGACTGAGAATCGTCTTTTTTGGGCTCTGGTGGAGTGACATCCTTCACCTCTTTGATAGTCAAAAGCTCTGTAAGAAGGAAATGCACAACCCCATCAGGCCTCTCGACACCAGGGGCTCTTAGTTCAACTGTTGGCTTAGGCTTATCACCACTCTCAGTATCTTCGTGCTTTTCCTCTTTTTTATCTCCCTCGGTAGCTGGCTTCACATCACCCTCACTGCCCTCCCCAGCCTGCTCCTCTGTATTTTTTTGCTTTTCCTTATCAATTTGAGATTCTCCTAGCTTCTCCTTTTCGGATTCCTTGAGAACAAGATTTTGGTAACGTAGATTGGTATCATATCGCACAATTTTGCAGAGTTCGTTTACAGTCTCCACAAAGAAATCAGGATTTCTTAAGATCAGATGGGCAGAAGCCTTGGTAAAACTATTCATATCTAATTGCCGGGTTGCTCGAGCAGAAAACTGAGAACGAATCTCAGCTTTCATGAACGTCTTCACAGTCTCCTCATCTTCCACAATGTGTCTTAGCAGAATAATTAGTGATGTCTGAAGACGATCTACCCGGTTTCCAGCCTGATGACGGTACATCTGGAATACGTTTCGAAGATGGCCACCTTCCATCATTTTTATTGCCAAATCCCGGCGTCTGGTAAGTAGCACCAGGACGCGGGCCACTGCAACCGACAATAGCTCATCTTTGCCAATGTCTGGCAAAATAGATATTACCGCATCAAACAATGCATGTTGATCCTCTTCTGTAATCTTGATACCAGAATTATCAACAACGGTTTCTTGCTCGGCTTCTTGGTTTGGCGTATACTTGATTTTCTCAGGCTGGGCGTTCTCGGAAAGCAACTTCTCTAGAACCAAGAGAATTTTGGCCACCCACGGTGCAGGTTCTCCAGGATAGATTTTGATAAAACCGACAAGATCACAGAATTGATCCCGAAGATCTTCTGTGGCAGTTTCATAAAAGGTTTGATCTTGCAGGATGAGCCCCAGAAGATGGGCTGTAGAAGCAATTGATTTTTCCTTAGGCCGAAAATCATCCTCCTGTAACGAAAGTAGGGACAGTATTATTGTCGATACAACCTCTTTACGGGCGTCTCGGCTAGTTTTCGCGAAAGCAGATGTAATAAGCTTAGCAAGCTCGAAAGTTGTGTCTGGATGAGATTGTATAACATCTAATGAACGATTGATTAAAATATCTAGGACAGATGTCCGAAGTTCGTCCAAGTACTCCAAAGTTACCAAGTTTTGGCCTGGTTGTTCAAGTCCTTTCCCTTTATCTTCCGTTTTTGGTGTCGCAGCCTTGGGCGATTCGGGTGGCTGCGACGGCTCTGGCGGTGCACTCTCACCAGAGGTATTGCTACCCGTGGGTAGAGTTGGGGCCACTAAATCCTCAATTCTGACTCTTGTTGCGGGTTCACTAGTATTTGCAGAAGGTGCACCAATATCTGATTGCGATGGTGGTAGAGCAACGACTGGAGGGGGTGGGAGCATAGAAGGTTCGGCTCCAGACATATCCACGTCAGGTGCAGAGGTTGCAGAAGGTTGTTCCAGAACCCCCTCGGGCTCAGCGGCTGGAACCTGAGGGCGTGTGGCAACATCGTCGCGTAGCAGATCAACATCAACATCTGTTCCGTCGTCTTCGTCGTCATCATCGGCCTCGTCGTCTTCGTCATCTTCATCGTCTCCCATCGAGCGCCCGAATGGAGGACCTTCGAATCGAGATGAACCTTGGCCAACTTCTCTTCTAGAGGATAACCAGTTTGCAGCATCTTCCATACTCTCATTGCATCTCATCAATGCGTCTCGAGCGTCTGTCACAGAGAATCCCATGTCGGTCAACTGCTTTATTTGTTCATCGAGGGGTTTCATTGTCCTCCAATCCAGAGTGTTTTTCAGACCAGGCTTTTTTTCCACATCCTTATTAGTGAATGCCGAGGATTCATGATCTCCTTTAAGCACAGTCCCCAGAATTTCAACAACTGATTTGACGATTGATGGGGATGCCTTTTCCATCGAATTAGCTTCCCACATGTCTTTTGCTATTGGTAAGATGATTGCTCGTAATTCAACAAGAAGCTGATTAGTATTGAAATAATCAGCTCGTTTGTATTCAGTTGAAGATCTCTGATGAAGTGCCTGAGATTGAACGGATTCCAAAACTGCCTTGTTGGAAACAAGATGGGCAAACATCGCTAATATTATTCGTATACCACCATAGGCATGGGCCATTCTCTGTTGCTCATCCTTGGGGATTCTTTTGACTTCTACAACAGGTGGCAATCGCTCAAGCTCGTCCCAGAAAGTTTTGAGAATAGAATTCACAACATCAAACCCGCCTTTTTGCTTAAAAGTGATCAAAGCAGTAGTCAAAGCAGGGAGCACCCTCTCGGGTGGCCCACTTTGAGGTGTGTTAAAATAGTCATTGCCAACACCTTCGAGGAGCAATGACATAACAGCCGACAACATGATGATCCAATATCCATACTTCTCAGTAACAGATTCAGAGGTTTCTAGTAGCCATTAGCCCCGCATTTTATAATGATACGACATATCTTACCGAGTCTCTCCCAGGTCAAATGCGTATACATTGTATCAGCAATAGAATCTACCAATTTTAAAGCAAGATACTTATGTAGTAGGTCAGGGTTTCTTCTACTGATAACGCATTTTGCCAGTCCTAGAATATGTTAATACTAGCAATCTAATAAAATTTAATACAATCGCACCTTGGAGGAAAGGGTTGACGGTTGTGGGAATTTGACCAATGAGGAATCTAATGGTCTTAACATTTCGAAACCACGACGTCTTCCCATCCCGCTCTACCGCCGCTTTTTGGACATTGCTTTTCTCTTCGCTTGATTTCGGGACTTCACTACTTTCATCATTGGCCGAGGTGGGGAGCTGAGGGACTGCTGCCTCGATGTTGACTGTGGAATCAGTGACCGAATCCTTAACTCTGGTCGCTACATCCCACGTTGTAGGAATTCCGTTTTGTAGAAGGATTTCCTCCCAGACACACTGTCGCTGCAACATACCAAGCTTCGCAATCAATCCATCCTTATCTAGATCATGAGTAGTTTGGATGAATCCTGGCCCACTCGTCCGCACACTGAAACTCCCTTGACCTTGTTGATAGATGTGCTGCAAAAGAAATGCAAGAGAGTGCATGGCAACGAGATCCTTTACGAGAGTCGTGCCATTCGCCTGTACGTTTCTCACATGGTTTGCCTCCGTGTCTTCAGAATCCCCTTCAGATTTTATCTCATCAGACACGGGTATCCCGCCTTGTAAACGTGGCGGAAGCACATTAGCATTTTTGGCCGCAGGATTAGTCAAGGGGCCAAAGAAAGGTTCCTTCTTATTGTGTTGTAGGAGCGGTTCCAACCTATCAACGGCTTTCTGTGCCGATTTAAAGACCAGTTTCAAAGTATCTATCAAACTATGCTCGCAACACATAACCACGGCACGGCACAGAGTTTGGTTTGCTTGGCTGGTAGCGAAATCATATGGAAGACTGGGTAAGTTGTAAAACTGAAGGATTTTTTGCAGCCCTTCTCGCCGGAGAAATTCGCGCGTTTGTGATGAATTTTGAATGAATCCTTCCAGATAACGGGCCGAAGCATCGATGAAATCTGTAATGGCAAGATGCTTTTCCTTGGTAGCTGACTCTTCATCGTAAATATCCTCAAGGCGAACAACTTCACCCACAGGTGCTCCATCAGGACAAGTTTCACCGACAGGTACAGTTCGTACGATGCGATGTGAAGTACTCATTTCGACGTCTTTTGTTTCGTTGGCATCTGATTCTTCGACCGCTGTACTTGAACTCTGGGCCTCTTTTCCATCAATTGTACCTCCTACCAGCGCCGATCTGCCACCAGAAACCACCAACCCGCCGTAACCGTCGTCCAACCAAATCTTTGCTCCAACACCACTATCAACCGCATATTTTTTCCCAAGTGCGGCGATCTTGTCAAGCATGTTGAGGGTGGCATTCAAAACACTTTCACGGAGGACAGGATGATGTCTAACCAGTTCATCAAATTGGTTGCCAAGAACATTGTCTAGGTCTCCGTCTGCTAGAATCTTCACGTGATGTGGACTTTCAAATATCTCGAAAAAGGCATCAAGAGCTCGTGAAGTCTGGATAAGGGCTAAGCCGGAAGCGTTAAGACAAATGGCGCCAAACGCAGTTGGTATACAACCAATGACATCTTGAGAAGGCATAATGCCTGCAGCTGGCCTGTGTGAATCAACCGAAAGTATTTCTTCCATGGGCTTACTATCGTCCGGAGCTTTGTCTGAACTAGTCATATCGGTATCAGTGTCCCCGGCATTCACGACGATTGCGCCCCCGGTTGCTGAAGATTCTCCTGCTTGTGCACTACTCTCTTCTTCCTCTTTCTTTTTCTTTGCCTCTTGCTCGGCAAGGCCAGTTCTCCCGGTAATTGCCTCCAGAAGCGCATGCGTAATGTGTGCCTCATGTACAACAGCATAGCTAGTGGGTTCATTATGTATGAAAGCACTAATCATCTGTACAACAGTGCTCCAAATGTTCCCACCCCACACCTTACTCTGTGAGATGACCAATCTGATCGCCTCTAGCAACTTAGGGTTGTCTATCAAATTCCGTAAAAGACGATCAGCATTGGCACCACTCTGGGTCATGATGTGTTGCATGAATTTTGTCACCATTTTTAGAGTCTGCTGGCGGTGGTGACTAATCTTGTAGTCGGTCTGTTCACTGCAAAAGTCTTCTGAAATACCATTGCCGAGTTTAACCTCCTCGAGACCAGTTTTGACCTCATGTGATACAAGGTCAACTACAGCATCAAGGCCCTGTGCATTTGCAAATGCTTGAAACGCATTCTGAACACCGTATACCAGTTGGTCGAGCAGATTGATTGCTCTAGGAAGATACCGAAAAGCTCGCTTAGTTCGTAGATTAATCATGTCAATGAGCAAAGGAATTATTCCCGCTGATACCATTAGCGAACCAGTGTTATTGGTTGTTGGCATAACGTTGATCATCGAAAAAAGAGCTTCCCTCCACTGCTCAGCGTCGCCGCTACTATCGGCATTCTCATCCCCGAGCTCGCCCAATAATTTGCGCATGATGTACAGTAGAACTCCGTGGTTAACATTAAGGCTCAACGCGTTGCTCACATCAGTGACTCTCGCTTTGTGCCTTGTAAGAGATTCTAGTCCACCCAATGCCAAAGTCTGAAGCCACCGAGGAACTTCGCCCTCGTCCTGCGCAGCGACAAGTTCCGCAAATTGGTACGCCAATTGAAGTCTCCTAGGCTCATCTTGGTCGAGGGTACCTACTTTTTGGGAAAATTGAAGGTCTGGATAGACATATGCCAGATTCGTGATAGCAAGTATCCGAATGGCCACTATCTTCCGTCTAGTTTCTAGGGTTCCGGCAAGTGCAGATGCAACTCGCAAGCGATGAAGAAATTCATAATGAACTTCGGCCGGTAATTCTGGCAGAGTTGATTTTAAGATATCTTCAAGACAAGAAGCTTCCTTGATAGCGCTATAAGGAATCTCGAGAGTCTGAAGGCCACTGGTGATAGCAGGGCCGGGCGATTCCAGAATAGGCTCGTCAGGACGAGTCCGGTTTCCAGATGGAGATGACTGTTGATTGGGAGATGTATGGGGATGTGGGTGATGGATAGATGTGCGCCGAACACGTGTAGGGCTTACTGGTTCCTTTGCAGTGGGGTTGATTCCAGGATTCATGTAGTAACTAATCCATGCCGCGCCCCACTCTTCCCAATCACACTCTTTGGACTCGGTGGCTTTCCCTTTTCCTTTTCCGCCACCTTGAGATGCAAGGAGGGTTTCGCCTCTTGCTATTCGACCCAAATCGGTAGCATATACAGGAAGAACAGCCTTGGTAGATATTTTCTTGCTACCAGGTGTTGTCGTGATGCCAATACCTTTCGCAAAAGGCAGTGCAATTTTCGTTACATGATCAAGGTTAATGTTGTAATGTGATGCCAATAGTGTAGCGTGATTGGATGAAGCACTGCCCCTAGTTCGAGAAGTGAAGTACCGTTGGGCAAGCCTAGACCCCAAGTAAAGTGCTGAATGGATCACGTCAAGATCGGTTGTTTTCAATAGTTCTCCGATGTGCTTATATTGCTATTAGTGGTCATTCGAGAATCCAACAGATTACAGGCTTACCCCGCTGCTCGCATAGAGACTTCGATTCCCACAATTCTCTACCAAGATTCTTGTAAAATCTAGTACGCCAATTACCAGCTCTTTGTCCACAGGCTTCCAGGGGATTGTCTGAGGACCATCCTTCAATTTATACTCATTCACTTCCACTTCCAATATGGAATCAAATCTATCAAGAAGAGGGATCCAATGATATAGATCACCCCGGGGGAAGGGCCATCCTCTCGGAAATTTTTCAAGAACAGACAACAACTCTGGCAACGGACACTCGGTAGCTTCTTTGATAGTTTTACTAATAAAGGGACTCTATCACATAGAGCTAATCAGCAAATGGAATTTCACCCGGTATAGAATCCGAATTAACTGACAAGCGTGGCTGCATGTTTGGCCGTGGCCACTTTTTTTATCTTCATTGCGATAGTTTTGTAAAAACACCCAAACTACACCCCACAACCAAGCACGTGCGTGTGTAGTAGAATATCCGATTTCTAGTAAGCTGCGCTCCAAGATCCACAGTGAAGTTAATGCTTCTAAGTTTTCAGTGTCAGGTTTCAGTTACTGGCAAGGTTGCGTCACTGCTGAATCCTGCAAAAAAATTAATCACCGTTATTGGTGAACGAAAAGAGCCGGGCGAAGGAGCGATAGGCTGCTAAGCTGTGAATATCAGTAATTAATAGTTTCGTAAGTATCGTCACAGTTTTGGGGGAGGAATAGAGGTGTAGGGCTTGCGTTCTCGGAGAGTTGATGGCGGGGTGAGGCGGAAATGGCAATAGCGGGGGAGAGTGCAGTCTCCGTTTGCTGTAGCCGAGGGTGGGAGTTTGGAGAGAGTGTAAGGGACGAAACCCTAGGAATGAGGGTGATGCAGGTCGATGGGGCAGATGTAGAGTTTAGGTGGTAGAGGTGGTGATGGAGACGTTTGAGTCAGTGACGAGAGTGAGTTGGTTGCGCCGCGGATTTGGCTAGATAGGCCGGGTTCGCGCTAGTACGATGCGCGTTCAGCCTACCTGTTCTATGATACTCTCTGCTCCGTATTACTATTAATCCATGCCAAGGTTGCAGAATTTTTTATTTTTTTTGGATCAATTCTTTCAACACAACCTGTGCACCTAAGGTTCTAACAGGATCCGGGAAATATTCATAATTGTTTACGAAATATACTATAATATCTTAATATCATTATAGAATTTCCGGTGCTTTAAGCTTAAGCATTAACGACGTTCACTAATTATTATCAAACCTTCAAGGCAACCTTCAATTCAAATTTGTAGATGTGCCTACAGATTTATTTTTTTTCTCGCGAGCCAGTAGATGGTTAATGCAGTCTTAGTTTCATCAATAAACACTAATTGACGGGCACATGAAAACTATTGGGAAAACATGATGGTCTGAGAAAAACATTGCCTAAGATCTAGGTAGATGAAATAGAATATGATGTCCTAGCTAGTGCCGTCTAGATTTCAATATATAAACGGCTTGAAGAGGTTGAACACGGTTTTCACTGAAATAACTGAGTCCTAGAGTTTCACAAAACCCACTTTTTTCAGTATTAGCAATTTCCTTATCGATATCCCTTTGGTTATCGACTGTGCTTTCTTCGCCCCAATTCACATTACTTTTAACTTTAAAGTGTGCTTCATTTTATCAAAATAGTGAGCTCCGGAGTGTTCACAAGAATTTTAGCTAACATCAATAGTATGTAACTCTTGAGCCGCTGAGCTGGGGGCTGTTGCCTACTTGCCTTTAGGCTTTGAAGATGTTGTATTGTTTTTAGTGTAAGGCTTGCTGTTGCCTACTCACTTTCACATAACCTACATGCTAGGAAGGTTCCAGTGGCCTACACATATATATGTAGTATTCTTTTTATTGTTTATAAGGCTATAGACGGAGGCTGGCTAGTGCTAGTATACTTATATGTAACCAAAATGGCATTCTTTATAGTACGTTACAAATACTAATTAAAAGCATTATGTGGTCTTTTGCGTCCACCATTGCTTTGATTAGTACTCATGAATGTAAGAGCACCCAATATTAAACTGTTCCAATTTTACTACTTGAAGCTTTCCATAAAGAAAGGAAATTAAAATTGAAGCTACCTACTTACATACTTACGCTTGAGGGAAACACTGTACAGTGCCTCAGTAAAAGGATTCATCTGGAGTGCTTTATTATATATATATAATACAAATGCAGAGCGTTACTTTATTATGGATACGCCTCTGTTAAGCTTGATATCTGGATCAAATGGAATTCCCCAGCTAGGGGGATACACCAGAGAAAGGGTAATATCAATGTTGTGAATCAGCGTTCAAATTCTAAACCAGGCGACAAGGGTGCCGGGTAAGGTACGCTTAATCATATAAGCTGTCCTAAGACAGGTCGGTTAGTATGATGCACGTTGCGATGTATCCGTTCTACAATACGAAGTACATATATATAGAGCTTAAAGTACTTGGGGGAGTTGCATGTGAGTGCATCACTTCAATGCTATTCAATCTGATGTAGAGTTTCACTGTCCAAGAAAGGAATCTTCGAGCTTCAGCTCATGTCATACTCGTCATCACGGACCACAATAGCTGAACGCAGCATGACTGGCGCTGACAAGGGTACGGGTGTTTTGTTTCACAAAAATCTGAGACAGCTGCATTCCTGAAGCGCAGCCACAGGCCACCCGGTCAGCCACATCCTTCCTTTTGTGTTCCTACATCTAAAGTTCTTACGACTCCTTGGGTGGCAGCACAGGTGCATACTCCATTTGCATGCAATCACCTTCTCCCATTACTCCTTAAATAGTTATCTACTGAAGATAGCTAGCAATTTGATATACCAGCTTCCTGTTTATGAAATTGTAGCCGTTCTACCGAGAGCATCTTTAAATCTAACGCCGTTGTGCAACGGCCCGAGAACCCTTTTTGTCTGCTCCCCGGTACCTCTAGACGCACCTACAACACACCTACAACACACATCTTCTTCATACATACCTTCGAAACCTTCGACTACAATTGACCTGATACTTCTTCAAAGCTCCAACGCTTTAATATATTGCTTGGCTACCCGTCTACCAGCTCGACTCGCCCTGAAACTACTGGTAGACTCCGGAAGATGGCCGACAAAAGACAGTCGATAGACACCCCTGAACTTACTATGGAGAGTGAGGTTGGAAAGGAACAGGAAATAGTTCACCGGAAAAGTGTCCAGCAATCTATAAAGTCTGAGGATACGGATTCCGAAGAAGAGGAGGTCGACGAAGAAGAGGAAGAAGAAGAAAGCGATGCTGAGAGTACAAAAGATGCTGTTGAGGATAAGGTACGCACCCATTTTTTGAAAACAAAGACAAAACATCGTCACACCTTCCTTTCTTCATAGCGGGACTGTATTTTCCAGAATGCTACACTGGTTTCCAGACCATGGATATGACCTCCTATCTACTGTATAGATACCATCTACCTCACCAGAACCTGTAGACATTCAATCAGATGCGGCTGAATACAGATAATATACCTGAGGGAGCTAACATATATTTATTGTCTTTACAGGATACCGCCTCAGAAGATGGGTTCACGGATGCCCCGGAATCTTCATCACCACCCCCTCCACAAGCACGCAGCTTAACTCGAATGTCACAATCCACCGTCTCTTCTGTAGCTGGAGCACCACCATCTGAAGTAGTCGGATTTTCACCAGTTGACAACCGGGGAAGCCAGATTTCAATTACTCCTGCGACAACCGCAAATGGCTCAGTTCAAGAGAGCATGGCCGGACAGCCGAAGTCACCGACAAGCCAACGCCGGATATCGACCAGTTCCCTGGATGAAGTTTCATTAATTGATGAGCTTCCACCTTCGAAAGATTCCACAATAAGTGTCGACAATGGCTCGCCTCCTCCCCCGACCCCCTCTACATCTATAGTCGAATCTATTACAAACAGATTCTCGAGATCATCATCTAGTAACCAAAGTGTCCCAACTGTAACGAAACCGACCCCACCGCCAAGAAAATTATCATCAGCTTTCCTCCCAGCCAATTTGCCGCAAGAAAAGCAGCCCCAGCCTCCACCGGCTCCGCCTACCAGACGATCGCCTTTCAGCTGGTTGCGGTCAAACACAGCGACTCCATCATCCCCTCCGGCTACAACTCAACCAGGCTCTCGGAGAGCTACTATTGCATCCGTGGGTAAGCCCACACTGACAGTAGCTATACTAGCTAACAACGAACTTAAATACAGAAATCCGGCTCAAATAATGATAATGACAAAGATAAAGAGGATCTTGAGAAAGGCATGGAAAACCTAAGGGAGAACTTCAAAAAGTTACGCGAAGCGCGGCAACAAGGCACAGAAGAGCTCGGGGAAGCAGCTAGTGCAAGTAGAGGTTCGATTCTGTTGGCGATGGCTATGATAGCGAAGCTCAGAGTTTCTAAAGCAGGAGAAAACTCGGCACTGCCTACCGGCTCATCCATTCCCCCGACACCATCGTCAACCAAACCAGAAGATGAAATCGATTGGGATTTGTGGCAAGCCGTTGTTGACGATGCGTTTAACGTTGCGTCAGAGAAACCGACAGAACTCAATAAGGCTATTCAGGCAGGTATACCACCCACCCTCCGTGGGACAGTGTGGCAAAGCATGGCAACCAGCAAATCTTTAGAGCTTGAAGCTATCTACCGTGATGTCATTGCCCTCCCAGGGACAGCAACTTCTCAAGACGCACGCCCAATATTTGGCAGCCACTGGCTCTGGGACCCTTCCCCGGTCTCCAGTCAAGCATCATCACCGAAATTAGGCGGTGTCTCAAGTCCCAATCTCGAACCGAAGAAAAATGGAAGTAGTGACGAATCTAAATGGGGAAAGACGATCACCCAGCTTGAAAAGATAATTAAAAGAGATTTGGGTGATAGAACAAGTTTCGGAAGATACAAGGTCGACCAAAAAGCTTTACTCAATGTCTGCAAAGCTTATGCCCTTTTTGACCCTGCAGTTGGCTATACACAAGGCATGACTTTTATAGCAACTGTTCTTCTATTAAACGTTTGTGAAAACTATGTTGATCTTTCCCAAAGTTCGATGCACTGATAGATTTACAGATGACTGAGGAAGAGGCCTTTTGTTTATTTGTCAAGCTAATGAATAAATACAAACTGCGAGCGATGTACCAAGAGAAAATGAAAGGATTGGAACTTCGATTATATCAATACGATCGAATATTGGAGGACTATGAGCCACGACTAGCAATACATCTGAAGCGACAAAACATCGAAGCCTCCTTATATGCAGCTCAATGGTTTCTTACACTCTTTGCGTACAAGTTTCCTTTACAGCTGGTTTTACGAGTCTTCGACCTTCTTTTCAGTGAAGGCTTAGAGGGACCTATATTACAGTTTGGAATTGTTCTGATGCAAAGAAACGCCACAGCTATACTCGGCTTAGAATTTGATAGTTTGGGACCCTTCTTGAAAGAGAAGTTATTCGATGTCTACATAGACAATACTCCCTCGGCAAACAGCGTCATGGAGGCCGGATTTTTTGGGAACGGTGGTGAAAAAGAGGTTTACAGAGCAAATGAGCTTGTGACAGATGCATGTGCAATCAAAATTACACGAGATATGCTGGATCGGTACGAGCAAGAGTGGGAAGAATTTGAGCGAACAAAAAGAGAGACAGAATTAGAACTCGAGAGTCTGAGACGAAATAATTCAAACTACCAAAATAAAATCAAGCGACTCGAGGAGCAAAATGAGGAGCTAAATAGGGAGTATGTCAGGATCGCCAGCGCAGAAGTGGTCTTGAAAGTTCAAAATGACGCGCTAGCAGATGAAAATGAAGTCTTGAAGACCAAAGTCGATGACTTGACCAACATGGTCGATAAACAGCCCCAAGAGGTGGAAGACCGTTTGAGAGGAGAGATGGATGCTCTCATGAAAAAAAATCTGGAAGTCCATCGGGAGAACCAGGGCCTTGAAGAAAACATGATGGAAATGGAGAAACAATTGGTTTCCACGAAAATGAAGCTAGCCACTGTAGGTATCCTGTCTATTATGATCTATCATTATCTAACTTTTCGACAGGTGAATGAGGAACATGATATATTGAAAAATCGATGGAACGACCTCAAAAAGGCGCTTGGAGATTGATCGACTCTATTGTCTTGATGTGTTATTTTTGAGGCTTATATCCACATTATAGTTTAGTATTGCATAGTGTTGCACTCTTCTCGGGTGTTTTCACACATTCAGAAATAGGCGTCATTATCGCTCATCAGTTCTGCGGGTCGGAACACGTCTCTTTAGTGTTTTACGACCCAACTGAAGAGCCATGAGCATTTTTTTTGATATGCATATTGCAGGTAGTTGGAAATTTTTATTATATTACTGGAATCAAAAGGGAAATGGCATTCAACAAAAAAGGCAAAAGACATTATTTGCGAGTGTAGTGACAGTGTGGGTGCGGTTTTCCTTTTCATTCAAGCAACGCTTATGCTACCTATTTCACATAAATATTGTTTTGTTTTAAACTTTCGCAACGGAGGGATGTCCCTTACGAGAATTATGTCTCTGTAGAGGATTTTTGGGTTACGTTTTTGAGGGGGTTGATTGAATGTTATGAAAACGAGAGTCGTTGATAGATTTGAACTGGTGTCCTTATTTTCATTTTGTCTCAACGCCTTTAAAACCTATGTACATTTGAGAAATATATATATCCAGCTGGAATTTAGTCAGGTCCCTAAGCTTGTCTATTTCCCCTTTATGTTACCAAATCGTTGCCTGAGAATGCCTGAGCATGCCTGTCAGTTCAGTCAGTTGAGGCAGGTAATTATATCGTACTTAATTCAATAAAGAAGCCGCTTATACGAGCGCGAGCGGGTAAGCACATTTACATTCTTTGTATATAAGTCAACCTGTAAAGGGAAATTGCTAATGCCTGAATTATTAAATAGGGAGGTACTATCGTGTAAAATGTTTAGTCAAGCAGCCGTGCACTTTTCTTCTCAGGTGTTTTTTTACACCGACGGGTGGCACGCACACAGCTTGTTACAGCTGCACAGACTATAAAATGTGCTACCACCGCATATCCAAAACATAACCGTCGAAACAAAGCCAATTTACCGGCGGAGAACGATGCGTACGTAAGCTAACACGCATTATATCTTGTGAATATGATATACGATATAACCATGCAAGATAGTAAAGAAACTTGTCATAAATTAGTACGTAGGATATCAAGTTTAACTATGGCTATCTCCCTCCGAACTCGCTACCAGCCAACCACCCACTGCGATGGTTTACTCAGAGTATGAAAGCGCAGTATTCTACATAGCACGTTTTCAAGACATTGAGCTTGCAAAGTGTTCAGTAGCGACGGGACCAAATGCGTTACAAGATATTTCTATAGTATTATAGAAATGCTCGTAGTATTTATTCGGAGTATGAACAGTCCTTCGAATTTGCTTTCATCTGTAAGACCTCATCAGTGTGAATGCCGGGCCAAGAAGCTTCACGAATCACAACCACCAGTACTCGTACATTGAGTAAACTGGTAAACTCGTGATGGTGGCACTAGGATGTATGCAGGTGGGGTTTGATGTCATGGTCACGAGGATACGCGATCTGAAACGCGCTGAGTTCTGACACATCGCGTCTCCTCACTGCTGACCCCACTTAAGCTTAAGCTGGATCAGTCCCAGTCTCAAGCTTCTGATATTGTAAACATACAAATAAGGACCTTTTGTATCTTCTTTCTAAAACAATATTTCGAAATTGAAATAAATACAAACACATGCACTTTCTATCAGCGTTATTAGTTGTCTCGGAACCGCATTGAAACTGGGATTGAAGCTTTTAGTTGAAAGTTCAAGCTCTTTTTGACCCCCCATCTGCTGGCCCAGAACTCTCAGCCCTGGCACCAATCAATGGTGTCGGCATATTAACTAACAGGCTCGTACATCTGTCGTGACCCTTTTTTCTTCCTTTTCACGCGAAAATGCCATCTTTTGAGGAGCCATCTTGGTCACAAACAGAGAGCCCTCTGTTTGTAGATTCATCAGCTCAACAAGACTCAACCCAATCAACCATTAGGTCATTTTCTAGTAGTAGTACCAATTTTCGGATGTCAACTCCAGAGATAAATCCAACTAGAAATGAACTTCCTGAAACGCCCTCCCCGTCACAGGTTTTATCACATATGCGCCTATCATATGCATCCCCGATATCTCGTGGATCAACTCCCAGAAATCACAATACTCCAGATCGATTTATACCATCTGCTGCAAGTATACAAAGTTTTCGCATGGGATCACCCGCGGACCGCCTCACTCCCCAGGAAAGACTGCTCCGCCGACATGGTATAGATCCAACCCGAGAACCATCCTCTCCGGAGAGGTCTAACCAAGGATCTGGAAACCGTCCTCGCCCTAATTCACCAACTTCATTTCGACCTGGCCAGGTTAATCGTACGATAACATCTGGGAGCATTGGAGTTTTTGGTAGCACTGGGCCCATTACATCATACCCAACAACAACTTCATCACAAAGAGGACGGGAGGTTAACGGTCACATTTTTGCAGATAAAGAGAGTCCTGAGGTGGAAATGGAAAAACATGAGATGAGGTTATCAGCTGCTTTAGGGGTAGACAGGGCTAAGAAAGTTTTTTCTTTTGCGAGAGAATCAACTGGGATAAACTCTGGAAAAACAGGTCAGGGAAGCCCTAGAGTTGACATTGAGCGAGAAGAATTGTGGGCGACAGTATTTCATAATCAAAACCGTAGGTGAATCTTAAAAATTGGCAATGCCTGTGGCTAAATGTTTGCAGAAGCTCCTGGCCAACAGTTAGCTAATCAAAGGAGAGCATACAGAAGAACTGTACCGACGACACCATTCAGAGTTTTGGATGCTCCCGGGCTACGGGATGATTACTATTGTTCCCTACTTGCCTATAACCCAGCCACTCATTCTCTCGCAGTAGGACTTCATAGTGATGTTTACAGTTGGGACGAAAAGGGAGGGGCCAAACCTTTTGAAGCTTATTCTGCCTCACATGTAACTTCGCTAGCGTTTTCTTCTGCTGAAGGTCACAATAACATTCTAGCTATTGGTCGTATAGATGGGTCCCTTGGTCTATGGTCACCTGAAGAACAAGGCCCTAGGGTAACAAAGGGGCATGCCGCAGGGCTTGCATGTATTGCATGGAAACCTATCGTTACTCCAAAGCCGGACCATCTGCGTCATCCTGCATACCAATCAACCTGGTATACAGAAGATTTGTTGGTGGGCGATGAGATGGGGAATGTTTATTTATATGCTGTTGAATGGAATACATCCGGACGCGGCCTACGAGAGTCAACTATGACATTAATTAGACGACTTGTGGTGCATACACAGCAAATATGTGGATTGGCCTGGAGCTCGGATGGGGAACAGTTTGCAACAGGAGGAAACGATAATGTTGCTCATTTATTTGATACCTGTGATATTCTAGATGGAGTTGGGCTGGGCGAAGATCCTGATCTAAGGCCTGTTCAAGGTGGGGAAAGATACCGTTGGCCACATGGCGCAGCGGTCAAAGCAATTGCGTTTTGCCCTTGGCAAAGAAGTTTGCTAGCAACCGGTACGTATGTGTCAAAAAAATTGAGATAGGAATTGCTAAACATTTGCTTTTTTAGGTGGCGGATCTAATGATCGTTGTATTCATTTCTTTCATACATTCTCTGGTGCTCCATTGGCCACGATTAATGTATCAGCACAAGTTACATCCTTACTGTGGTCAACTTCACGGCGTGAGATTGCCGCTACCTTTGGTTACGCAAATCCAGATCACCCAGTGCGGATAGCTGTTTTTTCATGGCCAGAGTGCCGCCAGGTCGTCCAGGTTCCCTGGCAAGAAGATATGCGGGCATTATATGCGGTCTCATATCCTGGCGGGCCTGCCATTTCTGAGGGTAGTCGTACGACCGGAGAACCCGACGATGAGGAGGAAGATGATGATGATACTAGAGGCCTGATTGGAGGTCCACAGCGCCTTTCGGGTGCCGTAGGTGGTATATCTGGGGCCACAGGAGCCACCGGAATTACAAGTTCCACTGGAGCTCAGGGTAAACCAAAGAAGGCCCGTGATACAGAAGGATGTATAGTTGTTGCAGCAAGTGATGAGACTGTCAGATTCCATGAGGTTTGGAGTGATACTCGTCGTGGTGTCTTGAGTTGGAAAGGTGTTTTAGGTGGCAGTGACATTCTTGAGCAGATGGAGGGCATCGATAATGATGGATCGGATGTCATCCGATAGACGGATAGAGTGTCTTTCTGGGGTTCATGAGCTGGTACTTGTGCATAACTATTGGCGTTTAGGTTAGAGAGAATAGATGCGGTCGCATTGGGTCAACAATATAAGTTTTTTCTATCCAAAAATGAGTTCTAAAACTACCAAAATTGGAGGAGATTAGTTGTACAGATGAATTGATAGTTTGATGCCGCAAACTTGACTGATTGGCGTCTCTGGATGCACGCGGTCAACTATCTGCAAGGCAAGCAAAACGATGTCTTATTTAACGGCCTATGTCTATAATGACCCCGCAAAATTGCCATAATGCACAGAATGGGCCTGAAAAATAATTAATGCACAGAATGACCCTGAAAAAAAAGTAATGCACAGAATGACCCTGATAAATCATCAATGCCTAGAATGACCCTCCTCTGGCCGTCGGGAAACAAATGACCACACTCCCGGAATCCTTGGCCCACTGACTTCGTCAAATCCGCACGACGTTACGCGAAGTTTTGGAAGATTTGATTATTGCTCAGCTTCAAGCTCATCATGATGTCCCAAAACTCTCAAAATATCACTTTTGATCTGCACCACAACACCGTCACCGGCCAGACCTTATTTGACAACTTTGGTTTGGGGGACTGCTTCCAGTAGCAAATCATGGTATGATTCGTCTCAATTACGGGGGCCTGACTCTATGATTCCATCTCAGAGCACTGGACCCCTTCGTAGCAAAGCTTTTAACCCACCCGGCCCAAAATTCAAACATTAGAGTTTTCGGTCTAAATCCGTATGTAGCCCATGCAAGACTCTGCTACTGCGTACTGGAGAGCCTGGGAAATATTCCGAGGGGTTGAACTGTATCGAGCATTATGGGCCGCCCGCTAACTGAAGTGTCCGGGGCGGGCGGGGGGTAGGAAGGTCATTCTAGGCATTAATGATTTATCAGGGTCATTCTGTGCATTACTTTTTTTTCAGGGTTATTCTGTGCATTAATTATTTTTCAGACCCATTCTGTGCATTACTGCCAATCTGCGGGGTCATTATAGACATAGGCCGCTTATTTAATGCCTTTTACTCCAGCTTTATGAGTTCATATACTTAGACAGCTTGTCGAGCCTTACATTTTTTAGAGAAACCTTTATTTTTTCGAGTATTCTCTTGATCAAACGCAGATCTGTCATCCAGTGCGTTGCCATTGGCTCCAGGTACAAAGTAAGCTCGGAGTCGGAAAAACAAAAACCCGCTTCCACCAGAACAAAACCTGGTTGACCAAAAATCAATCCGATCCATAAAACCCAGAAGTCTGGAACGAGATGAGATGCCCATCATCTGCAGGTACCAGCCGATTTCTTCGGTACATTTCTCATATTCTTAGTGTTGGGATTGGTTGTGAGGACGGGTTCACCGCCACCACTGCCACATTCTAGAAGCCCGCTGGGAGCAGCTGCGCAACGGGCAGCGTGGCAGAACACGGCAGATGCCCAATTAGCGTAGGAATGTGGAGAAGACAACGCTAGCAGCAGCAACGACTCTGCTGGCTTGCTTTTGCTTTTGTGTGCCTCGATAATAATCTGCAATCCACCGCATCGTGCAGGAGGCTGCGAATCACAGCCAGACACGACGTGAAAAAAGGAGGAAAGAAAAAAGATCCTGGTGCGTGCTTCCTCGCCCATCGAAACGCCCATCGAAACGCGGTGAACGTGCTCTACACTGTTTCCTTCCCATTCCAGGTCTGGAGGCATTGATCCATCGCGTCTTCTTTCCCTCGTCCATCGGCGCAGTATGGAATCCAATATATCCTGTACCCCAATTCCCTATCATCCCCATAGCTGCGGTGTTCTCGTCAATTAGACAATCAATGCAATTGGGCACTGATGTCGTGCAGAACAGCCAGAACAACCGGTGGCCGTGCACCGTGGTAGTGGTAGTGCCGCTGAACTTACTTGTGTCTTGGTGCACAAGTGCTCTGCTGTCATACTCGAAGTACTCCATCTGCTAGGGTTTAGTTCCACCCCGCATATTTCCCTGATATCGAATATCCGGCGACGGCTCCCTCCCCTCAATTCAACTGCACTATCGTACATCGTCGTTCGCCCGCCTCCGCAGCAGTGGCACCATCCTCATCACACCGTCATCGTTTACCTTCCCTTTGACGGTGCCAACGCATCAATTTGACCATCCTGCAATTCCTTCTGCGCCCCCGCTCCACCAGCACTATCGTAAGGCTTGCAGCAGCATCGGAACCGGAACCTGTCCCCAGGGCTAATCCTAGGACTTCGTATCCCATCTCCCCCACATATCCGGGAGTAATAACAGCCCAAACTAGGGGGTCTTCAGACTTCTGGATGCCACACTTGCTGTGTTGTCAATCGCTGTTTGGTTCGGACTATCTGCCCAGGAGGAGGGGATAGGCAGACAGGCTAGGAGGAGGGTGTGTGAGAAGGGAAACCCAAGCACAATTCCAGAGGGCGGGGTTGATTTGTGATTGAGGAGGGCAGCTTTATCAAAGAACGGGAGGAGAGTCACGGATAGGAGGAGGAACGCTCATTTGTTATATCTACGGCTTCCTGCTGCTGAACAGTTTTCTCTTCCCTCTTCCTATCAAGCCACTTATCATCTAGACAACCCAAAGGCCATTTTACCTCCAAGTTCTACCACTAGTCTTTAGCATTATCTAGCCTTTACTCTACCATACTAGACTACTACTCCCAATGGCAGCTGCACGCATTATCAAGGACGACGCTCTCATGCGCAAGGACCGCTACAGGCGCGCCGGTTCGCCTCCACTACTCCCCACTGCTGCGGTACCTCCCACACTAACACAAGCGATACTGCAGACGAAGCCCGCCAAACATTGAACCAAGAGCTGCACCAATTGGGTTCGTCGGTCGACATGGAGCTGCGCGACCGAATCACCACTATCCACGGCAACGCGGCCGCATTGGACAACCAGTCCAAGATGCTGCACAACAAGACGAACCAGCTAGCAAAGACCACGAAACAGTGGGGCGGCATGGCTGATAGTGCCAGAGGGAAGCTGAAGGTTCGTCCGGTCTCTGAGATTCTCGAATCGTTTGCATACTCACACCTGATAGGAGATTGGTGACATCCAGAATTGGGCAGAAATGATCGAGCATGATCTGCTGCTGATTGAGGAGACACTGAGGATTGTGCACGAAGAAGATGACGGATCAAGCGATATGTCTTGATTACGATCCAAATGTCTTTGTTCTCCTTCCTCCCTTGTTTCTTCTCTGTGATGAATCTCTTGGAAAAGGAATGACCAACCATTCTTCTGTTTCTTTTTCTTTCTCCTTCTCTTTCTCCTTCCCTCTTACTACCTCTACCTGTATAATCCTTTTTTCTTTGTTTCCGTTCTATCACGAAACGGGTGTTGCTTTGTCTTGGGGTTTCTGGAGTTTTGTATGATGCTAAGCTCGAAAATATACTTGCATGATTCACTATACTATTGCCATCTCCCAAGAGCTGACGTCCAAAATTACCATTTTGGGCTCCCCCCTAGCCTAACGCCCGCGTCCTTGGTAATATAAATCTCCGAGAGTGTGGACCTGGTTAGACTAGGCTGCTTGTGTCCCGGGGAAGCCGGGTTGTAAGGATTGGGATTGGCGGAGGAGGGGTGGTGACGTGGTTGGATATTGCAGTGTGTATACAAATACATAGGGGGTGGGTGAAGTAGGCAGTGTGGCTTCTGGCACACGGTCTTATCACCGACGTGTGGATCCTTATGTTTCACGGAGGCGGGTGTGTCGTGTGTGTGTGTGTGTCAGTTCGTGGCCTGTCTGACGCCGTATACGGCGGGAGTAGGTAAGCATATATGGCCATCGTGGGGTGCCCACATGACAAAATTGGAGGAATGGGTTTAGCTCAATGCTTGGTGTTTTAGAGTACTCGTACAAAACATTGGGAGTGCGTGTACCTATGTCGTTTGTGATCACTCGTGGCTGGTGTGGCTGAAGTACAACCCGTGCCGTATTCTTGGAATTCTATGATGGTGGCCCAAGGTCGTTGTTGGCTGACAGGTCAATGTGCCACCAGCTCGCAGGTTGTGAACCCTTGTCGATCAGGCAAGATACTTGAGTAGTATGTACCAGGACATGAATTCTTGTAATGCACTAGGTATGTGTACGAGTACGTACCTAGCCTTCCAAAGATCTAGATCAATCCATAGTTACTGCGGCCAGGCTACAGAAAGCATCAGCTGCGACGTATAAACCACGCATCGATCACAAGCACCATGATCATCCAGGTGCGGGTAGATACCTAGTTCCCATGTCGCATCACAGAGATCATGTCCAACCTTATTGCAATGCTAGATACATACTACATATAGTGATGTATTCAAACATGCGCTTATGCAAAACGCCATAGCTCATGATATACCCAACTGAGATCATTTCAAAAGACAGAAAGAAAAAAACAAACACCATATCACCCATGTCCAAATTCAAATCAGAGCATTAAAAGCAACAGCCATATACACCACCTAAAAGACGCAATTCCCGCCATGCATTATGCTAGGCCAGAGCCTCCACCTCCTCCCCCACTTCTCACGCCCATTCCGAAATACCGCTTCACTCTTCCTAAGCCCCCCGCAGACTCCCCACCCTCCCGCCGCCCTCCCGTAACTTGCACGCGCTGCACCGGTGCCTGCGGCGCCGACGACGGCCAGGTTTCATCGCGCTTCCACCCCTCTACCAAGATCTCCAGCATCTGTCCCAGCCCGACCGGCACGGGGAGTTCGTTCCCGCGTACCACGCAACGATCGTACACTTCGCGTTTCCCGTCGCTGATCAAGCGCCGCAGCGGGTTATCAGCAAACCGGCTGGTGCCAACACGAACCCACCCTGCTGCGTCGGCGCCGGTCCATTGGTCCCGCTGCCGTGCCCAGTTGCGGAAGCCCGGATTCTCGGCAGCTAGGGCGCGGTCTGCACGGCGCGTTGCGCGGCGGCGCTCGGCGGGCGTGGCAACAGAGGCCGGCGTGTCCCAGGCCGGTATCGGCGGGGTAGACGGCGGGGAGTCGGGGATGCGCTGGACCCAGGTACCCTCACGCCGACGGAGGGCGTGGCGGCGGCGGGTGGCGGCGCGGAGGGGATTTGAGGCTGGTGGAGGGGAGGGGGAGTCGGCCCGGCGACGGTAGGAGGTAGTTTTGCTTAGGCGGCGCGGGGGCGTGTCAAGAGACGTATCGGAGTCGGAGTCGAGTGAGGGAACGGGGGAGGACGAGCGCGAGGAGTCTGAGGCCGACGTGGCCCAAGCATCGTAGGGCTCAGAGTCGGAAGCGGGGTATGACGGCGCGGGGGTGGTGGTGCGGGAGGGCAGGGTCAGAGCTGCAAGTTCATCGGCAGCCGTCGGCTCGGAGGCACGCCATGATCCGAGCCCGCCGGAACGGAGGGAGAGCGTCCGGGAGATGGTGGATGAGGAGTATGTGGAGGTTGTAGAGGCCGTGGAGGCCTGGCGGGTGGGTGGAGCTGTGGTAGCACGTCGTGTGCGGGGTTTGGGCCGTGGCCGTGGAGGCTTATACCGCCAGTCGGTGCGGACCTGCGAGAGAGTTTCTTTGACCTGTCGGACTGCGTCGGCTTTTTGCTGGCGGGTGAGCGTGTTCATGGCCAGGCCAGGGGAGTCGGCACCAATTATCACGTGGCGGATTGTGGTGTATGGTGAGATATATAGCTGTCTAGGATTGTTTAGAATCCTAACTGTACGAATACTGGCCGTAGTAGATGGTAGTAGTGGTAGTAGGAGAAGATATAATTGTGGTGATCGTGTGCTGTAGGAGTTGTGGTGGTGGTGATGATGGATTGTGGACGCAACGGAGGTTGCCTTGTGGAGAATACGCTAGGTTGTCGCACACGCACACACACACAGGTGTCTTTCAGGGACCGAAAGGAAAAGCGGGGGCCCAGGCCGACACCACCGAAACTGTAACTGCAGCATGCAGGGTTCTTCGGACTGCTCCTCCATTTATGTACTCTACTGCGATCTCGCGTAGAGACCAGACTAAAAGGCTAGGTACAGTACTTCCTATGAAACTAAGAGACCTGTCAGCGATGTTCCAAATGTTCCACGCTACCACATACTCCATGTGTATAGACTATTAAATGGCACATGAACGGGCACAGCAGGGACTCCCCTACTTTTGTCTCTCTCAGCAACGCTCTCACTTGTATTGCTTGCTATGTAACAGATGGAACTAACACAGAGATGTATACTATAAGAGCAGGAAAAGGCACAAGAAAAATAGTCGGGAACCACCCAAACATGCGAAAAATAACTCCGTTGATCGCTTTGCTTTTTGTAAGAGGAATCGTCGGTGACGAATGCCTTGCGAGATAAACTAAAAGATCCGGGCACGGATAATGTGAACCAAAGAGGAAACCCAAAAGATAAGATACCACCATTGCGTGAACAGACGGAAAAAACAGCAGAAAGGTTATCAAAAAACACCCAAATCATTAGAATTGGTAGAATAGTTATTACGCCGACCAGATGAAATAAAAATAAGGGTAAGTAGAGTTCTAAGCACCGACACGTGCGACTTCACCGCCATTGCCATCACCATTGGACTTCTCCATACTCCACCGACCTTTATTCCAGCCGTCCTTCTGGCCCATTCCGCCCTGAGATGGCGGTAGTTGTCCCCACTTTCGGACCCATTCCCGCTCGTTCAACCTTCTCTTTTTGTTTCCCCCTCCTCGGCTCTCAGCCTCACCAGCATCTACCCACTCGAGATCCCAGATAAAATACGACATCCCATCATGCTGTCCCTTCCAGCTTCTGCTTTTGAAAGCATGCCTAACGGTGCCCGAATATCGTTCAAGAACAGGCAGTATGAGAAGGTTTACAACCAAGTCCTTCATTTCCGGTATCGGTGGTGGCTCTTCGTTGGTCTTTTTAGGGCCTGCACCATTCCATTTTGCCTCTGGTGTACTGGAAGCCGATAAGTCCCCCCTCACGACAACTTTTCTCCCGCTGTCTTTCACCAAGCTAGGCTCAACGCCTTCAGGCAACACGCCGGGTATCTTTCCGGTATGTATGAGCACACCCAGTACATCAGAGTCATCAGTGTACACATCAGTACCCCACACTGGTCTCTTTCTGCAAGCCTCCCGCCGATGGCTCTCGCTCAAAAATCTCTTAGGTATCCGTATTTGAAAAATAGAGTTTTCCTTGCCCTCAAATCTCGGCATAAGAGGTTGCGTCACCGAATAGCCTGTTTTGGGTGTAGGTGTGGGCAGGTAAACCATAGATCCCAAATAGTTTCGCGGTTTAGTTGCCAATGATTCTAAAACCTTTGACGAATCGATCAGAAGCGTGGTTGTAACCTTTGATAGTGGTGGTTGTGGTTGCTGTACGTTTACTCCAAGATGCGATGGGAATCCAGCGGTCGGGTTATGGTGGTGATGGAGAACATGATGGTGTCGATGCGGATGAGGAGATTTTGAACGTGCCGCGAGGGATACTGACGCTGTTGCCTCAAGTGGCGAAGTTGCGTCGTGATGGTGGTGATGATGGTTGAGATGGCTAGTCCTAATGTCAGAAATAATAAAAACATATTAACGGGAGAAAACTAACTGGTGGGGATGTGGGTGGCCTGGCTGGTGGTGATGATGGTGTCTTTTTTTCTTTTCTCCCTTCGAACTCTCATCGTCATCCCGTTCACGCTTGCCACCAATCAGGCCTATTCCTAACCCTGGCTTGTCTTTCTCATCCATCTCCTTTGCTGCTGGCAAATCCTTAAGTGAAGGGAAAGTTTCCCAATCTCTACCCTCAAATCCTAAGGGCACATTTCTCCTTGGTGGGCTCTGATATGTCATGGTAGAATCGGTCAATCTCATAATACCGTCCCGGTCCTTGATGATTCCGTCCTTATCCTTCCCAACGTTGATCTTCTTATCCTGTTCGATGAGACTTGAGAGACTTCGGTGCCCTAGTCCACGCTGTAGCGCGTCCTCTGCTCGCAAAGGTTCATCTCTTGACGGCCCTGATGATGGTGGAGGTGGAGGTGGTGGTGGTGGTGGCTGTGGTCTTGCTTCCCTGTGTGGCTTATACCGCGGCTGCGGTTGCTGTTGATGCTGTTGATGCTGTTGGTGTTGATCAGGGTGTTGCTGCAGCTGTTGTTGTTGAGATGGTGGTAGTGGTGGTGGTTGCTGTTGGTATCGTGGTTGTTGAGGTTGTTGAGGTTGTTGTTGCGGCCGACCATCTCTATCCCGAGCATCATCGCCAATGGCTGGCAGTGCAGGGAGACTGGCATTTACTGCAAAGGGGCTAGGCGGCATAGTAACGCCGTATCCAAATTGCGGAAAGTTCTCTCTTGATGTGACACCTGGCAGTGGTGACGGTGTTGCCCCAAGTCCGCTCGCGGCTCCCTGTGGAAGAGACATTGTTGAAGGAGTAGATAGAGACACTGGTGGTGGCCCAGAGGATGGATTCATTCCGTTTGGCGGCCCACTGCTGGAAAATCTAGAGGCTGTCGCAGGCATAGAGTAAGAAGTATGCGAGCTAGAAGTTTGAGGGGCCTGATGCTCCATGCGTTCTCTACCAAACATCTGCAAATGAGGTGAGGCATAGCGATCCATGGAACGCTCCTGATCCATAAATCGCTCTCTCTCTCTTTCTCTCTCCCTCTGTTCCATTTCCCGTTCCCTTTCCCTCTGCTCCCTCTCCTCTCTCGCCCTCTCCCTTGCTGCGCGATCGAGCTCTCGTTGCCTTTCACGTGCTTTCATATCCTTCTCACGCTCCCTGGCTTCATTAATCTGCTGCTTTTTCCGGATCTCTTCCTCCATCGCTGCATTTTGTCTCTCTCTCATCTTCTGCTCAAAGCGTCTTTGTTGTTCCCTCTCGTACAATGTTTCCTTTTCCTGTCTCTCTGAAAAACTTTCTGACCGTATGTGTCTTTTTTGCGGCCCTTCATCATGCATATGATAACTCTGATGAGTAGGCTGCGAAAGTGGCCGCTGTGGTGGAGGCGGTGGCTGCCGGCCGTACGGCGATGCACCGAGCGATGATTCGCGGTCGGGCTGTGGGCCATTTTGGTGGCTTTGTAATTGGAGATGAGCTCGGTAGATATCCGGAGTCGCACGGCTTTGTTTTGAACCAGGTAGTCCTGGAACCGAGGTGTTTACACTACTTGGACTTGCTGAGCTGCTGCCAATGTCACGACCACGGTCAACTGCGGGGAAATCAGGGGTGAACGGCCCCTTCAAGGGCGACAGTTCTGGCGGTCGCGAAGTAGGAGCACTCGGCGGAGGTAGCGAATGCGACATAGTAACCGGGGAGACGTGAGTAGTTTGTGGAGAGGCTACAGATGGGCTATCGAGCATAGATGAGATGGACATGCTGGGCCGATGAGCTGGAACTGGAGGTAGGCTCGGTAGGGATGGCAAATCGCGCGGAGGGCCATTTGGACCTTGATTAAAATTCGGAGGCGGTGGACCTCCTATCGACTGATGTAAGGGTGGGGGAGGTGGCCGCAAAGGCTGTGAAGGAGGGTGTGCGCGATGCGGTGAGCTTGGAGGAGGCATTCCGCGAATACTTGGCTGCTGGTGGTGTTGCGACGGGTGTTGTTGTGGCGGTTGCGACATAACGGAATCTTGTGGGGGACCTGTATTAACAAATGCGAATTAGTTTCGTAATCAGAATGAATGGGTAGGGTTTAGCGTTGCCAGGCACACGCTTGTTTCAGACTCTCTCGGATGAAATCACCATCGCAACAAAGTTTGTAGTGCAACCAACCTCTTGTGACCTGTGGAGAATTATGGTATGAAGGAGTCCGGCGGTGGCCGAGACTATCGGGAGTAGATGTGCGATGCGGAGGAAGGTACGCAGGCGATCCACGGTTAGACGATGGGTTTATCGCGCCGTTTGGTGGTAAAGAATCTGTAAATTGTGAGCCCTTTTTCCGTCATAGGAAAAAAAAACAATCGCCAAAATATTAAGCTTAGGACTAGCTAAGTCCAACGGGATAAACGGGTTTGTTTGTTGTGGAGACAACGGGCACGTGGACGAAACGAAAGCTTCTTAGGAGAAGCCCCGCATGACAGAGCCCCCTCTCTCCCGCTCAAGCGTGTAGAAAGAAAAAAAAACCATGGGGCACTAACCATGTCGCTGGTGTTGTTGGTGTTGCTGCTGCTGTAGAGGTGGTGGACGGTACGTGGGATGGCCACCCACGTCTGGTGACCTAGAAACGTCTTGATAATGTCGCGGCGGCGGCGGAATACCAGAATGGCCCGAATGAGAAGGGGGCGGAGGAGGAGGAGGAGGATGCGACGATGATTGCTGATTGTGAGGATGCTGTGGATGGGAATATCCATAGTAATCGTCGCGAGAATTCGTTCGTCCGTTCATCTTCAGGCGTTTCGGAGCACTCGTAGATGCTGAAAACGGTCGGTCTCGGTCGATCTCGTGTCGACTCTGAGGCCCGGCGAGGGCATGCGAGGGATGGACGTGCGAAGGCGGAGGCGGATGGCTTGATAGCGGTGAGTGCTGCGATTGGTGCTGGAGCGGATGCTGCTGTGGATGTTGCTGCTGCTGCTGCTGCTGCTGATGTTGCTGCTGCTGTTGATGCTGCTGATGCTGTTGCTGGGGAGACATAAAGGCACGCGGAGGCGGAGCATTCACGGGTGAAGCCGTTGCACTGAAAGGATGGGAAGGATGACGACGGTGATGGTGGTCCATGGCAGCGATCGGCGTCTGCCCCCTGGGGGCTTTTGTCAACTGAACAAAGCTATTTTGACAAAGTCCAGAGGAGATCGCGAGAAGAACAACGGGTACGAGGCGAGGATGTGGGGAATATTTTTGGGAGGTTTGACGAGAGGACAGAAGAATGAGTCGGAGAAGAGAGCAGGTTGTGTGTGTGTGGATGGACGGGGGCGTGTGAACGAATGGGTGGAAGAATTCAGAAACACCAATTGATGGGCGCACAGACAGCACCGGCGGCGGCGGCAGGGTGGAACACAATCTGGAGATGCAGTGCAGGGAACATATTGGATAGGGAGGAGGGTAGACTGTAACAAAGCGGAAAGGCCTGAGGCCGACTGCGAGCGCGCGCTGTGCTGGCTGGGGGCGTGAGTCTACCTAATTCAGTCGCCTCTCTCTCTCTCGGACGCAGTACACACTGCAACAAGCACTGCTGCTGCTGCTGCTGCTGATGCAGATGCATGCTCTCTCTGTGGCAGCAGCAGCAGACGCGCTCATCATCATCATCATCGTCCACCCTCATCATCATATCATCATATCATCGTGGACATGAAGTAAGAAAAGTATCGGCGCATGGCCAGCGTCCGTGTCCGAATGGCCCGTGTTTTACATTACAAAAGAATTGGCCAGTCTGTCTTCCCCCATCGTCAATTATGCCTTTCGTGGCTTGTCTTGTCTGACAGAATGCCATGCGCCCTGCTATTGTCTACATTGTCTGTCTGGCTATCCCTCAGATCTCTATTCCGTACATTTAAGACTGAGCATCGTGAAGTATTCGGACTATCACCAGTATTAGGTGAGTGGCATCTAGGAAAATACTCTACCGGCCCATGTCCAGTCTAGGGCCGTCGACTCCCATGTCCACCGGCCGCCCATCAAATCCATCCCCCCAATTCGACCGTCCGCAAGTCCGCCAGTGATCCTGTCACTCTGTCACCTTCTCTCTGGCCGTTCACCGTAGCCAGCCGGAGCCCATCCCTGTCCTGGGTGGGATGCTGGTGCATGTTACCGCGGAAGCTTGAGGAGGACAAGACAGGCCTGCAGACCCCACAGCGGTGGGATTCCCTTCCAACCGTCCTTCGCCCCATCCACTTACGCTTCTTTTCACATCCACATCCACATCCAACTTCTAATCCATACACCCTCCCCGTCACCACATCACACCCTCCCACCCCCTCCACACCCATCCACACCCATCGCATCCACTGGCTGGTCTAAGTAGCACGGCCTACTCATGCGGCTACACACGCGCGGCGGAGGGTGTCTGGCCAACGGAGCCAGCCTCTGTTTAGTTGGACAGCCTCTCCAAAAATGTTACCCTAGTCCGAGACGTTCGCCTGCAGGCAGGCCACCCCATATCAACCTTCCGGATCCTGTCCAATCGGATCTCACGCTGCATGCTGCACGCTGCAGTGGATGGGTGCTTGCTTCTTTCCCCTCATGTAGAAATCTGCCATCAGCTTTTTTTCTGCCTGCTTAGACTTTTTGAACAGCTCCTTCCGCTTATCATCCACGGCCGTTTGGCTTTCCTACTGCTCCCTCCTGCTACTCTTTGTTTTTTTATTGCTACCCCACCCATCTCCCCCCTCCTTGAATTCGATCGCCCCCTCGCTTCAAGATGGCTCGTCCGGACACACCCTGTCGCTTGTTGGTGTTGCTGCTGACCGGCAGCCAACAGTTTTTCCGGTCCTGGGGTGGCACATCCGTCGCTGCTGCCCTCATCAACTTTCCGATTCAAGGCACTTCGTCATCACCGTCGTCTCCAGAGCACGCAGCTGCCGCTCACTGGCATTGCCTCTTCGGTGCGTCTCCACTGGGCTTATAATAAAACCCATCTACGGAGTAGAAAGAAAAAACATCTCAGACATGCAAAAGTGCGGCAAACACACCGAACCCCCGGGTACCTAACCATCTGTTGTGTGTTTCACAGTACTTAATTAACAAAGATCTCCTACGTCATCGCTCTTCCCTAGTCGAGCTTTCCCTGGGTGCCACACCGTTCATCTACAAAACACATAATAATCATCACCCACCCCTCCTACCTGACCATCGTTCGTTCGCCTGCCGCTCGAGTGTTCGTCCCGTCACATCTCCTTACATTACTTACGAACCAGCAACAGTACTGATCGTATCTCTGCACTCGCATCTATCGACCTCGACGTCGCGTCTGTGGGTTTCTCGAAAATGATTCGTTGCGAACGTAGTAATTAGACGCGACGACACGTACGACGCAGCCATCGGTCCTAGCAGCCTCCCGTGGTTCATAAACGCTGTGTTACCTATAACAATTGCATACAATGCCATCGGGGGCACGCGCCGGAATTTAACTTATTGGTTCATAGTTGCTATGCTCGCCATTTCAACATGTTCTTCGCCCTGTCGCCGGTTGCTGCCATCGATCTTCATCACACAGTTTACAAAATGTTTGAAACCAAGATCGACTCCCGCTATAGGCATGAGCTTGATAGGCGAATAAGGGAGCAGGATACCACACCCCTTGCTTTATGCGAAACATCAAGGTCATTTGGTGAAAATAATATCTCGCGTATACACACATCCATGAGCCGAACCAGGTCAGTTCGCCGCACGGCTGCAACATTCCATGGTCAAACACCAGTGTGCTATACAATACATGTAGCCTGCAGTGATATTACGCATTCCATTGACTTGATACAATCGGAATTCTACCTTAAATCCATCCCTGGTAGCAAACATTAACGGGAGGATAGCATCATCGCATACCATAAATAGACTTCTTCCCGGGCAACTCCCTTTTCTCAAACAATCCAAAACAAATCATCTGGCATCGCAGTGAAAGCTCGCATATTCAGATATAAAAAAACACGTGCACAACCCCCCCACAGCCCTTCCCCACTTGCTGCCTAGTGCCGTGCGTGGTGCTTGCCTCTCCAGTCGCGTACGCACCTATCCATCCTATGTGCAACACCACCGCAACGCTGCTTCCGGACGCGCGCCATCCCTGTCGGCCATGCCATGCGGGGGCAGTGCGTGCACGGGCCAGGCTGGGTCGCCCCAGGGCAGAAGAAGCAAATAAACCTAGATTAGATGAGCGAGCGAGCGAGCGCGCTGCTGCGCTGTCGGAGTTCCCCAGGCAGCGATATGTATGTGACACGAGGCAACGAGCGCAAGCACAGCAGGCAAGGCAAGGCAGCGTACCGTGTCGATGAGTCATGGGCACAAACGAGGCAAAAGTGCCTGTTAAGGCGTCTGTTACTACATACGACCGACCGGCGGATAAGGACGGCTGCCTGCATGCAGGCACGGTAGACGGCAAGGCCCGACACGGGATGTCACTCGAATGTGGAGGTTTGCACAAACCGTGTTTTAGCGGCAAAGTATCAGGTATAGATAGAAATCTGCCGTTAAAGCTTTTCTTGTTTTTGTTTTTGAAAAAGACTTTTATAGTTCAAGAGCCGTTTCGTTTTGACTTTTGGCACGCGTGCGTGGTCCTGACTCCTGGCTAGCTGAAGGCAAAAATGCACGGCCGTTTAACGTTCATGTACCTGTCGCGTGTATAATACTGGATCCAACACTGATCCGTGCAGGTCGACGTCGATGCCGTGCGTAGCTGTCGGCACTTGAAAAATCGGATATATAAACGTTATTTCAAAGTTCCCGAGCCGGCCCCAATCAACTCAAAACTTACAAGCATGAGGCATATATATACGAGTACAGTGTGGTATTCATCACGCCTCTAGTATTATTGTTGTGCCACCTGCTGGTCAAAATTTCAAGGTTTTGAAGAAGCTAATAGTTATTGGTCCTTCACAACCCAAAATACGAGAACATGTTTCGTGGGAGTAATTGTCATTGGATTAGTTAGTAATGAGGGTAGCCTTACGTATCATTGTCAATAGAAGGGACTTATTTTATATGTCTATGTAATTACTAAAGTTAGGTCAAACGCCTCGTCGATCATTAATATTGTTTCGAATGAAGTTTAGAATTCAAAAACAATCATGAAAAAAGTCCAATGTAGTGTCATCAAAAGTCTCATTAACTCCCCAGCCAACTCGCTCAACACTAAAACGCCTATGAGTATCTACATAATCTCATCAAAAACTACCATTACTTTTCCGTTCCCCGCCCTAGTCATTACGCATCATCATAGCCAAAAAACTTCATCATCCATGTTTCTTACAACATGAACATCCCCACTACCGCAACAGCCACAAGTCCCATAACACTCATCCGGGTCTGTTCAAGTCCAGCACTACCAGCCACCATCGTTGGCTGCGCCCATGCGGGGACGGTTCCATTCGTCGCATTACCATTAACCATTCCACCGGTAGGAACAGCACCCATCACACCAGTACCCATAGCTCCACCCTCAGTTTGCGCAGGCAGAGTCTCCATAGCCTGGGTTCCTGTGGGTACAATCGGTAGAATGCTCACAATTCCTTCGGGGCCGCCCAGCGTCTCGCATGACGTGCTGTTGGCGCTGTTGCCGCCATATTCAGCAATGATGTTTGCGGCGCCCAAGTTCTGCAGACTAGACAACCACGACTGTGCGGCAGCGCGGTCGCTATCATCTGTTATGCAGACAGCAGAGTCCCATCTGAGAAGTGTTGCGCCGGCACCGGGGCAAGACACGGTGGCGGCGAGTGTGTGGGTGTAGGAGTCAACTGTGCACCCGGGCACCTCTGGGGCGGGGGTGTCCTCGGTGAGGCTCCAGGAGAGGAGCCAGCTGCTGTTTGTTGAAGTGTTCAAGACAAGTGTTTCGTTGACCGGGCCCGAGGGCATGGAGAGGACACGGGTGTTGTCCGATTGGGCAGATTGCGGAAAGAGGAATGTACCGTTGCCGAAGTTGTTGATGTAGGTGAGTGCCGAAGGGGCATGTGGGAGGAGGAGCGACTTTGAGGCGGATATGGGCGAGTCGCATACAGCGGAGGCTGCGGCCGCAAGGGCGGGGAGGAGGGAGAGCGAGGTGCGCATTGTGAGGTTCGAGGTTGGAGCTGAAGTGGTAGCTGCGTGAGAATCGATGCGGATGAGATGGATGTTGCAACTCTCAAGCGGATGGGAAAGGCTGTTCTTAAGGAGCTCTGGATTCACAGTGTGCTGGCTGGTACATCTCTGCTCGTTGGTAGGAGAAAAACCTGGCGCACGTAGACCCAGTCAATACCTTCTACCAAGTATCCAATTCAATGGCCCCAGTCTACAAATCATCACCCAACGCTCGTCATAGCCAATACCCAGCCTGCTGTTTATATCTTGTTTCAGCCCGCCAGGCCAACCCTAGCCAGCATATCGACTATCCCAAGCCGCCGACTTTCCGAGAGCCTCCCAATCGAGCTCAACGTGTCTGTCCGGTCATCCTAGCTGCAGGTATGTCATTGTCTTGAACGCTGGCGGGGCACGGGTGGTGCCTGTTTCTCGATCAAGGTTTAGTTTTTTTTTTGCATCGGACGAGGACTCTGAGGACGATCTCGGACTGGAGAGGGATCTGGCACCTGTCTGGAACTGCTGAGCCCTGGGAAACGGTGATGATCCAGACGCAGCGGCTGGGCGGTGGCGTCATAGTTCAATGCCATGTCCACCAATCAAAGGTGATGACGCTCATGGCTGATATGATCTGACAGCATCTTATCTCTTGCCCAATAGATAAGATTCAATCTACATCTTATCTAAGCTTCTGCCATCGCATACCTCGGCACGTGCTCGGCCAACACCCTGACTGGGAGACCCAGGGGCCAGGGCCCACCTCGCCAAACCTACCGTGACTGCTTCCGCTCTCCGCCTCCCGCGTAAAAACAACGCAATGGTCAACCTCCTTCTCATCCGCCATGCCGAAACAATCCACAACGTGGGTCTCTGCTGGGCCGGCCACCTTGACTCTCCTCTCACCAACCATGGCGCCTCTCAAGCCGCGTTGCTCGGGCCCCACCTAGCCTCCCTATTTCCACACATAACAAACATCTTCATTTCCCCCCTCTCGCGCACGCAGCACACCGCCGCCGCAATTGTTAAATGTCTGCCCGCCGGGCCGCGCAGCATCGTGACCACGCCGCTGATCATCGAGCGTGACTTCGGCGCGGTCGATGGGCTGCCGTGGTCTGCGAACCACCCTGGATTGGACACCATCGAGAAGATGGCAGCGGTGGAGATGCGCGCAGACGACTTTTTGGACGAGCACCTGATTGACGCGGTGCTGTATGCCAAGGATCCGCAGGATACCGTGCTCGTGGTCAGTCATGGCGCGTTTCTGCCTGTGCTGTGGCGGCGCATGCAGGAGCGCTTTACATGCGAGGCGACTGAGGGGAAAATACGCTTCCCTAATACCGCGTATATGCACATTCGTGCTGATCTGGATAAGGACACGCTCGAGGTGGTGAGTCCGCCGGGCGTGCCGCATCTTAAGGGCTTAAAAAGATCCGGAGGCGGTGTGGGGAATGCGCAGTGGGATCCCAAGCAGAGGCCCTTGGAGAGCTTTTGGTCTACCAAGGAGGAGGGGAAGATTTGATCTATCTAACTTGGTATGTACCCGATTATCTCGAGTTTTGTTTGCAGCCCTCTCCCTACCCAGGATACTATGATGATAAATAAGAATTCACAACACAGACCTGTTCTGAACTCTCGTGTAGAACAGAATACTTACTTCCAACTGCTATCTGATATCCATATCCTGTCCCATTTTATCACACTTTGCATTTGATCTTTGAGAATGAAGGCTAACTTGCAAAAAAGACCTTTTGGCATTTAGGAAACACGATAAAATATACCCCAAGCGTGATTATATAGGATACCATATAGCGAATGAAACATACTTTGAAAAGAATATTCTCCGTTTATGTGACTTGTGAATGTGAAGTGATTTGCCTATTTTTATCTCTGCCGTTTATGTTATGGCCTGCATTTTTCACGAACACCAATTCATAACATCGTTACTTTATCGTTGCCTTCCCAGTTTGTCACAATTTACATAGTTATGGATCGATGAGGGCAGGTAAAGCATATATAATGGTTTCATATTCGTTTAAAAAGTTACCATGGACCTTTTCGACCCAACTTCGCTTTTGATTCGCCTACAAAAAAAAACTCCCCTAGCTTTTTAACAAGAACATCACCACAACTCACTATGGCAGATCCACCTTCCATCTTTTCACTGCGCCATCCCGGCCACCACTCACCACGGTGTCTTCACTCTCCCACGCAACTGCATTGATACCGCCTTCATGAGCATTCCTTGTCTTACGGTTCTTGATAGGCCTTTCAACGCTGTACACAAACAGTCCACAGTCTAGACCACCAGTGACAACATGCGTGCTAGCCTCATTCCAGGCGATACTCTCAACACGGGCAGTGTGGAAGGCCCAGCGAGAAGTCGTGACAGAATACTCGGTGGTGACGGCGTGAAGTGTGATTTTCCCACCAGATTCACCGGCAGCGAGGTAGGCACCAGAAGGCGAGTAAGACAGAGATGTAACCTCACGGTTGGAGTTGAGGGTCTGTTTAAGAGTGAGGGAGCTGGTATCGAAGATGCGAGTCTTGTTATCCCGGCCGGAAACGGCTATGTGACCTGCCGATGAAGAGGCATCAACAGCAATGGGCGTGAAATCAAGAGGTACGGAATGGACGATGACAGAGGTTGGGGAGTAGATACGGAGCTCCGTCTCAGTTAGAACGACAGTGTTATCTCCTAGAGTAGCAATGCCTTTAGGCTGGGCATCAGTGGATACAGCAGAACCAGTGTAGAGACCGACATTAGAGTCGAGGTGTCGGAGCTTGTCGTCCCAGGCTACTGAAGCAAGACTTGAGGTTTCTGCAAACCCGACAACGTTGTTGGTATGAGGTTCGCCTTCGGCAATTGTGGCAAGACCTTTGCTGAGATCCCAACGGCAAACACGACCATCAAAAGAGCCAGTAAACAGCGTCTTACTCTTCGTTATCGCTAGAGCAGTGATAGAACCTTGATGGCCAGAGACAACCCTAGTTGGGGAGTCAGAGCTCTCATTAAGGTAGTTAAGGTCCCCGGAGAGAGACAATGAGATTATCAAGCCGTCTGTTCTGGATGTCCACACGATTCCCACCTGGTGATCAGGGATTGAAGGTGAGCCTTCAGGTCCAAACTTCCAGGTCTTGATGTTGGTCTTTGACTCAACGTCCCATATCTTGACAGTCTGATCTGCAGAAGCAGTGACAAACTTTTTCGAGTCTGGGCTCCAGGAAATAGACATAATGCTACCACGATGAGATCCTTCGCCCGTGATTTCGGAAATAAGTTCCCCCGTCTTGCCATCAAAAAGAAATATCTTCCTATCTGCTCCGCCAGAGACAAAGTAGGCACCATCGGGAGAGAATGCAACAGCATGTGCGAAACCGGTATGAAGTCCACTATGTTGCTTTTCGTACTTGAAAGGTGCACCGTGAAAGAATACCAACGTCTGATCGTCCGATGCCGTAGCAGCTCGGTAAGGCCGCTGCTGTCGAATGGAAACTGAGTTGATGACGCTGCTCTGGCCCGTTATTTCGCCAACTGAGTTACCAGTGTCGAATGTCACGCAGGCGCCATATCTGTAAATCTCCTATCAGTAATTAAATTCAGGGCAATCGTATTGAATAGACCTACTTCTCCTTTCCGTCGCCAACTGCTATTATGCGCTTGCTCTCACCGTCCCAAGCCAGATCCTTGATGGGCCCTGAAATGATTGGGAACTCTCCCTTGGTATTCATATCCTCACCTGCGCAGTCCCATACACGCAGCATCCCACTCGAATCTCCTGAGGCAACATAGTAGCCTGATGGCGAAAATCGAGCGACATTAACGACAGCGGTGTGACCGGTATACTGTCTGCTGCTCGAGGGATCATCGATTGATCGAATGAAAACAGATTTACCAGACTATGATACTCTTGTAAGCTCAATCTGGCTCAAAATACTGAAGTGATATTTACGGCGTAGACAAGACGTTCACCCTTAGGGTCAACAGAGAGCTGTGTTGGCGAGGCTCTCACTCCTAAAGGTTGAGGTGCGTAAGTAGACACTAGATTGTATTAGCTCTCGTGAAGCTTGTAGATAAAAATTGACGGAAATACGCTGTGTGATCGACATGATGCTGCGGTTTTTGGAGTTTGTAACACAGATGAAGAATTTTGAAGATGAGCTGGAGCTCTTAGACTGATTACGACCCCGCTGTCGTACTGGCGGGGCGTGGCGGACAAGGATTCGTGTTGTTTTGAACTTCTTGCGATGACCCTAGCTGCAGTCCGAGTCTCAATGGGAACTAATACAGACCCATAGAATTGGCATTACGTGGTGCTGATCTCTTAATAAGACAACTGGTTTTATGTATCTTGAAAATACCTATTACATGGGCTATCACATAACTACCAAACCTGCGTTCTTTACAGATGATCATGATATGTACCTTTAATTATAGTATGAAAATACCCAATATAAATAAACGCTAGAACGCCGTTCAAATGATACAGTCGGAAGGAGGCCTGCGATTATTCCTTCATTTTGGAATCATGTCGATGCCTATGCCTATTTCGACTGCTATGCTCTTTATTATCATCACCTTTGGGAGACATAGACCTTGAGTGATGACGCCTTCGTCTGTGTCTTCGCTCTCTGCCTTCGCGCCTATCTGTATTTTCAGGGTCATTCTTCTTAGGCACTTCCTCATTCACGTGCGAAGAGTAATCTCGTTCTAGAGACTGTTCTTTCCGCTTAGTCGTTGACCTTGACCTCTCACTGTTATGTTCTTCATCCCGTCTCCTCCGGTGTCTGTGTCGCTCATTGTTTTTTTCCTCCTTCTTTCCGCCATTTTGGGCCCTGACAAGTTTCCTGCAGCACTTTTCGCAGACCCACACTTTGACAAGGGCTCTTTCGTCTTTGCCTTTCTCCTGGTATTTGAAATCCACCTCCCTACACTCTAATCCTTCACTTTCTCCACACCTAAGAGAACCACATACTTTCTCCCCCAAGCCTTTCTTCACCTCGTCCGCTGTTCTCCACCGCATCGCTACCATTCCCTCACGCCATCGACTTAGCTCCATTACAGCAAATTCTTTGAATAGCTTCTCGTAGTAGGCACGAGCCAGCGCTGTTTCTTCGTCTTCGGGAGCGGTCGCAGGGTGTAAGAAGCGGTGATGTGCCTCGAGGATGTCACGCTCGGTGCGGATGCGGACTGGATCAGGCGGTGGGTTATCATAGATATGTTTCTGCGCTGCTGTAGTTTGTATGTGTCTATTGTATGCAGAAGTAGGCGCCGCGGATTGGCGAAAAGCGGGGGCCACGGGCGGCATCTTTGTGTTGGTGTTTGACAGCTTGCGCTGGAGCAATTCACTGGTGACCCTTACTTGTCGCAGAACCAACTCGCCGGGTAAGCCTGCATGGCATATGCGGCTCTGCTAAAGTATAAATTCTTCGACCGAACTTACTTTGAAACTCTGCGGCTCGCGTGTTACTTGTAAACCTATCATTCATCGGGGTATCAACGAGCGTCAAACCGAGCCCAGAGCAAATTATGATATCTTCACGCTACTGGTACACTTCGTCCTGATTTTTTTATTATGCTGGACGAGGCAGTGGCCACACTGCAGCGATGTTATGGGGAGCTGGAGATTGCACATCTGGTATTTCTTGAGTGGTAGAAGAACTTTAGACAATGATAAAATGCAGTTGCCTTAATCGATCAATCTGCCGTCTTTGTGAAAACTTGGCAATCGAATTCGTATGAGACATGAACATGCAGGAGGTCGGCTGAATAGGACCAACACCTAAACCAGTACCACCATTCCAGTGATAGAAGCCAGGAAGAAAGGCAGGCCATCTCAAAGGCTGCTAGTAGTTACTACAGACTGCTTGGTTTCTTTGCGCCAACATGCCTGAGGTGCGAATTGCTATGTCACTGACGATTCGAACGAACACACGCTCATCGCACATCTACAGTCTCCTTCTCGGCAGAGAGACCTCCTGAAAAGCTTTCTGGAAACTTTAAAAACCATAGTTATCGGGCTTATTTTTGTAGCTGGTGTATATACATTATGGGGTTCACCAAACTCAGATATCACGGGCTGTGATCAAAAGACAAACCCACACTGTTGGGGCATTACAACGCCGCATGGTTTACGAGGCGAAGGGCCACGCGACCGTTCTCAGATTGGGAAAGAAAAAGCGTCAATAGTGATGTTGGTGCGGTTCGTTTTCTACATGAGAGTTCGACTGTGGTTCACTCGCTAAATGGGTACCAGGAATTGGGAATTGGCTGATGCACTTAAGTCTATCAAGCAGATTGAGGAGCGTTTTAACCGACATTATCGATATCCTTGGACATTCTTGAATGATGAAGAATTTACAGAAGAGTTTAGGATCTACACAAGTATTGCAGTCTCAGGAGAAGCAGAGTATGGACTTGTGCCTAAGGAACACTGGGGCATGCCAGATTGGATTAGCAAAGACAAGTCTGAAAAAAATCGGCAGAGGATGGAGAGGGATGGGGTCATATATGGGGACTCAAAGACGTATAGACACATGTGTCGATTCAACTCAGGGTTCTTTTGGAGACACGAGCTATTGGAGAAATACGATTGGTATGTCTATCTCTGTATATATTATGTGAATACTGATTGGGGATTAGGTACTGGCGCGTTGAGCCATACGTTGGCTTTTATTGTGACCAACTATATGACCCTTTTACTTTTATGCGCGAAAACAACAAGTCGTACTCCTTTGTCATTGCTCTTCCGGAGTATGTTGAAACAATCCCTACACTCTGGAAAACAGTACAATCCTTCGCAAGAAAGCACCCCGAACATATTGCGCCCGACAATTCTCTTTCTTTGATTGCCGAAAATGCCCACCTCGGACTGCAGAATGTTGATTACAACATGTGTCACTTCTGGTCAAATTTTGAGCTCGGCTCGTTGCAGTTCTTTCGTTCGCAGGCATATCGCGACTATTTCGATTATCTTGATGCAGCCGGTGGTTTCTATTATGAGCGCTGGGGCGATGCACCGGTTCATTCTATTGCCGCTGCGTTGTTACTTCCTAAAGATCACATACATTTTTGGGATGATTTTGGCTACAGCCATGTTCCCTGGGGTCGCTGTCCAGTGAGAGAAGATGACTATACACATGGGCGCTGCCAATGCGAGTACAACGGTAAGGAGAAGAGCTTTGACTTTAACGAGGCAAGTTGCCTGAGTAGGTGGTATTTACTTCACAACAAGGATGAAGATGGGAACATCATGAATCCATTCGGCACCTGTCCTGCTAAAGATGTTTGCTGGCCATGAAACACGAGGGGAATCCGGTGGGATGAGTACTTTGAAGCGTTTATATTGTTAATTGTAATGACCATTCGACAAGTGAAAGTCTCTTCATAAAAAGGAGGGCGGAACAGTGTGAGCAATCAAGATTTATGAGTATCGGAATCACAGACAATCGGGCATCACGAGGAAAGAGTGCTTGTATTGATGGTATTAAATTTTTTGTATTACTATCTACTATGCGCATAGCGCCAATGCCTCCTTTGTTGGTGTTTGATGTACCATCTATTCAGTTCGTTAGCAAACTGTGGATTGCAAAATAATATGCAATAATGATGGCAGGAATGTGAGTGGTCAGAATTAGCCATTTATGTCTACAATAGGCGCCCTGAAGGGAACCCTCAGACGGTAATTTCCAGCGTATATGTATCCAAATGTTCATCATAACACTCGAGGGAATTGGGAAATTGGGGAGTTGAGAAGGTGAACATACACTATGAATTCATGCTGGTTGTTGTGGTCGTGTTATTAGTAAATGTGAGAGTGTGAAGGTTGATGTTTTGTGAAGAAGGCGATGAGAGGAAAGCTATTTGTACTCAAAATTTATTGCGGCTCAACTGATGTGCCAAGAGTCGATTCGCCTTTCTGAGGGCTAAAGCCCTGGCTGGTTGTGACAGTGTTGTTGCCTCACACATTCTGACTGTGCGAAATTCAACCTTCGGCCGCTTCGGAAATTATCCAACAACGACAAACTAACCAGCAGCAGCGCCGTCTTCGCACACTACCGACACAATGGTACGTTTATTATCGTCATCCTAATCTACGGAACGAAGCATATCACCAATGCCCAAATTTCGAGATACAGGGAGATGGGGAAAATGCGGAGATTGAGGGGAAAATGCTGATTGATTTATCTCTGAAGACGTCCAGACCTACTGTCTCCATTATCGGTGCCGATGGCAAGGCCAGCGGTTCTACCTGCACTCTGCCTGCCGTCTTCAAGTCGCCCATCCGTCCGGATATTGTCCAGCAGGTCCACACCGGTATGGCCAAGAACAAGAGACAGCCATACGCCGTCTCGTCTAAGGCTGGTCACCAGACATCTGCCGAGTCATGGGGAACTGGTGAGGAATCACAATAATCGAGATGATAATTTGGGCCATGAGTATTGATGGAATTTGCAGGTCGTGCCGTTGCACGTATCCCTCGTGTGTCCGGTGGTGGTACCCACCGTGCCGGTCAGGCTGCCTTTGGTAATCAGTGCCGTTCCGGTCGTATGTTTGCGCCCACAAAGACATGGCGCAAGTGGCACGTAAAGGTTCCCCAGGGACAGAAGCGGTTCGCTACCACCTCTGCTCTGGCTGCCTCTGCCGCCGTTCCTCTTGTTATGGCCCGTGGTCACCGTGTTGAGAGCGTCCCTGAGCTGCCTCTCGTTGTTGCCAACTCTGTCTTCAGCGACCTGACCAAGACCCGTGCTGCCGTCGCTCTCCTCAAGGGCATCGGTGCCTACCCCGACGTCGTTAAGGTGTCCAAGTCCCGCAAGGTCCGTGCCGGAAAGGGTAAGCTGCGTGGTCGCCGCCACCGCCAGCGCCGTGGTCCTCTCGTTATCTTCAACCCTGCCGACGAATCCTCCTCCAACGTTGCCAAGGCTTTCCGCAACATCCCCGGTGTTGAGACCTGCTCTGTCTCCGCACTCAACCTCCTCCAGCTCGCTCCCGGTGGCCACCTCGGTCGCTTTGTCATCTGGACCGAGTCTTCATTCAACGCTCTTAACACCATCTACGGTTCTACCACCGAGGCCGGTGAGGGCAAGAAGAACTACCTCCTCCCCTCCAACGTTGTCTCCAACGCCGACCTTACCCGTCTCATCAACTCCTCTGAGGTCCAGAGCGTGCTGAGACCTGCAAAGGGTGGATCTAAGCAGAAGAAGGGTGGAAAGGCTGGTGTGCTCAAGAAGAACCCTCTTAAGAACAAGCAGGTCATGCTTAGACTTAACCCCTACGCTAAGGCCTTCAAGGACCAGAAGCTGGGTAGCCAGAAGGTTGAGGGCTCCAAGGACCGGCCAGGAAAGACCGAGACCTTCAAGAGCATCCTCAGCGGTGCTTAAGTTAGGGTGGTTTTTGTTCTGTAATGAGAAATTCAAAATTTGGGTTCGGTATCAGGCTGGTGTTAATTGCGTACTTTTTTGTTTTCCTCTTGTCAAGAATTATGGTAACCTCTTGCTTTATGATGGCCTGAACGAGCAATGTGAAAACTTTGAACTCATGATCTATGTGAAGACTTGATGTGATGTCAACATCTAAACATATGCCAAAGGCGTACCATGTAGTGCAAACTATCAGCCCCTCCCCCTGGCTGTCCACCGTCAATCATCATTACTATCCCCAAAAATCCCTGAAGGTAGAAAAAACACTTTTGTCATGCAACATGTACGCTCACTCGCTAAACATTACAAATCACTCGTCTCGAAGAAAACCCCATATCTCTCGCACCTTAAGCACTCGCCTGCTTCACCCCCTCCATCGCCTTCCTAATCAGCTCGCGACACTGCTCACAGTGCCTCGCAAACGGGCCGCCAATCTCCTCCGCAGCCACCGCAAAAGTGACATTACAGCGGAAGCACTTTGCGCGCGCCATTTCAGACTCCGGCGCGGGCGCGGACGTGGGCGCAGTAGTCGTCATGCCCGGTACTAGCTTGGATAGCAACTGGGTGAACATCTGTGTCGTCGTTGGTGTCGGCGGCGGTGTGGTTGGCGTGGTTGGGGTGGTTGGGGTGGGTGGAGTTACGGTTGGAGTTGGTGGGGGTTCAGACATCGTGAGGTGGTCGTGTGGTGGTGCAGGTTTTTGATGTTTGTGTCGGTTTGTGGGGTGGTTGAAGGGCCGCGACGTTGAATGAATGGATGTGTAGGCACGGGCGGAAGGGAAAGGACGGCGGGTGATATAGAAGGTGGTGGGGGGCGGAGACGTGTTGTGGGCGTGCGGCGGGCGGTGTGCAAGCCGGCGTGGGACGTTGAAGGGAGGGGCGAGTTGGATGTGAGAAGTTGGGCGGACACAAAGCAGACAGACACAAATAGGTTTTTGGAAACAGGCTTTGTGGGCTTCAAGAGGTTTAATCTGGAATGGGACAGAGTGGGCACTCCCGGTGTCTGTAAAGACCCTCCGCATCGCGATGGTTAGGCTTTGGAGCTTGAAGTTTTCTGCAAGATTCTGCCACAGGCGTAAACAAATCAAATTTTAAGCTTAAAGCCACAGTCTTGATATAAGTAAAACTGTGTTCCATGATCTGTCGTGCTGCCGATAACACTCATTGAAAAAGTGGGGGTTTATGGCTGCAATATCCCAGAATCGATATCTAGGGCGCGGTACTCCGAATAACGGAGAGATATGTTCTTCCCAGCAGGAAATATACACCACCACGGGGCGGACACTGGATTCAATCCCCTGCTGGCCTCTACCTGTAATCAAGCTACCATCAATCCCGTTTGGTTTTATTTTTACACACTTATTGTTGCTCGTACAGCACCAAGCTTGCTTGCTTCCTACCTATCATCGTTACAAGAAGAACCATTCCCAAACCACAAAAACCAACAAAACAGATTTTCCCATCCCAAGCCATGAATTCCGACGTGAAAAAAGAAAAGAAAACTCCGAAACAAAATTCCTAATGAACTCCAAAAGAGACCCGCTCAAAACGCCAGTGGTTGTCCCTCTCGCGCTCAATCAATCGTCGAAGGACGGCAGGCTGTCGATCCACTTCAGCGCCGCCTCTCTCTCGGCCGCGTACACCCTTTCCACCTCTTCAGGAAGTAGCTTCGTGCGCACGGAGGCAGCCGTCGGGGTCTCGTCAGAGGTCGGTTTCGACGTCGGTTTCATGTGCACGGGGGCGGCCGGCGGTGTCTCGTCACTCTCGCGACCCGCAGCGGCCTCGCGGGCCGAATTAATCGTCCCCAACAGCAGTCTCGCGCCCTCCTGCAAAAAAGCCTGCGAGCATCCCAAATTCAGCGCACTCACGACGCCGCGCAAATACAGCGCGATGTCCTTGCTCCCCCACCCTTCGCGCCGCATGCGCGCCGCTTCAACCCTGTCGGCGTACTTCGGCGTCAGCGCATCCACGGCCTCGCTCAGCCGTAGCTCCTCGTCGGGCGTCACAGTGTTGCCGTGGGTGCGCGTCATGATGCGGGAGCCCAGCAGAGCGGTGGTCTCGGCTTTGAGTGCGGCGTAGTCGGCGTGGGCGAGGGCGAGGGCGTCGAGGGTGTCGCGCACGCGGGGCGCGGCGTCGGCGTCGGGGGACGGCGTGATGACGGCGACGAGCGCCAGGAGCGCGGCCTTGGAGCGGTCGAAGTGCGCCAGCGCCGCGAGCATGGCGTCGATGAGGTCGAACAGGCGGGCTTTGGCGGCGGCGTACTCCGCCTTGCGGCTCTGGCGCTCTCGATAGGTGCTCGGCGTGCGATGGCGGAATTTGGCGGTTGGGTCTGACATTGTGATTATGGCGGTAGACGGGAGCTGTGGTCGTAGTCGTACGTTGAGGGTGAGGAGTGGAGGCGGTTGCAGGTGAGGTGAGGTGGTGTGGAGGGTTAAAGTAAAGTCAGAGCTTCCTTATCTGCGGCTATGTGCTGTGCGCTTATATTAGAATTTGGACAGGGCTGGATGTATTTGACATGTAGCTCCCAGGGGACATGCCCGGAACGGATTCTGCAGCATGCATCGTGACTCGACTTCTGGGTTGGCCCCGCAAGCTAGTGTGCAAATGGCTAAGGGCCTAGTGGGAATCCGGAGCCGGTGCTTGTTGTTGCGATTTCGCACGTCGGTAATTGTGAAGTAGAGTTTGAACTTGACTCAAGAGCAGCTCCACGGTTCAGAGGTTGCGTGGCTTTTTGCCACGTTCTGTGCCCATTCTATTCGCTGCCTAAGCATTTTGTGAATTGTGAAGTATTACCTGCCGCCCGGGCTACTCGTGAGTCACACACACCTGTGAGTCGTACCGTCCTGGTCCCAAAGAAACCGCTGGCATTTTGTTATGACGACCGTGGTGCACAATATCCCAATAGATCTACAAGGCTTCAATGCCGGTTCTGTGAGCTGGGACTGCAAGATTGGATTCAGGAACTATCTACTTTATGGACAATTCTGCACTCTGCATCACTCGGATTTGAAAATATGGGCCCGGGTCTTGTCGCCGTTATTCTACTCTTCTCTCTCTCTTCCTGTACTCTACACTTGACAAAGAAATTGAACACGATCATTCTCTCATCTCAATCACTATTTTCTCAATCAATCGTGTTCCTGGCCTTCCTACACATTCCACGGTCTTCCTACACATCAAAACTCTCAATCCCTCCGCTACGTCTTTGAACCTAATGCAACTACAGTCCAGCCAATGATTCTAGGCGATACTTTCTCTTCCTCCTTCCCACAACAACAAAACACACCAACGACCCTACACTTACACATCCACGCCAAAATGAACCACCCACTCATACACCTGATGAACGCCAACGCCAGCACTACACCAAAATGAACCACCCACTCCACCCAAACACCTAATGACCGCCAACGCCAGTAAAAGCACACGTCTGTCCGCCGTTTCCAGCTTCCAGACCAACCGCACCCCGCCCGCCGCGCCTCGCATCAGCCACAGGGTCCTCACCGGCCCCTTCCCGCCGCCAGCAGCGTCCTTCTACCAGCCGCGTCCCCCGCACCCGCCATCATCACCACCACCACCATCACCGCCGCCGCCGCCGAAGACGCCACCACTAACCCGCGACCTCCCCCTCCGCATGACCGACAGTCCGTTCACTAGGGCGCGCCGCGCCTCCCTCCTCACGCGCCGCCGCAATGTCCCCGCCGGAGCGTTGCAAATCAATGTAAGCATCGCTGAAGATGCGTCGAAGGATGGCCACGAGGTGGAGTTTGTGAGGGATCTGTCAGGGAAGATGGACGCGGGGGAGAAGAGGAAGAGGGAGGAGGGAGAGGGAAAGGGAGAGGAGGGAGATGAAGAGGAGGGAGAGGGAGGGGAGGTGAAGAGGAGGATGGTTGGGTAAAGCTGTGGCTTGGGGAGGTTGGGGTAATGAGAGCTGGTGTTTCTGGACCTGTTATTTTTACTCCGGTTTCATCGGGATGGACTTATTGGGCGACGGAGATCGCGAATGAGCTCGCTGGATCCTGCGACTGTCGAAATCGCGAATCGCCGACTGGTCGGCCTAGTGGAAAAGAACCTCTCGAACGGCACCTCTTACGCATACTACGGCCCGCAATGCGTAGCCAAGATAGGTAGGTAAGTACAAGCTTTGCCAGTACTATATCCCAAACGGAATGCGATAGAAACTTCACACAGCACATCCATTCTCACTCGCAAATACCGTGCAGCATGGAGGAAAATGGGGTAGTTCACGCAAAACAGATGCAATGTGTCTCACTCGGATCGGATATGCAGATAATATGTACGAGTACACTTGGGTGTGACCCCGAGTGACGAGTTCAGGTTTCGCATGGAGTAGCGTAAATTAATCATGATGATTTGCACTCAAGCACGATACAGATAGAGCACGCCGTCATGTAGTTATATGTAGATGTTATATCTTGTAAGCCCTATCTAACTGTAAATAGTATTTAATGTGCACATTTCTTGCTAGATATTGTGTTTTGAAGAAGACGCCTTGCCATGCACAGGTGTGAATATATAAATTCTGGGCCAGTCCGGGACTCCTACCAAACAAGTACATGTACGAACCCACATTCCATGATCATTAAGTGATTGACAAGGAATTCCAACAACTCCTAGCACCAAAATCAAACCGTCGTGACAGAGTTTAACAGATCTAGCACATACACCTCCCCCTCGACCAGGGTCGACGCCGGGGCGACACAGTATATCACTGCCTGTGCTGGACTGTTTTATATCACTCTACTAGAAGAAAGACATGGTCGTGTATCCAGCCGGCAAAAAAAGCGGATTAATACAAGAGCTTGTGATTAACCCATTCAATTTTTAGATCTGCTGTTTTTTTGTACTTGCCTCGTGTATTTACCAGTTAAGTACTTGCCATTCTATGTCAAAAAATACTACAACTTCAGGGTAGTTATATAGAATACATATAGTGCTCTACAACTTGGTTCTACGGATGGTTTGCGGATTTGTTTGTTACTACACAGTTCCAGAAGTCGATCAGAACGCCGCGCCCTGCGACACGTCGGGAAAATCCTGGAATGGAAACCCATTTTTTTCTCGGCAATTCTTCTGGTGAAAACACCCCAATATTTCTGGAAATTGCCGGGCAGTGCGTGGCATTGAAACCTGATCCCAAGGGAAAAAAAGAAAAGGCACACTTTTAATATAACTGTAATATAGTACCTCTATCTATATCGTTCCATGCGACGCTGCCAGAAAAATCTTGAATTTGGCAGGGAATCAAGTTGATCCATACAAAAGTAAAACCATATATGTGACTTAGTTATACGTACCCGCACCTGGTGAAGATCTTCGACTGTGCAGTACGTATACTCTGAAACTCCAAAAATGATATTTAGCCTAAGATAAAGAGGTTTAGGTGATAGAGAGGATTCGTCACTTGCAATGTCACTTGTCACTCGGCATGATACCTTGCACTCCCAATGTTAGAATCATTAGTGTAGATCCCCCCACAGATACCTCCGGACAGATCGATGTTACAGCTCACAACAGCTGTACACCATTTAGTTTTGACGGCTTACCCGCTGGGTCAACCTTCGGGGACTCCGTCGGATTTGTTGTCAACATTCAGTGAAATTCAACCTCGGGCCCGCAAATCTAACAACGGCAATTGGTATTTGCGGCTTTAAAAACAACGTAATCGTCCATTGGTAACATTTTGTCATTAAGACCCAGGTTTGTTACTATACCCCAGGTTTTGTATGGTTGATTCGGAGGTAGTGCCGAAGATGAAATGGATTCCTAGATCCGAGTCAATCCTGGCTCAGATAAACTCTGACACAAGGATCCCCTACAGACGCCACACAAAAGCCACAGTTGTGTATTTACTTGTAACCTCCATCTGCACGACGCATGTGTACCCCGTGAATCTCGTCCGCATTGACGTTGTTGGGAGGCGGAATCACGGCTGATATTGAGATCTATAGATACAGTGCCAGCCATGAATGATCGGCTAATATAATATGATCAGCCCACTATTGGCGACTTGGCCTTCTGATGGACAATTCATACCTTGCACAATTGTCTGCGGCTTCCGATCTTTGAGGGACTATTCGTAATACCTAATGACACGCATGCCCGCAGTTGCAGGAAGAATCTGTACCATGTTTCGCCGGCCGGCTGTACGCCCTAAAGGTGATCCTTTGGTTCAAAGCAATATAAAACTGGGGTTCGGTACGGCTATGTTTCCACTTATAACTAATTAGTAATTTTTTATAAAAAATGCGTAAAATCTTGCGAATGCCCTTCGTTTCGTCCACTCACGGGGTCAATTTACAATGCGGGGTGAGATAAACTCCGGGATAGACATCCTATGAAGTAGTAACCTTTAAACCCTGCGAAAACTTATGGTGTTTTTACGGGGTTCCCCACGGGGGTAAGATGGCTGTTTCTATCTTGATCTCCACGAAAATACCCATGGTATCTCCGTGCGTTTTAGGCACACCAACAGGGTTGGCTGGTGATCATGCTGTTCTATTTGTTTCGGCATGTATGCCTAATACTGCCTATCATGCGATGATCAGCAAAAGCCTAGCGATTAACAAATTTTACATATACGCACATGAGCCGTTTGATTCCGACGTGCTCTCCAACGTCTAGAAGTAGATTATTACCGGGTGTGAACGGAAGAATAAGTTTGAATACACAGTCGTGTCTCACAGCAGATGTTCCTGGACCGTACATAGCAAGGATACCCTTATGATGTGCTGTATATTACAACCCAATGCAGCAGTAATCCGCAAGTAAACGGCGGGTCAGCCCCACGAGCAAGCGAGACGTCCAATGCGTTGATAATTTCAATTGATCAATGTCAAAAGAAGCTGACAACCGTTCCAAGTAATTTTACCACCAAGAATCAATATAGCCAATAACCGATATCCATCGCTTGTAGCAACGTGTCTGACAGAATCTTCATACCCGGTAGCAGGGCAAGACCTTGAATGCCTGCTAGAGATATCACGAAAAGATGACTTCCTTCGTGACCTCAAGCAAGGATACCAGCTGACAGTTTGTATAGCCATCAAATTCACGTGTCCGGGCCAGTAGGTTTTCAGTTAAATTACGGGTATAGCAATCGCTTTTCAATGTATTTTGAAAGTTGAAGGTTCGGATAGTGCCGCGGAATTGAACATTGGAGAAGAACAGTGGCCTGTAGGGTTGCGCCTGGTACGTTGGTCAGTAAATACCATATTAAAGTCAAGGTGTTCAGGGTCAGCAAAGGTGCAAACCTGAAGATTCTCTGGTTAGTCCGAACGGGTACATACCAACCTAAGTAGCACTATATCTTCGGATGTGCTACTCAATTCGCAATGTGGGCGCGGCGGTCGATACGGAGGGTCTAAGGTCTTCATCACCTTTGCGACGGGTTCCATCGAACTGAACTCAATTCAGAAAATAAATAAAAATTTACTCATTATTTCTCACAGACAGCACGTATCACAATGCAAGAATCATACTAGCCATCCATACATTAATAGTTTCAAAATATGTATGTGTACATGACGAAGTTCTAAATTTATTGAGATTCTTTCTATTTACAACCCTAGCCCTGAACTTACCTCACCATATCCCGAAGCTACCAGCTTCCAAGAATAATTGCTGCTCTGTTTACTCCTAAGTTACGCAACACGAGTATAGTCTCTCTTATAATTTCACTCATCATCGTATAATTAACCTTGACCAACCTAGGATTCTAAATCTCCGGTCAACTAACCCTGTTCTCATTCGGTGTACGGTGTATTAGCACCGAAGTCAAGGGATCATCCTCCTCCTCCTTATCGAATACCGAAATCTACAATGACAACCTGTGTTTGGTAGGGTTAACCCCCGTTCGACCGAGATCCGTTAATTCTGAGGGTATATACAGATTTTGCTTTTACATGGATAGAGTCGACGGGCAGTTGTCTTTCGGTTGTTCTATATACCATGCTTTACGCACAGTCAGGCCACCAATACGATATACTATAGCCAAGGCGAATTCTGTTTGAGCGATGCAAGTTACGAGTATATTGATATCCTCACGATGCCTCTGGGTATCTCCATGTTTCGCCCAGGAAAAGTATTCCAGCTTGCCTGGAATGATGAAAATTCATCTATTCATAGGGAAAACTTTATCCTGCGAGGAACAGCCTGTATCGATTTAACCAGATAATCAAGAATCTAGAAGTATCGTTCCAATTACAAGATGACGAAACCATTCTATCGGCTATTAGATGCGATGGTGTACACATATTGCGTTTCCGATCGTTTGCGACATATATCCGATAGCCCTTGTATTACGTATGTACCGAATTATTTTCAATGCTTATTTATCGATTTAAAATAGTTTATTAATAAGCTTATGTGTTTATATACTCCATAGATACCTTTATAAACACACACAACGCAACCCTATACTCACTGGGGGATAGCTTGTGCCGAAATACCAAGGGTATCCTTGTGCTGCTCTTGGCTTTAGAAAATGAACATTCCAAGGCTTATTATTACATTGAATACTCTCTGTATTGGACAGCAGAAAACTAAATATCCAAAATTCCACGGTTTTTGTATAATCATTTCAATTTCGAATTCACACCCACGATACTTCTTGCTTTAGAGGGTAGGTAATATGTACCTCTTTGGTTTCAGGATACAACTACTGTATATGTTCAATTTAGGAATACAACACGGCTCGGGAATGTCCCTAGGCCAACAGTTGGAAGCAGTTGAAAGACCGAAAACGAGCTTCGGTGGTGCATATGCATATGAGAGTCCATGCCAATTCAAGATGTGGATCCGATCCAATTCGAGTTAATATCTCTAAGCTAGGCGCAAAATATCAAACTAGTCTATCTACACATTATTATACTATCTCTAAATTTTACTTTACCTGCCTTGCCATTCCTTTGCCACTGAAGTTTTAGTTTGAAACTATCGGAAATGCTGCTCAAATCAAGAAAGAACTCTTAGAAATAGAATCATCTTGAGCCATAAAAATCAGAAATCCATGTAGTTGGTATGCGCTCAACATACGATCTAGTGCCGCGATTTCGTGGATCTTGACAAGGAGCTGTGTATCATATATGAAATCTTTTCCGTTATCTCCTTTTCCTTTCATGGGATACTTCATATCAATCGAGGTGCAATGTCGGCATGTTTCAAATCATGACTCCTGATTTACGGGGAGCTAGACGAACTCTATATCGACGTACGGGCACTTTCAAGTTTCAACACCTCTTCCCCGGACTAAAGGCACTGTGTCAATCAGTTATCACGACATAATACCCGTCCAGCAGCACTGGAATCATGCCACCGGCTCCTGCTTTCTTTAATTCAGCAATGATAGACACTGCACTAAATGCACGAAACCTTTTCATGTTCTCTTGGCCTAAGAGGGCCCGAGCCGATGATGCCCTAGGCCACGGTCTTTTAAATATATAGATTTCTATTAACTGGAAGGTTTTAAAACAAACGCACGGTAAATATGCATTGTCGATCATCAGTGCGAATAATTATATTTGCAAATGTACATTCACAAATTTCGCTGCCTCTTTGTTTACACCACCACGTGTATTTCAGGTTCATACCCAAGTACAGTTAAGATACACCATAGATATATGCAAGAACGTTGCGGCATCTGTGGTCTGGCTGTCTGTACAAGTGCAGAAAATTCATATCCAGAATAATGGTCCTCCCGCTGTTGGAAGCCGGTGAGAGGCTGACATGTAAAAACGGGGGTAACCCTAAGTATATGTGTACCAATCCTGGCGTCGAATCCCATAGGTACGTACCACAAGTTCGAAAAATCAACCGGGAAAAAATCACATGTACCGTCGTTACTTGGATTATGGTGTCGGAATTCTAGGTTGTCGCTTTTCGCTTGAAGCCATGCAGAGGAATCTGGGCAACAACCATCAGCCAAAACACGGGAAGGACTTATATCTGAGTCCCTGTGCGCATGAATGCCGAGCGGCAACGCGGGAGATCTGGTGTAAATCTCGACCCCTAGACCGGGTTCACTGTTATTACATACTCTTAGTTGAATACTAGGTGGAAGGGATTGTTTGAGTGCATTTTGCAGACCAAGGTTAATTGTCGTGACCCTGATATGTGAAATACATAGATGAGTGCATTGTAATTGGGTCTTGAGGCGGCGTGTGATGTAACCAACTCCAATTCTGTCTTCCGAGACCCAGTTTTTCAATGGCTTATTCCATCATTAGAAATATCGGAGTCGTGTTCTTTGCTCGGCTTGCAGTATCTCCTGGACCGGTGAGACGTGGAAAAGTTGTACCATCCCTATGCCCCTACCTTATTGGCTGAACTTGTGTAAATCCAAGAAAGCAACTTATGGCGAAGTCACTGCGCCATACCTTACCTTACCTCTTCTACACAAATTCTAACCAAATGAGGATCTGGCAAGGGTGTGGTACAACTTTTCCACGTCTCACCGGTCCAGGAGATAAAACTTGTTCCTGCAGGCGTTGATAAAGCTGTTGTTGATTGCCACGGGCCAGCCTTGAGTTATCCCAGCCTTACTGCTGGGCATGTTTCAACACAGCCACGTCCCAACCATTATTTGAGCGGCAATCTAAAAATTTCCCTGCCAATCGAATAGCAAATTATCCATGAAGATTTGATGGTTCTCCACGATCCTGAGAATTTCACTAATGGAGTGGTCATAGACTCATAGTATATGGCTATATCTGTAGAGGTGCATATTCCGGCAGGTCTTGGAGCGCCAGTTTTCAAGACAACTAATTCGCCACCCGGTTATTTGGCATTCTTGTACGTTTGTTGGAAGTGGCGTGCGCAGGTACAGTCCGGGTACTGGTCCCAGCTGCTGCTGGCGAAAAGAGCCCCTGCCCGCGTGACGGGAGTCACTCATGCAGACTCACTCGAGCTGAAGGCTCGCTGAGACTCCCACTTTCGGCCTTTTGCGTCCTCAATTCATCAGACTAGCTGACGAAATTTCCCCTTTTCTCGCTCTTTCTAGACTTGGCTCCCGGTTGCGCGGATAGATTTCAGACCGGCGGACGCAGCTAAATATGCACTTTTAAATTTGCGGTCCAAAGTGCGAAAAGTAGCCCTGAAGCCGGACAACGAATTGACCCCCATATCAGATTCCTTTGATGTTGGATCGATCCAAATTTCGCCTTATGTATATCAGGATAGTAGCACACTGGTGGATAATCGGGAACCCTCAGAGTTTTCCGAGGAGTTTTCATTTACCTGGCTTGAGAACCCCCTCGGCCATAGACCAACAGAAGTCGATTACACACAGTCACCGCCGGCGGCCCACGCGGGTGCCTCTTCCGTGGAACTCAATCTCATGGCGGCGAGCGGCTCGCAAAACCGGCCCAGAAACAGCAGCAGGCTGTCATAGCTGACTCTCGCGCGTATTAGCATAGAGTTTTTAAGACATCTCAGCATTTTTTTTCAGCTGCTCCGAGCGGGCAGGCATGAACCCTGGTGGGCTGGCGTTGTAATGCATCTCACTCTCGACTGTGTTCTCGCTCCCATGGCCTTCTGAACATGACACCCGCCCTGTCCCAGCACGTTCCACATCCCCCAGCCAATCGTCATCTACGATTGCAAAACTTTTTTCTTCATGAACCCATGGGTTTCGTTGTGACATCGCCTCTGTCCCTCCCTCCCTTCCCCCCCCATGACGGCACGGTCAACACCGAAACTAAGCCGTGTCAGGAAGATTTGCCAAGTTAATTTAACATCTTCAGTAAGGTCCATACTTTCATCAAGGAAGAACCCAGGAGACAGAGTGATACAACATGAATCCAGATGCCACAACGGCTGTCAAGAGTGCTGGATGGATATTTCTCCAGCGCCCCATCGGGCCTCTACAGGTTGTTATGTAGCCACGTCACAAATAGTGGTTATATTTTGGCGAAACATCGCGGGGGTAGTTGACAGCAAGGGCGTGAAAGAAAAGAAATCGGAACTTCGCTGTGCACTTGCCAGGTGACGAGGCTTGGATGTATGTACAGGCATGGGAGTTTTTCCTCGGTCACCTGTACAGGGTTCTGCCCACTGCACTAAAGTCACTCGACCCTGTTCAAGCTTGTTCACTCCGAATGATTTGCGTTGACTGCGGGGCTGAATGGTTTTCCTGATTAGATATGCGAATATGATGGGTGCGATATGCGGTGTGCGCGTGTGTTAATGTTATGTACCCCAAGTAGGGACAAGCTGGCGAACCATCGCGTTGCAGCTGCAGATGCGAACTCAAGCTAGGTAGCAACTAGGCGGGAAATTTCCCAGAGAAGAGGCCTAGAGAGATAGATACGGTTTCTGCCGGGACACATCTGTAAATGAAATCTATCATTAAGGTAGATCCCGGATCATACTACCAAGCGACCAAGGGGTTTTGAGGCGTTCTTCCTTTATTATTAAGAGCCGGATCGTACCGTGATGAATATGCACGAAATGTAAAACTAAAAAAACCAACCTAGCTGGGGAAAAAATAAAAGAAAACAACTCCAGAAAAAAGAAATATTTATGTGTAAGACACCAATTAACAGAGTCTTTTTCAATATTCTGCAGGCAGTTGATTGGCGGTGATGGTGAAGAACTTCCAATACCCCGCACTAGTGGGAAACTGCACAGACATCTAGTCTCAGCCAGGGTCGCAGAATGACCCACACACGCATGCGTCAGCCTTCAGGCTCACATCAATATTTCAACTGACTTTTCTAATCTGAGACAGATCAACCAGTACCCAGGTGTTGAAGCGAGTGTAAACATGCATGAATACCGTTCAGGTTATATCTGGAGAAAAAGAGACAGATCAGCGTCTCACGCCTGAAGAATAAGAAAATATCCCCGACAACAAAGCATCTGTCCCAAAGAAAAACTGTTTTGGTTGACGTGTTATTGCATATGTTTTTTGTCTTGGACACCCTTTGTTTAGCGAGAGACAAATGCAGCCCGCGGCTAACTGCAGTCCTATCTCGGAAACTTTTGGCACAAACGCCAAAGCGAAGTACTGTGAAACTTTCCTGGTATGGTGACATGTACTCTAATGATATGAGGACTAGACTGCCTTCATCCAACAGCACTCGTGATCTAAATCCACACCTTACCCATCATCGCAAATCGATAATGGCAATCTAAACCATCGCAGACACGGCAGTTTCTTTTGAGGGGGAGCCTTATCGGTAGTTTCCACCGCAATTCAACACCATATCAGCCGCCGACGGTAAAATTAGTGTATCTAGGTTAGCTAAGTATCTCTCTTACGCTTGACAGCTCTAAGGTTAGCGGTCCATCACATCCTTGTGCTTGCGATGTGAACTTCTGGGGAACAAGAAAATGGGCCAATATGGTAACACATCCGAAGCAGAATTTTTAAATTGAGTACGGACCGTGTAGATCTCCGAGTTTGGGACCGTAGTCATTAGTGGTGCGGCCCGAGGGACATAGATAGTCATCTCTCAATATCCAGAAGGGTGAGTTCCCAAATGCAAAACTTTTATCATAATACGGGTAGACTACTAGTATGCATGTGCGCTGTAAGTAATCACTATTTGGGACATTGAACTATTGGTCCATGCGCCATTCGGGGGAAATCTTGTTCTTGACGTCGGGTTTCCCTATTCGTAGTCCCATGGACTCGTATTTATATGTATATAGCACCTCTGATATAGCCACGATACCGCTTTTGCCCGATCAGTTCGGACTGGTCTCCGGTGTCCATTCAATAGAAAGCTCATTCAGCTTATGCAGGGTCCATCCCAAAGGTTCGATCATCACATTATGCCCAGATTCAATGCCCAACAATATTCAAAAGATACCTTCCTAACTCCGTCATATAGATCAAGTTATCAGAAGTATTGCAGACCAGGACAATGAACCACTCAGGTCCCGGATCTCGGCGTGAGAAACCAAGTATATGCAGGGTCTGATGACGCATGAGTCTCCCGAAAAAATAGACATAAACACAAATACAGGTATCCCATGCATTTCCATGGGATGGAGCACAATGATGCTCTGTCGCTAAATAGTTTTTCCGGCCGTATTCCGCATAATTTGGCGAGTTTCTCCTAGTTTAAACTTGGTCCAATGCCTAGCTTCATGTCCATATAAATTTCGATTTCTGGGTCCGGTAACCCTGTAATCGATTCGGGCCGGCGGAAAATCGGCTTCGTGTATTAGATGCGATACCCGATCCCGCTCGATCACATCGACCTGCACTCCTTGCAGACGGCTGTGTTCATCCTGAGTTAGCTTCACGGGGTATATTTCGGAAAGGATATGCAGCTACCAGAGACTTCCGAAAGAGATGATTGATTACTCCAGTGTCGAAATCTTGACCGTGTCGCTTCTCTTTCTATTGCTGTGCATAGAATAACTGCAGCCGGCCTACGCCAGCTCATGTTTCCAAGACAATTGACTTCCGGGTTCTTGCGATGTGTGAACACAGAGCCAGCCTTTGGCCCGTTGGTTATTTAGCAGAGGGTGGTATATTTTTATGGCCGGGGCGGCCGAGGCCGAGGTCGGGGCCGTCGGCCTTGTGTAGGAACTCCGTGCGTCGTTCTAGCACCGGCCGATCTGACACCCCTGCGAGGTTTGAGGTATCTATGTATGCCCATGCTGGGAACCAGGTAGCGACGGATAGAAGACAGGTAGATTTGCCGATATTATTCGCACATCATGAAATGGCGAAGGAAGAATCATGGAAAGCTTACTACAGCTTGAGAAGATTGTCGAAAATTCAACGCACAGACCAGCACATTGTCGCTTAGTTATCGTTCCCGCAGCCACGCGGCAGCCACGTGTTACATCATTGCCTCAGAGAAGAGTTTCTGTTCCAACGAGCTTCAGAGAATTGTTTATGGCGCTTTGAATATTCGAACTGGAATACAGCAGTGGTGAAGATGGGGATTCCATGTCTGCGCAACTTATATCAAACTGGCTCATCTGTACTTAACGGAACCAAGAATGAGCCGCTGCAGGGAGTTTCAAGCCTGGAAGTATACGTAACTAATGAATAATCTACTCTACATTAATCGTAAGACGACGACGAATGCCTGAATGCCTGTTTGTAATTGATCGGTTATATATGTTCCCTACAGAAGAGCCCATATCACCACCCATACCCTTATCCACTTCCCAGTCTGCCTAACCCCTTGGAAACTTCTGGCGGTAACCAACTATGGTTTTTCCTACAGTTATCATGATCGGACTAGACTAAATAGCTCTTGCACGTGGACTAAGACTGATAACCATAGCTTATTGGACACCCGGACACTAACGGGAACTCCGGATTTTCGTGACAGCACCGGCGGCCGCAGAATCCACTCGTCCCGTCCCGAGACACTTATGTAGTAATTGGAATAGTACTTAAAATGGCGTATACCGCTCGGGTATTGCCACTCCGGAGCCACAGGACTCAGGTAAGATCTAATAAGCGCAGTGAGATACGAAATCCGTTGATTACTAGCTATCCTCCTTGTCACTGCTTAAGCCCGGGGATGTATGCAGTCAATGCTCCAGAACGCTCCTTTTTTTCTCCATGTATACGAACGATGATAGAAGCTGATAGAAGTGTGAACCTATGTTCACATGGTAGCACGCAGACCAGTAAAGGGTTAGATATTCAATTTATACGTCCATATCTGTCCATTATTAAGCCCCGTGGTAAGTTAAATAAGCCATTAATGTGTTGTCATGAGGTTGCATAGAGTATTGCTCGGAATTCGCCAGCCCTAAAAAAAGAAACAGAAAGGCGCAGGCATGAGCTGTTGTGTCCACTGATAGAAGAGCCAGTGGGGTCATATGAGCCTTATTACCCGTCGTCCATTTCACCAATGAATAGTGCCAAGCATTTTGTTCAACACCAAACCTCGGTGCAAAATCATCTTCATACACACGGATTTGCCTTGCGAAACACGGCCGGTTGCAGCATACCAAATGTGAGACTTGAACCCCGTCCAGGCGATAAACATAGATCAGCTGGTAAAGGAAAGATCGCACTTCGCCATGCATAGGCGGAAAATGGCAATCGAAAAAGAAAACATCATCCGCCATAAACGCGTTAGGTGGTGTCCCAAGGTGGTACCTGTGCAGCATTGAGCCGATTCAACAAATCGCAATAGACGGAAAGAGGGGTTGAAGAGCCAAGATATCTGAATTGGTATAGTAATGATTTGTAGATGTTTCATACTCCGAGGCGAGGCAAGAATCGGCCAGCCGTGAAGAATAATTAGGGTGTTCCTCCTAAATATTTGTTCAAGGTTGTGGGGTTGCACTGTAAGAGGCCCATCAACAAGGGTTGACGCCCCGGAGTCACAGTCAGCATGGTTATGCATGCCCAAATTCATACATCTATTCCATTGACATTGCCAATGCCAATGCATCTTCATGAATGATATTATTTAGCGAATCTCGCGGATAAATCAATATGACTCAAAGTAGGTCATAGCGGTTCTGAATAGGTAATCCTGTAATGCATGATGACGCCTAGGGTCTACTCAGAGAATATTTCGTTGGGTATTATTTAACGTTGGGCGAGATGTTCCCAGGATACCCGCTCAACGATCATTCTTGCTTTTTTACTTCCACGCGAGCAAGAGGCTGGCACAAGGAATCACAGTGCATAGAGAGATGCTACTTCAGATATCCGAGGTATGTGATATTGTAATACAGAGCTATCTGATAAATTCAATTGATTGCTCAGGCGCTTACACCATCCAAATTGATGAAGAGTGCCGAAAATATTTTGACTGGTGGTGCTGAACACGTAGTTAAATATCGAGCAACTGATTAGCACTGCCCTTTTACAATGTTGGGTATCTCCGCATCAGTTTTAGAAGACGAGTGACTTTTGCTTATGAATTTATCGCGGCGAACCCGCCCAATACGGCCATAATACAGTTTCTGATTATGTGGGTGTGGTCGAGGCTGACAAAATGATAGGCTCAGGCATCCATTGTCTGCAGAGTTTCTCCAAACCACCTGATTTCCATGTTCGTTACATGCAGGGCTTTCCCAGACTGTTTCTGCAGATGAGAAACGTGCCTCCTCGACACACAGAGATTAGGTATCCAGGTTCACGCTCTGGTATTTGTACTCAGGAATGCGCCAGACCCCGGACAAGAGGCGCCACATGTGGTGGAGGTTTGATGCGTAGAGACATACTGACCTTGACAGGATGGTCGCACAGTGCGTTGCCCGACTTTTATACAGGACCGAACATTGACAGAGATGACAACGTCGGTCCGTATCCAAATGGTGGGGTCGTGGATAATTATCAGTGCGCCAGTATCCCCGTATATGGTTGGGTTGACACAGGAAGTATTTTGGCAGACCATCAGCCTTGCCCACAACGGCTGCAGCGTCCTTGGGTTGTACTGCAAAGCAAGCCCTGAGGCTAATTTCATGCTTCCAGCTTCCAGTCTAGGCACCCTGCTCGGCTTCTTGTTGTACATGGTTGCGGGGAAGCCAGGCCAGTTGCCCAAAAGATACATGTCCTGGGACACCCAGAATATCTTATCCGCAGCTGGGACGAAACTGTATCCATGCTGGTATTCGGTGAAGCGACACATCATGCGTGCACCCCGGGAGTAGTGCATTGAAGTGAATCTTTGAAAATTATGACCGCTCGTGTGTTTATGTAAGGGCAGGTTGGCTGGTCGCGCCAAATTTTAGGTGAGTGCTAGGTACTCTACATGTTGCGATAGTGTGAAGTGAAGAGGCATGTGTGAGAGGCAGTAGTGCTTAAGCGTCATGGGTACAATCCAATGCAAAGCGAGCCCGACAGTTTTTGAGAAGCGAGAGAAGCGTGACAGCAGTAGTAATGCTGATCTGACCTTCCCTTTCGTCGACATACGGTATGCAGAGATATTCCCAGAAGAGAAGGCGCATCTATCAAAAAGTCAACAACGGTTTGTGCTCGCCTCTTTTCCAAATAAAATAACATAATCCGAAGCGTTGAACTGGCCCTGGTCGAGCGTGACCCAAGGCCTGGGTTTGACCTGACTGTAAAGCATTGTCAAGTTCAGGTACCGATGGAATGGTGATCCCACTGTAATATGTATGTACCACGATATAATCTTGGTTGACAGTGCACCAGGGAAATGATGAGATTTCAACTATCATGTACGAACTCGACCATGCAGCACTGGAGGCTCTGTGTGTCAGGAGAGCCGAAGACGACGACGCACGGGGCTTGCCGCACATCGGTTTCCAACAAAAAGAACCAATCGCTCGGTAACAGGAAATAGAGAGCGAAACTACTTGAATTGGGAGGGGGGGATGTAGTGGGGGGGAGGGGATGTGGATGGTGGAATTACACTTGCCCATTCACTGTACCCCAATTCAATAGACTCATCGCGCGCTGTCTGCGGTGGGGAGCATATATTCTACATGTTATATTCCAGCACTCTTAAGTTCCAACTGGTTACTGGGATATGACCGCATCGCTCCTGGACCTGCTATACGAATGGATTTATGCTCTTCTGCTGACGATGATAGGTCTAGCTAGCGGAAACAAATGCATAGTTGTTTCCACGGCGGCCGTCGCGGCGGGTGCAGAATTGGCATCAGCGAATCTTATGGTCGAAATGCAGAAATTACACCGAATTCGAATACTGCGACGTCATTTTGGAGCGGGTAGCACACGCACAGTACCTACTGCATTACTCTATACACATACATGAACAGTAGTACTGTACGCACAGAGGTAGTGTACACGCACTGTTAGGCATTCTTTATTTCTGGTTTCCATCCATGTAGCATATGAGGATGGCACAGTAATCGAATCAATCAAAGCGAAGGGTTGCACCCCAATCCACCATACCGGTGGTGTCCAGCTACTAGCGATCATTCGATGTCTGCTGGCTGCTGGCGGACCTTTCCCCCTTTCCAACTGCACACTCTCTCGCCCTCGGCTACCCACACCGAGCAGCCGGTGGTACAACACCATTCCGCGTCTAGCAACTCCAAGCTTAATCTTACTTCGAGAGTGTTAATTCTGCAGGTCGGGCGTTCCCAGTGGGCTGGGGAGAAAAGCAAATCGGGTGCAGAGACGACATGGGGGGGAGGGACTGGGGAACATGCAGCCCTTCTTCCTTTCACAAGACCTTGACCGGGACAAGGGTGGGAGAGGTTAGAGCACGAACGCATGGGTCTTTCTGTCTCAGAGGGGACTGGTGGGGGTGAGACTCGTGGAAGTGCGAGCGAACCAGTAAGCAGCGCCCCGAAGTAGCGGGGGGTGGGTCTGGGCTGGGACAGTGGGATGCCTGCCTTGCCAGGGCAGGCAAAAAGGATGATTAGAGGGATTTTGCACCGGCGGTTCGGTTGTCTGGACCTGTACTATCGCCGTGGCAACAATACACAATAACACCGAATGGTTGGTTCCACCTAGAAGGAGGTTTTGCAAGTAGATCAGGTAAACCCCTGTCTAGTGGTTGGTTGTTCAGGTGTGCTAACCTCCGCTGTGCTCTCACCATCGCCCACTGCCATCGCCGCTCACCACGCTCCTCAGCAAACCCAAACATCACGACAGAACCATGGCATGGCCTAGAGGAAGCTTCAACCAGACAGAACCATCAGAGAAAGAGCATCTAGTACGTAGTGCAAGCAAGAAAGAGAAGTTGTGCAACACTCAGTGGAGCTAGGCTAACAAACTGATGGTAGCTGAACTATGATTTTCCGAGACCAGCATCCAGCACTCCCGATAGGTCTTCTGTTGATGCCTACAGCCCGGCTGCTCCCGTATGGGCCGCTTCTTTCAACCCTCCTGCTGCAGCCTACAACCCAGGGCCACCTGTATGGGCTTCCAGTGTTGCTACACTCAGCGGTGGCTATGGCCATGATCCGGAAGCTTCAAGGAGTGGTCCTTCAGCTACTCCTTCCGTTACCTACAGTTCTACAGCCCCAGTATGGGCTCCGGTTGCCACTCCTGCTGCCTACACTCCGGAAGCATTCAGGCGGCCAGTTGCTGCACCGGAAGCTTGTAGGTCAGCTTTGGAAGCTCCTGTAAACACTCCGGTCGCTACTACACCTGCCCCAAGCAGTCCTGCTACCACAAAGCTTCCGTTTGCGACACCCAGTATTGTTCACAGCCCGAGGGTTGGGTCTCCTAGCGGGGAATCTTCTACAACCGCCAGGGGGAATAATCCCAGACGGGCCCATTTACAAGATGTTGATAGATTGTTTTTGATCAAGCTATGTGTTCAACATCAAGGGGACCACCGGGAGAGGAATATCGGAAGGTTTTGGCGAAAAATCTCGGCATTGCTCAAGGATGGCATCGGGGTAGAGTTGAGAGATCCTTCGAGAACAGTCAACAATTGGGTAGACGCCCGTAGGCCTGTGTTAGCGAAGCAAATAACAGAGTCCGGTACTGTACAAAGTGATACAGAGTTTACCCAAGCGTTGGATAAATGGATTGAGCATCTGGATACAGCGGAGCAGCTAAAAAAAGATGCGATCAAACCAGTTACTCAACAGGACCGGGAAAAAGAAGAAGCGGCTGTGCATCGGGCAAACATGTTTGCTACCATAGCGAACAAGCATTATTTATCCGACTTTGAAACAGACGAGGAAGATGCCAATGAGTTACCTGGTGATGCTCGGGAGCTGGATGCAAATGAAGCGCCCGTGGGTGATAATATCCATTCTGTTGACAGTTCTGAGGAACGTGATACCATAAAGTCAATCAGACGCTTGCGGAAGAAGACCAGGCGTACAGATAAATCTCGTGAGCAATCAGAACAATCCTTAACAGAAACACGGATGGTTGTTAGTGCTTTTGGTAATATGGGAGAAGTAATGGCTAGAGGAATGCGGGAAGGACTAGCAGAGTTAGCTTCAAGCAATAATTCTGTTCGGGACAATCAAGGAGTAGTGGTGCCAGCCGTAGCGGAACCAAATATTTCGGCCCGGCTAGACAATCTGGAACAAGAGCTCAGGGAACAACGAAGGGCTCAAGATGCACAATCTACAGAGAACAATGCGGTGTTAAACCGTATCCTTTTATTGATGCAACAAAACCAGCCCCCGTCGTCTCAGCCACCTGCTTAGGAAAGATACTCTCGTAAAGATGGAGGAGCGCATTGAAATCTTTGGCTTGTAGGATTGCCATATACACAACTATGTATGTTAGAAAGAAATACAGCGTTCATAAAATATGCCGCTACTGGTGACAATCTGCTTTTTAGATCGTTCTTGTAGCCGTTGAACCCCCATAGCATCATAGTCTTTCCAAAGCCGTTTTCAACACTTGTCCGCATTCCGGACATCACAGCATTGATTTCTTTCAAGACGGGATGGAGTGGTTGATTTGGCCCAGCTTTATATGCTTGACTTACACCGAAAGACAGACTGTAAGCCGCATCGCCGTAGATATATAAACGTTCTGCTGGCGTACGGCCTTCATTCAACAACCGAAGCTTTTCATCAAGTTTTGACTGACGGTATACAATCCAATCACCATCCTTACCGTAATACGGGCCACATAAATGGGAGATCAAGCCATCAGGTGTCACTATTGCTTGATACTTCAACGCATGACCTTTTTTATATCCAGAATAAAACAGTTGTTGATTCTGTACAGGGCGGCAAATGGCTCGCATTGTGCAATCGATAAAGCCCCATATGTTTTGCGCACCGCCTTTCTGTTCAATTGCTGTAGTATACTGCTGAATAGTCTCGTTGTTGAGCCTATCGCAATCCCAAAACAGCTTGTTTTGAAATTTATTACACAAAAAGATAACTGTATCGTTGAACACAATAGATAACCATGAGCGAGACCGTTTAAACAACCGCATGTCATCTTTGTACCGGTTTGGGAACGACAATCTATATAAAACCAAACAAAAAGCAGTGTCCGCGGAACATTGATAGCGGTAGCGATAGGTAAGGTCTTCAAGACCCAAGTAAGGAAGAATAACATAAATCACATCGGCAGTAAAACTAGATCACGCAACTTAATAACTTCCTGAATGTTTGATAGCAGCAGCATACCGCTGATTCTGTACCTACCGGAAAAATTCACAACAAAAAACATCGTTAAACAGAGCTAGATTAAATTCCTCCCCAATGGGTATGGGTAAAGGTGCACGGTAGCGATAGACAGGTTGCTGATTTTCGCTTTCTTTGAGTGTTTGCTTTAGTTTCAAACGCTTTTTTTGATGAATAATAACAAGAGCTGCGCTGGAGGATGCTGCTAGACTGACAGACATGATTGCGGCCGCTGCAGCAATTTTTTTGGTAAAGTTGTGATCCATCGTTGCTGAAGCACCACTGTTACTCCCAGAACGCTGTGTAGATGGTTGTTACGCGAAGGTGGGGTGGAGTGCGACAAAAATGGCTGACTAGGAACGAGACTAGGACTATTGGAGTGCTCAAATACATAGGATTGTTAACCGGATGGCCACGGTTAAAATACCGTGGGATAACCGACCGGGTAGAGTGTTTATGTTTACTTTGGTGACCCAGGTCACTGTTTCCAAAGCAACACTCGTAGCCCGACAGGTTACCGCCGTTGCAAAATCCCTCTATTGATGCACGCCCGTAAAAAGATGGATGCGGTGTGTGTGTGTGGACACATCCGTCAAAGAAGCAGCAGAAGCAGAAGACTGAAGTGAGCGTGGAACCGATCACCCCAAAAGCTGATATACTGCCCGAGGACAGGAGGTGGGTTGGGGCCTGGGCTGGGGGGTAGGTAGCACAAATAGCAGCAGGATGGCCAGTGGCAGTGGAAATGCAAATTGATGGTGGTTGTGGGCTGGCTGTAGCCCATCCGGCCATCATGAAGGTGTTGGGAGGGGGGGAGCTGTGGTTGACTCCATGGCCATGACCGACCGCCGACGGACAGTAAGACATCTGTGAGCGCAGCCCGTACGGTTGGGAGCTCACATGCGGGAGAAGCTGATGAGGACTTCCCATACATCATGTACTGTAGAGTACTGTACTGTATGAGTACATACATATTACACACCCAGAAAATAAATGATGCTAGCACGTCTATTATAGAGTACCTTATGTAGTGGTAGAATGCATACGAATTGTTCGAAATCTGTTGCCCGTTGGTACGAGCGCCTACTGGAATATCCCTCCCTCGTTCTTTAGAACGTGTAACAGCATCCGCATCAATTATGTACCCACATACCCTCCCCTCCCTCCCTCCCTCCCCCCCCCATGCCATGGAAAATAGCCCTTCGACTATGGATTTTGTAGTGCTCGTACATACCCAGTCCGTTAGTTAACGAGAGTAAATTATCAGACAGCCGCCCCCCGTCTTTTTGTCTGTGCGAACTTAGGGTCCTTGAAGTGCTAGGACGTAAACTACAGTCTGCTCGTGTCCCACCATCGTGCTAAGCACTGCGTCTCGCTTCTCGTCCTTCCACCGCCGCAACTGTGCACCTGAGCCATCCTGCAAAAAAGTTGCTCCCGGTTCGTGTATCGTCGATTCGTCGTTTGGTGCGGGAAGAGAGCATAGGCGCAGCAGCGGGCTTCCAACACACACACACCTCACTTCCACCTACACCACCTTCCGACCGCCCGACCCAGAGAAAAAAAAAGCAATCTTCAGCTTCTCCGTCGCGGAGACGAAAACCACCTACCAAGCGAGAACCCGGTTAGCAACCCCAAGTCCATTCAAAGGGAGCCTCCAACGGATTGTGATCCACGCGTATTCCTTTTTCTTCCCGCCGACTCACACTCGAGAAACCTCCTCCTCCCACCCTGCCTGCCTGCCTGCGTACCGTCCTCCATCACACTCTACGAGGCAGCCAGACGTGCGCGAATCACTAATTCCGGACCCGGAACGAGCAGAGTGTACTTCTCCTGGTCACAGCGACCACCAGAGCCCGAGTCGCGGATTCTGTACGTCAGCGGTGTTGTCGATAGCCGGCTTTCATCATCCGCGTAGTTGCGGGGAAGCCAGTGACTCGGTAGGATTTGATAAAACAGAGGCAGCTGGAACGTTGCCCACCGGCGCCGCCGCCCCAACATTGACTGATCTGACGCCGCCCAATCTGAAGGGGGCGCTGAGACTTGAGAAACCTATCACAAGTGTGTTCCCCTCCGTTCTTCCGCTCATATCATACATCAGTGGCGCATACATACCAGTCCCCTCAAGTTCGGCATTTTTTTTTTTAAAGTTTCTGTGCTGATTTAGACCGTCGCGGTAAATCCAGAGCCGCACATCCAACTCACCTCCGGTACCGGTGCACTGAACGATCACCATTAACTTCACCCTAAACCTCCGTTGCAATCGCTTAGCAGCCGGAGCCTCCACCAAACCTCCCGATTCGACTCTACATATCGCCACGACCGGGTTCCTTGGTAAGCACAATCCGACAGGATTCACCAGCTGTCAAAAAGGCCATTCGTTGCCTCTGACACCGACGGACATAACAGAACGGAATCTGGTGCTACAAATAACGCTAAAAAGAGCTTCCTATTGGAAGTAGCGTGGCAAACCCCGTCAATGTATGTTGCGCATGGGTGCGGCTTGGTTGCGCCATAAGATACATCAATTCTACTGATTCTTTCCTCACCTGTACTTTATCATCGCTACGTCTTCTGTTTGGTTGCGCAGAGGCTTTGTGCCTGGACCTCTCCCTCCACGATCTCTAAGCCGCTCAACGTGGCAGTGTTGTGAGAAAGTGTTTGGCAATACACTACACCACGAACTTCCCCCCTCCACGGACTCGGTGGCACCCTCCCGATTCGCCGGAGCAACAACATTGTTGTCAGTGATTCAAAATATCCAGTCACATACCACATTTTGGCTTTGGCCATCACAGCAGTCTAAAGATAGGAATTAGGTGTTCCTCATAGTTTCTGCAACACATTTCTTGTTCCCTCAGCATCATAATTTTGGAGAGTACCCCACCGGAAACAAGAAACAGCGCGGGTTTCATCCGAGCCGACCGTTTTATTCAACTGCTTGAGGGTCTTCTCTTCAATGTCTGGAGAGAACCCTTACGCATCCCACCAGGTTGCTGCAACCAGCCACTATTCGCTGCAAGTGCCCCAGACTACAGCAAGTGCCTTCCACCCCATCGCGCCTGAAGGAGCGCCACTTTTAGGTCATTCTCCACTCAACTACCGTGAAGAAATTAACGGGTCCTTTGGAAATAACCACTTTAGAGGAGACATGATGAACGGTGTTGCCGGTGGGGCTCATTCCCGGGGACAGCAGCAGTTCCCATACCACCCATCAGCGTCTATGGCCCAGCCCCCTCGAGGCCCGTCGCCGCACGACGGATCGTCTATGCAACAATGGCAAAGCCCATATTACGGAGCACCGATACCTGGGTCTACACCTGATAGTGATTTTGCTCGCCGCAATAGTGTACGCGATGCACACCCAAACACCCAACCACCATTCTCCCCCCATGATCAAAACGGCCCCTGGGATAAACCTCGGGGAAGCTTTTCACATCCTCATCAATCTCACGATCCCAACTTTGCACACCCGCACAACACGGGAAATCAGGCTTCCACATACAATCTCGCCCAGCAGACCTTTGCCCGCCCTCCCCCTCCTCCCCATCGCCCTGTAGAGCCAAATGCCGCACCTTCTCCACCTACACAATATCCCAATTCCCCAAGAACACCTATATCGGCACATCAAATGATAAATGCAAATGGAATGCCCGTATCTCAGCCATTCCGCCAACCAAATGGGCACCAGCCACCTCTATCCGTTTCCACAGCTCCCCCAGGTCAAAACTCCGAAGCACTAGATCATCGGAGCGACTCTGTATCAAGTCATACAGGGAACTTTAACGATTCTAAACATCCATCTCCTTCGCCAGCACATCCAGTGCGCCGGATGAATGGCTCAAGAGGGAGTATTGGACATCCACTTGCTCCAACAAATGCCAATGGAGCCCAAGTAAGTTTTGCAGAAAATGGCGTCCACCGTGGTTCAGTATACAGTGGTTCAAACCGCAGTAGTAAAAGCTACGGTGCGTTGGGCGAGAATGAGACAAAAGCGCTAGGCCGGCGGGATTCTTCGCTTCAGAATGGACTGAGCAACCATTACGAGTCGTCTGGAGACGAAAGAGAAGTAAAGAGAGAAGCTAGATCTCGGTCTGGTAGTATCAACGGGAGTCCCTCAGCGAGTAGAATGGAACTTTGCGAGGGACAGAGTCCTCAGCCCCCTGGATCTGCGAGAAAAATCCCCAAACTTGAGGGATTGGAGCAACCGCTAAAAAAGAAGGGACAACCGGTCCTCGGTGACGATGGTAATGAATACTTCGAGAACGAGCCGGTACCGGATGGCGTGAAGCTACCACCGGAATGGCAGATAGGAACTGGAAAAATGACCAAAGGGCTGCTGCTGCCAAAGATGAAGGATGGAATTTCAGTAAATCCAGAATGGGGATTCACAGCTGGAGGCAAGGCCAGACAAAGATTACCACAGGCTTGTGTGAATTGTCGCCAAAAGAAAATACGATGCGTGTAAGTTTATTCCAATATCTAGGGGGATATGTGTAAGGTGTGAATGATTGACTTTATTTTTAGGGAGAGTGACTATGATGAAACAATATGTCAACATTGTATGAAGATGAGGATTACCTGTGAACGCCATATCAAGTAAGACCCCAGGTTGGCGTTTTTAGAAGCACCGAGTGGCCACTTACGTTCAATTACAGGGATGAAGAGAAGAAAAAGAAGGGCCGCGGGGATAGGACTAAGAGTGAGGGAGGCGGCCGCTCCGTCTCCATAGCTTCGGATATTGGTATAATGGACACAAAACTGATGGCACCTGTTCGGACCAATTCCAAAAAACGGAAACAATCTGAGGAGGGATTTGGTGGAAACAAGAAGGCCAACAGAAGAACTGCATCCCGAGGAGGATCTATTTGTCGAGAGCCACTAAACACAGCTTTGGCTAATGCTTCAGTACCAACTTCAATACCACAAAGTGCACCTGCCCGCACAGAGAGTAGGGTTGCGCTGTTTCCTACTATGGAGGAGAATCCCATGACTGTAGCTGCACCACTAGATATGGAGGCCCAATCAAGGATGAAATATGTGAATGAACTAAGGGAGCAACAGTACGGCCACGGATCACAGCATGGAAGCTCGATGGCTGACTCTTCACCATTATCTTCTTATGCTTCGGCATCCCCGACTACCTCAATATCTGGTTTGGTACTTGCAAATAACGGGTTTGTTGAACCTCACCAAAACTATGCATCAAGCTCAAATTCTAAGAATAGTGGCTTGAGCACTTCGACTCCTGCCACCCTTAATGGAACCCCCCCAATAGCTTCTTCAACTATTCATCATCCATTAGGCGAGGATCCAAGACACTCCGAGCTCCCAGGCCCAGTAATGCTCGAGTATCTAGTGGATGTATATTTCAAGAATGTATACTCGCAAACATATGCGTTTCTTCATCGTCCGTCGTTCTGCGAAAAAGAAGCTATGGCAAGCCATGCCCCGGTTCTACTATTTTCTATATGCGCGGTTGCAGCCCGGTTCTCCGAGCATGCTGCTTTGGAAGAAAAGTTTGCTAGACAAACTCGCAGCCTCATTATGGAGAATTATGATACCTACACAATGGAAAATATTCAGAGTATGGTCAACATGGGTCTTCATGACTTTGGAAGCAATAATGGGCAGAAAGCGTGGATTTTTGCTGGAATGGCAGTAAGAATGGGTGCAGCGATGAATCTGAACCTTGAAAAAGGTAAAAAGGATAAGTCCAAGTCTGCCATCAGTCGAGAGATCGCTAGGCGCACGTATTGGTCTTATTACCTCATGGATGTCAGTAGAGATCTTTCGTTACCATCATACACGCTAATTGTGTCAATAGAGATTCAACAGTTATGGAGTTGCTCGGCCGTTTCTAACGCAGGATCATGACTGCCACATTCAACTGCCGTGTAATCAGCCGTCGTTTACAAGCGGAGAGTTCGTAGCAACAGAGCATCTGCTTGGTCCGAATCCCTATAATCCTGGATGTGGTGACCGATATATGGGCGCAATGGCATACCTGGTGCGTATAGTTGGGATATGGGGAAATGTCCTTAAACAGATCCATCTTTCTGGCTTCGACACTTCACCAGATCCTAGAGACCCCCGGAAACCATCAGCGTCTCGAAATGAATTTGATGATTTCATCAGTAAGCTCGAGGCATGGAGAAGAAGCTTACCGCCTGGACTCCAATACTCTAACGAGAACTTGGCTGGCCAGATCAAAGTGGGAACTACTGGGGCGTTTGTAATGATGCATGTGATGTGGCATACTGCTATGGCCTATGTCCACCGTTATATCCGGACCGTTGGAATTCCAAAGGATTATATTGAGGAGAACGTTCCAAAGGGGTTTATTGTTGAAAGCATTCGGAAAGCATTTGTTCATGCTGATGCAGTCTTGCAAATAATGTACCATGTCCATGAGAAAAAGAAGGCTGCAGAGGCAGATCCCAATGCAGATCAGATCACTGTTAATGCTCCATTCCTTGGCCAAGCAATTTCCGATGCATGCAACATCACCGTTATTAGAGCTCTCGAAGTGAGAGGTGAACCAGGTGGTGCACGAGACCAAAAGCAGAGAGTTACTGTTGGACTGGAATGGCTGAAGGACCTGAAGCGGTATTGGAAGCCCGTTGAGGGCATGTACAAAAGACTGAAAAGAACATGCAAGCAAATGGAAAGAAGCATGTCGGTGCCTCCGTCGTCAAATCGGTCACAGCAGCTGGCACCCACTCCTGACTCCAGTACCGGCGATTCTGTAGCTCCACTACACCCCGGTTACCACTACCCTGTGGATCCAAATAACTACGATGCTGAGCCAACATATACCTCGGGCCCAATCAACACCAATGTGGATACCGTCCCTCTCAACAGTAACTTTACGCAGATTTCGGACTTTCTCGGGCTAGGAACGATTCCAAGTTTTTATTTTGGGGAAGCCTTCACGGGTTATTACTCACAGCATGCACTATACCACATCGCATCGGCCGAAGCTGGATTCCCTGAACTTTATAATGCGTATGAGGGCGTCGACATGGGATCTGTCAGTGCTTCTTTTGATACCGAAATGTCTGGGAATGTCCCTATTGGTCCTACTGATATCGCACCGGATATGCATTCATCTATGCATATGCAGCAGTTACCACCACCGCCTGTCACAACTGCATACGAGCCAGAGAAGGTAGCAACATCCGACGTCGACGTTCTAGAGGAGGATGGAAGCGACAATGAAGAGACATCTGGCGAATCTCCTGATAAGGACACCAATGAGTCAAAAGACATTCATGCATGTTACTTCGATCCAGTAGCGGTTCATGATGGGAAATTGCAGATTGATTCAGCATCAGAGACTTCTGACCATAGTCGGCGAACTAGCGAAGCAGTCATGAAGCACAGCAACCCTATGGATCTCTTCAACTTCATCAACCCCCAGTCTCGGCAAAGTCTGGAAGAGACCCTTCTCGGTCCGCACCCAGACGAGTTCACTGGTCTTGGTGGCGCTGCAGCGCCCGAGAGCGGCGAGATGCACAGCTCACGGGCTATTTGTCTCGACAATCAAAATGAGCCTGCGTCCAGTAGTAGTAATGGAGACGATAATGTACAGCACGGCGAACATCGAGGAGGAGGGAGAGGAGGAGGGGACGCTGGTTAATGTATCGATGTTCACAGTTTTCGATTATTTTCAAAGGGGGTATATCTAACATTTTTCTATATTTTATTTTGGGGTGGGCGCGGCGGGGACCAACTGGGGACAAACCGGAGTTTTTTGAATTACTTTCCATATACTTTTTATTTATGGTGGGCGGGTGGAGTTTTTACTTTTTGACCTATATCCATTTCGCTTTTCTTTGATACATATAGTCTACGGTTCATTACGGTTCTGGCTGGATTATTGTACGTGGGGTAGGTGGGTAAAAACTTTTTGAGCGATTTTGGTCTTTCATTTCTTTTGACATATACGAACTCCACTTTTTTCTTCTTTTTTTCAGCGAGCGAGGGATATTGCTACTACTATTTCTTTACATGGTTTTTGTAAGTGACAGCAACAGTTTTTTTTCCTTTTACTCTTTATATACCCTATTTGATTTTTTGTAGGAATGGAAGAGATCTATTGTCGTTTCATTTAGTGCGAATTTTGCGATTGAGACACTAAAATTGGCGCTGATGGGGTTATTTATTTTGTTTATGCTCAATAGCTAGCGGATGGGATGGGTGGGCGGCGGGTATATAATTATTATCAAGAGACACTTACCTTTGTCGTAATATCATGACCGCACCGTGTTGATGTTCGACAAAGCGACATCTCCGAAGAACCCGACGTCATCTGTCTCAAGCAAATATTTATCGATTGTGAGATTACCCCCTGATATCGAATTCGGCAATCACACTACGTATCGATATCTAGTAGCGAAAGGTGTCTGTCTCAGCGGCGCCTGCGGCCTTTCTCCGACTGGCTGGCGATAAATAAAGCACGTGCCACACCAGGCACTGTGCTTGTGCCACATCACACCGTGACACCGTGCCACAGGGTGAGTCACTTACCACGCGCAGCAACCTGCGAGGATGTTTTTGATACGCGAAGCGTAAGTTGTTGGTAATATGAGTGAGGGCTGCAACGGCTCTGGCGCGTAATTACATAACATCGAAGGTTAGCATATTATAACGCCTTGGATAACCGCTGATAGAGCAACTATAGACCGAGAGGGTGGGTGAAGGCGATAGCGAAGGGCGGCGGGGTACGTGTGCGGCAGGCGCAATGTTGGTCTTAATTCAATGCTTATGATAAATTTAGATAAGGTGTTATGTGTTGGGTTGGCAGAGGGCGAGTGATATATCTCCAAATTTTGCATGTGCTCGCACCACTCGTTTCCTTACTCCTTCGTGATTGTCCGATCCAGCACCGCAGCTTCAAGAAAATCTTGAATCACGAAAAAGAAATTTGGTTGGGCATGCATGGGACAACTCCAACTTGCATGGGTGAATCATAGATCGCACTCGATTAGGTTGGTTTGTGAGTTGTCTCCTGAGGCAGCATAGGGCGCGATTATGGGAGGCAACCGAGCTGGCGAGGTTGCCGTGCCACAATAAAGTCGACGGCACGATTACTATAGTATCATGTTGAACACAAACCGTGGCAAGCTGTGTTTGGTGGAAACTTGCGCGCGGGAGCAAGTTGGTTATGCGCTTAGCTGGGGCGTTAATATAGTTCCGCGCCCCCCAACAGTGCACCTGTCGCATTATAATACATGTATCAGCTTGAGGCGAGCCACTTCACTCAGCCACTCGGCCTGACTCGAGAGCCCAGGAGACCAACAAAATGCTATCAAAAATGAAACGAAACCAAATATTGTGGGACCAGACTTCAAGTCACAAAAGAACTACAGTGAGCCAGTCCGCGCTGTGCAATGAAGACGTGGAACAACCGTGAAAAGCAATTATTGCGTCGCCTTTGCCATAGGGAAGAGAAGAAACGACGGTTGCATACAAAATATGGGGCAGAAGAAAGGCTGTGTCAAGGTGAATCCTCCAGTTGTCAGGGCTAGGGATGGAGGGTTTTGACGCTAGGCTTGCAGGTTGGACATAATGTTAAACATACCGGCCTAGAATGTGGGCGATACAGACCAGTTTACCTTGGTATAAACCATTCTCTTTGCTATCTTTGAGCTTTCTTATGATAGTCTGAATTCTAGTATGTATACGGGCCGATTTCCAACAGCCACTATTCTGGAAGCTCGACTCCAACTTGCGTCTTTGAATATGCCAGGTCCAGAATGCATCAAACCCCTTACTAAGTTCAATGTGATATGTTGGAGGCTTTTTTTTTCTATACACATAATTTGGCTCAAGTGACGGCCTTCATTGATCACAGATAAAGCCCTTGCTTCAAAATTTAGAGCCGTCGCGCAGTAGACCGGATCTCACAGCAACGCCATGTTAGGTTTTGATTGAGGACCTCTATAGGATCCCCTCACGCAGTTCCTCATAACCCAAAGAGCATTGCTTTTACATAATATACATAGGCAGACATCGGCTGGCATATATAGGCAATATCCTTTCATGCCTGGTATCGAATCTATGCAAGGCAGATTCCCCCAAAGCCACTATTTGCGTCAGATAATGCCAACTTTCGAGTCATTATAGGTGCCTAGTAGCAAACAGAGACACTGCATGGCCCTGGTGGGGATAACAAACTACAGGGAAAACACCGATTGGATTTGATATGTGGGTTGCGATAACTAGGCCACTATAGAGGTTGCAGGAGCTATGGTAGAAAGTAATATCCAAAGAGGTATTATACGTAGTGATTCAAGTTGCACCAGCTCTAGTCATGTTGGATCCTTGAGCTCACGTTGCAAATCTGACGGGATGTAGCTTGAAATCCCACCAGGCCACCAACGTCTTGCACATAGGCTCCTTCTCTCACAAGCAATACAATAAGCCAACCAGTTGATCGATGGACCGAGTCACATATTTGCAAACAAGTTGACCCATATGCCTGTCCAGTGGCCGATAGGCCACCAACTGGGAACCAAAAGCGAATTATAACTCACAGTGGCACAGTGGTTATGATTAAACGCTGAGCTGGTCTAGCCTCCGTCTCATCTGCCCCATGGCCAAAATAAGAACATTATGTAAGATATTATAGATATGAGCGCGGCCGCTGCTCAGCTAGAACACTCTCTTGACAGTGCTTGCGGCTGAGAGATGCTTCATCCGAGCCGTGCACCTACTACGTTTGTCCGCTTCCGAGATTCCATCAGTGCATGCCAATGCTTGTTCTGACTCTTAATCAACTTATCAAACATACAGGACGCTGAGCTTCCCGAAACCTGAGCTTCCCGAAACCTGAGCTTCCCGAAATCGTGTGCGCAGCTGTCCAATAGACGAACCGATGCGGCAATTACTTGCTGATTGATTGGAAAGTTCGAACTTTGGGCCTATAGGTTGATCATTAGGCCAAAGAGTTGACCAATTCACCTAAGTTTGACCTTTAGAAATCTTTATTTATCGGTCGGAACACGCTTAGACTTTCATAAAACAATCAACGATCATTAGAATATTTGCTTATGTTACAAGAAAATTGTTCTGTCGTTTACCCGGCCGAGTTGCTCCGCCGCTAGCTCAGCCACCACCTCTGCGCAACTGGTCGAGACGGGCATTTTTTTATTGTCTTGAACTCCGCTGCGGTCACCACAAACCGTTTGGCTTTGTTCCTTTATGCTGGTCCTCGCAAGGCAGAGTATCTGGAATAGCCTTTTGATCGCACCAGAAGGTATATGTGACCTTACTGTGCATTATGCAAAAGTCCAACACCAGCACTCGCCGCCCCCCTCCCCCCAGTTTCATGCTTTAAACGTGCAGGCGCCAGCACCCATCTATAACATTTTGGCCTATCGAGCCTTGTATAGTTGGTTTCTTTGATCGTAGACACCATTGTACGCAGTTGTTATTACATCATAACGGAGGTCAACTTCCTTATAAAAGCCATTGCAGCCCCAGTGCTATGGGACCAGTACCACAGTTACTTTTGCACAATCACAATCACAATGAACATCTGGTCTCCCCGAGATATCATCCAGGAACTTATAACGAACTTTGGTTTTCCTGGCGTGGCAGAAGACCACTCCGGAAACCCCGACAAACGTCCATCAAATCTCATCCAGCACTTCAAAAATTCCGAAAATATTCGGATTGAATATATTCCTATAATGTACACTCGCACTCATCCCTTGAAGTTTCCCTGGCTAATTCCTCACTAGTGAAGAAGGCAGCGATATAATCCTCTTCGTCAGCGCAGGCCGCCTGCGCGGTCTTGACACCAAGAGCGTGAACCAATGGGTAAAGCTAGCAAAAGACGACAACACTAGCATAGTGCTCCATAATTACCCTGGATATGGAGGTACTTCTAGGGAGCTCACAAAATCGTGCCCCACAACACAATCGCGCATCACAAATGACTGTCTAGAACTTCTCAACCACATTCGAGAACAACCATGGGCTACTGGAAAACAGATAGTCCTGGTCGGAAATAGTATAGGTTGTGGTCCAACGATCTGGCTCGCTATCAACGCGCCCGAGGGTGCCGTTTCACGCGTAGTGCTCGTATCGCCATATACTAGTCTATATGCGGTGTTGATCCGGTGGATGACCTCTGGGGGTCTGAGCTCTGTTCAATTGGGGTGGCTAGTAGACGGCTGGTTGGGGGGGCTAACAGACGTCGTCAAGTTTCAATTCCTACAAAAACGCAAAACCGATCCGTTCCCCGCTCTGGAGATGGTAAAGAGCGATAGAATGCGCGATCTTGAGGTGTTGGTGGTACACGGCGTGGCTGATACCACCATTCCGATAAAGAATGGCAGAGAGATAGCAGCCGCATTGAAGGACTCAGGAGCCAAAGTCACGGTTTGTGAGATTCCGCATACGGGCCATAGACACACGCGCATTCTGGGAAACGATGTGATTAAGGCATTTGCGAAGGGTGAGGGACAGGGGGCTGTGAATACGGCGATCAAGAAAGTTGTAGCGGATGCAGAGGCGAAGGCCCAGGCGGCGGCGAATAGGAACAATGCGGCCCAGGTGGGTGGTGGTGTTGATACTGGGCCAGATTAGATAGAGATTTGTTTTTCACGGCGCTATGGGGATGAATGTGTTGAAACCGGGTTCCTTTGGGGGTTGGGTCTGTTGGGTGGGATAGGTTTTTGATTTTTGGTATTTTACAGCGTGCAATGGTATTTATGTAGACAGCAAAATTTCCAAGTTTTTTCTTATTAGCCGTTATGATCACAATTACAGTGTATTTCCTCTACTGTATGTCCTCTCACTCGAGTGTCACGTGCATCTGTTATTTATCATGCGAAAGTCATGCCCTCGAACATGACGTGTTATGTACGCATATGCACATGAGGCTTGTGTTGAGAATATGCATACTACTGTGGAGGACAAGTTACACAAAATAAAAGCGTGGGGATGCCTGATTAGTAGAATATTCCCCTAGCCTACCAGGCGTGCTAAATTCCAGAAATTGATCTAACGCGAATAGGTACTTGCAAGCTGGAGTTGCCAATATGGTGCTTCAGAGGATTATCAGACACTGAAGTCGTTAGAAAATCCGTTCCGATACTTAGATCTGTGGGTTTTACATTTTTTTCGCAAGCTCTTTGGGGTTTAATTCCGATCGTTGTACTTGAAAGAGTCAAGACTGCATTCAACGTCGTGGACATAAGCTTTGAGTACGAGGTGTTAACCTCGAATTGTATATTTATCCTCATGTTTACTACAACTTCCTGATCCCAAAATCTCTCAAACTTCTAGATTGACTATCCACATGACTTTTCTGCAGTCATAACTCTGCATATTGAGGTTGGGCTTGGGATACATAAGCCTACCGTGATCCATGGTTGTTCACAATGTTCTTTAGAACCCACTTTTCTATACTAGGCCTTCGACTACTGCTGTCCTTTATAGGGTGAATTACCATCAATATTTTGAGTCATTATCGTTTTACAGTTTTATCCCATTTTTCTGTAGTTTGCATACATACCTACCAGGTTTAGTGGTCTTCAGAACTTCATTTGCTCCAGAACTTGTTCTAGTCAGCCGGCGGATATTACTGGTCCGCGGACTGACCGGTTGACCGGCGGACTACCTAGGTGACCCGTGGAGTGACTGGAATCCCCCGACCAACCAGTTGACTGGTGGAGACGGTTATTCCACGGGTGGGCCAGTCAACCCACTCGAACTGGCAAATCACGTGGCCCACGGATTGTAGGTATAATGTAGCGGGCACAGACAGTCACACCCAGAGTTCGGTCAGCAGGTACAATCTTCCATAAATTTGAATCTTCGTGTTAGAAAGTGCTCAGCGCTTCCATAATTCAGCACGGTCAAGTATTTTTACGGAATTCACTGTCTAATCTTCCGTAAAATCATCCAGTCCGGTATGTAGTAAGTTACTACGCGCCGGCCGGAGTCTGGGGGTGGCGGGACTCTGGTTCGCATAGCTTAATTAATAGAACTTGGATTATACACATGAACCAGTAGCAAATTGATACAACGAAGAGTCTACAAATCCGGGTCAGAGTCCTGAGGTTGTTCACCTTCCGAACTTTCGTGTTCTCATCCTCTGTTTCTCCGTCACCCTCAGTTGCTATTTCATCGCTGCTTTCCGGAAGTCACTATGTGTGTACGTTGAAGAGACCGCCTGGTGTAAGACCCTCGTGGTTTTGAAAGTTCTTGTTATCGTTCCGACCATGACAATGAAGAGAGAAATGTACAAAAGACTCGGACTCCCTGGGCCAACTGGTTTGCCAGTTCGAGTGGGCTAACTAGTCAACCCGTGGATTACCCGTCTCCGTCAGTCAACTGGTTGGTTGGAGGATTCCAGTCACTCCACGGGTCAACCGGTCTGTCCGTGGACCAGCATTATCCGCCGGCTGACTAGAACACATCTCCTTGCTATGGCGAGGAAATTTTTCAATCAGGGGATTGTTTGCTCCATCACAGTAGTCAATCGATTAGAAGGAACACTGCCCAAAAACCACTACTGAACCAAATCATTTTGACTTTATCAGAATGCAACTTACGTAGCGGGCACTGTGTGAGTTATCAGTGCATGCCAAAGGGCCTCGGCGAATCCTATCCTCCCCGCCACCTTCGTGAGTTCCCACCGTCCAACCTCTACCTGCAAGCATTCCCTCGGCAAACCCCCAGGTATACACCTCTCAATATCCTGCAAATACCCCTCCTCAATCGTCGCCGTCGCTAACACCGCAGTGGTTCCCTGTACCCTGAGCACAATTGGCCGCCACTCTCCAATGCCCGCCACAACCGCCATCTGGGCTAGCGCAAGTATACATCCCGTCTCCTCCGCCCAAGTCCTGGATTTTCTCTCCTCCAGCATCACGCCCTTCGCCAGCCCTGTCACCCTACATGTAATAGTTGCAGCCGGCATCCACCACGTTTCCCTCCCATGGTGGTATATAGGAAACCCAGTTTCGGCATACTTCGGACCAGCTTGGTGCTCCCAATTGAAATCTACTGGGGGCTGGTCTGTTGTGAGATGATACAGCAGTGCAAGAACATAATCAGAAGCTGTGTTGATTCCTGGCTCTAGCCATGCGCCTGCAGACGCAAGGTGCGACAGCGCGTTGGTGTCCCAGGAGAGATTGTGCAAGCCCATGTGGGAGGTGCACGATAGGGCGAAGCGTAATTGACCAGGCGGGATTGAGGGGATACACGTGGGTAATTCCAGCCGCATTATTCTAGCCTTGAGGTGCAAAAGGTACCGTGAAGTCCAGAGGTGAGGTTTAAGATGATAAGCAGTCCCTGACACACATCTGGGTTTGCGATGTGTGCGGAGTAGCGGGGATATCCTCGGAAAGGTAGTCACGGGATCTTGGACGTCTTCATCTTGTCTGTACATGGTGAGCTAGACGCTGGGGAGGGTATGGAGTTCATAGCTTACTGGAGGTATAACTCATCTTTAGTCGCCATTAATGGACTATGGCCAAAGAATCACGGTGTGAAGAGAGTTGGGGATGGGTTACCCTTCCAAAGTTGGAACCAGCTTGCCCATAGCTCTAGTTGAGCTCAGACGGAACTCGTGTGAACCTAAACTACTAAGTTAGGCTATGACCATAGCTGGCAGAGAAGCTTAAGTTTCCTAACAACTTGCTTCAAGGGCTTGAGGTGAAAGTGTATTTCTATTAAAGCATGTTCAAAATTGAACTATTTTACTCCGTCCCTCAGGAGACCAACAAAACTCCTTCAACAATGAAAGGAAACTAAAGATCGTGGGGCTATACTTTAAGTGACAAAAAAAATAAAAGTGGCCTAGTTCTCGCTGTGCAACTACGATGTGGAGTCACTGGGAAAAGCATTTTGGCAGTTGTCCAGTGTTGACATCCCACGATTTGGTATGGAACCCCCGCTTGGTGAACACACCGACACATTGTGGACTCCTTCATGATGAGACCCTATAACACACTTTAGCTTCCTATTGCTGGTCAAACAGGAACGAGATACCGATTTCTACAAGTACTTCTATTTTTTAAAAAATGTTGAGATACATAATTTTATAGGTTCTATAAATAGAGCTACGTGAACGGTGCACTTGCTGTAATGTTTCACAGGTTTCGGTTGTCTATTGCGTCAACCTCACTTAGCTTATCTAATATTGGCTGCATTGTGCTCAATGCTTACTAAGTAAGTACATGTATCTAGGATGTGAGTTTCACACAAAAGCTTGTCAACTTCTCAAAAACCTCTCCAACCTATATTCCCCAGGCCTTTTTCGGATGACGGACGCTTTGGATAAACTCCGGTTGATCCAAGCTTGACACATGGTTTCGACAAAGATCGAAAGGACTTCACTCTCTCAGAGTCTCTTCTAGTTTCAACTGTGCTACATGCAGAACGCCGTTTGTTAATGCTACAAAGGAATTTTTCTGTCGTATCCCATCAAATTTGAAAGCCTGAAAGAAATAATAATGGGGGTATGTACTTTGGGGTAAGCATGGTCATGGTCCTCATGGCGGTTGTGAGACTACTTGATCGCCAATATACATTAGTTAGCCCTACAAATGACGAAATTCACCTTGAATTTTTGTGGGACATACATTTTAACAATCACAGCCTTATATATAGCCTTTTGTCGAGCTATATTTCGAATGTTTAGATCGAATATGGGCGACAGAACTACTGGAAATCGGACAGGCCTCTGGGATTCAACCGCATGATCACGTATAGAATTCTTAAGCAAGAACACGAACATACATTTGTTTCAAACTTCATTCGTAAGCTTGTTGTCTCCATTCATTACGGTCATCATGCATTAAAACTAACAAAATACTCGCTCATCAAGAAACTCCAACTCCGTGCTTCAATGATCAGACAATATTGCAACATCACGTTGCAAGCCCAAAAATGCTCTCCTTCCACTGCAGCTCACTTAGCAGTTTTTACTGGACCTGCACTTCTGATAACGGCGTGGTATCTGCCGAAGACTGAGCGACTGACACTTCATTTATATCTTGGGGTCTTTCTAGAATAATCCTCTTCTTCCTCCGCGTTGGCATAAACCTTTTGCCTACCCAGTTGATTTGCTTTCTCTCCAGGTTGATAATCGTGCAGATCAGGTGGTAGATAAACAGCACCACAAATATCAATGCCATGGCTGCAGTCGTGGCCGCAAGGACCATGATGCTCGCGACACTGAACCAGTAGCTCGAATCCGCAAATGCGCCGGTCACGCGGTTGGTGCTTAGCACGACCTGCATTGCCGCTAGGATCACGCTCAAGTACACCACTACCAGCAACAGCCAAGCAAAGTTCTTGCTGAAGAACTGATCGTAGGTGACATAGACACTGTGGTAGTGGTCCCCCCAGTACAGGTAGCGGCGGATGTGGTTCAGACGCCCTAGACGCAACTCGCCATAAATATAGCGCTTATCGACCATGGAGTCTTTAATGTCAATCTCGTCCGCCAACGCGCTCCACTGCTCCCATTTGAGCTTGTCGGGCAGTAACCGCAGCTCGTCGGCTATCTTGAAGTCCAGCGGCGTTCGGATCAGCCGCGTGTAGCTGCGCAAGAAGCCCAGCGCCAGCCCATGCACCTTGGGATCTTTGCACAGCTCGGCTTTGAAGAAATCGTAGTTCAACAGCCAGGCCGGCAGCGGCTTGAGGTAGATTTGGCCGCTTCTCTCAACCCACACCAAGTGCAGCGAGGGGTCCTCGGTCGGATATATCTCCCGTCGCATCATGCGCTGGTGGTGGAGTGAGCGCTGCGTCCCCGGCCGACCAGCCCACCAGAGGTGTGGGTTCATGTCGTCGAGCTTCCGCACGTCGAAGTTGTATTGGATGTAGCGTGTCAACCGGTCGTTCTGGCCCGCATCGGCGGCATTGACTGCGCCCCCGCCTTTGCCCCGCTGCTTCGGCAGACCGAATGTGCCGCGTTCGTGGTAGGAACTTGGCGGAGGGATGATGGGATGGCCTGGGATCTTGGATGGCGGGATGCGGGACCGGACTCTGCTGCCATGCGTGCACTCGACTCCGCTAGCATGCGGGCACTCGGAGTAACCGACAGCTTCGGAGGAAACCGACGCGGAGGAACTCGACGCGGAGGAGACTGATAAATTGTCGGCCTCTGGGGCTTCAACGTGTGTAGTCGTTATCCCCGACGCATTTACAGAAGTGTTGGAAGCGAACACATGCGGGGGGAACGACACGCAAGCCGGAAAGGGAACGCTCAGCTCGCCACTCTGCTGTTTCTCGTCGAAGCCGGTATTGATGGGACGCAGCGTATGCGACTGGTACGGCATGGTGTTGCTGCAATTTCGATTCTATTGCAGAGCTGTCGACAATCGAAGAGGAGTCGGTATGTATATACTCCAGCACCTAGCTACAGGAGCAGGTTTTGGGCGATTATCCCTGCGGCTGCATTGCACTACAGAATTCTTTGAAACAGTTGGATGGGTTTCCAAGGTGCATGCAGCCATACACCGCCGCGACAGCACAGGGCGGCTATCATGGTCGCTAGAGCTAGAGCAACAGGAGTTTGGAGGCCATTTTCATTATCTGTTGAAGCTGTGGTCCTGGATTTTGTGATTGCGAACAGACTCGATAATGCCTTCTGGCAGGAAATACTGTAGGTAGGCGAATTGTGAGGCAGTCAGGCGCAGTCGGGTGTTCAACTCCTCTCAACGCAACCATCGTTTAAGCGACGCTGGAGAATCCATAGGGGCGCTTACTGGGTATATATGAGACTAACGACATCTGCGCGGCAGTGCAGTAATAGTGGGGCTACAAATAGACAACTTAGTGTCCTGACTATCAGAGACATTCTTGGGGGTAGCCTACTGCACAGGTATGGCACAGGACGATGGCCGCCCCGGCGCAAGCTAATACCTTCCGTTTGAATGAGGCTGTTCTACAAACAAAACATTCGCAGCGCCTGGATCATAGAGCAGACCAAGGAATTTATAACTACCCTGTGGGTTCCTGGGAGCTCAAAGGAGGGATTCTCTCCATCTATTGACCGATTCCATGCAAAAAAAGGCTGGTTGCTTTATGTAACCTATCACGTCTAATTTCTCCATCAAAACAGCAACGTTGATCGATAATGATTCATAAGGTTGCGGGGGTTTGCAGACCATCACACCGTAGGGATTACTATTCTATGGGGAAAAACGCTCAAAGAGGTTGCCTAGGTGCCTAGGTGTTCGCGATTTACTCGCACATAATAGATGGATACTATGTGGTCTAAGCCATGTGCGATCCCACCATTACCAGTAGTATTTCAGCTTCCAAAAAAGCAGCCCTATCCACTGCTATGATGGAAAAAATGCACACAGCTGCAAAAGGACATAATAACAAAAAGAACGCACGAGACGTATGCTGATTGGCGGGTGTTCTGCATCTGGGATTTGGCGGGTTATCGCCAGAAAGCAAACGCCTTGGGCTGAAATCTAGGATTCTTCAGTGGAACGGCAATAATACTCGTGTGTAGAGTACATGGATAGCATGGCTGGAGGGCAACTCTACGGCTGAATATCTGCCGGCCAATAGAGCAGGTACCCAGGTATCTCGACGTGTAACAGACCCCGCACCAGCTCGAGGGAGCCCCAATATCTACGATGATATAACCGCCGCGTGTCTCCGTATGAACCAACGCCCTCCGCCACCGCTACCATGCCAGCTCCAATAACCTACCGTATAAGCACACTCCCCGCGTCCACTACCGCTGCGGCGCTGCAGTCGGCGCTCAGCGCGCTGACGGGACCGGCGCACACGGCGCACATCGACGTCCTCGCGCCGTCGCCGCTGACGCGCACGCAGCTCGTGGCACTAGTCCGCTTCTCGCCGACCGAGCCGCCGCTCCTAGCGCGCCTGCACCGCAAGGCCAACCCCCGCGCCCCGTACCTCGCCTTCAACTCCTCCTGCGGGCCGCTGCACATCGACAGCTCCTTCCTGGGCCTCACGCCGCTGACTAACGCGCCCGCCTCCGCCACGTCGGTGGACCTCATCGTCCTCCACGGCCTCGACGGCCACCCCTTCGGCTCGTTCCGCACCAAAGATCCCCCCTACCCGCACTGGCTCCGCGACTGGCTCCCGCGCGACGTCCCGCACATCCGCGCCCTCGCCTTCGGCTACAACAGCGACCTGACGACCACCGGCGCGCACGAACTCCTTGACTACGCGCACGCCCTCCTCGCGGAGCTCCGCCTCCTCAACCCCCTGCGCCCGCTCCTCTTCCTCGGCCACAGCTTCGGCGGCCTCGTCGCCGCACATGCGCTGGTCCTCTCCGAAGCCGCCGACGAAGACCCCGCGACCAACGCCATCTACAAAGCCACACGGGGCATCCTCTTCTTCGGCACCCCGCACCGCGGCCTACTCACCGCCGACATAATGGCCATGGTCGAGCCCGCCACACAGGCCGAGCGCGCCGCGCTCGTGCGCGGGATCGAGCAAGGCTCCCGGAAGCTCCGCGCCCAACTAGTCCAGTTCGGATACTTCGCCGACGGGTTCGCGCTGGTCGCGAGCTTCTACGAGACGCTGCCGACGCTCGGGCTGGTGAAGGACGCGGACGGGGGATGGAAGAGGGGCGGCGCGGAGAGGGTTGTGCTCCGGCGCGGAGAGGCGATGGTGAACCAGCCCGGCGTAAACGAGACGCTGGTGCCGGTTGAGGCGGATCATTCCGCGATTGTCAAGTTTACGAGTCGCGCGGATCCGACGTATCGCACTGTTGTGCGCATGTTGGGGGACGTTGTGGCACAGGTTGAGAGGGGGGGGTGAGGCTGCTGGCGGCACGGGGGGGTTGGGGCAGGGAGGCGGGAATGGCGGGAATGGCGGGGGGGGGGAGGGATGGGGGAGGGATGAGGGAGGGGCTGGGTGGCACTGTATTAAGGAATAGCTTTGGGTGTTTCAGTGCATCTAACAGGCTTGTGTTTACTTCTATTATTACTCTATAAACGACACTGTCCAGTTGATTCCGACCAGGCTACATCTGGACGGCCCACGAACCGTAGACTGCACCATAGAACCGGTGAATCACTGCAGCACTCCCAAAATGCACTGGTATCAATCAATATCCGCCGCCCTCTATCTACTCTACTAACACACATCGCCGCACACCACACCGCTCCAAAGGTCCCAATATTACAAACAAAAAATAACTCCATATCCCAAACCCACGAAAGAAACACCGCTCCTAAACCTACTCCTCAACCCCCAACGTCTCCAACACCCCATCCCACGCCTCAGGCTCGCGGATCTCCACCGTGCGCCCCGGCCCCATCCCTCCAAGCTCCCCATGCTTCTTCGGCCACTTGACAAAATCGACGCGCGCCCCCCACGCACCCTCCCTCTTCGCGGCTTGACTCTTCGGCCGCGCCGCCGCAGCGCCATACGCAGTATCCCGATGCGCCGCCATGCGTGCGAGCAGATCATCCTTCCAGCCGCGCACCGCCTCATACCGCTCCCGCTGCCGCTCCAAGTTCCAGCGCACGCTCTGCGCGGCGGGCCGCCACTTCATGCGGTCCTCGGGCAGCGCCGCGAGGTCGACCACGCGCTCCTCGGCGACCAGGCGGCGCAGCTCGCCGAACACGTCGCGGGTTTCCTTCGCCAGGTCGGCCTCGGCGTCGCGCGCGTCGGACGCGGGCGTGAGGAGCGGCGCTTGGAGCCATGAGTTGGCTGTCAGCAGGTCTTCGTAGCGCAGCGACGCGTTTTCGGCGCGGAAGTGCGCGACCGCGCCGCGGAGCGCGGTGATCTCGCGCTTGAGGCTGGTGACTTCGCGGGCGGTGGCGACGGCGCGTTCTTGGCCTGCGCGGTCCGTCTCGCCCACCGCGCGCTTGTCTTCGGCCGCCTTCTTGAGCTTGGCGACTTCCGACTCGAGCGTTTGGATTTCTTCGTTGAGGTTCTCGACGGCCTCGGCGAAGTCCTTTTCGCGCGCGGTGCCGGCGGTGAGCAGCCCCTCGAGCTCCTCGATGCGCGAGGTTTGCTTGGTGACGTTGCGCATGCGCGATTCGAGCAGCTCGATCTTGACTGTGTGCTCCTCGAGCGCTTTGTCGCGGATGCGGACTTGTGTGGCGCGCTCAATGATGTCGTCGCGCAGCCGCCGGAGCTCTTCTTCCGTGTCGACGTTGACGATCTTGGTGGATTTGAGTTCTTGGGCGCGGACGATCCAGGGGGCGGGGGCACGCTCAAATTCGGCGGTCATGTCGACATCTGCAGCAGTGCTGCCGAGCTCGACGAGGTTGTTGGTGAGGTTGCGGAGGTCCTTGGAGAGGGCGCCAAAGATGTCGGATTCAGACGTCTGGAGGACTTTCTCAGTACACCTAGACATGGTGCTCTGTAGCTGGGCCCATGAAGGCTCCTTCCTTTCGGAATCGTCGGTGCTTTGCTCGTAGAGAAGATTGTAAACTTCTTCCCCGACCGCACGGGTGTAGTCAGCCATCTTCTTGGTAGCCTCCTCGCATTCCACAAACTGTTCCTGTTTATCCAGTGTGAGTGATAAACCACGCTGGCGGAAATCGTCAACTGCACGTAGTATCTTTGACACGATGACCTTAGCACCACGCGAATGTGAAATGACATTGTCAGTTTTCCGGACAAAGTTTGCCGAGGCTTCCTCATCATCGGTTTCTGCAGGTAGCTTTGCCTGAACCATGCTGCGAACATGAGATATAGCTGCTGCGGTTGATTCCATATAGGTCTGCATAAGCAGTGTACGCATGTGGAGATCGCTGGCAAACCCTTCAAGATCGGTCTTGAGGTGGATCTCGCCCAGATGTGTCATTAGTGCAATTGTACGTTGTAGTTCAGCTGCGCATTGTTTCTCCTTGAGCTCGTCACGACGCAGTCCCTCGATCCAGCCATTGAGTGCTCGTTCCACAGGATCAAGCTCATATAGCGCCCCTTGGAAACGAGAGAATTGGCTAGTTGAACATGATGTGATGCAATTGACGAAGCGATCGCACATAGCTGAGACCCAGGTGAGCTTGTCCAAAACATCGCAGGCAGCCATGACAGAATCCTCGTCGCCGGTTTGAAGGTTGCCACCCTGTGCGGACAGACGCTCTTTCACAAAGGTCTGCAAGAGCTGGGCCTTGAAAGCCACCCTCTTAAACCGAAGAAGGGCAAGAACCGAGTCTCTGTCGGTGTGGAAGGATTCTGGCAAGAACATTTGGACGATGGACAGCTGTTCCATTGCTTCTTCGGCCTCCAAGCGTCTCAGTTCAAGATCAATCGTCTTGTTCTGCGCTTTTGCGGCTGTGATCTGCAGCTTCATATTGATATCCATCATCGATCGTGACCTTTGCGTCAACTCCTCAGCCTCTGTTTCGGTGATTTGTTGAGAGGCTCTCATATCCTCAAGATCGCTCTGAAGATTAACTACCAAGTCCCTGAACCGGGTGATAGTGTATTCGGCTTCCTCGTTACTGGCATCTAGTTGTTGTATGCGCTTAGTTTGCTCAGCAATAACCAGATCCCGGTAGTCCAACTCTTCCTGCATCTGCTTCTCGGTTTCCACATGGTTAATCTCCAGCTCATCGCTAACTTCTTTGAGACTCTCGAGATCTTCAACAGTGGCACGAAGTTCATCAAGCTGTTCGCCCATGTTCATGTTTCTTTCAGTAAGCTCCTCCAACATCTCTTCCGCGCCTAGAGCAGTCTCCAGTTGTTGACGAAGGTCGTCGATGGCAGAGTCTGCAGCAATAAGCTTCTCTTTGGTGAGTTCGTATTCATCCTTATACTTTTGAAGGTCGTTATTGTCTTCTTCCAGGCTGCGCACGTTGTCTCGAAGTTCATCCTCTGTCTGACTGGTAATCTCTCTCAACCTGAGTAATGCGTCCTTCAATCGTTCGTTCTGTTTCTCAAGTTGAATCCACCCAGCACCAGTTTTCTCTCCCGGTGTCATCCCCTGTCCAAGCTCTTCGTTCTCCTCCCTCAATATCTCACATTCCATCTGATACTCCTCAAGCTTTGCCCTCACAGCATCGAGCTCTGCCTTGTATGCCTCAGCCTGCTCCTCAGCCATTTCACGGTCCAAAGTGGCCATCTCCACAATCGTCTCATGGTCGGCTTTGATGTTCTCTAATTCCTCACTCTCCGTTTCCATGTTTTTCAGCTGTTTGCGAAGATCCATAAGCTCCTGTTGTTGCGGCTGGTATTTAGCCTGCAGTTTCTGTATGATACCCTCGTATTTGATCTTTTCATCAGAGACACGCTCCAACGTCTTCAGCTTTTCACGGTCATCTTGTCGTTTCTTTTCCAAGATTTTAATCTTGCTCTTCAAATCATCAATCTCCCTCTGTGAAGCTGCAAGTTCAGCATGTTCCTTAGTAGCACCGCCCCTCTGTGCGACTGTTGCAGCTCTGCTAGGAGATGTTGCAGTACTGGTTGCTCTGCTACTTGCAGCTGAACCGCCAGGAGCTAATGAGTCTCGTCGCCCTGATCCTCTGCCACTTGGCGATGTATTCCCGGACACGGTATCTGTTCTCGCCCTTCTAACCGCCGATCCTTCTGGTGAGCTCCGTTCAGATCCACTTTGGCTGGATGCCTTCCGCTGTAAAGCACCAACACCGCCAGCTGATGGCTTCAGACTGAGCCTGTTTGCAGCAGTCACGGCGGCCACAACACTTCTTGCACTTGGACCACCACTTGGATTCGATGTCACAGAGGGGTTGCGAGATAAGGGTGGAGCACCACTGATGGATTGCCGTTTGGTTGCAGTCGGCGTAGTTTTCGGTGGTTGCGGCGGTGGGCCCATCGATCCAGGTCTGCCACCAGGTGCAGGTCGCAGTTGTGTTTTTGGATTGATGGTAGGCGTAGTCGTTCGAGGTGTGCTCGGACCAGCAGAAGACGTAGGGGTTATCAAACCCTTTGTTGGTGATGCAGGTGGTTTCGTCGGAGACTAACATCATGTCCCGTCAGTTTCTTTGTCCTTCCCTCATCCTCTTAATTAATTGGCACATACTCGAAGCGTCATTGATCTATTCCCTCGGACGGCTCCTGGCGGTGGTGTCGGGCTGTCCATGCTCATCCTGTTGGTAATCCCAGCTGCTCTTGAGCTCGCTCTCTGCTGGCTCGGAGCTGGAGGTGGAGGTGGTGCTCGCGCGGGCCGCTCAATCATCCTCGCGACTTTAGGCCTGACGAACATACCATAATTGTGTCGACATGTGAAATATTGAACTCCTTGAACTGTGCCGTCATTCTTGCCCGAGGGCATGTCCAATTCAACACCCATCCAGTCCCCCTCCATGAAATGTGTTTGACCGAGAAATCGGACAGTGGCACGCTGGCCCGAAACATCGACATGATCACCGATCAAGAAGTCGGCGAGAGTCGGTTCGGCCGCCATTGTGCGTGGTTTGGGTGGTCGATAGAAGGTGGTAACTGGAGATGGGTGTGATCCTTGACAGAGGTGTTTCCCTGAACACGGACCCCAATTGTTTACGCGTTGGGTTTAGCCGAGCACGTGACTCTGGTAGATTGACTATCGATATTTCATTCATGTATTTTGTCTACATATCAAAAAGCAACCCGAATAATAATAAAGAAAGCAGAACCCCCAGAACTAAGAGGAACCCCCCAACGCATAGTAGAAATAATACTCCATCATATCCCACCTAATTAGAGCTACGTAAATATCAACAACTAAGAAAGATCAACTTCACCCGTTTCCTCTTGAACAGCTGGTTGCATGACTATAACAATAGGGTCAGCGCTTAATCTCTACTAGAATCATTCGGGGTAAAAACTCACCACTCTTGATTCTCAACAGTAGCTCAGTCTTCCACTTGTCCAAAGTGTTGACCTGGTTGTAGTTGAATAGATGATCTGAAAACATCTCCTCATTCTGCTCCTCTACTGCCTGGAGAAGATTTTGCAACAAAAAATGTTCCCGCATGCCTTGTGTTAGATATCCCCTCTCATCGTACTCGGCAAGCTTCTTCCGCGTATCGATTAAGTCCTGTATTTGCCCACAATCAGTAAGGCATCCACACAGATTATGTATTACCAGCGCTATTACTCACGCCGTTACAAAGACTGCAAATTCCCGCATTTAACATATATCCCGGTGCCTGGAATCTCTTCACAGTGTCGGGTAGCAGCTCCACGCCCTGTTCAAACATGTGGATCGCTTCCATGTATTCTTTGTCAAGCGCCAAAAGCTCTGCACACTGAATGTACATCTTGCTTGCCAAACTAGGAGCACGATTCCCCTTGTACCGCTCCGCTGCTTCACGGTATTCCCGGACAGCGGACTTGTTGTCGCCCAGCTTGTTCTGGTACAGGGCGCCAAGATCTTTCTTGTAGTCGGCCACACGTCGGAAGTTTCCACGGATGGTAAACTGCTGGATCGCGGGACCAATAATACGGACAGCTGTGGATGGATCGGCACCGTCATCGTAGCAGCGGAACGCCTCAACAAGGGACATCGCAGCATCATCAGGCTCGTTGATCTTGTTCTGGAGAGCTGCAGCTTTCTCGAAAGTCCTTGCGGCTTCTATGTCTATAGTGTGCGACTTCTTAGAATGGGGGGGTAGCAAGAGCGGAGAGCAGTAATACACATGTTCTGGGCTTTGAACGAGTTGGCAGCAGCGGTGTAGAGATCGGCCGCCTGCTCAAGCTTATCTGTTTTTCCAGCTCCGAACAAGCCGCTCAAAGAGAAACCGCCTTCTGCCGATGCAGCGGCTTTGTCGGCCTATTGTAGCGGGGGTTGTCAACTATTGCTGTACCGCATTACAGCTCTTCAGTCTACGAACCTGTGCAAGCAGTGATCTTGGATCGTTCATAGTGTCTGTGGAAGCGAAATGTACAGTACTGTGGGAAAAGAAGCTTAGAGGGGATGTTTATCGGCTTAGAAAGAGGAGCTCACGATGTTTTGAAACGTTGCTCGATGGCCGTGGCTCAGGTCCCACCAGAGTGCAGCTGAGCCCCCGCATTGGCGTCAGCGTCGCCAGCTTCTTATCTAATCTGATCATCCCAATCTTTAACCCCAACTTTCGCTTGAATGTTTTCCATGCTCCCGCGATCACAATAATCATGATCCGGCTACGACCACTTTTACATCGGCGGTTCACTTCCAGTAAAGTAGCTAATATAGACGTTTCTCGTATTCCGGAACTTCTCTCAAATCCCACCTGGTCCGTTAGCTCGCTCCTCCCCTCCGAAGGGTCTACCGAACCCGCTGAAATCACACCAGCAACCCTACACCACCTTCTACGGCTCTCTGCGCTCCCTCCACCGGCGACCCCTGAAAAAGAGAAGGAGCTCCTTGCAGCGCTACATAATCATCTACATTTCGTACGTGCTATACAAGAGGTAGACACAGAAGGTGTAGAGCCATTATCCAGGATCGGTGATGAGGTAGAGCCGGTGCAGATACGGCTAGAAGAAGTGATGGGCGAGACAGAGAGGGAGCCAATGCTGGACTGGAACCCTATGGATCTTGCTAGCAAGAAGGTGGGAGAGTTTTATGTGGTTGATGCAAAGAATGGAGATGAGATGGAGCCAGTAGAGGCAGAAACAAAGAGCCAAGAGAAGGAGACATGACGATACAAGAGTACGCGACGGAAATGTATCATAATACAGCGAACGCAACATGTCGACGCTTTTATGAAAGCCATCTAAGTCGGCCTTAACTACAATGCTTGTTGAGATCGAATTATGGATAAGCGGGCATTTTTAACGAATCGCCCATGGCCGTTGATGAGGCAAATTTATGTTTGATCACTCGAACCAATTATCCTCAACTATGACTACTCTAAAGAGTTTGCATGGAATAAGCGCGATTGGGTAGGTACACTTAATCTATTCTCTTGTAAAGCATCAAGTAGAAAAGACAAAAAAGATTACTATCCTTGCATATTATGTGATTATCCTCTCAGGATATTATGTCGGCTTTCCAGAATACTACACAAGTTTCGTTGTAGAGTGTGGTGCCTGGTAACAAATCGCACAAGTGGAGGTCGTGTGCTACAGCATGATCCAAGCAGTATCGTTGAATGATATCCAGCTGGAGCTTTGCTTAAACCCGGAAATTCAAATAACAGGGGTACTAATACATGCATGTGTGGACGATAGTAGGAGTAAAGACTGTGTGGAGTTCGTCTCTCCCATCCGACATTATAATTTTTCCCCAAACTTAATTCATTCACTAGCCCAATATTTTTTTCATGTGATCCTCTAGGATTTCTGCCGTTGAATCTATGGATCGCGGTAGAATGCAAAGTAAGGTTTTGGCTACAGAACCCGGTCTTGCGTTGTGCATGTAGCTGGTCATGATAGAAATATAGACTGAGGGACATGTACGTGTAACGTAACATCCATATGCTGTTTCTCATTACAGAGAGGTCCGGATTTTCACTCCTGATGGGTATAGATGTGAGCAAATCGAGCACCGAGGTGAGACATTATCACGTATGCAGGTTAAACTCTGTAGAGTGGTGGCGTTAATAATTATCCATGGCCTGACGGGGGTGCTTGCACATGCGCGGTTTGCGCGATTCGATATATCTCGAGCGGTGTGCGTACACACGTACGATGCAGGCAACGTGGGCAAGCCTTCCTAGTCAGTCAAGATAACAGTCGTTTGTCTCTCTGATTTGGATGCTGGTCACCTGAATTGTGACATGACTTATCGGCCCTCTTAAGCTTAATTGTGACCTTGTCCGGACTCCGGTCCCGGCCCTATCAACCGGTGTACGGATGTGGCTTGCTAGACGGTGGGGATCAGGCATTTGCTTTTATATGCTGATCGACTGTTTTTGTAAATGTGGGGGCCAATTCCGCAATAGGTATGCGTCCCACGATTGGTTTTAGTTGGTGATGAAGCCACATACAGTTGTGCAAGGTACTTCCAAAATTATGGGATGATCAACTGCACTCATGGTGTTGAGGTATTGTCAAAGTGGTGCTAAGGGAAGATGAAGAGTGGAAGAGGAAAATATGTAGGGTTTATGTGACAATGTTATTCAGATTCTTCATGATTATCACTACGCTTCACCCTGGAATACCCATATGAAGCAGTTATAAATCATATAGACAAGCATATAGACAGAGTAAACACTATGTTTGCTAACATAAATTATATACAAAAAAAACGCAAAAGCGCTATGAAGAAATCTAGCATGTATGCTCCAAAACTCCGAACTCGTCTATTCTACGCATCACGGTGCGCTGTCGTAAGAATTTGTCTCGCCGCCGGCCAAATGCATAGCAAGGCCTTTCATCCTCCTATCTACAAGATCGTCTTCGCTACCCAGGCTAACAACGCTTCCACTACGTTTGCCCCTTCCTTTCATTGTCCCAGCCCTAGCTTTTCCTCGCCCTCTGCCGTGTGACTTGCCTGCAGATAGCGATTTACCATTCTTCCCTATTCCACCTCCAATTTCTATGGGTTTCTCTTCTTCACTAGTGTATGCAGTTGTATAGCCAGATTGTGCGGCACTCATGGTTTCTCCGAAGTAATCCTCATGCTCAACAGCAGGGGTGTTGGGTTTGTCTTCTAATATCTGGTTGATCCAAGTTGCACACTTTTTCATCTCGCGATTTGCCTGAGGAAACAGGCTAGCCATCATTAAGAACCCGTGCGAGATACCCTGGATTAAACTGACTTCCACATTGTCGTCTACATCCTCCAATATTTCCAATCCTAATTCCTTCCGGTGGCGCCTGACGGCAGCTTTAGCTGCTCTTATGCGGCCGGCAAAGATCACAGTATCATCCACCAATGGATCTCGCTCGCCGGTGAGAAAGTAGGTTTTGGGAAATCTTGCAAGGAGAGACTCGGGCGCCACAATGGGGGACAGGAAGAAGTCAGTCTGGAAGTCTGGGCGATTATGTGGACCAATATAGAGAATAACCATAGCCCTCATCATCTCCGGTGTAAGAACTCTGTCGTTGAAGTAACTCAAACGTGAACTCACGGCTAGCCTTGTGCTAAACTCCTTCTTCTCCAAGGGGTCTTGTATTGATGTATCCTCGATTGGGTTCTTACTGGGGTTCCTGCTCATCTCATCCTCGGAAACAGATTCAGAAGACACATGCCGACTGGAGTCCAACCCGGAAGTCTTCTCATAATACTCACTCTTTCGGCGAACTACATTTTTATTTGTCTCTAGAGTTTCGCGCTGACGAATTAGTCGCATTTGCTCTTCAGACATCCAAGAGGACATATTCAGATCTAAGCTCGGATAAATCAAAATCAATCCTTCTGGGAGAGGAAGTCCCTTCCATCCAGCTTCCATGAGATGGCCAGTAGAGGATGTTGAAGTAGAATTGAGTATCATAAGAGTGACACCAGCGGCGTAGTTACCCCCTGCCGAATCTCCAGTGAGGGCAATCTTTGGCAGAAAATCTCCCGAGAGCCCGACACAACGTCCCCGAGTATAAACAATGGAATGATATACGTCATAACACTCATTCAAGGCGTACGGATACGGATGTTCTGGCGCTTTCTTGTAATCAATAGATATTACCGGGACACCAGGACAAAGACGAGACCACGTGAGCAGTTTGTCATCGTGATGGCGAGGTGACATAGCGACATAACCGCCACCAGGAATGTCCAGGACAACCTTTGTACAAGAGAGAAGTTGTTCCCGGGTTCCTTCATAGTAAAGCCAAGCATTTACTGGAGTTTTATAAACAGACTCCTTAGGCCTGGGTATACGAAGCGGTCTAGGAGCGAATTTATTGGGGGATGGATTTAGAACAAGCGATAAGAACCGAAGGTAGGGAGTTGTCTGCTTATCCCAAGCCACGCGCAAGTGTTCAACAGTCAGAGTAGCTCGGATTCTGCGCACCTGATGATACTGTTAGTAAAAGCATCATGTGAGACGTGTTTGGTTACCTTTTCATCTGCGCGTTCAGCGGCAAACAGATAATACACACTGAAGATCATACTACAGATATCCCTCAACCATTTTCGCTTTATTCTCATCGCTGTCCAGAAGCCAGCATCCAAAGCTGTCAATATCCATGTTGCGCGGAAATAACTTCTTGTGTAAAGCCCTGCAAGAGGTTCTGGGGATTCAAGATTGAATAATTTCGCAAAATTCCGTGCAACATAAAGATAAAGTAGCGTTAATGTTACCATTTGAAAGGCGGTTAAACGTTTAGAAAAGGTCCTTGAAAGTCTTCGAAGGAACGGTATGGGTGGTCCATTTGAATTGCCTTTTACAAGATACGTCGACCAGAATAATAGGACAGCGAGAACCTGTATCTTGCGGAATTGCAATGAGGGACGCCCCAGAACATGGTCTTAATAAGATGAAGAATCGTCAGCATGTTTAAAACCTTAAGAGAAAGCAAAAGCCAAATGCTGGTTTACCTATCATTTGGGACCAGAGAAAAGGCAAAGAAAAGTTTAAAGCACCGAGGATGTGGAATAAATAGAACCGTGGAACTGAATATATTGTATTTCAAGAAGCGCTTCAAGTTCTAAAAACATGTAGAAAAACAGTAGAGTTTTGGGGGCTACAATGTATATACTGTACAGTCTGCCCGGAAATCAACGGCGTAGTAATATCTGGGGAAGTGGGGGAGGTGGTCTTGCTGGCCATTCAAATTGATTTACATGTGAATATCACCCGCGTCATCATTTGAGGCTGTTGTTAGACTGTCACATGCTTCATCACTGTGGTGGACCCTGCAGCACTACGTAAACACAAGCGGTTGTTTTCATTCAGCCGCCTTCCGGTCTCCGGAACATAGAAGCTCACTCGCATTATGTAAGACTTTGTTGCAATAAACAGTTGAAAATGTGTTGTTTTTAATAGTAATGTCCTCTGTAGTTATTATAGACACTTCGCTAATAATATAATATAGCTTCTTACATTGATGTTTTTGGGGCTGTGTTAATTAATCTAGTCACGGGACTTTAATTCCGTCGCGTCCTCGACGCGTTGGGCGCTACACGTCCCACCTTTACTTTTTGCCCTCCAAGTCACCCTACATACTATAGATCACCAGTCGACTCACTTACACCACGGCACATCCACCGTGGGATGTAATGACCAATTGGAAGGAGCTCGGCTATGTGCCAGCATCAGATGGAGAGGAGTCTGATGGCGAGATTTCAACTCAAGAGGACCTGGGTGTCGGTATCGGTATCGAAGCACCACCCGACGGTGTAGAGCGCATGGACATCGATGAAATCTCGGGGGAACAAAAACGAAAAGTTGTCGAAAATGATAAAATCCGACAGGATAGCCGGACGCCAGACTACGTTCATCAAGCGGATGTGGACAAAGACAATGAGAGAGTGAATTTACAGGTGATATTTCAGCAGTTTTGCGCAATCGTGTTCTAAATAGCTCGTAGGATCCGAGTAGTCCGATCGGTACTAATATTCAGCAAGACCAAAAAACTCCAACCCGATTTTTATCACCGGACCCGATTACGGGTGAATTACAGCCAGTAGAGACTTCACCAATTGAACCCTCGGCTATACAGACACTTCATAAAATTCACAAATCTCCAGCTTCTTCTCAGGTCTCTTCACCGTTGACGACTCCTCCTGGAAGCCGGAGTATAACACCGCCGTCATCTCTATATCCGGCTTTACCAGATGTTCGCCCAAATGCCGCAATGGGGTTTGCTGTCGTCGTTCCACCTGCGTCAATTGCAACATCTCCTATACCCGCTACATCTCCTACAGCCCCGGTGTTCTCTTCTCAATCCCCATTCTTTCAACGGAGCTTGCGAAACCGGAAGCCGATCCAGGTCAATCCCTATGCATTGGAAGAGGCGAAATACAAAATGACTATGAAGGCTGGGGGCTTGAAACCTATCCGAATACGGGAGGCACAGGAAGAGGCTGCAAGGGGAAGAACTTCATCGGGCGAAGATTCCCAGGATCGTGAATTTATTGCCCCCTCAGATGAAGACAGTCAGGATAATCGGCGACGACGGACACAAGTCTCTCCGAAAAGTAGTTCTTTAAGTACTTTCCAAGACAGTACTGAGGCCGAACTACCTGACATAATCGGTCGACATGGACATCCGGCCTCTCAACCGACAACAGGTCAAGTGAGTAAACGCCGTAAAATAGGTCACACATACTCAAAAAAGAGCAAAAATCATCTTCCTGTAACACAACCTTCATCCCCTCCATTCCGAACTCCAGCAAGGCCCTTGGAACAAAACAGGGATATATATGATTTTCTGCCCTCGCCATCTCCATCAAGGCCCCTTGAACGTAGTTTAAAACGGCGGGATACCAACAAAGATACCGAGGAACGGCCACTCCCTAGCTCGGGTACCTTAAAGCGCGTCGGACTATTATCTCTGTTAGATGATGAAGAATCCGACGACGATTCGGAGCTGGGCCCTCGGCGGTACGTTTTGAATTCAAGTCCGCGATCACCCCCAATAGAACATTTGTCAAGGAGGACGGCATCACCAACAGCCAGTTCTTTGCGTGTGGTTTCTGCCAGTGGTAGTCCGGTTCGACATGGAACAACATTGAATCCTCATCTTGTGAGATCTGACGAGGAAGACTCTCAGTCTACAGGGTCGTCTGATAGCGACAAATCTGGAAGTGATAGTGGCCAGTCTTTCAATGAAGGGCCGTCAAAGGTGGTCAATAGATTCCGTAAAATAGGGACTCACGGAGTCTTGCCGGCGTCATATATACGTTTGGCGAAACAGCCCATTATTGAAGAACCTCCCCGCACACAGAGATCACCGACTGCACCCCGTAGTCCAGCTCAACGGCCTGGTGTGGCTAGAACTACAATATCTAGCCGCCCTCATGATGATGTCGCGAATATATTTTCTGACGACTCGGGGAATTCGAGTGATGAGCCTATGCTCACAGCCTCCCGACCCAGTAAATCAAAGCGAACAGTCTCAGAGCTGAAAGTAATCGATCTCCTAGACGATGGAGATATTCCTGAAGATAATCGCATTGATTATGGGCTTCCTAGTCGCAGTAGGAAACGTTCAGGTGCGACAACACGAAAGAAGCAAACGAGATTAACTGGTGTTACTCGTACCTCTACTCGAACCAGATCAACCGCCGAAGGGCGCCCGCGACGTTTAAACAAATCCACAGGAGGGTCAAGATTAAGGAGTTCCACTGGCCCAAGACTGGGGATTGTCGACGCCATTGATCACCTCAAGCGGTCGTCCGGTGGTCAATTGCCTCAATTTGCTAGAATAGCTGCTCGCAGTGCCTCTCTGCTACCTAACCTGGGTAGACACAGTCCATCGAGTAAATTGATTGTACTTGAGACTGCTGAAGATACGCGACGAGTAGACCAAACTCTATGCAACTGGAGAGAAGGAACTTTGCCATTCAAGCCACAAGATCACCCTCGGCGTCGGCCTATGGGTTCGTCGCAACAGCTTTCTAAAGCAAGAGCCCCTCTGCCTAATAATAATTCTAGACCCACAGTGTCGAGGGCGCCTAAGTCACGCGAAACTGGCCCGCGGGCACCCAGACAACAAGCTTCAGGGCCGAGATCATCCGCACCAAGGACTTCTGCACCATGGGAAAGGCAACCTACACTCCTGTCACACTTTCAGTCTCAGTCAAGTCCTCGCCACTATGAGCCTTGGAACCCCAGAGATCAACATGGACGACAGCCGGGGATACATACTTATAGTCAACGAGAGTCTAATCAAGCAAGAGAATCCAGCCAAAGGTCTCGTGCACCACGGTCTAATATTGATTTTGCGGATTTTTTACAGAGAAGAGCATCTCGGCCAGAAAAGCTTGGGGGAGAATCTGCAAGGAATCAATATTTAAGTTCTACCCCGAGGCAACCAATTGGTTCGTTGGATAGAACACAGCCGCCTGAGCGACCGCCTGCGCGAAAACAAACCTTCCGCCGGAAGAAAACACCGGTGCGGATCGATGCGGATACTGCTGAACATCGACAGCCACCTCCAGAGGCACTGGAATTGGATGACTGTTTACCAGAGGAACCAACGGTCTTGGTGCAAACACAGAGCGCACAACTTTCAGGGTTGCTGCCTTATGGATCGAAATACTCTTTAAATTTTGACACCTCTTTACTGAAGCCTGGCACGATCTTTAATTCAGAGCTATTTATCGGCAATGGACTATTAGAACGAGTATTGTTTACGGAACCTGCTCGTGTGTCTGCCTTGGAGAGAACAATTTCGTTTAAATTTTTAGAGAGATCACTCCACTGGGGTGTATACGACGATTCTATGGTTACACAATTCGAGACTATAATAGGCCTTATCGGAGATGCTGCAGAGGTTCGTTCAGCTGACGGCGATGACGATATCGAGGCCCGGCTTTTTGAGGCACGGGCTTATTCGTTCTATAGCTTTGTGATCGAATACATAGCGAACGTCTTGACTTTCCATGATCCTCTTGACGTTATTTCTTTCAGCCGACGAATTCTCCAAGCCCTGGAAAATTGCTGTGACCGACTATACCTAGACCAGATCTTGTTGAAGCGGATACAAACGAAACTTGCTCTTCGGGCAAACGCGTTCTGTTTAGTTATTGCATTCCAGATCCAGAGATTGTGTTCTTCCCAGCCAGATTATAATAGGCAATTAGAGTTACCCCGGATCGTTACAAAGATAGGGCGCATGCTGGTAGGCCGGCTAGCCAGGTCTGGTTTTGAGCCTATTCGAAATTGCTATGAGGACCAGCGGAGAAGATCACAATTCGAGCATGGCATCAAGGATGAATGGTATGTCGTGGAAATGTGGGTAATAGCAATTCAAATCATCGATGCAGCAAACCCGGATACAATGCGCTTTTGGGACATCTTGAATACCGAGCTCCACATTGATTCTATCAATAAGAGTCTTGATATTAAATGGTTTGAGAAAATTTGGCGTGCTGTTTTTACACTCTTACCACTGTATCAATTTGATAACTCTGGCGTCTCCATAAAAATCAGCGAGAGGAACTGCACTGAAGAAAATTGGGCGATGATCAAAGCTTTAATTGATCGACCACTCAAAGTCTACAACTCGAATCAGAAAAGCCATAAAGGCACAATTAATGACTATTTACGTATAATGTACGCCAGATGCCACCATTTAATAACGAAATGGTGTTGGAAAAACCCGGATACTGTGATCCCAGTGCTGTACGAATTTTTTGCAAGCAACGGTTTATCTAACGTTAGAAACGAAGAAGATCGTGGTGCTCCAGATTTTCTTTATAACTTGGATAAGACACCCTCTCTGGAGGTCCGTGAGTCTGATCGATGTTTTCATATTCTCCTGAAAATCATTGCTGCTGGTATACACCGTATGCGGGCCACTTCTCCGGGTAAAAAAATCCGTGGTTTGGTATTCAGACTTATGCCGAACCATCGACGACAGTACCCAAAAGACAAAGATCTTCGAGTGGAACATCTTGCAGCCCTTCGAAACCACCATGATTTGCTCGAAACTTTATGGTGGGCGGCACCACCGGAATACAGACCACCGTTTGAATCGATACGTGTTCTTGTAGACCCAGAAGTTTCGCACCGACACGCATGCAATGTGGCCGTTAGAGCCTGGTCAAATCTGATTCGTTTTCAATTACACAGCGGCGAGGGCCTTGGTCCAATCAAAGAATCTATGAGCTGGTTCGATTATCTTGTGGAGAAAGTACTTGGCCAACACCATGCCGCTCGTAGTGAGGCGGAGAAACAATTCAGGCTAGCCAAAGAAACTGGAGACAAGCAGATATCGGAAAATCAAGTGGAAGATAATATTCGCCAAAATCAGCGACAAGTTGAAGGGATACTAAACGACTTGGTTAAATCCCTATGCTTGTCGATGTCATCGGTTCGCGGACAGCCGCAGATTGCGATGGCTCTATTGACAAAATCTGCGTCTACTACATTGTTCAACTCATTCACACGCGTCTCTCCTAGACTGGTTCTTGAGGTACTCAGTCTTGTTCAGGAATTTGTGGCTTCAAGCAAAAAAGTTGTAGATCCGAATTCTGCTCAACAACAATCGGCAGCAATCGAAGAAGACGATAGTCAAGATTTTGGTGATTGGTCTGCTTTGGAGGACTTTGCTAGGCAGGATGATGATGAGAAGAAAGCCGCTGAGGTAAAGAAATTCACGTTCACATACCAATATTCCCACTAATATTTGATAGCACCTTTTATCGATTGCTTATGGCTCACTTTTCCATCTTCTCTCCAATTGTTTTGGTGCTGATCGACAACCAGAAGAGACGCTCCTATTGAAGGTAGTAGATACATGGTGTGAGGTTGCAGTTTTTCTCGTGAAGAATGGACTAAAATCCTGGAGCTCATATCTTGATTACGGTTCTGAATCATGGTCGACCCTTCGTGATACTTCACAGACGCGCCAGTTCACGTCGTATTTCATGCCTAAGATGATTCAAGCTGGAGAAGACGTATATGCGTCAAACAAGAATACATTCCTTTGTCTGTGGATGAGAAGTTTAGTCGAAAGGGAATCAACGCTGAAGTTCCAAAACATCTTCACTTCTACTATCTTGAATAGTGACTCAGATAACCCTCTGCTTTCAAATACCCCGTTCTCACGAGATCGTGATGGGGTATTTGTGGTATCACAGCTTGACTTCCGGATGAGACGTCTCTCTCTTATATCAACGGTTCTGGAAAAGATGAGAGAAACCTATGAGAACGTCTCTGGGAACACCAAGGCTCTAATCAAGGTCGAATACGCCGATATGCTCAAGTCTCTGATGCAAGCTATGAGAACCAACTATGAGGTAGGTAGTGGGATGTATTTATTCGAGTACTTGACTGATAGGTTACAGGAATTGCAATCCAACACCGTGTCTGGTGCCTATGTTGAATTCGCTCATCGAATAATAGAGTACTTACAGCAGTACACGACTAGCATCGTTGACATTGATCGGTATTTCACGGATTCGACCTCGTTTCCTGTGCCTGCTGGCGACCCCGACTATGTTGTTGGTCGACTCAAGCGGTATACTCCCAAGCTGTCGCGGCCAGGCACTCAAAAAGAGCTCAATGTCTTTCTTCAAACATTGTGTGAGAGAGTGGCTCTTAGTAACGGCCACGATGGCATGGTTGGGCAACTGACCACTGCAATCTCCACGGAGTTTGAGGAAGGAAACCCAGATAAACCGACGTTACGAGCTTACTTCCTGCATGCAATATTTCCTGCATATTTTGAAATGTTGTTCAAGCACCGTTCAGCCTGGGTCGTTGGGATACCGCTCCTTCGAGCCCTCGTGCAGGTCATGTCTTCTCTCAAACTCGCCATCGACTCAACATCTTTTCTGTGCGCACAATCTGTCTGGTCTATGCTTGAAACGACAATGGACTCTATCCGCTCCTCTGCTAGCCAGGCCCTCTCTCTCCACGACGCCTTCAGTGCTCCTTACTACATCGGCGCACTCACCCTTGTTCTCAACTCAGTCACCGCCGCTATACCTCTCATTTACCTTCTCTTCCCACCCCCCGACCCTCAAAGCCGGGTCATCGAAAGCGTAAAATTCCTCTTACGCTTCGCACACTACGCACGGAAGGCCATCGTTCCCGCCCATCAACGTGACGAAGCCGGCCGGCCGCTAGATATCCTTGCCATGTCGGCTCCTCCGCCGGGCGCCTTTTCGTCAGGCCGCGCGCATGCCCAAAACACGCTGCTGAATTCACTCCAGAGGAACTGGATAAACGCCAACGGCGAGACTGCGTTCATGCAGGGCAGCATCAGGCGTGCTGTATCACTCCCTATTGTCCCCGGGGAGGGCGGATTGGAGAGACATGCCTTCGCCCTCGCAGTAAGGGAGCTGCTGAGTACTGCAGCACGCACCGAGTTGTTTGAAACCGAAGTCCGCAGCCTGGATGCAGCAGTGTGGGAGTTTGAGGGCCGGATGGGACGACCGCTGGGCGATGCCGATGGTGTGCAGGACTCGCGTAGTGGTAGGACTAGTGGTCCTGCGACAAAGAGGGCGTGTCGGGAGTTGACGAACTTGTTCATATAAAGATGGGTACATTGTCGGTTGTGTTTTGTTTTATATTGCGGCATTTTGGAATTGTGCGGGTTGTTGTTTTGAGGAGTTTTTTTATGTGGGTTTGGCGTTTGGGATACCATCATGGTTGGAGTTTTCCTTTTAAAAGGTTTAGATTGTAGAAGTATATGAGATGGTAGAAGGAGGCGACAGTAAGAAGAATCACAACTCTACATATCAGTAACATATTGTCCATAAATGCCCCGAGTGAGATCGGGTTTTCCCACACTGCCCATGCCTGTGTGAGGGAAATGTGCTATATATGTCTCGACCTAAAATTGCCACAACTCACTATGCAATACAATTACAATTCAACTGCAACAAAGTTAACTTCCAAGATCACAATTGCGCCCGTTTTTTAATCACAACTTGAAGTTTATACAAATACGAGTGATAAATGATGCGGCCCCCAGTTCATGCCCGTTGTAGGGGTCTCGGAAGCCTGCATTCCGTGTTCGGGCCGTGCCGTAAACTGCAGATGCAAGGGACCCTGAACAGCCCTACTGATAAGGAGTGTCTGGGCTGTGTATTGGTGTGGTATGGTCATAGCGAGTGCCCTGGTTTCTGGGCAGAATTGAGAGTTCTCTACAAGAGTTGTTTCATTATACGCAGAATATCAAGACACTTGAGGCTATTGCTACATAGTCTCTGAAAATATGTTGGGGCCATTGGAGTAAATAACTGAATGATCTTGTATAATTCATCTCCCCTAGAAACTATGGCTGTAGCCACAATAAAAAAACACACACACATACACACATCGCTATATTTACAGCCCGCCAAACCCGCAAAAACACACCCCTCTATGCCACCCATGCACACACTCTCTCCCACATCCGCCCATCGGCGGTGTTTCACACGTTACAGTCCCGCGACCCTCATCAGCCCGAAGCCGACCGTCACCACGATCAAAAACGACATGATGCTCCCCAGCACGCCCCGGGTGATGAAGTGCTTGACGCGCAGGTAGCGCTGGCCGGTCTGCGAGTCCTCCATCATGATGGCGGTCATGTTCGGGAAGCCGCTGGTCGGCAGGCCCATGGCGGCGGAGCACATCAGCGCGGAGCCCATGACGAGGAGGCGCGGGTGCGGGTCTTCCATCTGCGTGCCGACCTGCATGACGATGGGCAGGATGATGAGCGCGGCGACGGTGTGCGAGATGAAAGTGGCGATCACGAGGATCAGGCCGCAGAAGACGCAGAGCACGGCGTAGAGGCCGAGGCCGGCGACGTAGTTCGAGATGGCTTCGGCGATGGTGTGGAGGAGGCCGGAACTATTAACTGCCTTGCCAAGAGAGAGACCGCCGGCTGCGAGGATGATGATGGTCCAGAGGAAGTTGTTGAAGTCTTCTTTGGTGAGGATGCCGGTGCCGAAGAAGAGTACGAGGGGGATGATGGCGATGACGCCCATGTCGCCGAAGATGTGTTCGAGCTGGTGGGAGACGCACCAGAGGATGATGGTGCCGAGGGTGGTGAGAGTGATGAACCATTCGATCCCCGTGAACGGGTCCTTAACTTGCCGGATGGGGACAATGGTGGTGCCCTTACCTGTGCGGAAGGTGACGAGGAGAAGTACCCAAATTGCGAGAATGCTAAGAATGCAGATGGGAATAGCAATAAAAAACCAGGTGCCCCAGGAAGGAGGCGGGTTCATGTTCTCCAGCGCTATAATGTTTTGCGGACTGGCAATGGGGGATGCCATACCGCCGACGTTACTAGCAAGAGCGATACCTAGAATCAGTGCTTTGGAGAAGTCGGAGTCCGACGGGAGGTTGCGCAGTAGAGGCTGGATGATGGAGAAGCACAGTACTGGAGCGGCAACGTTGGAGATCCACATAGATGCAAACATGGCTACGAACATGTTGGTGAGCAACACGGTGCGCGGCTTGGTGCCGGCTTTAGCCAGGACAAAGGTGGCCATGCGTTTCGCGATGCCGTATTTGCTGAGTGCCGCCGCGAGGGCGAAGCCACCGAGGAGAAGCATGATCACAGGTGTCCACATAGCGGAGAAAATGTATTTGGTAGCTTCCTTAGAGCCCATGCGCTTGTGTGGTGCCTCATCTCTGCGGACGACGCCGAGGAGAACAACAAGAAACGGGATGAGGAGGGATGTGACGAAGAGCGGAATAACCTGTAAAATGAACATTAGTGGTGCAATTCGCCGAGATCTAAGAGATGCATACCTCTGTTGCCCACAGCAAACTAACAAGCACCAGCATAGCAAAGCAGTTATTTTGTTCTGGCGTCTCAAATACGGTAACCTGCAGCAGCACGGCAAATACTACGAGGATAGCCGCCAATGTGAAGAAACCACTAGAAAATACCCAGGTGGGCACACGAATACGGCCAACAGGCGTCTTAAGCTCCTTGGTGTTTATTGAATCGGCCTCATCACCAGCGAGTCGGGTCTTCTTAAGATCGTCTCCTAGGCTGCCCAAGAGCGACAGACCGCCCATATGTGCAGCATGCGCTTTCCGCTCTATTCCTATCATTTCCCTCCAGACCGTGTTTCTCTCCCAGACCACATGCTCCCGCAAATGTAATCTCAATTCTCTTCTAGCTACTTCTATGTCCCCATTCGTAACCAACTCGGCATAAAGATTCTCAATCTTAGCGAGGGTTTCATCTAGTTTCTGAGCAGTCGACTTAAGAAAGCAATGAGCAGGAGCTACCCTACGCTCGATATATGAATTTTTTAGAGACCGCTCCAAAATCTTGTCGTATTTCTTTGCCGCCTTCGTGAACCCAGTCTTATTTAGCTGGGCATAACTCTTCAGCTCGCGCAGCGCCACAAACAATGATATAGCCCGTTTTTTGAGCGTCACCCGCATATCATACAGCATATTCAACGTCTGTTCGTTTTCGTCTTCAAATGCCATCGAGAGTCGCCGCCGTCCAGAGCCTTCACTTGGGGCCTCCGAGCGTACCGACGCATTAGATCGGTGCACATGAGATCGCTGAAGCTGCAGATTCCGCCAGTCTTTGCTGTTTTTCGAGCGCAGCAACTCCTCGCCTGCACCACTTTCCAAATCATCCTCTTCATCCTCCGAATCTTCGTCCTGTAGCTGATCCTGCGACGCATTGCTCTGGAACCGCTTCAGGCGGCCGAACCCCTGCCCCGATCCCGAGCGTGCCCGTTGGTCCTCAGAGCCCAGCACCTGTGAGTCACTCAAAGTAAATCCTGTTTGGTGGTCATCTGTGAACTCCCGCGCCGACTTCTCCAACTCCTCCACTTCGTCGAACAACTCCTTCTCCTTACGATTGTAGAAGCCCAAAATCTTCTCTAGCTCTGAATCCAGCGCTTTCGCAAAGATAGCGTCGGTATCGACATGCTCCGTGATCAGGGCCGATCGCTCGCTGTCGCCGGCGGCTGCCGCTGTAGTCTTATTTTGAACATTTTTTCGTTCAAGCGAGTAGATGCTACGGTTGCCATCACATCTCGTCAGCCTCACTGGGAAAAAGAAAAGAAATCACGGGCAAGATAGGAGATTTTTTATTCAGATGTACATATAGATGGGGGAGTCACGCACAGCTTTTTGAGATTCGAGTATGCAATGTAGTGCGAGCTCCAGTCAGGAACCGCATTGAATTGGATGCTGTGAGAGAACTTCATGCCGGCTTCGGCGGCGTCGAGCCGTGCGTGGAACTTTCGGTTCCCGCGCTCCCACCGCTTTTGGAGATGTTGCTGTTGCTGGCGCTCGGCGTCGGCGGTGGCGTAAGATGATCCGACGGCGCTGGAAGATAAGTCTTGTAACGGTATTCCCACTTCTTCCTCGTGGGACGCTATGGTTGCAGCTGATGCGGGTTATAAGACAACAAAGAGGAGAAGGATTGAAAGGAGAGAAAGACGGCTGGCGGAGGGAGTGCTGACACCAACGCTAGGGACGGATTGGCAGATAGGGCGGGAGGGAGGGGGTCTGCAGACTTGGTGGCAGGCCGGGAGGTGGGGGGTTGCTGCTCGCACAAAAGAGGCGGAGCTAGAGAACCAACTGGGTGGAGGCGGAATGGGTCTGTTGGTGTGTTCGGAAGAGGCTCAACCTTGGTATACTCGAGGACGATGATATCGCTGAGCAGCACCAGCCAGTCGCTGCAGGCGGACGTCAACGGAGACGTCACGAGCTGGAGCCTCAACGACAGGGGCAGCAATACTGAGGCCGGTTTTCAATCTGCAGACACACAGAGTTGGCGATGTTGGCTTCTTCTCCGTTTTGTTTCGCTGCGGCAGGCACTGTAGCTATTGTTTCGTTTGCAGAGGCACAGGAAAAGATATTTCAGGGTTGTCAGAGCATTCTGTTGGCTCCAATTCAAATCTTTTGAACGGTATCTAAAAGAATGGGGCCTGCTAAGTAACTGTGCAGTTCGTTGCTGACGCGCCCGTGGCCCATGCCAGGGAAGACAGACAGCCGAACCAAAAAATCAATCCCGGTCGAACGGTTCCAGACAACAAGTAAAAAACGTCACATCACTAATGACATGCAAACCAATACAAAGCCATCATCTGAATCAGAAAACTCTGCTGACCAGCTCAGACGTCCGTTCAAAGTTATATAATAGATGCTTATATTCATTTTTAAAAAAATTAACCGATGTTTGATCATACATGATCAAACGTCGGTTGACATGATATCACCTTCCCTAGATTCTTCCCAGAACCATCAACTTCAAGTTTTGGTTTCGAACTTGCTTGCTCGATAGCTCTAACTAGCTAACTACCCCTGCCATCCCGCAGGAACAGGCAACCCTAAAAACTGAATGGATCTGTCACCCGCCCGCCCTATGGAAGTGCAACCGAAGACTTCACCCGGAGCCCTCACCGATGACATGCAGCCTCTGCAGCTACAGAAATTTTAGTCATCAGCAATATATTCATCAGAAGCGCTTAAACCCAGTCTCCGGAGCACAGCTCCATGGATTTTTTGCAAATAATGGCCCTAGTTCCACTGTAGATCTCTCACGAGGCCGACATTCGTGACTCTTTTGTTTCCATACTCACCCCCAAGCTTAACTAGGCCTGAGCTCCTTACCTACTCTTAGAGCTTTATCCTGCAGGCGGCCGCGCCGTTGTTGCTGTGGAGTAGTTAACCGCTACCAGAGCTGAGAGCACGGGCACTGAAGCAGCGTCTCTATTGGTCAGTTTCAACGTCTTAGGTCTCATGTTGTTCCACGTTAAAATACACAAATTCTCGCCATGATTTCCTCTTGCTGTTGGGCCTTCCGAGTACAACTCTTCAGATTCGATCAATCATTGTGAGAGTGGAGCATGCCCCTGCAGCAGTCACGTCGATGGTTGCGTTCCATGGTTTAGACACTATCAAACCGGCAATGTGGCCCCATATGAGAAACATGTCACAAAGTCAAAAACTGAGAGATGAGAAAGGTCGATCAGCCGGAGGATTCATCGATTCCAACGTGGGGGAGGGGCATGAAAAAAAATTGCGGGCATAAATAACGTGGGTAAAGGTGTTCTGTAGAGTACATGCAGGGACGAGCACAAAGTTGGTCGCCTGAAAAAACAGGTTGCCTGCAGAGCCGGTTGGATGTAAGGGTCCCAAAAGAAGAAAATCGCAGATTTACATAAAAACAAAATTTGATGCCTGAGGACAGATGTTAGGAAGCGGTTCATGCAGTACTGGTACCCGCTCACTCGAATTAACCCAAAGTGCGGGGAAAAGTCATATACCTAAGTAGAGAGTTGCTTCAATGTAGGCGCCAAGACGAATTCGGTACCGTCATCTTTCTCTTCCTGAGTTCTTCCTGAGTTCTCCCGGTACAGTCGGTACGGTACATTTCAAAGGAGATCTCCGATGCCGATCTAGTGCAGGGTGTCTGGTGAACTGTGCACACGACAGCTCTGATTCATTCCCTAGCTGACAACCACACTGGCTTCATGACACAAGACTATCTGAGAAATCACATTATTGATAAGGCCGACTGTCCATAAGACATAATGATTATTTAGAACACCTACTCCGGTACCAGAACCATCACTAGAAGACTAGAGAAAGAGATAGACACTCTGTTCCGGGGAGAGATCCCCTAAATGCGCCGTTTTCCGTTTGCTGCCGTATTATCTAGACGAACAAACACATTTATCTGAGCTTCAAAAAACCACCGTCAATAGTCAAAGTTTCTGGATTCTTAGCAAGGAACATTGTCGAAGAGTCTGACGCAAATATCATATTGAAGTCGGCCAACCAAATTTTGGTGGGTAGTTTGATGGGTGGACATATCTATGCTGCATTCGGAATATGTCTTGAGTAGTATTTATTACTTCTGTTCTAATATTAGCCTTGTGTCTCTTTGTTACTGTGCGAAGCTAGGAGTTTATGGTGATACGTGTGAGCCGACTTAATCTAGTTGAAACTTGAAGAAGAGTTCTTGGAGGACACTGAGGTTTAAGAGGGAGAGAGGGGGGTTTCAAGTGGATTATAAGACAAGCTCGCTTCAATTTTTATGTTCAAGCCCGAATTGTCACTTGTTTTTCTGCCAACCAAGGTATTGAAATTATGAATAAAACAATCAACTTTAACTATAGACCTATAGCATATTATAAATATGAAATTCTCAAGTTATACAGTTGGATCGTTGTGTTCGGGTTGCTTCTTATGATGTCTCTGTGCCTCTAGTTTACGCTGGATTCAAACCATGCACGGGTGTGTTGACCTCCCACTGTTTGCTACGCTTTTCCATGGGCCTTTTCCCTCTTGGCGATGCAGCATTGATCTATGATTCTCTACTTACTCCGAATGCTTCTTCGCACTCCGTTTACACAATTTTTAAATAGCCGTCCAAGAAGCATGAGCACCGCATAGACAACGGCAACTATCTAGCGGCACACACAAATATTCAACACTGGGTTCATCCTAATTCTGCTCGGATTAGAAGGCGATAGGTCATAGGAATACGACCAAATATTCCATCTCATAGAGACACAAGTCCAGTTGATGCCCTTTGACTGTAGGCAGCCTCACAGTTCACTTAAAACAAGTGGCATTATATATCATAGTAAATATCAACAAAAAACTAACCCGAATATTTCTCGCACTACTTTCTAGTATTTTTCCTAGTGTTCAAAGCAACAGTGTTGGGGAATAACTTGAACAAGACTCCGTAGTTGAATAGATAGTCTCTGGAAGTAAAATGTACTTCGAACTAGTACTACTGGACGAAGCAGTTGTACTTGGGTGCTTGACTGCGGCCTCATATAGATGCGGTCGCCATGTCATCCAAATTTTAATTTTCAAAGCTCTAATCTGCTTCTCCATATCCTTCTTTGAATTGATACCATGCTCATGTTGCATGCACCGCAAACGCATGCTTAGTGCATCCCGAAGTTCTGATTTTTCATTTTCAAGGCGAGTCATCATCGCAACCTCAAGTTTTTCCTTAGTAAGATAATTTTTCGGCATCGGGTTCTTAAGTAGGTGTTTTATTACCAAATGTTTGTTGGGAATATATTTAACTTGTTATAGTGTAGGAAAAGGGCCTGACATTATATATTTGTGTGGATTCGAGTTGAGCCCATATTACAAGCTAGAATACACTATCCATGGCTAGAATTGATGTTAGAATTGAACGGTGCTTTCTGGACTGAGTGGAATTGAAATTTTCTTTTCACTTAACATCAAACGATCACTTGCCCTTCCTAGTTAGTCAATACTCTCCCAGAACTTTTCCCAATGCCTTATCGCCATTAATTTTGCGGAATAACACCCTATTTCACTGCTAGATTCATGAGCATCAGCCACCAGTAATTCACCCCAAAAACATCAGATAGCAGAGCAATAACGGTTGCAAAGCATGGACGCCTACTTTCAGACTCTATGTTGTGCAAACAGCAAGATATTTGAACTTTATCATTATTCATTCAAGGATTTTAACCGGCATGTAAAAGGATATATATCGATCATTCCACGAGCACCCAGCGATTCTATAGAGCTTGCGGAAGTTTGAGCCAGTGGGGCAACTTGGGGTGCATGCCCGAGGCGGCCTGATTGTCACAGCCGATCACTCGGTAGGTCGTAATGCTGAAAAAAAAAACTAAATTCTAAGAGTATTCACCGCGCTTCTTATAGCGAACTTTTGTATGTTTCAACTGGCCGAAACACAGATAATACAATTGAGTTACCAGTAATAGTTCTCAACTTTTCCCATGAAGTCACGTGTGATCAGTCGTCACTTTACAAGTTCAAAACATGCCGATCAAACAACCTACGCGTTTCGAGAACAGATATGCGAGGTTCGAATCGCTCTCTTAGCGTTTTTTATTCTTCCCTACACCCACAATATCACTCGGATTATTCTGGTGTTATCTTATCTCGTCTACCGGATACCGCGCGATTCCTCGTCAATCAGTACAGAGATACTAGAAAGCGATCGATTTAACGCATGCAAGTCGATAGCTGGTATGCTTGCGCAGGCTGAATCTTTCAAAAGCCCCAGCGAGCCATCTAGATGATGCAGCGACCAAATTGCCGCTCTTTTCGATAGGCTAGAAGAGAACAGTAGAACCCTGCAGATGTTTGTTTGGCTAGAATTTTCTTTGTCAATTTGACGGTTTGTTGTCTAACACTTATGTGGTGGGTTCTTGCCGCTATCTCAGGAAGCAATCCAACGTTGGTATGCAGCACCATAGCGGACCTTGTGTTTCTCAAGCAAACTAAGAAGAAGACGCCAGACACAATAGAACTGAGTCTCTACATACACACAAGTCTTACTTCTCTACGTACTTGCTCACAAAACATGCCAATATTACACCACATAGCAAGAAATTACGTCGGCCGGCCCCCACGACGCTCAAAGTTTATTTTTAGTGTATGATAATGTCAATTTAAGCTTTGATATCATAAACTAGAAAGCTCAGAGAGGGTTTAGGGCCCAGGGCTACTTTCTGCAACAAAGAAACCGGCAGATGCTCTGGGGTTTAGATTATTCATGCGCCCGGGCTGGTTTGTATCAGAATAAAATCCAGCAAGCATAGATTAATGCAAATAGAGAGCAAGATAGAACGGCTTGATCACACTCTGAGCCTGATCCAGAAGCACGAAGTAATGCAATCACAATACGTGAGCTATATGTTGGCCGGAGATAGCAAAATAGTGATCTGGTTATTTATAGTTTCAAACATTCTTCCAGCCAGTTGATCCGAACGATCGCAAAAGAAAAGAAAAAGCTATACCAAGTTCCTTAACTAATGTGTTCCACCAAGCCCGCTCGTACAAACAAAACAAAAAATGGATATTATAATAGCCCAAACTAGATGATATCATCTCTTGTGGGTCCCAAACTTTTGAATTCCCGTTGTTGTCGCTGAACCAATCACTTCACCAAAAAAAATAAAAAAATACAAGGCCGATAGATATATGTATAGAGAAGCAATAGAACGATTGAATTCACCCCGCTTTACCGAGACTCCGTTTCTGAAACGGGCCACATTTGCACAACAAACCTAAAGATATCCGCCTAACTAATCCTGATCCAACACAAAATTTGGCCTTGCATCCGTCTCCCGCAGAGTCAGAAACCGTTCACCCTCCCTCCAGCTCGGTACAGTCGACACAGCGCCGCTGCGTCTCGAATTTGAGCCACTGCTGCCCTCCCCATTCCTAATTCGTATCTCGGGCGCATTGAGCCGTAGCTCTGGCACTGGGTTACGATATTTGCTGATATGGCCGGGGTTCTTGTTGCCTAGGATGATGGGAACCGATACTTCGAGGTCTTCGGTGGGGACACCAGCTATGCTGCGGTACCAGTGCCCGCCACCAGCACTGGGGGAGCTCTGGAGAGGTATGGTAATTTGGACCATATGTGCGACTTTGAAGAAGAGTTCCTGAGTTTTGACGTTGTTGGAGAGCGTGGGTGGTGTGTCCAGACTGGAGGCTTTGCCCTTACCATTGGAACTGGTGCCGTTGGTGCCGTTGGTGCCGTTGCCGTCAAGGTGTGGCAGTGAAGAGGAGACGGGGGGCATGAGCATGCCATTCATTGTACGGGGGTCTCCAAGAGGCAGGGCGGCCGATGGGAGGAGGGACTCGCTGAGGAAGGTTTTGAATGGGGGGAGGGTTACTTTCATCATCTCGACCATCTCCTTGCCACCAGCAAGCCCGGTGTCCAGCTTTGCAGACTTGTCTTTATTGATGCCGCTGGTAGATTCTTTTCGGATGGGAGTCACACCCTCCGGATGGAGCAGGAACCGCTTGCCTGTAAGTACACGGTGTTGCTCTTTGCCCACGCTCTTCATCTTGAACCGTTCGTCGTCCTCGTCTTTGCCCTCATCTGCGTCATCATTCTCTTCTTCCGCTTCAGATTTCTTGTGTTCCACCTCACTAGCCAAATACCGCGTCTCTAAAACTCTAGCACCCATCCCTTTCGGTAATTGGAAGCCGTCTCTAACCTGCAGAGTGACTTTTAAAGCAATATCTTCTCCAGGAAGAAACCGGCTGCTGGGCATCTCAACAGTAAGCTTTGCAAGGGTCTCGTTATCATCGTCAGTAATCCTAGTAGACCTGATTATAGCTGAGGAAATTCGTGATGGGTGCGGCTTGTCAATTACTGGCGTGCTATTGCTAGAAGCCGACAACGGTAAATCCGCAGTGGTGAGAGTTAGCTTTGGCTTTGGCACCTTTGGTGAATCGAGAGGGGAAGTTAATCCAGAGTCGTCGGAAAACATCAAAGTGTGAGCACTTGGTGTTTCTGTGATCGATTTAGACCTGAATCCATTTCGATCGCGGGACTTTTTTCTGCGCATGCTGGGTTTTCGAGAAACCAGTGGAGTCTCAAGAGCTGGATCTATATACGGCATAAATATTATTTTTAGAGGCTTTGACTTATAGACTGAAGGCTCATGATGATGTCGTAAACTAGCTAGTGAGTTCGTACTTGGTGAGTCTGTTTGGCAGTTTAGCGAAATTTCGGCGATAAATGAGTACGCGATCTTTGGATGCTCCGATGTTGGTGGTAGATTGACATGTGGGAAGTTGAATCCAAACAGAAAGCTCCGCATCCCATCCTGCAAGTCTTTAGGAGGTATTAGCAGTGAACAACGATGTATTTCGTATTAATTACCTCCACTATGTAGAGTTCTGGTGACTGAGATGAACGGCAACAAGGCCTTGTCTACTTCCGTGATCCCTTGAAATGTAATTGTGACTGTTGCCCCCTGTATCGGTTTCTTTACTTTCATAGTTACATTCCCTATCATGCATTAGAACGTTCCTCTATCTGCCGGAACTGACATACCATTGAACACAGCCACTGGACCAAAAACCAATGGTCCAGCCCTGCCACCCAACTCCTCGATCTTGAAATCCTCAACCCGTATCTCCTTTCCTAACCCCTTCCTTGCCCTGTTTGCGGCCACCACTTTCGACGCCACGGCCTGCCACGGCGAACTTGGAGCCCTGCCTGATACCATGTCTTTTTCGGGGGTGGTAAAGGCGTCTAATCGGCGCTGTATTGAGATCTCTTCTTTAGTAAGAGGTGCAGGGGCGTGTTTTTTACGAAGCAGCTCAGCGTTTTCAGAATGCTTTTCGGTAACAACGGCTACACTATGCCCTAGTTGACTCTCGCTCTTTTTGTAATGATCGGGAATCTGGGGGACAGGCTCGGCTGGGGTCTTTTCCGAGACTATTGCGGCTTGTTGTTTGCTGGCTGTAGTGTTTGGACGTGACGCGAGAGATGTGCCGTTTGAACTCTTATGACGAAGCGAAAGGCAGAAAGCACCGTCGAGATTAAAGCTTGGGATCTGAGGGAGCTCTTCTAGAGCTGGAGTCAACGCCTGGGGCGGAAGAATAGGGGAGGCTTTTGAGCGACGAAACTTGTTGCAGTCAATGCAAAAAAGCTTGATTGTCATGATCGTTAGCGCACGGGATTACAATACTTAAAGAACACAGCAGGCAGTAAGATTCAAGCAGGCAGGCATGAAAATACTACAAAACAGAACGAGAGCTAGGTGCAACGATTCGACGAACAGCAATGCCGAGGGAAACAAAAGGTGAGCCCTGGCGAAGCGGAAGGCAAGCAAGTGAATGATGATCAAATCAAAGCTAGCTGCTGCAATGTCTGAGACATTGAGTTGAAGCCACTGCACTAGGCTAGCCTCCAATAAAAACATCCGCAAAGGTGTTCAAGGAAGAATTGCAGTCCGCACGACGATGATGCAGTAGCAAATAGCAGCTTGCAAACAAAATTCTACCTACATCATGCCAAATCACGACGTTCCAAAGCTTGTGCTACACCAGCCTGATATCAGATACCCTTGTCTTTCCAAGATTTAGTGTTTCTATCGATCGCAGAGTTCTCGTTCGTTGCCTTACGTGCGCCTAGCTACTTTAAATTTCCCTGGCGATGGCCTTTGCGAGGCTCTGGAGATATCAGTCTCTAGAGGGGTTGAGATGCAGATGGTGTATGTAGCGCGTGGACAAAACAAAAAACACGTCGTGAAAAAGATGTCTTGGATCCAGCTCTCGGGTTGATTTTAAGAGGTATGATGAGGGATGAAGTGGCCATACTTGCATGTTAAACAAACATTAGCCCCGGCCAAACCCCTGCCATCATCCATGGTTGCAACGCCAAGTCTATCGGTTGTTACAATTAGCTCCGCCACAACCTGTCCCATGGCTATGAGCGTGACCTATCATCGCCCTCGTCTCCCCCATCTACGCCCATCTGGTGTGTTTGCCAGATACTCTAGCACCTCCAAAAACGACAGAACCGGTCAATTGAGCAGTCTTGACGAAAGCAAGTGTTTTGTTGGGAAGCTTGGCAATGAGTAGATACTGGACAGCTGATGCACATCTGAAAATTATGGTGGAAGAGACAGATGGATGAACTTAAGAGGATCCAGCACATCGCGAGGCTCAGACGAAGGCTTTCTTTCACACTACAGAGCGACGATTTTTCTCCACATTTAAGCCGGCTTATACATATAACAAGGCAAATCGTTCTTGATTAACCTTTTTCTTGCTTCCTGCATGCTGCAAAGGGTGCATATGCACTGCGATATGAATCAAGGCCAGTTGACATCCTGGTAACCAGATGGATGTCCAACACAAAGGCAGACCTCAAGGCTCTCTAATACCCCACCAAAGAACCGCTCAAAATTCTACATTGATTCTACTGCAACAATGCAATTCGGTTTATTTACCCCGAAAAAGCAAGGCTACAACTTCCTCAGACAATTAACTTCATGTCATACTGCTTTCCCGCCTACGCAGCTGAGGCTCCGCCGGCTACCGCACTCCACGAGTTGAGACCGTCGTCCATTCCCGGGCTCCAAAACAACCTCAACCGGCGCAAACTAAGGTCTCTTAGCATCGGTGTCGAACTAGGCGGCGGCAGCGGCTCTTTCAAACGTTCAAACTCTTCGCGCCTAGATGCACACCCATCAGCACACGCACACATCCAGAGTGTAGTAACCTACACAAGATCCCACTCTGCCAGCGCCGCCTCAATCCCACAATACATGTGTCGAAACATGAGTAATATCATCTGTCGCTCGCGCTCCAGCCAGATATCTAGTTCCATCATACTCCGCGGCGGCAGCTGTTTCGCACGCTCCGCTGCGCGCTGGATGAAGATTAGCGGCCGCGAACCGCTGATAGGAAGAACGCCGGTGACCATGGTGTCTGTCTGTGATACTGAACAGACGACGTTGAGATTCGAGAAGGTAATACGCTTGTAGCATTATGATGCGTTCTTACACGTTGCAATTCACTCTGCTAGCCAAGTGATGTCACTATGTACTCGTACATAGGTGAAGTAAGTCCTAGCGGCCAATATAGGTACGCATGTAGGCATCCGCTGCCACTTGCTGTGACAGCAGAGCTTCTATCGCCAATCCGCGCCTACATGCATATGCAAACACCGCGCTAATAGAGTTCCCGGGGAAATCGAACACCTCTATTACCACATGTAATCACGTGATCCATAGTTTTTACCCTACCTCCAATCCAAAACCACCCCTGCCAATGACCGCACGACTTCCACTTCCACTCCAGCCCACCATTCTGCCATTCTATCGACAATGCGAGGCAGCAATGCATTCCCGTTCGTCCTAGCTGGCCTGTTTGGCGTCATGAACGGTTAGCTCCGCGCACCCGCACCACGATGATTCAAAGCGCTGACTGGCGGCACTGCACTGCAACAGGCGTCTACATCTTCAAGCCCGCCCTCGAAGAGCTCGCCCAGAGCAAGCTAGAGAACGACCTTAAAGCGAAGTCGGGTGCTGGGAAGAAAGAGGCACCCGCCGCGCTGGATGACACGGTAGCGACGGCGCCTGTGGAGGAGAAGAAATTAGAATGAATGAGGGGGGACGGGGATGGACGAGGGATGGATGGCGTTATATAGAGTGGCATGCATAAGATAGAATGCGAAGGCATGGTAATAGCTGCATGAACTCAATTGGAGCGCGAATAATGTATCGTGATAGCTTGTACCTTGTACGGCGCCGTCGCTATCGCACAGTAGCCCACTTAGGAGTTATCAAAGTACAAGTACCGAAGCAGCAACGCAGTCGTACTCTACATCTCAAGACTCCGCTCTACCCAGCCTTGTTTCCCTATCAGGACTTTGACGGAACAACAATTCTTCATCTTACACTCAACCTATAAGGCTATCCCATCGACGGCTGAATTTTGTCAAATTCGCTGCCGCCTTTATGTAAACGGAAATAAATATTGGGAGCACAGACTACTCACTTTTCCTGTTAGGGTAACAAGCCACCATCTAGCCAAGATTACACATCAAGACAGCCACTCACAGCGGAGTTGATTGGTCGGTGAAATATAAGAGTTAGTCAAAGCGTACTCTATTATTTCCAGGCGGCAGCGAATTTGACAAAAACCAGCCGTCGATGGGATAACTCTGGTACTACAGTGGCCGTTGTGAACGTGCTTAGCTAGCAACACTCTTTGCTGCTACCGTGAAAAATACTGCGAAAGATTGGTAGACGACGCACAGAGCCATGGATATCTCACAGTCCAGCCCGCAGGAGTCTCAACAACTGACTTGCTGTGAAATTTCAAGGCTGTCTTGGCACCACAGGAGATGGCCTCAGCTCAGCCAGCTCGTGTTAGTTATGAGCTGGTGTTGGACGACTGACGCTGTTCACTGATGGCATGTCGGAATGTGGAAAGCTGAGTATTGTAGAGTGACGTCACGTACCTTACACACAGGGAATAGAAAATAACGTGCTGGATCGAGACTCGAACTCTGATAGTGGTGCAAGATATTAGATCGCGGGAAAGTGCAAACGCCCCCATCACGCCACAAACACGGGGTTCGGCGGCTATCTATAGCCGCAATGGCTGGCGAGAGATCACAAAGTTTGCGAAGTTTTTGAGGGCAAAGTTTATTTTGAAGACTAACTAGTTAAGCTATGCATTGCGTTGAGTATCGCAAACATACAGCCCAGCTAGCAGCAATGTTTCCGGGGTCGATCTCAGCGAAAATACCACTAAAGTACTGGATCCTTGGCCCCACCGAAACATCAATTATAACATATTGGTCTCCTCCATATCCCCTGTATCACCTTCTCATGGACCGCAGTATCGTACGCCTCTCTCGTGCCCGGAAAGCCCCTCAGGGAAAGCATTTTAAACAACTGTGCCCGTTCCGATCCCGGCACCCCCTCATGGCCAATCCACGACAGGAACTCGATAACGCCTTGGATATTCCCCGCCGCATCTTTCAACCACAGGCCATACAGCTTCCACCACCGACTCGCCGCCAGGTCCCGCAAACCATACCATTCGCGCTGGGTATAGACTCTGACAAACAGCGCCTGGTAGACCGACCACAACGACGGCGCCAGCAGCGGGCTTTCGCGCGCCCGCCTGTCGATGTATAGGGCATCGTCCAAGCTGACATTGACCGCGATGCGCATTAGGTGGTCTTTGAGCGCGGTTGGGCTGGCGAGGGCGCGGTTGAGGAGGACGTAGTGGTAGAGGTCGCGGTAGCCTGTGCTGGTCTGTCGCAGGGACAGGAGGTCGCGCGTGCTCAGCAGGTGGCCGATTTCGCGCTTGGCGGTGTATGGAAGCTCCGAGAATCGGAAGGGGTCGGGCATCGCTGCAGTGGACCGGGTGCGCGGCATTTGGCGAGAGCGGGCACAATGTGAAGCGCGAGGGCTACTCTGGGCGGGGCGGGCACAATATGAAGAGCGAGTGCTGCTCTAGGCGGGCGGGCTGGATATGAAGAGCCTGGGCTGCTCTGGGCAGGGCGAGCTGAATATGAAGAGCATGGGCTGACTTTCGACGAATCCAATGGAAAGTTTTGCCGCAGCGGCATGTTCTACTATCTGCTTTTCGTGGATATTCGCTGTGTTAATCCGCAGTCGTTAGCCCATAGAAGTCAAAGTACACCAGCCAGCAAACTCCCCTTGATTCTTACTCTTGGCAGCCGTTGGAAACCCACAGTGGAGCACACCACACAAGCAAACTCTACACCACCAGCGGTCCTAGAAGGTCTGAGTCGTCCAGGGAATGGGAAAACGACGTCTGGGCGACGGTTCGAGCGATACCTACCTGCTGTCAAAGTGCAACTTGTGACGCACAGAGAATGTATCGAAATCTTGAGAAAAGTGCCGGATATGTTTTCGAAAGTGCTGTATGGGCAGAAAGCATTGATTAGTGTGGCTAGTATAGTTAGGGATGGATACAGTAGAATTAAGAAGTAATATCTGTTGGAATTGTCAATTTTGCACCCTGTATCATTCGATTTTGGTCGGTGTGGGCTCATTGGTCTTCTGGCCGCATCTCATCACCCTTCTGCTCTTGTCTTTCTCTTCTAGCACACTCAACCTTACAATGGAACACAATCATACGGTCGTCTCCGACAACATCATTCCAAAATGCAACCAAAAGGCATAAATCTGACCCTGCCTTTTACTACTGTACTATTGGTGGGTTGAGTTCGAGTCTTGTTGGGAGTAGGGGATGGTATTTCACTCGGGTTTAGAGCTGCATGGCTTAAGTGCAGCGGAAATTTTTATTCTCTAGTAGAGAGGAGTATACATCTACAGTCAATGAATCTACCCAGGTATCATCCCAAGCTCACCCCCCAAAAGACTACATCAGAGCTAACAATATAACAAAACACCGCAACGCCAAAAACGCCAGCAAAGACACCGCCTACACACCGCCCTGTCCAAGGGCCCTAACAATCCCCCAACTCGCACCGGCGGCCACACCTCCGATACTCATCATCTCCACACCGCCGCGCACCATCTCGGCTCTCCCGCCCTTGCCGCCCTCGCCCACCGCCACGGTCCGTCCTACACCAAACAAAAACAAGCAAATGGCCATGGTGCCGACGCTCCACCACAGACCCGTCAGCACCTCCGTCTGTGCTACCCAGAAGTACGGCAGCAGCGGCACAAACCCGCCCAGGAAGTATCCGGCCGCAATCGTGAGTGCCGAGCTGAGCGGCGTGCGCTTGCTGCTCGGCGCCGGCAGGCTGTGGTGGAAGCTCATCAGGAAGTCGACGGTGGCGATGGGGTCGCACAGCAGCGCGGCGGCGAGCGGTGCGACCGCGCTGGGAGGGAGTTGATAGGGGGCGAACACGCCGTGGATCAGCGCCGGGATGCCCTCGGGCTGGTGCTCGACGAGAGCCTTCGTGTGAGCCAGCGTGCTGGCGTAGAATGCAGCCTCGCCGCGACCCGCAAGCCAGCCGCCGAGGCCCATCGAGATCGACCCCGCTATCAGCTCGGCGACGCCGCCGTACAGCACCACGCGCGTATCGTTGAACGCACTTAGTCCCGCAGTGAGCGCGAATGGCACGGTGAGCCCGTCACTGAGGCCGATGATTGCGTCGGAGACGGTACGCGGGTCGAGCCATGGTTTGGGGGAGGGGCCGACAGACGTAGTGGAGGCGGAGGAGGAGCGCGGGCGGCGGATGCGGGGGCAGTCCGGGTTGGGACACAGGTTGGAGGGCGCGGGAGCAGGCTTGGTGGTGAAGTCTGATTCAAGGCAGGTGTAGGAGTGCTCGTGCCCATTCTCGTGCACGTGCGGTTCTATGGGTACGGTGGTGGCGGGGAGCAGCGGTGACGAGGCGGAGGAGGAGGATTCGATATCTCGCTGGCGCCGCGGCGGCGCGCCGAAGAGGAGGGTTTTGAGCAGAACGAGAGACATTGTTGTGGTGTTGTAGAGTTGGCAGGGCTGGCAGGGCGGCGGAGGTCTTTATGTAAGGCTTCCAGAACTCGCGAATTCGTCAAATCCGATCCAGCTCGCACCCTTGCAGTCGTCAACCCGGTGGCCGGTCCTAACGGGCGCGATGACGTCAAGCGCTCTCACTACACAATCCCAGCACTAACAGCCGCAACACCACAAATCCCCAAAAATCAAATCAGCAACACAAAAACCGCAATCGTCGTCGTCGTAGGTAAATCTTCAATTGAAGCCGAACAGAAACCGTCGCGAATTGATCCAGTGAAGGGTTTGCTTTGTGTGTGTCCCACGGCGTCCCCCGCGGGGCTTTATGTAACGACATGCAACAGCGTCGAGTTTGCTGCGAGCTCTAGCGCGCGCCCTGCAGGCGCCGGCGGGCCAATCAGCGTGCTGGCATTTCACATCGAGGGGGCGGGAGGTGGGTTGGTTGGTCAGCGGACGCGTCATTGGACACAACGGATGCCCGTGCCACGCGAGGGGGTAGGGTTTACATAATGCGGGGGGTGGCGGCGTGGGTACATACATACATAGGTTGGCTTGGGGCACGGCGCAGAAGGAGCATGGGGGGGGAAGCTTGGATGAGCTTGTTTTGCACTTCTAATTTGTTCTCTCCAGTTCTTCAAGCTGTTGTATTCCTTCGCCGCAAACCACAAGTTATAACCACAATTAAGTATGCACAACCAGAAGTAGTATCCCAAACACAAGCAAACATTTCACAACCAACAATCCCCAAACCCCTCCCTTTGCCCATTATCCCATTGTAGCCCCTCCACATCCCGCCGCTCTACGCCCCCCCCTCACGTTTAGCATACTCCTCCTCAATCCGCTCCTCATACAACCGCGCCGCCTCCTCCGCCCCGGCACTCGCACTCGCCCTCCGTCCCGCCAGCTCATGCGCACTTGTCCTTGCCTTCTCGTCCTGCGCGGCCTGCGAGTTCGTGATACCGGCGGCAGTGTCGCTGGAGATGTCGACGGCGGCGGCGGCGGTGGAGGATGAGGAGGGAGTGGTGGTTGTGTCGGCGGTGGCGCTGGTGGAGGAGGGCTTTTCGGGGGAGGTGAAGAGGGGGATCGGCATGCTGTTTGTGGTGTGGGTGTTGTGTGTGTGTATGAGCGTCTGTGTGAGCGTGTGAGGTGTAGTGGTGCTGGTAGTGGTAATGGTAGTGATAGTAGTGATAGAGGGGTGGGTATTTATAACTGCGTGATACAGAAAGTGGTGCACTGCTGGATCGGTGGGCGGCGGGTTTATATACAGTACAAATGCACCAGCGAGGTGCCGGCCCAGCTGGTGCTAGGCGTGTCGAGCAGGTGTGGCGATCGTCCCTCGCCGCTGCTGTCGCTGTCGCTGCGTACGTCATTGCGTTGTGGCTGTGTGCGCCACCGCCACATCCTTCCTTACGCCCGTCACGTGTGCGCTATCCAGCGAATCAGGCGTGTCTGTGAGAAGGAGGGTGTTCAATTCGGGGATGGTGATTGGTGGATAACGTGAAGCTAGTTGTAGTACAGGATAGGGATGGTGATGGAATGAACACACTAGCCACAGCGACTGCGTATGCCGTTGGTCTGGCCTCACCAGAATTGCTGCTGATGGCTATTTCAGGGATGGTCTTGAATTCATTTTATCGCTCTTGTATTGTGAGTCAAGCTGTAGGGAAATCACTGAGTCATGGACTGGCGTGGCACGCTGGGTTGCTGGGTTGGGTGTAGGGCATTGGAAGGGTTGAGGTTTGGCGGGAACGGGCAACGGGGAGATGGGGATTGGGTCGGACATTGAGTTCAATGTAGTTGTGCAGAATGTAAGACCATATTGATCGAGGTGGTGTTTGGATTGTTGTTGAGTAATACAGAATAAGCTTAACTGCAGTTGGAATTTCATGGGGTTGTGGAAAGATTAGTATTTGGATGTAAGCTGATGCTTCGACTTGGGTGGACAACTCTAAATACGAGTGAGTACACGTGTACGAGACGTTCTAGCAGCTTCACTTTCATCACCACATCACTGGAAGCAACGTTTACAAACTCATTGACAATTAATTGCGTGTCACGGCGTCTCGTTATATTACACCCCACCCGTGTCCTCGCGCCAAACACCAACTCCTCCATTATCATTACTTCCGCTTCTCCATTCTCATTAAGCCGTTTACGGGGATGTGCAGTTCGCACCGAAACCGAGCTGGCTGTTAATTTGTTAGCTCCCGTTCTCATCTCTGCGAAGGAATTCAACTCACCATCCGCCAACAATCGAGCAGTACACCACGCCAGTACCACAGAAGCCGTACTTGCTGCAGCAGCTCCCGTCAAACGCACCGCCGGCGCAGGTGACGTTCGCGTTCTGCGTCCCGCAGGTTCCGGTGACGGAGGGCACGCCCGGGCCGGTCAGGCACGAGGTCGAGTTGAGCGAGAAGCCGGACTGGCAGCCCTGGCCGCAGTAGGGGACGGTGTCACCGCTGGTGGATGTCAGTATGCGTGCTTGAAGGGCGAGGGGATGCGGAGATGGAGGGAGAGCTACCAGTAGCCCGAGCTGGAGCAGCAAGACCCGAAGCCGGGGGTGGTGCAGGTGAACCCCGCGGTGCCGCCGCACTCGCCGTTGGGGGTTGGGTTGTCGGCCTGTGCGCTGACAAGCGTGGCCACGACGGCGAGGAGGATGGTGGTGAACTGCATGTTGATGGAGTGAGGTTGATGGAGCGGTAAGTAGTGGATTGAGGTGGTGATGGACGGGAGATGGTGGGTGGTGGGCAGAAGTCGGGGTGGCAGCAGGCGCTGTATTTATACTTTTGGACACCCGCAATTGGGATCTGCAGGAGGATTTATCCAGCCGTGCCCGCCCGGCTAGTCGAAATTGACCGAGACTTCTGGATCGGGCGAATGACTTGATGCTGCTCTGCTTCGTTTATTTTTCCGAGGCTCACCTGCTGGAAATTGACTTGCGGTCAGGACAGGACAGAGCATTAGAGTGGAGTGGAGCAGGGTGAGGTGCGGGACTGCGCTATCCGGGAAGCTAATGGAGATTGATTGACTGATTGATTGATACCAGCGACCTCGTCGGCCGAGGGAGGATTGGCGGCTGTAGAACACGCTCCTACAGCTCCTTCTCCAGACTCCCTGGCTGTGGACATTGACACCGACATGCCTCCATGCACTGCACCTGGATCTGTGCAACCGGACGTTTTCTCTAGTCGGCGTGTTCTGCGCAGGTACACGAGCTACATACAGAACCCATGTTGCATGTTCAATCTGAACGGCACTTGTTTTTCCGTCCGATATAGAGTGAGGCCAATCTCTAATTACCCTACAGAAACCCAAGGCCGGAGATCGCTGCTCGACACAGGCTCGAAAAAAAGAAGCTTTTCACATATATTTAAGTTGAAATGAATGAGATTGAACTTTTTTTCAATTTCACAACTTGGGGACGCGGGATCGGCCTGTCGATCAGCTCTGCGGCGGTGCGGCGCGCGCGGGGAAGGGGTGCGCTCGTTTGGATGGATGCAGGCATCGGTACGAACTCTTCATACTCCAGGCTATTTAAAATTCTATTTTCGGGCAGCTAGAGCTAGCCAACAACAAGCCCACACCCACGGCCGTCGCCTTCTTCCATCACGTTAGCTACAGATGTGCCGTGCAGCTGCCATATTTATTCCCCACAGGCTCTGTGCTACCTACTGTTCGTGTGAGGAATCTGTGGATTCCCTTCAGCTTCCTGGGCTTGAGTAACGGTCGCCTCCCAGGTGTTCAGCTACCCGGAACGGAGCAAGCTGCAAGGATGGACTCACTCGATGCGTGGCGGTATATTGACCGCTCGATGCTGAAGTGCCCAACCGAAGGATATGTGGGGATGCTGTGTTTCAATAACCTAGAGTGTAATACTCTAAAGTTGGTATTTGTTTGTGTAAACTTATATGTAGTTGGATGTTATCTATAATCTAAGACATCAGGGTCCAAGCTCACCACCGTGCACAATCATTACCTACAATCTACAGGAGAAAGAGTAAGTACTGGTATAGCCCTACCTGGCTAGTTTCACCTGTCCGTACTTGTATGCTCAACGGCTTTCGGCTGCGGGTGTACCTTGTTCCTTGTTCGATGTCAGGGCTCCTGTATCCTTGCTTTGTGTAACTATCGAGTAAAAACATCCTTTCTTCTTTCCTCAAAGAGATACACGTCCTTAATTACTAGTCTCTGGTCCAAGGGACAACCCAACATAGAGTAGCTAGAAGCAGAACCCTCTTTCTATCCACTGGAGAAATCCCCAAATACGGTTAACTAGTTCCCTACAACCTCCTTTGTTCAGAGCTCGGACACATCCATCTAGTCTAGAGCAAAAGGCTCACTTGTCGATGAGCAGTCTTCGGCGAAAAAACTGGTGATATCTTCCGGCCTGCAACGGGGGCTTCCGGAGGTCGCCACCTCCGCAAAAAACCTATCAGCATAGAAATCTACCCTGAATCTTATCATGTCTCGAGTAAATCTCACGATATAACTCAAATCTACCTTATTTCTTGCCGACCGCATCCCCGTCCGTAGATCGCAACGAGGTAAATAACGGCGCAGCCACCGAGTGCCGCCCTCGGTTCCGAACCCACGTAGAATCTAGATGGGCTCGGGATGCACGGGCATCCTGCATGGTCGTGTTTTTTTCTCATGCGTGCGCTTACTTGCAGCGTCGTACCGCGATGTATGAAAAGTCGACAACCTTTCATCTAGAACTAGTCGTCGTCGTACGTTGCTGTCGACAGCAGCAACAGCGCTAGATAATTAGTTCGTCCGTAATTGCCAGAAATGGTTGTTGCTGAGTAGGTGCCACCAAGTAGCAAGTCAGTTGATTCTTGCGTAAATGAATTCAGCAGCTTGGAGCTGCTGGTCGCCGTGGAGGAGGTGGAAAAGTTGTCGCAATGAAGAGTTTGATTGTACGACTATCGGAGACTCGTGTAAGGTTCTAGACCTGTGGTCATTGAGCCTGTATATTCTCCCGGGTGGTCTTAAACGGGAAGAACTGAACGTGAGATTATGGTCAGGAGTGAAGAGACGGACGCAATGGCTTAACAGTACTCGGAATGAACTTTTGGGTTGGAAACCAGAATTACATGAGGTAAATCGCTCTCAATTGGGATAAAGCGAGTCATAATCGATGAATAATTGCTCGAAATATGATTTAGGAACCTTCTCAAGCTTTACCATATGTCGCGAAGACACATGAAACCCCCACTGGCGTACAATCTAGTCTAGGTCTTTGGAAAACTCGAAAATTATTCGCCGTGAACAACAACAACAAATTCTACAGCCAATCGGAGTTAAGGTTTTATCCTAATTCACAGACTTAATAAGTTCTTAGCGAGATTTCACTATTGGTTGCAAACAAATTCTGTATTCCACCGACATTGACGTATGCATTCGTACATCCAAAGTCAACTGTGGTTCCAATAGTGTTGAATGCCAAGGGCTAGAAGAGGCTCGTGGCGTGGGCTTTCTGGGTCAAAGCTCCCCAAGTATTCGCATGGGACGCGTCAACTTGATACCCGATGCCCTGACACGACCTCCGTGTGCACCCCTCTCCCCAAGAACTCTGGTACACACGGTATTGCGCATCGACTACACTGCTGCCCACAGCTATCCCTCCTCGCGGCCACCAAGGCTGACGAAATTGTGTTCCTCACGAGCAGAATGGCACGTCAGCAGCGTCGGCAACCGTCGGGGCCTCCTCCACCACCCCCGCTGCCGCCGCAACAGCAGCCGCAGCAACAGCAACAGCAACCTCCCCCTCCGACGGCAACTATTGCTCCCTTTACAACAGCAGCTCAAATTCCCATACCCCAGCCCTTCTTTCACCCTAATTATGTACCGACGCCTGTCTATAATGTTCAATTGTCCCCACAAGACATCCATCCTCAATCTCAGCCTCAATTCGCAGTGCCAACAGCCCAGCAAGCACCGTTACCATCTGTTGTACCACCCCAGCATGCTCGGCCAGTTAACGCGCAATCTCCGGAAAATGTGCGTCTTCTGAAAATACTCGATTCAATACAAGACTTGGGATTCGACTCCCTGTCCGAATCCCTTCTGCATCTTTTTGCGAGCGATGACACTGCAGTTAAGCAAAGAGTCGCTCCGTTCTACAGCAGTGCAGGTGGGATCGGAGGCCTCATGGAAATTTTCATGAAAAATAAGAAGGCCAGAAGTAATGGAGGAGACGAAGTTGCATTGCAGTGGGCAAGTAAGGTGTTAAAAGAAGAATTCGAAACAGGGTTGGTAAAGGGAGCGGTTTGTTCCTCACCCATCGTCACCGAGGCTGTTCAGATAGTTAGCTTACTGGGCAAGAAGATTACTTTTCATGAATTTGATTTCTATCTGAATGCCCTCTGTGAAAGTACGTGATTGTAATTCGTTAAATTGACACCCTGAACAGGTCAATACCGATGTTCGAGTGAATTCAAATGAGGGCCGAGGCCGAAGCACCGGTGAGATTCTGCGGGACGGACTGGAAAACTTTGATCTCGCCGCCATTCAGCAAAAATGTGAAACCAAGGCACCGCAATTGTGGAAATTGCTGGAGATTCTATCGTCGTCGGACCGTGAGGTACGTGAAAACCGAGGTTCGATATCAACTGCCGGAGGTTCTCCTGCCAATTCTACCGCCGAGCACCCAGCGCAAAAGCGACGTAAAACAACAGATACAGGAGTATCGATTCCATCAAACGCCCCACTTACAGTAACGGTATTACTGCTGGTGCTTGCAAGCTCACAGGTGCGCAACAAGTTTCAAAAATGGTTGGGGCTGTACCTATATGCCCAAGGGATGCGTAAAGGCCCCTTGAACTCGTTGCGCACCTTGGGAATTGGAAGCGAAGGGAAAGTCATCTGCGATAACGGTACGGTATCCTGTTCTGGTGGTCAAAGTGTCGTCAAGTGACATCGTATAGTCCTGCGAGTTATGTCGGATGACACAAGAAAAAGGTTGCGTACAGAGCTTGGAGGGCTAGGAGTCGGACATGCCGCCACACTGAAACCTGGAGCTCGTGGAAAACGGAAATCAGTGACGGCACAATCCGAGGCGCCTATCCCCGCCGTAACAGGACCAAATCCATTAGAGAACAAACGGCAATTTGCAATATCTAATATAACTTACCATCTTACTCCGAAGGACCATCTCCACGCGGATAATTTCACACCATGTGCCACCATTCCATTCATCACTCGGCTACCCGTGGATACTCCCATTCTCACTCGGTCCATGGTCAGGACATCGTCCATTTACCGTCAGGAAAACTTTCTTCCTGTGACTCTAAACCTCCGCGAGCTTGACAGTTTTTCGGTATCTGCTCCTCCAAACATGCCGGGGTATTATGGCGGATACACATTTGGTCCAGGTGCCATTAACCCAGATCCTGGTTATCATGCACCAACGACAACAGGTGAATACTATAACTATATGCCGCCTACCAGTGCTCCCAATACAGAATCGGGACCTAGCCGGTCCTGTGGTAGTCAGGGAGCCGACGGCGATTACTTGAAGAATATGTTGATGGACGATGAATCAAACATTTTTTGGAAGAATCAGATTCGGAGGAATATATGGCGTGCGATGAAGCGCCTATGGCCGGGAATCGGTGAAGTTCTCGCCGAGAATAGTGTTGATGAAGCTGGGACCAGGACAGAGAACAGGGACGCAGCGGATCCGATATTTACGTTCAACGCCTCAGTCCAGGAAGATGACTTCCTTCCGTTGCCATCTATGAAGCGTGTAAATGCAAACAATATCACAGAGCAATTGTCAATACTGGATTCTGTTAGCGATTATCTTGGGTTCGAGATTAACCACCTCAAGGGCTCGTCAGGCGACCGTTTGTGGCTCTGGAGTAGCAATCTGGAGTCGGTACAGTCTTTGAAGTTTGCAAAATCTACAGCAGCTCCGGATTCCGTTCTGCATAGTATCCTGCCGATATTGGGATTATTTGACATCCGACAACATTTCCTCCACGAGCTATTCAAGATGCATTACGGCGTCACAAACGATAAAGACCCTGCGTCGTTATGTCACCATATGAACGTTCTGAATCGCAAGTTCCTGATATTCGGGTTTGCTGTGACAGGACAGTATGCAGAAGGCCTTGTGTTGCATTCGCTGGAATCGCATCTCATTAATTCCATCTTGACCGTTACCAAGATTCGCCAAAACGGACCCAGCACAAAAGAGGAGGCTGTCGGAATCATCGACACAGTTTACAATACATATTTCCACCCATCTGTTCAGTCTCATACCCTAGACCCCGAACCAGACGAGGTATTTAACAACCACGTTACATTCATGCACCATGCTATCGTTTACTCTGTACTTCTAACATCCATTTCAACCGCCCATATATCGTCACTTATGCATGTTCTTGCCTGGCTAGCCATCGCATTTCAAGGCCTCGCCGTCCCTAAATCCTCTCCCCCGGCGACCCGTAACATAGCGCGGGAATTGATGGACCTCGTAATTGGCCTAAAATTCGAATACAGCCCTCCCCTATCACGGGCGATCCTGCACACCCTCATCCACCCCAAGCCGGCGCGCTACAACCAGCCACTGATCGCCACCCACCCCGCCGCCGCCCAGTGCCCCGGCGCCTACCAGGAGAGCGATTTCACAATGAAGCAGATTCTGCGGCAGACCAAGACCATCTTCGACCTGCGCGACAATCCCAAACACGACTTTTTCCGCGAAATGATCACGCCCAACATCCGCACCATCTCGACCGTCGTCCGCAACGCCGAGGAATCGCTCGGCACCGCCATGCGCACCACAAACCAGTGGCGCACCCCCGCCGAGGCCGTCGACCCCGACCGCGAGATCCCGCGCCTGGTCCAGGAGCTGCGCGAGAGCCGTGTGGCGGAGCGCATCCCCGGCGGCCGGAAGGTCGCGTCGCCGGCTGAGAATATGGCCAAGATGGGCGCGGAGACGTTGAGATCAGCTGCCTGGCTGGAGGAGTTTGTCAAGTGGGGCGATCATGGGGGATATACGAGTAAAATGCCGGTCGGGACGGCGGATGCGGCGAGTTCGAGCGCGGGTGGTGCCGCAACAAGCTCGAGTGGGAACAGCGGTCATGCCCATAGCCATAGTCATGGCCATGGATATAGTAAGAAACACAAGAATCTGTTTTTTAATGAGGATTTTGCGTTTGATTGGGGGTTGTAATTAGTGGACACATATTGGAACATTGTGTGGATGATTTTCGAAGCACCTGTGTATGTACGTTAACGTTAATGTCTTTCCTTGGACCTGTGTGCTGTTTCATTTCTTTCTTCTAGTGCTTTTTGGGGAACGACACGGGGCGTTGGGATACAATATACATAGTATGCGTGTGGTGCTTGGACCTACCAGGTGATAATTACGAGTGACCTCGATGAAGGTTTTCTTTTGAATTTTGTGTCTTTGACCTGCTGGCCTGTACATTATGTAGAACTCTGAGAAGAGTTTCTAGTTGAATGTGTTGTCCTATCATATTCATCTGGAGTTGCAAACAGGGCAGACAAGGCGCACGTGACTCGCGACATTCGTGTCATATCACTCGATTGTGCATTTTGACATGTTCTGGCTATCACACGTGACACACCGAAATACTACAACAAACTTGGGAAATCCGTTGGTGTACCAATAAGGGCATAGTAACATCTATTCCATGGCCTGGATGTGTTGTAGTGTATCAAGTCCCAACGCTGCGTGGCTGAGCGACTGTGCCCCGCCTGTTGGCGACACAGCGTGACAGCGCAGCCAGCCAACTCGTTGCGGCATTAACACACTGCAAAACGCAAGGTTGAACGTAAGGTGCGCTTTGAGAGGTCTTGTTGCATGACGTTGGCCTCGCGGCATAATAGTGGCGGTGCACTGGTGGCTGAACCCGGTTCTTGTTGGTTTATGCTGTGCTTTTTGGTTTTAGAGAGTGTGGCGTTGACGTGATATCCCCTAGACCTATCTTTGGGTTTCGTGGTATGAGGGGTGGTGATGGTGGCGGTGGTGGTTGTTGCATCGATAGCCGCTGGGAAATACGCGCACATAACGTGGCGCTGTCTCTGTCTGATCCGCTGCGGCCCCTCGCTAGACCCGTGAGACGTCCGGTGTGCTATGACTTGTGGAATTGGCGTCTAACGTAGCGCTGTGCAGATGGAATAGCCATCAATCTCCCTCGGTGCGCACACGGGGTTAGGGTTAATATAGCAGGATCCCTTGATTTCTGGTTCTTCTAATTTATTGTTTTTGCACATAACGTATAGGCATATAGTTGCTAATGGTTCGACATCACAACTGTTTTCAATGGATTGAGAGTTGCATATAGGGCGATAAGAATGTATCATTAGGCCCTAAGATATCATACATGAGTTAAAAGGGGATGGACTAGATCCCCAGTTTGGACAGAGATAAAGAAAATGGACTATGGACGGCATGGACTATGGACGGGCCGGAATGCATCTTTCTATCGTATCATCAACCACCAAACACCGCAACACTAACACCAACACCAGGTAGCAGAATGCCATGAAATAGTTGCATGACACTCGCACCTTCAACCCAGTGCCCTTTTTATTTTGCTGGCCATCCCACAGTTGGGACGGCGGTATTTGTATAGACTTTCGTCACCGTGGGGGCTGGTGGATATTTAGCAAGCCGAATAATATCAAGAGTGAAGTTGAGGGATCATCAAGCTTACTTGAACCGTAGTACGCGATACCATCACCAACCTCGGCATCGAAGACGTTGTCTGTGACGACATCCCAAATCATGTCACCTGGATCCGCATCGTATTGAAGTTGTAGGTAGGGCTTCGCGCAAGAGCCAAAGTCGGATCGGCAGCCACCACCGCAGTACCATGCATTTTCTCCACAGTAGCCCTGGAATAATCAGTTTCTGGCCTTTCAGTGTAGATAATTGTTATACATACGTGTTGTGAGCAGCATGGGCCGGCACTTGTTGGACCTTTTGGTCCGCAAGAATTACCGCCTCTATTAGGCCCACACTCGTTGTTTGTAGAAATCGCGCGCTTGTCGACAATGTCTCGTCGGCTCAGGAGAGCCTCGGGAATGATGTCATCTCGTTTCACGATGAGAGTCCGTTTTCCCAAGTCCTTGGCCTCACGCTTGACCTTCCCGGTGCCCGGTGCGAAGGCTCCGGGTGTTGCACTCGCGCTGGAATCGAAAAATCTCCATGGTTCTGCTACCGCATCGGGAACCGGATCGGCAACAGCGTCGGGCACTGGACTGCCAGCGACGACCGCAACAAGCGCAGCAAAAGCTGCAAGATAAAAGCTCTTCATGTTCGACGGGACGTCTAGTGAAAGATGTTCAGGACGAGAGCTATGGATGATGGCGAGAGAGGCTGTCAGCTTGCAAGCTCTGCAGAACCAAAAGACGAGTCCAACCGACAGTCTTATAGGAACTCAGAGATGAAGACTAGTTGCTTCCGCGAATCATATCTCGGACTGTGTAAATAAACTTTTCGCTTCGTTGAGCTCCTCAGTCGTCTTTCGACAAACCTCTTTGAACATCCAAAAACAACAAAAGTCTAGGTATCTAGCTAGCTAACCAAGGGCAAAAGATGCTCTCGAAAGTTCTCATGACCGAAAAACGACTCGTGAAGGCTACTTCCTTCAATGCGTGCCGTGCCCTCGAAAAGTAAAAACAAGCACCAAAGACCTTCTATCCTTTGAGCCGGCAATTGGAACTAGGATTTTGCTAGTTAGGCCTAAAAATGATGAGGTCTAGCCCTTCGAGTGGCAATATGGATATTCTTGCCCACAAGGCACGGGCCCTGTGGTCGTTTGTTCGATGCGTGTAGACCAACAAATACACTTCGAAATCGTTGTTCAAGAAGAATGTGTCCCCGAATGAGTCGCGGCCTTGTTCTCGAGGAGGCCGAGGGCGGCAAGCGTGCGCCTTGCGCTTTGTTGCCTTTCTTTTTCTTTTTCTGCCTTTTCTACCTCGTTTTCGTTGTGTTGTAAACTGTTGGTCTTACACCTGGCATGTAATTCATGCGTTATTATCACCATCGCGGCAATCCATGGTTACTGCATACCGCTTTCGCAACTCTAGGCCTATAACCCTGGGAGGCCAGCAGGCACACAAACCTCCCCCGAGGCAATATTATGCCAGGCGTTATTCATGAAAAAAAAGCAAATCCCAGGGAAAAAAGGAATTTGTTTCCCTGGGTACGGACAATATCGATGTTGACAAACCAGGTCAGGTCGCACACAAGCGGATAGATAACGGCTTAACTTTGATACCAGGTCCAGAGAGCTGGAACCGCCACGGAAAGGGCGTCTAGGGTGCTTCGGCATGTATTTTTTCCCGCAACAGTTCTAGTGACCCTGAATGAAAATACCTATCGGCTAGTCACAATCATCTATGTAGTGTTCACACTTACAGAATCATGTGGATAATGTCAAAGAGAAGCAATAATAAACTCACGAGAAATGGAGAACATTGTTTATACAGGATCCGTGTGTCGTTGTGGTGGTGGCGTTTTAACTTACCTATTTGGGCCTTGAATAGGAATGATTCGGAACTCTGCTTCAACCGCAAGTGATGTTAAGGTTCGCTCCAGTTGCCGCCGCCGCCGTGTGCTGTGTAGGAACGCGTAAATTTTCGAATTGAACGCTTAGTCAGCGTTCGTGATGTAACGATAGGTAAAGGTTCAATTCAAAATTTCAAAATTAAGTTCAAGCTACCGCCTGCTATAGAGTAGCGAGGTGTGAAGCAAGCACTGCTGCTGCTACTACCTCAACCTCAACCTGGATCACCGGAATTTTGTTCGTTCGGGGCCAGAATCTTTCGCTCGGCGTTCAGGAGTAAACAACCTCCACAGCTGGTGTGATCTATTCTCTGGAAATTGTATAAATGTGTAAATTTATAAAAATATAGTTTGGCTTGGCATATTTTCGAGCTTTGATTGGACATTCTTGTTAGTAATCCTGAAACCTTTCATGAATTGAAAGAAAGTTATTTTTCATTTCGAAAATTTTCGGTTTTTTTCGGTTCAATCCGCGTCCCTAGTGCTGTGCCCCCAACCCCAGAATTACGAAACCGGCGCCACACCACAATACGGAAAAAGCATACATACATGTTCACGCAACAGCCGAGGTCGATCGCGTTTTTCTTTTCATATCTTCGCTAGAATGTGCTCGAAACTAGGCCCCCGTGAGATGTGCCTTGCAACTCAGCGGCCCCGCAAATTCGTCTGACCCGGGAACAAAATGTTTAAGCTCTTTGGCGAAGAAGTTTTACCGAAGCAGTCCATTTCTTCGAAAATTTCCTGCATGCTTACTTGCCTGTCGACGTATCCGTATCTTTTCCTAATCCTAGCTCGTGGTTCTATACACTCATGAACTTTTCACACCACTGGTGTTCTGGCCCAAACCAACAGTCAAGGATAGCAGCAAGTATTCGAAACTACAGAACTATGAGAGGCTGGACTCAGACTGTCACGTCTCACCTATCCCAGTCATGGCGGAGCGACAACTGGAAGAATGTAAATAACAGAAGCAGTGTGCATAAAATAGATCCTCGATAGCGTGTTGCAAGTGCGAATCTATTCTGGAACCACACACGTCTCCCAGTCATTCAGATCAGACCTAGAATCTTGGTGTTATCTCAGAATTCGGAGGCTTCTCTCTGTGGATGCATTCATGCTTGGGTTTACAACGCATTCGAGTAATCATCGGTAGAGCAAGGGGGTAAATCATACCTCACCAAGTAATATACAAATAGAAAATTAATTACTCTTCTAGCCAAACGGCCTCAGTTCATTTCGTGGGGTGAACCGAAGAGATCCACTCTGATCCAAAGCCTTCGATTTCATGGTTGTTCGGAGAGTTGCCAACAACCTTCATGCATGCCAGGAGGAGCGTAATACCCCACAACACAAACCCTTCCCCAGCCTTGTAAAGCCCCATTCAACATCTGTTGGGTGAACCTTGAACTGTGCCCTATGAAAGTCCATAAAAACGAAGTAGGCAACACATTTCATGCTATTTTGTGTGTGAGACGATGCTGCGGACGAAGGAGCTTCTGAGGTGCATTGACTGGAACTACCAACACCGCAAGAAGAACGAAAATACACACTCTCCGAACCAAGATCCGAGAACCCACCATTCACAGATCCTTACCCAAATGCCGACGGAACACCCAATTTTTCTTGGTGTGTATGTTGTCTTTTTCCAGCTCGGATATTCGCAACGTAGAATACAAGTGGGATGCAACAAAGTCCAGACACTGTCATAATCACCAACAAACCATCAGCCACCCTAGCTATGGCAAGAAACTAAACAGTTATACCCTAAATATAGGTGCGCATGAGAGATCTGCATTGAACGAGCAACCAACTACTTGGATCGTGGCTCAGATTCATATCAAACCAGCCTTGACATCATCAATGCGTTGCCTAGATGTTTGAATCGCAGCTGGATCATGAGCCTGAGTATGGTTCAGGTGTTTCCTAGGGGCTTTAAGATTGTCTATAAATTGGGCCTGTTCCCACCTGTCTTTCAAAACCATATCAACATCAATCAGAACTTTCAACATCACATCAGAAAACCATCAATCAAACATTTACAGCATCAAAACATCAAAATCAACTCGATCAATCAATCATCCAACCACGTTTCAGTACCAAATTTCAATACCAGCTTTCAGTCCCAACTTTACAGCACTTCTCAAGCCACAGAAGACATCTCTTAAGAAATCTTCTCATAAAACTGCCCCCAATCGTTAGTATTCCTCGTCCCACCACATAAAATGTATAGGTTCTAATATATAAAGGTCCTCTCTAGAAATCACTCTTATTTCAATTTTCCGCATCAAATATAAAGCAAAATGTGCATAGTAACTAAAGTTATGTACTCTTGCGACCACACGGGCACCGAGTATAATACATGTGTTCCAGGCGAAAAATGCGCGGGAGTTGTAAACAAAACGGAGTATCGTCGTTCTCTTTGCGACAGATGCCGGTACAGGTAAAATCATCACTAAAAGCGGTTTCGCACGGCATATCGATACACTATCGAAAAATTACTTCATCTGCGGTGATTTGAGCGTTTGGAGATGTCTTTTACTTGCGTTTCTTTTTGTTTAGACCGATTTTCTTGCAGACCTGTTGAAGGGGGAGAGGTACGGGCCGGGCGGGGCGGATTCAGAGTTTCCTTGCGTTACATTTTCCTTTTGTCTTAGTACCATGTTTTTCTGCTTTCTTGTTATTCGACTTGCATTTCCTACAGTTATAGCCTCTCAAATCTACATTTCCTTATAAAATCTCCGAAAATGTTTTTTTGATGTGTGAACTTTTTTGTAGCTTATGTTATATTCACGTGACCGCATTGCTTAGTCACCAGCCTGAGTCAAAACGTTTGCTTCCGAGTCCGAGCTTGGTCTCTCTGCAACTTACTTACACATCACACGATTACAAACTAAACCATTTGTGTCTAACAACTTGTTTCGAATGGCGTGAGCACGGAATTGAATATTCTCCGGCAATTGCACCTATATAAGGCCGGTTCCTAGAAAGTCTTTGATAGTAGTTTTGAACATGTCGCACGGACCTTTTCATGATAATGTAGTGCACCCTATCAACCAACATACCATAACTTATCGTAGCACGGTGCTTTTCTAGACCGCTGGGTACTACACCTCCTTTTGCCCGGATCGGCCAAACCTGGAATGAATTCCAATTGCGCCGGGAAGTAATACTTTCTTTGGAAAAGCTCTGCATGAATTTCAGGCTCAGTCGGGTCCCACGGTTTTGTAGCAGTTTCGTTCTATTAATCATTTTATAAACAGGGCCATAGTGGCAATATTGACAAAAAATCGGGGCCATTCTATCTAAAACCTGTAGATTCAAACTGAGAGGGTTGTACTATAACTCCGTAACAGCCAAGAAGTGAGAGGACGAGAAGGAGACGAATAATCAAGCATTGATAGCTCCGTTTTATAAAAAATAGCTTCTGGTTGGCAAGATTACATAGAGATTCGGCATCCCAATTCTACATCAGCTGTCACTCATGAGTGAGATTGCATGTGCACAAAATTATCAGATATCGCTGGATACTTGAATCTGAGATTGAACTTTTATGTCATTGAGCGAACTTGTTAAAGATCTCGTGTCTTGGGAATCCTCCGAGTGTGGATGTGTCTTTTTACCTAAAACGGCTACGTCGTGGCAGAACTTCAGGAGAATCCACGCTGAGATTCGAGTCAGATACAAACCAAGGTAGACGAAGATATTTTGTTCTTGAACTACTATTACATGATTAGTGATGTATGACTCCTCGTTGCGAGACATCGAAATTGAATTGAATGGGCCTATTCTATCTTTCTACGGTTCATTTCGCCATTCTAGCTTGGCGGAGCAAAGAAGGACTTGTAGTGCAGCCTAGATTGAACATCTGGTGGCATTATATATTTGTGCACAGTTTCCATACTTCTCCCAATCACTTTAGAGGCAAACCACCTAGGTCCAAAAAACAGAAAAAAACATGGCTGATCGTTTCCCACCTGGTATGTTACTCTTACAAGCAAGAAACTGAGCTGCTCAATGGCTGACAATCTACCTTTTACAGATCGTGCTCCCCGAGCGTATCGTCAACGGAATGAATTCCGTGGTCCACGCGGCCAATTACATCGACCTCCCAATCTATATCCAGCTGACCTCCCGCTTTGTATAGACTTTGAATCTCTGAGTTAATACCACGCAGCTAATATTCTTGCAGATGGCCCGCCTCCTTCAAACTTTAGGCGGAATCCCATGGACCCTGTGATTCCGCCCTGGTTCAGTAATCAAGCGCAGACGCCCTATGAAGCTGCACACGCTGCTCAGGCTAGTAATTCTGGTTGGACTCCGCCAGTCAATCGCCCTAATCAAACTGCACAAGTTTCGGCTGCTCAGACCTATCGTTCGTCTGGACCAAACCCAAATGTCCAGTCTTTCCAGTCTGTCCAGGCCGCTGAGGCTGCCAAAGCTGCTCACGTCCCCCAGGCTACTCAAGCTACTCAGGATGGCCCTTCATCTCGATCTATGCCGAATCTTCAAGGAACTCCGGCAGCCCAATCTGCTGAAGAGAATTTATCGCATTCCGACGCTCGGGTTGGCTCAAATGCCGCTAACATTCTACAAGGCCTGTATACAACCAAGATAAAGGACTACGAGATGAGAATAAGAAATGAGGCCGAAGCACTTGAAGACGGTTCTTCGCCAAACTCAAAAGAAACGCCGAGTTCAGCTCATAAGGTGACCCTTGAAGACCAACTAAAAAATTACAAGATGCGATTTCCCATGGAAAAAGTGCACAATTTTATCAGCCTTGTCATAGATGGTGTAGTCTCATACAACATAGTTGCGTCCATTATCACAGAGCAACCCGGGTTTGCGCAGGCACTACCAAGTTTGGAGAAGTTGGTCATGGAACGACATCCAGGGACTTTAGACCATATGACACAAAACCAAAATTACATTCGACCTGAAATGCAAGCCCAACACCATGCTGCCCCAAGTGGAAATAGAAAGTTGCCTGGTTCCACGCACAGCTTTCAATCAAGACCTCATGCTGCACAAGTTCCGCAGCCAAATTCTAATTACCTAATTTCCCCACCCGCAAAAGCTGTTACTAACCAAAGGGGATTTTATCAACAGCAGGAAGCGCAGTATTGGTATCAGCATCAGTTACAGCAGCAAAGGCAATATCAAGAGGAGCAACACGCACTGATGTATCAACAGCAGCAGCAAAGGCAATATCAAGAGGAGCAAGAAGCACTGGTGTATCAACAGCAGCAGCAACGGTGTCAGCACCAACGAGCAGTGCTACATGAGCAGTGGCAGCAGCAGCAGCGTTACGAGAAGCACCGGTGGGAGCTTCAGCAACGTCAACTTCAGCAAGAAAAGGAGAAGCGTGAGACGTTTAAACAGCAAATGAACCAGCAGCGAAAACATGACATGTCTACTAAAAAATCGCAGGAAGACCAGCATAAGAGTTCCTTGGGGCTGAACCCTAAGGCAACCCCTTTCAAGATGCCTGCTACTCCTACTGGTGTGGTTGAACCGCCTGTAATCCTAAAAGGAAGTACTCCAGCAGAAGAGCAGGAATTCAGTCTGGGCTTCCAGGGCCGCAGGATTCACGCTATACCTGACCAATTTCCTCTGGGCCAGCCTCAATTTCCTCCCCAAGAAAGTCCAGTTACGGTTTCGAAGAGTCCATCCGCCAATTCTACACTCAAGCCTGTCAAAGGCCTTCCTGCTTGGGTGTTCGACGACAATGCGGATCCTACCAGTACCATCGAACCTAGAGAGTTGGGCCTTGACACGGCTAGTACTTACATGCCCAATCTGACCAAGATGCTTATCAATGACGAGCCGTTTGACGAGGATCTATTGACGAAAAGGGAACTGAGTTATCTTAGATTCCTGCCGCCCGGAAATTCGCCGAGTCCTCCGGTTAAGGATGCTGAGTGCTACCAGAGCGACGAGGTCGACTATGATGAGGGTTATGACGAGCCATACTACAGCGACACCGGAAAGGATGATTATGAATATTAAACCTGTGACATCTGCTAACAAGAATAGTTATTCCAACTAAGTACTGGGTTATCATCACGCCGTCTAGATCTGTCGAGCTAACCTCTGAGCTTTTATGATTCATTGAGCCTTCATTGATAGATAGAAAATTAATAAATTGAATGACTTGAATCTAACCCCTGGTCGTACATTAACCTTTGTTTCTCCTTTGCCGGTATCCATCAGTCAAAAGACGAGTGAACTTGAGATGAGTCTTGTTGTGTGATTTACAGACCGCCCGGTGATACCGAATGTTCTATTTGCCAGATACGAAATGAGCCACATGAATTTGAAAAGCGAGGTAGCAATTCCCCTCGGCGCTGGCCGGATAAGAATGTGTATATGCGTAGAAGAGGTCACTTGGGAGCAGCAATGTACGAGTGTGAGATATGTAGCATGTACTGAGTGACAAACCATGTTGAACGCCTGAATTCCACTAGGTAAATATGTTGAGCCGGACTTTGGCTTGTGGAAAAACAATCGTTGCTGCACTACGTTCTTTATGATGATGGTTGTTATCATAGCCGCTCACTCGCCATCACATTGTCTACCCGCCCTTCGTGGGATTGTACAGACACATGGCGACCAATAGCGGTCTGGACATAGGCCCCAGCCACCATCAAGAAACCACTGTGCAAAGGTGTAATAGCTCCCAGAAAGTGCCCGGCTCAGGGTGCTTTCTGGGGATAGCGGGAAGCTAGTTTCTAGAGAGCGCTGGAAGAACAATTCATGGCTGGTACAGCGTGCATGCTGGTAGGTAATTAAATGTACTCAAAAAATTGACTTCCTAGTCTACGAAACCCAAAACATAAATTCAAAAGGATATAATACAGAGAAGAGATTCCTATGCCCTCGCCCACTCCGTGCCGCCCTGTCCCGCCTGCATTTTATGCGGACAGCCACCTTCCCACGCCCGCACCGACAGCCACACACCCCACCGCCACCGCCGCCACAGCCGCCCACCCTAACCCTGCCCGCGCCTCCGCCGCCGCCGCCTCGTCCTCGGTCTCCTTCACATAGTGCCTCGCAAAAAGATCATTCTGGATCCACACGACCTTGTTCAGCGCGCGCAGCACGGCGGTCTTGGTCTCATCCGGCACCTCGTCCATGCCCATCACCGCCTCCACCAGGATGTCCTCGACATACCCCAGCAGCACCGCACAGTGCACCAGCTCTACGCGCAGCGCCGGTCGCTTCGCGCGGTGGCGGAACGCAGCCCGCCCGGTGTCGCCTGTGTGCATCAGCCCGACCTTGTCGAGGTACTCCCAGCTCGACGGCAGGCTGTAGTCCATGCTGACCAGCTTGACCAGGTAGCCGCGCAGGAAGTCTTGCCGGAACTTGATCTGGGGATGGGAGAGTGAGAGGTCGGAGAGCGCGGCGGGCGCGGCGCCGGTGTACCCCGTTTGCCGCGGCACGAAGGAGGCCGCGGTGATGTCGAAGGAGAGAAGCTTGGTGTAGACGGCGTCCACGACGGCGGGGACGAGCGGGCCGACTAGCGGCGCGGCGGCGTGGAGTGCGGCGGCGTCGTCGTCGGTGAAGTTGAGGAACGCCCGCAGGTATGCGACGCGCTCTGGGAGGGAGGAGAGGGAGGCGGGGGAGATGTGTTGCATAGTGGGTTTAGTGCTCATGGTGGTGATATTGCAAAGTTAATCCGGTATATATGTAGGTATTTCTGCCTGCTGTAGTTACTCAATACCAGCTCCGGACCGAATATATACCCTCCGGACCACGGACCACTCAGGTCCATCTCCGCGGAGCAGATCCCTTCAATATCACCCCAGCGGCCAGTGAAGCCGCAAAGTCCCTGTCCATAGCGTGACTTTGACAAATCCCATCCGACCGGAACCCTGGGGAAGGTTCAGAAAATTCGCCCATAGCAGCTAATGCGAGCGCTCTAACTGGCTGGCTGTCACATTTCGGGACGCGGATGCGGAGGGACCCTGAGTGTGCCTGTCTGGAGAATTTCTCCGGTGCGTCATGGTGGTTCGAGGTTTTTCCGCAAGCGAGAATGATTAGGTAAGCGCAGAGGGTGTTTTCGGGACGTTGTGGAGTCCGCCGACGTGCGGAGTCACACGCCTTCAATGCTCAGGCAGATTCTTTCATATTGGTAAAAGATGTTTTATATCCACTTGTTGAATCTAGAAACTTTGGTTGTGTATTTTGCAAGCTTTTTCTCCGGTCGACCGTCGGGAGTCATGCTGCTCTGCTTTTTTCCACCTGCGGATGCTAGTTAAAGTCCAAGTCAAGTGCCTCAAAGCCCTGATTACTAACAGAGGCCTTTCTTCTAACCCCAGGCAGTCTTGTCTATTGAAGAATTTCTCTGTTTTTTCGGACGTCGAAGTTTTCCAGGTTGCTGATTCTGGGGTGAGCAGTTTTTCGGCACAAGAGCCTGGAGTAGAAATTGTAAGTCGGAAACCTCGAACGATGGCAATTTGTAGTGGTACTAGATGACGGCAAGCAGCTTGGAGAAGAGCAGTATCCTAGGTAGCCTCATCTATCCTTAATTAGTCGAGCTATTGTCTATTTATAGATGAAGCTTCACCAAGAATACGCTTTGTAATCAAGTGTCATCTTCCATCCATCATTACTCTTTAAAATATTCTCATCATCAAAAAGACACACACAAAAAGAGACCGTTTAAATGCAGCAAGAGCAACTTCAACGAAGGTTGTTGTGAGTATTGTAGCTGCTAGCACATAAAGTTAGTGTAGAATGAATGATGCGGAAGAAGCTTATTTATGAATAGAACAGTCTCCGTGGCAGAAGCGGCTGGAAGTCTTGCACAAAGAAGCGGACTTAAGATAAGTGAAGGGAAAATGTTTGCTGAAAACTGCAGACAATGTAAATCGAAACAGCAGATGCTTGATCGGGTTGGCACCTCGAGTGCCAAGACTTAAATCCACCAAGCAGGCACCGCATTTCAAGTTGATGATTAGATAGACACTCGAAGATATAGAATGAATATCATGCTATTAGTCAAGCCAGTAGTTCGTGTATTACCCTGAGGTTTCCTCTCGGGACCATGCTTCATTTTTTGTGCCTGAGTTCATCAATAATCACTCGGATGTGATTCGGGGTCGCTCAGTTTAGTGTATTCTCAACCCGGATGTAGCGACGGTACAATTTCGAAATGATATGACCTAGAGATAAATTGTTCTTCAAGATTCTGCAATACTAATATGCCTCACATCCAAGGCTATAATCTCCCGCCGATGAATTCGGAATTAAATTAATGGTATACGGTTATGGTCGGGCAGAGACTTCGTGCTGGGTCGGCGTTCGTCGCTGATCAGCGATCTCTACAGCGTGGAACCGTTTGGTTGCGTCCTTATAATAGAAGGCTCGGTTGGGGTGTTATTTCGAAATCTTGTATTCCGGTGCTAGGTCTACGTATTTACAACTTCATCCAGCCCAGCCTCGGATCTTCTCCACCTAACACCTCCTACAGCCACACGCCCCCTCCTCCCTGTTCCCCACGCTGTCATCCTCACTATCCCCCTGATAGCCCTCCGGCCCCATCACCCTCTCCCCCCACCCATCAACCCCCTCCTGCTCATCCTCCTCCCCCCACCCCTCGTCGGGCTCCCCCTCCTCCCTTCCGCGCCTCTCCAAATATACGCGCAACTCCCACAGCTTGGCGACGTTGTCGACCTCCTTTTGTAGCACCGGCAGCCAGCGCATGTCGCCGGGCAGGTTCGCGTCGATGCAGCGAAACTGGTGCCAGTGGCTGTGGCGGATCTGGGCCCCCCACTGCGCGTGGTGCGCGGCCTGCTGGCATTCAACAGCGAAGAGTGCTGCGGCCGTGAGGCGGTGCAGCTGCCGCCGGAGGAGTGTGATCTCTGCGCCGATGAGGAGCTGGTTGGCGCTGATTCGGGAGAGGGGCGTGTTCATGTTGAGGTGCACGCTGTTCATCTTCGTGATCAGTTGAAAGTTTGTTGAAATGTTGCGGATGTGTGTGTGTGGGTTGATGGAACGAAAATGGAAAACCACATTCTTACCCGCTGTTTTGTAAAAGTTGCATTGCATTGAATGGCCGTATAATTCTATGCAGCTTTGAGTGGCCGTAATACTCCATGCATAATTCAATGGATAGCGCCATCGTGACGCCAGAATTGAATATCGGCTACAGGCTTGAGGGGTGCCGTAGGGTTTCTAAGGATAGCGGTCGGTTAGGTGCAGTGTTACTTCAGAGGGATGCGACCGTTGTGGATGATTTTGTTGGAGCGTATTCGTACAATTCTGCATCATCGATGGTTCGGTGTTTTGATCATGTGACCAACTCTGTTCTTGTGTTACATCGGGAAACAGGCTCTAATTATCTCTATGAACTCGGCTCGGGTAGCTGGGTTGTAATGGAGTGTACCGAGAAAGATCCCTATGTATCCAGCCTTCAAACACCAAGGGGGATATGGGCATGCTACGCGCCCGAACATTCTTCTCCGGCGTCACCTTCCAACAAAAATGCTCCGGGGGGCCAGCCATGTGCGGTTACCGAAGGATGTCTTCTAGAATATGTTTATATGTGACATGTGGAGTGTGTGTGTACACGGAGAGGTGCATCTGTATGCAAGGGGGTCTTCCCACGCGGCATCAAGAGATAATAGCGAGAAAGGAGAAGGTAAGGGAAGTGACGATGGCGGGGGAAGAATGTTAGAGGCGAACATAGGAGTGTCCTTTGTTGCTTCAATCCTCTGTAGGCTCTCCATGCAGTAATATTCACTGTGCCTGCCACCATGCATTACAGTGTGCAATACTGGAGAGCGCCATACAGTCTGTCCATAAAACAGAACAAAAACATTAAACCATAGCCCAACTAGTAATTTTTAGTGATATACTAATTAGCAATTAATTCCGTGCATTCTTGAAGTTGGTTTATCCATTGTATGAGTTGGGTTATAGAGTGAATTCAGACAGACCTGTTTGTCACGGTGTTTGCTGGCAAGTTGTTTCAACCAAGTTGTGTTCACCCCACGACCGCACTCCTATCATCGGAACTTGAAGCGGTCATCTACTCTATCTGAAGCCTCTCCCGGGAAACCCAAGCTCTTCGGAACAATATGACTGATAAGAAGTCGAACCAGGGAACACTTAATCCAGTTTTTTCCAATATTAAATCGATCCTGTCATGGTGCATTCTTAGTTGTGCACGGACCGTCAATTAATACCATACTCGAAGTATCAATGTACTCTACTATTTGGCATAACTCTTGGAACTTGTCTACATAATTCAGTTATTTCGGTTCCCAGGGTTCCATAGCCTGAATCACCGACTCCTACGTCAATACATAATGGCCAACTTGATCTCGACCTTTCAGTGGAGACAGGCTATGTGTTGGTCAATGCCGCGTATTTTGAGCCTACAAGGAGACCTTTTACCGCAAAATCAACCATGCTTGGCGATTATTGATCCGTGATTTATGCATGGCCATGGACGTAGGAACTGTGTGATTATCAATTTATCAGTTCAACATGAGTTAGTAGCGATGACATCAACAGCTAACTAAAAGCCTCAATGAGTAAAACCACCAGCATTTACCAAGTTTGACGGTAACTTATCAGGAGTACGATACCTCAATCGATGAATCTTAATTCTGCGTAGTAGTTACCGACCTAGAAGTCTCAAACCAAAATACACTTTCAAGACCCACATCGGGCAGCTCAGCTTACGCCAGCCCCTGCACGAAACATCGGATTCGTCAACTCCCATACAGTCTCTAGCATCATGACCGTGATTGATGCGAAAGTTGTCTGGCATTAAGTATCGAATCTGCAACCATATCCCGGGGATTCAATCCCCTCTCCGCCGGTTGGAAAAGTATTTTGGTGGTTGGTTGTTAGTTTATTTTAATTCCAGTAGGGCTTTGGATGCCGATTGGCTTTTTTTCAACCTACACTATCAAGCGAGGAGATGAATGTCAAGTTTTCCAATGCAATTTCTGGAGGAAATAACAGTCAATTGGCAGCTCCTCACTTTAAAGCATACGCGAATTTCCTCTCCCTTACTCCATGACGGTGTTGCAGGTTTCAGGTAGCGCCCTGCATTTCTCATCCCTGGCCTACGACTCCTCGTTCCACCCTCTCGCTTCGCTTCAACTGCAGCAGTGCACTGTGCCTTAATATTGCGCTCATATTCCCCCTCTTCCGAACCCGCCGCAACTTGCAAAAACGGTAGAAACGACTGAGAAATAGCCTTGAGCGAGATCGTCACAGCGTTCATGCTACCGGGAGGAAACTTTATGCCGGGGCATCAAACAGACCACTGTTACCGCTGAAGCAACAATCCACCATACGCCACGCACTAAACCCCGGTGCCCGCCTTGCCCATAGCGCTTGTATATAGCGAACGTCGACCCCATCCCTCTCATTGTTTCTGCAAAACTATTTCTCTATGGCTGTTTAGAGACAAAATCTCTCAACCGGTCCGGCCAACCTTTGACAGGTTTTCTTTTCTTTGATTCTCTTATTGTATAATGAGAACGCCATTACGATGCCGCCGCACGCATCGCTGGCGATGGTTCCCGGTACTAATAATTACCCTTCTTCAATTTACACAATATACTTCTGCACAGGCTCTGCGGACGTTAGTGACGGCTTCGTGTCTACAGAAATGCTTCATTCAGGACTGTCAGGATCTCGACCGCGTTTGTGTGTGTGTGCAGGCATTTACTGGAGATAATACAAAGAGTTGTGCAGACGTATCGTGCGGGAATGAGCTGGCTCTTAGCAACCTCAAAGACGAATGCTTGGTTGGCCAGCAGATTCTTAACACAGGCACAAAAAATATAGTACCAGAAGCGCAACCTGAATCAAACCCAGCACCAGCTACAACAACTTCACTGTTTGTGAGACCACCAGTGCCCACCACCCGCATTATCGCAAACCCCGCAACCTCCTCTTTGCCATCGGCTTCGTCTTCGCCATCAGTTTTGTCCTCGTCTTCCCGTATCAGCACACTGCGCACAAAAACCCGCCGTCCTTTGTCATCCTCTACCCACACAAGCAATCACGAATCTACTGGCTCTATTCCGACCGTTCTTAGCACAGACACCCCCTCCACTTCGAATTCTGAAAATCCTGGCATTAGAGGCGTCCTATCTACTCCCACAGTCCAACCTCGAGTCGTAAACAACAACAAGGACAAAGTCACTAGAATTGTAGTGGCCACCGTTGTCCCAGTGACAACTATCGCATTCCTCATCGGCGCTATAATACTATGGCGCAAGCGGCAGCGCACGAAGCGCCTCAGCATCCGAACCTTCATGGACGAGTCGGGCCCTGATCGAATGTCTATTACCAATCCATTCTTGACGCCGCTAACTACAAATCCGCCGCCATCAACTGTCTCCTCCGCAAACTCGTCGTCCACTAATCTGGTCTACTCCTTCCCACAACCCCCGATGCGTGCGGCGCCGGGTTCCGCCCCTGCTTTCCCTGTTATCAAATCGTTCGCCATAAACACCCCCATGGCGAATCCTGAGATTTATAAGGAGGGAATCACACCACTACACCCCAATGATCCTTTCCGCGACAAATCGCTACCTGCGTTTCCGATACCAGCGGCGACAGCTTCAAGTAGACACCTCTCGACAATATCAGAGGCTGAAAGCGTGGGGCAAACGGGCACCGAGATGAAGCAGGCCTAGAATGCAGTGAACGAGCAGATTGGTGGCCCGATCGACGACGCGAGCAGCGTTTATAGCAGCTGGCACCGCGGTGCCGCGGGTGATGCATTGGAAGATTCGCCGACTGTGAAGTAGCAATATCATCACCCATGTTACAATTACAGAAAGCTCGGAGTTTTCTTTTGTTTACAGTACATGTGAATTCGGAGTTTTGGGGAATTTCACGAAGGTGCGGCGTTTTTTGAATTTTTTTGGAATATAATACCCCTGGAGGGCGGAGTTGTGGTGGTTGGGTTGTAGATATAGCAGAGGAAACCCTTCGATTCATTGTACATTGTTTTTCTTTTGTCTCTGAGTAGGATTTTGGGGGCAACGAAGATGATGCAGTATGTATGAACAGATCAGATCAGAACGCACTCTACTATAGTATGCGGAGAGCTAGAGAAATAATGAATTCGCCGAGTTCTTTTGCTCAACAATAGTTTCTGCAGAATCATGATATCGGCGTGATCAACCATGTGATATGTCGGCCATCGCATCCATAGTTTCGACTAACAAAATACAAATATAACATAAATTCCTGCCATAACCCGCGAACCACCTAGATATCAACGAACATCTAGAAGCCCTAAGTATTGCACTAATCCAGCTATCCGCGACACACGGGTTCCAACAGCGCTCTGCGGGAAACAACATTCCTGAGTAAAGCACAGTCACCGCAAACCGCCTTGGCGTTTGCTCTAATATCAGGCGCGCCGGTATTGTAAGTACACTCCATCAAACTCACCGGCTTGCTTGCTGTATGAAGCCGGAGTTCATCCAAGTAATATTAATACCACACGTCTTGGCTACGCCACATCGGTACATGCAAGCAAGCGCGTTTCGGTTTAGCATTGGAGACATGGAAGCCGGGTGTTTCACGGGACGAGACGGCGCTGTGTGTAGCCTTGCGTGACAGATCTGGCGACAACGCACTGGCACAGTTGCGATGCCGGCACGTGCACGCCTGGTGTTTTTTCAAAATCTAGAAACGATGGTATGATAGTGCTCTTGATCCACATGAGTAATGTTATGGGCCATGAATCACATCCGGTATTGAAAATATTCTAGACATGCAGTTGATATGCAGTCCGACACGCCGGCCCACCTATTACCTCTAGTACTGTAATGGCTACCGCTTCAATAATCAAGCCCCAACAACCCCGCCATGCCCAGATTCTCTTTCCCGAGGCGCCAAAGTCCGTGCGAGCTGTAAGTGTGGTATCAGCGTGGCACTAGCGGTGATAAACGAGCGCGCGCGTGCCGCGCCACATGACCGCTTCTCGCACGTATTAATAGGAAGCAGGCATGAACTGCACGAGCACAGCACGTAAATATTTCCCACGTGCATTGAGCAGCTCTTGATATCGACACCGGCAATGCGGGACAGACACAGTGGGACACTTCTTGTTTGCCCGCTTCGGGGGCCAAACTTGATGATAGTTGTGAAGTGTTGAGATGAACAACTTTTCGTAGGGCATGCCGTGTCATGGAACAGCAGAAAAGCTTAACCCGCATCCACAGAGTTCCACACCTCCCCCGCATGCCCCGGCCTATCTGGGGACCTGCATGCAAGCCACACACCGCCCGCAGTCCGCCCCACTCGCTCGCATACACCGAGCCCTAACCCAACACCCTACCAGCCTCGTCTGCCCGCATCTCGGCTACAATCCCGAATATGTACCACTGCGGGCGCGGTGTACCTGCACCCAAGTACATATACCTACATATCTACCGGCCCCACTCAGGCGGCAATGCAGCATGACGAGGGTCGGCTCGCGCCGTCGCCAGACGACAGCTACCGAGGTCCCCGGGGAGGATGTGGCCCGCCCGTGAGACAGTGGCGGCCAGAGGTTGGATGGGGGAGCTCGCAGGAGAATTGACGTCGGGGTCCGGAGTTGCATGTAGCGAGTGCGTCTGCGGATTAGGCGCGCTGCGCTGCGTGGCTTGAAGGTGCGATATGTGGGATGTTTGGAGTAGGCACCAGTGTAGGTGCCGGGGTCTGGCGCATCCGAACTACAGCCATACAACCCAGACATACATCGCAGCGCTTTCCATACTCGCAGTTGACGTCGACTCCAGCTGCAACCTGTGGAATGCATGCATGACGTACGGTACATGCAGCCAGAGGTAGAGATCGTGGACATTGTTTCCGCCAGCCAGTGGCCAGATGGATCCTGGTACGTGTGAACAGATGCAATACCCACGTACGAGTGGTACGCTACAAAATTAATCAGCCCATTCCCCGCGGCTCTGTGGACCGGATAGTTTGTTCCTGTGACCTGTCGACGTTCTCAGGTCCAATGATTCATGCAAAGCAAGATTTTCTGGAGCCGTTTGCGGTCATGGAGAGCCGCAATGAGGGGGGGGTGGGTGCGGATTCCTGGATTGCGGAACTGCGCACGATCACTAAACACTGAAAACCGGTATCTCACCCCAAATACTGCGTTAATCTCGAGGGGAGGTATGTACAATTGTCGTAATGCAATGCTGGTGGGCGTGTGTGTAAGATATAATCACACGTAGTCACTCGGGACATGGTATTTTTTTCAGTAAAATGGAATTTCATTCGTTCCATTTCTAGCGCGGACTCGCCCGTAAACCAAGTCACATATCAAAAAAACAAAAAACATAAAAACAAAACAATTTATGACGTACCGGGGCCAGTATCGGGATACCAATTCAAGCCTGCATAAATCCTTCGGAAATCGTTCTTGCCTCACCTTCTGTGCTTTTAGATCTAGTATACGTATCTAAAATTTAGCTGCATAGGTGGTATTGCCGGTCAGCCCAGATTTCTAGAAGTATATGTATAATGGGGAATGAAAAGGTGTTTATGCATACGTTTTCGCGATCCGTCATGTCTGCAAACGCAGTGGAATCGAGATCTCGTTCGATTCCCTCCTGTAGCTTGTCGCGCTTTCTATTCTCCCAAGCTAACAGATTCCGGAGGACCAGCACAGTAATCAATTCAGCGCAGTGACAGAAGATCATGGCTGCAATTCCCAACGAGAAGGTCGGCGATTGTGATTTCTTGAAAAAGAAGGGACCTGCTATGTTTCCAATGCAATATCCCAGAAACAGCACTGCATTGGTCACGACCTTCTTCGTGTGTCTGGGGGTTTAAGATATCAGAATTCATTTCTTAGTTTGGCGGGCCGCGGGGCGGGCGAGAAGCAGGCTCTTAGGGCTGATTGAAAACTGGGTGGGAAGGAATTACCCTGCTACATTACCAATCTGAAGGGACAGGATCAGAACAAACGATGCGTTGTATGGCCCGGTTAACTAATAATTGTGCGTGCAGTTAGCCTGTGTTCTGCCACTAACGTATCCTAGTATAGATGCTCTCCGCGTAGCCTTGATAATCAATCATGTTTTGACGTTGCACACGTGTAAAACCGTGCAGTCGCCCATATAAAAATTGATAAGGATTTAAAAATGATGTTTCAAAACTGGGGCAGAACGCCTCCATCTAATGTTGCTGGCTTACATAGTAGCACATCAGTCGTGCAATCTTCTGGTCATGTGGCACCGTATATAGCCCTATGGTGCCTGCTATGTTCGGTAACATAAAGGCTGCTACCATATAGCACCGATTGTTGGGAGGAATGCGATCATTGATGAATACACACGTAAGAATTGAGATAGAAATTATCACTCCATAGGGGATTTGGAGTAATGTCGTGTGGACTGAATCACAAAATCAGCATTTTCGCAGCTTGCAGCACAGGCCGGATAGTGTGTTTCAGGCGTCAGCATATAGCCAATGCCAGAAATTGCTGCCCACGCTTAAGGAATAGTAACTTAGAAACCGTGGTTTACATACGGATTGAGAAGTTAAAGCCATGGGTAATTACAGTTCCTACCGCAAAATGTCGTCAGAAACATTAGTCCGTTCACAGCGTATGCACCATTACTCGATTACGCACCAAAGTTGCTGATGCCACCATTAGGTATATTCGCAAAAACACCCAATAAAAAGAAGATATAGACTTTGTAATCCCTGAATGCTTCAGAAACCTGGTAAAGCTTAAGCTTCTTATTTTCGATGCCTGTCTGATCTTCTCTCAATCGGTCAACTGCCATGCGACGTTCATCCTCTGAAAGAAACCGGGCTGACACCGGGGAGTCGGGTAGTACTAAGAACATGACTATTCCCCAAAATGTGCATAAAGCCCTATGCAAATTATTAGAATTATTAGAATTTGATACCTTTCATAGATGCTAAGCATTACTAACCCAATGAACAGGAACTCATACTTCCATGAAGGAATTGAGCCCTCGATATGGCCGATAGCATATCCAAGCAAGCCCCCACCTGCTATACCGAGACCATTAGCCGTATACCAAAGCCCAATCCGAATAGGCTGTTGACGACGTGTATCTATCGATAGTCATTTGGCTGCCAAAGTCTGCAATAACGAAAGCTTTAGAATCCTTACACCACATGGAGGTGATCAGCATGAAGGCCGGATCACTACATGCTTCGGCAGCACCTCCCAGGATTCGTAGAGTAGCAAGAGACCCAAAGTTTGTGCATGCAGCTTGCCACACTACAAAATCGTCAGACCTGGAGAGAAAAAGCAATGCATCGCTGATCTCTTTAACCCCGACTTCACTTACTCAAGAAGAACCCCCACAAAGCAATCTGGCTTCCAAGATAGCGGCCGACCTATAGTAAGGGTAAGCATTCGACGTTAGTTGATTCGATATGGAAACACACTGGTAGTTTCTGTAGCAAAAAGTTGGTGGGGAATGCCCAAGCCAAGAACCCAAAGTAGAAAACTGCGGAGAGCCAGTTGTATTGTGTACCATGAAGATGCAGGTCCTTCTCAAGTCCAAATATCGCGGCATATTGAAGCGTTGTTTTCTGGATGGACACGCAGGCATGTTTTAGTAAAATTCAACTATAGGAAAACAGCAGCGGCGGCGGCAAGGGTGCAAATACACACATCAATGTAGAAAAAGCAATAGCAAACTGCAAGACTTCATCACTAAGTATTAGCAAGCGATTCCTGGAATATCAAAACATATCCATCGCCTCTATCTCTTGTGATGCTCTCCGAATGCTCTGCTGGCAGTCTCGGCGCACAGGGTGGCAAACAGATTTAAACTAACTATGGAAGTATTCTCAAGTCTATCTTGCGAACCAATTTCTTCTCTTTTTCTGGATCAATAGGCTCATGGACTTCGCCATGCGAGAACAACGCTTGAGCCGTGTCCTCATCGCCATCGGGCTGTAGAAATGTTCCATAGCCGTGGTCTTCGTCTTGTTCACCGGTGTTGGAATGTTCGGTGGCGGTCGGAATTTCCTCCACACCGCGCTTCGAATCCATACTGGTACCCTTACTGCGCATGTTTCTTGTTGGTTTGTGTGGTGTGGTGTGGCACAGGAAAGCGGGGGACACCCGGACGTGGAACCGATGTTATCGATAAATACCCCGCCTGAATTACCTACTACATTGGGACTGAACAATTAGCCGTCTTTGAGCTGCAGCATCATATAGAGAGTATATTTCGGAGTTAACTACTTATTTAAAAGTATCTTATTTCGTAGATCATCCGGAATATAATCTTCGCAGGGCCCGGGACAAATAAGTCGCTGCTTGATAATGCGGCTTGTTAAAGGCCTGTGGCTATCACTGTGGCTGTTGTAGCTTTGAAATCATTGTTAGATATAATAGGCCGGATTTTCTGAAGTCTTTGGATTTTCTTAAAAATTCGGCAGTATAACAACGTGCACTTAATTATACTAGCGGGTAAGGTCGACCCGAGTGGTACATATTCTACGACTGAAAGATATGAAGACGACAAACGAGCACTTTTTAATTTTGACAATTGAACTTTAAGAAACCTTTGTGACCTGGCGGATAAGTATGATGATTGCATTTCAGTGACTCGCCGGATCGGTGACGAAACATCATAGCTAGTATGTGTGGGCGTAGTGAATTAGCGATACTGGCGAGCTTCTCAAATTATTCCTGGCATGATGCTTGAAGGATCGAAGTTGTGGATTCGACTTGTTTCCAAGGGTGTGCGTTGACATGTCTTTACCAGCGTGTACTTTCCCCGAGAAGCAAATCCACATTTGTCTCACTGATGCATTTGACTTTCTCCAAATTTGAATCCACTGTAAATTCCTCACTATCGCGCTATCCCTGTAAACTTTGAGAGTATTCAGGAGAATTACCCACTGGCTGGCTTCAATATATCCAAGTCCTTCCGTGCGATGCTCGTAAAATTCCTAGTGTGTCAATTACTGGTGTGACCGAGGTAGGTTTCTGTACTCGTTAAGGATGCGCTGTGATTTAGATTGAATGTCCCCAATGAAAGATCAAAGTGTGAGATATTTCCAAATATTCATTGACACGTAGTTATCCTGCAACCCCACTGCACTGTTGGAGTTCACACCCCAGGTTCAAATCGATATGCAGCACTCTGGTGCACGCCGCCAGGCCCCCGCCCCCCCCCCAATGACAACCCATTGGGCCTACAAGACCTATTCAACCCTCAACATATCATTATTCTTCCAATCAAGTCTAGAGTTAATCTTTGCGGCTCAAGAGGAATTCTTCAATATAAATTACGGCCGTTCGCGATAGTTATCGGCACCTGAACAAGCTCCACTTCCCCCGATTCTGATTACTAGCTGCCGATTTCTTTATTCTTTCAAGAACTTCTTAGTTGTTGTCTTGTCTCTGCCATTCATATGTCTTTACCATATGGTTCCAGAGTGTCTTTTGACTCCTCGAGTGAATTGGAAGAAGGTAAATGAATATTGCAATCTAGGTTTTTAGTTGCAGTTTTACCCTATCAAGATTTGGATGCCACTTACAGTTAAAATTGCTAATACACCCAATTTTTTAGAAGATTATAAGTGTTCGTTGCACAATCACTCATTATGTCTTTGTATCCAATTAATAGATAATAGACGAAGACAACGGGAGCATCGGTTCCATGAGTGTTGGAGCATCTAGTGTCCAAGCCAGTGGGAGCTTCATATCGCACTCTGGCACACCAAGCTTGTGCACAAGCGGCGGGACCCTTTCCGGTACGGGTAGCTCCAGTCGCCCGAGTGATTATATGCCCCCCCAGTTCTACGGAGTTGAAGCAGCGAATATCCCTCGCCATATTCCACCACAGCCGCTGATGTCTTGCTTTTTCTCGTTTTGCGGATGTCGGGAGAGTCTTGACCAAAGCGCATGGATTGATCATGTGATTGAACGCCACATAGATATTACGCAAACACCGGCACCTCCAAAAAATGTTGAATGCTACTGCGGAGAATCATTTGTGGCAGGGGACCCTAATTGGAACAGTGTATTCATTCATATATTCAGCCGACATATGTACTTGAGTACGGACCTTTTTTCGCCATCAGAGTGCACCTTTAAAAGATATCGAGGACTATTGGAATATCTCAGATATGCAAATGTTATCTCTCAGAGTGAACTTTCCGCCGCCTTGGAAACACGAGCTCCTCGTAACCAACGCCGAACTGATAGCTCAACTCCATATTATGATGACCAGGGCCGCAGATCACGGCATGGAGGAAACCAGTTTGCAACACACATACTACCTGCAGATAGAGATCATACGCTCCGAGGTATAGGCTCTGGGTTTCCGCGTAGATAGTCTGAAAGACAAACTTCTACCAAGCAGGTCAGTAAAGTCCACATTCAAATTTAAAGGTCTTGGATTCAAATGCTGATAATAATTATGAGGCAGAATACATTTTTTATATGCTACTGACAGGACGGGGTTCTGATTCTCGTAATCAGGAATGGCAAATTTTCCTTTGAAGATGAAATGTGGCGTAACAATGGTGATTTAAGTATCGATGAGGCTATTTTATGAATAGGTATCCGGACGTGTGCAGAGTTTTAGGATGGTATTATGAGGTTCCTTTTTTGCATGAAATTCTGTCTGATTTTGAAGGATTTGGTCTTGTTTCCAGTGTGTCTACCGGGTCATCGTTTTTTATGACGGGAATCATGGTGATGTATATGTTTAGGTTGTGTTGACCGTTGTGGCTTGGACTGTTTTTTTTTGTTTCTTTTTGTAAGTTTGTACGTTCATCTTTAAATGGAAAAGATGTGTTTTGAAACCCTATTCATTTGCAGCGGGGTCGGGTCTTTAATACGCACAAAAAGTGCGCACAGCCTCGCAATAGGTCTGGGATTGACCTGCACGAAGAGCCTCAGCTCAGGCAGTCAGAATCGCCATAACAGGAGAAGTGTATTTTTTTTCTGCCTACTTATGTAGGTAGTTGAGTCCGTCGAATCGACAGCCTTGCAATAGAACCCGGATAGCGTGGGTTAATCCCTGTTTATCATTCATACTCAACCAACTAGAGAGAGTCGACTAAAAGTAAGGCTCCGGTTCACTGATTATTATTGGCGGCAAAGCTGATGTGGGAGGTGTGTCCTAAGAAGGATTGGATTATTCAATAATCCTCGATAAAGCCTGAGGGGTGTTGTATCTAGGTGTGTATGCTGAAACGGATTTACAAAACACATGGCTCCGAAAAAACAGAATCTAACGCGAACTTATGTATGAAGTTTGCAGAGAACCCCAATTTCTGTTACAACCAATTCTATAATTGGTATCGTCGGTTTATTTATTCCTAAGTCTCGAGGGGTTCGATGAGTGGTATTGTGAGCCATTCAACGTACGGTGCACTCCAAGTTTCTCTGTATATACATGTCGTAATCCTGAGATGACTTTTTTTCAGAGCAGAAATATCTTTTTTTTGATGGTCCTAGCTATCTTACCGAGGTAAGATTTCAAAGGTCTAGGTCGTGTGGTCAAAATCTAGGACAAGTGGCTTGTGCTTTTAAAGCTGTTTGTACCTTGAAGCTTCCAAGGAGATCTAGCTAACCGTTTAGTGAAATATTATTTCATACCATGTAAAAAACGATACTTTTCGATACATGATTGTAATACGGACGTTGAAACTTGTAAACAAATTAGCGTATACCCCAAAATTGAAGAGGACAGCCTTAAAGTTTACGTAGGAATTTTGCGCTATCTATCCGGATTACATTTCATGCTGGAGATGTGCATGCCATATGTAGCAGCGTTTAAAATCTGTCCACCTCAGCTAAATTTAGTTTCCAACCGGCGAATGATTCCGAAATAAAACTCACCTTTACCATACTTATCAGTCAGTTTATCGATATGTGTACAGCTTGATTTTCTTTTGCATTTAGTCCACGGAATCCATAGGTTACTATTGTGCGATTCTAGCCGATCATATTCAAGTGTTGTAATACTTAATGTAGTGCCATGTGATAGATCACGAAGTCTCATGCTTCTGAGCTACAAGAATTTAGGAGCAGTAAAATCAAAGTAGGGTAACGATTCTAAAACTTGCCTGGAGATGTTTTAGATAATGAAATTTAAGCTTCACATCCCTACATAATTATGTACTAGTATTTACATAAAGAATTGAGATTATTTGTTAATTTCATTTCAAGGAACTTGCAAACTCGCTAAACTTTAATGTATTCATAAATGATGCAAAATAATCAGATTGTGACTTGTGCTAGTACTTTCAGTCGCACACCCCACAGATGCAGGGATGAGGTCGCACATATTCTAAAGCTCGTAAGCAATTTGAATTTTGTAAACCCAAACCATGGTCTTGAGATTTCTCACCTAAGCTATGCATGCTGTGCTCAACACATGATGCATCCTTCTATAACATTAACTTTGCTGTTTCCGATTTCTCACTTACCGAAGCTGTGGCACTGGAATCATCAACAGATTGCATACATGGAAAGTATCCATGAAATAAGCTCTGTTGTAAGATCTTGAATAGTTTCTTGTACCCCCATTGATACAAGGGACGCATCCAAAATGGTTCTTCCGATAAGAATTCAGCTAGTCCAAAGACTTGGTTGAAGGTCAGTCTGATGGCCATTCAGTCAGTACCACAATTCGTTTTGACGCCGAGTATTGTCGAAACTGCTCTACTGGGTATAGCTAGTAGCTATCTACAGGAGGAATTTTTCAGGCCTATGATCTCTCCACCTGCTGGGGCTTAGCTTTTACTCTGCTACACCATAATATACCGAAAGTATACCTAAATGCTCTACGTCTGGTTGGTTGACATGTAAGTTGTTTCCTGGAACATTCTATCAAATTAGAACTGAAGGTAGTTCAAATTAGTTCCATCACTAATACATCCTTTCCAAAATGTTAGTGATACTCAATCTCAAATGATACCGGCTGAATTTCAGATGTGACGGGCTGGTTGAGGTTCTTGAGTAACAACATTCACGGCTTAGGTGAGCAAATTAACACGCCACTACCGAGTGGAGGTTCACAGTGCAACAAGTAGGATCTTAAAACCTGGTCTACTTACGGTTGTGGCCGCGGCAGTTCGGGATGAAATCTGATTTTCTGCCCTTATTAGTGTGCCAGCCACGAGGAGGAACTCTAACTACATAACTGGGATTACGAAAGTTTTGTTGTTGTGCTACCTGCGATAACTTTATCACAAACAATATTTATCGCTTCTTGAAGGAGCGAGAGTTGCCGAATGATGCTCTAGAGAAGCGGTGTCACAATACTTGTACAAGACTGTAGAAGTGATGAGATTCGGGACACACACAAAATGGCAATCAAGCAGTCAAAATGGATCACCACCGAGGAGAATTTTGGCGTTTAAGGCAACAACAGGAAATTTCACGCAAGAATAAAATTTAGAGGATGTTTCCAAAAAGCGCTGGAGACGGCACTGCTTCTTAGACAAATGAACTTGACGGCTTCTCGTAGTTCGAATCAGATTCCAAGGGTTGAGGCTCATATGATTATCGACTGTCATTTGACACCACGAGTACAGAATTGCATTACTTCGTGCAATTCTATAAATAAATCGACCCAAGCTTAAAAGACCGCGAGATATTGCTTTCTGTTGGTAGCACAACGTGGATCACCAAATGGCTGCAGGCTGACATTCATGCAACCACAAACACGCGGTCCCAGAATCGAAACACAACGTGAGTTTGAAACATGGCAGAAACCGACCAAGCCGATAATTCAACACAGATCACACTTCTAGTCTCGTTCCCAGAGGTTTCTCGTAAACTTGCTTACACCTCACACTACACCAAAACGAACTTTTAAATGTTCAGATGTTTCCAGCCAAATGAATAAAAACTTCATGAAGTCAGCGTGCGTGTGAGAGTCTAGAAGATATATCAACCCCACAAACTGGAAATGCTGGAATATGCTACGAACAAAGGTAAATCTCATTCGCTAGGATTTTGTGGGTTCACTAGCGTCATGTGGGCGCCGGCGTTTTAGAATCTAATCCTTGCTGACATTTGGCCATGACTGTGGCGTCATAGTAGGCGGCGGGTACTCACCGGAATATAAAGATCTTGGCTTTGCATTATAAGGCTTCAACTACTGTCATAACACAGTGCAACAGAATTCTCCAGGTGCCTTGTATCCCAACGGTAGACGTCGCTCCTCCACCGGGTCTAGGGGCATGCAGAAGGCACAGGTAGTTCCAAGGCTATGGGTTGACTTGAAGGGGCTAGTTTGATCTTCTGCACAGACTGAAATGCTCATGGATGGAAATACTACCACAGTCATCCTATTCCCAATTCATTAGTGTAGTAACTATTATGGTTACTGCTGCGATGGAGATTTTTGAGACAAATTCGGCTAATTGCTGTGGCACGGCCGTACTCATCCATGCCGCATTGATTGCAGACCGGGTGAACGCTAGTGTTATACCCCCAATGATACGGTAAAGATTCTAGAAGGTCGTGAAAAGCAAGATTTAGCTGAACAATCAGTATGAGGTAGTACCGTCGGGAAGCCCCTGAAGAAAAGTGGCTATGTACGAGCATCATGCACCCTGGAGTAGTAGACGAAGCCCTAACTTTTGTTTCATCTGGCTACATGAGCCGGGGGATATTGGGCGCACTTTCTTCTTGTGCATAGAAGCTCCTAATGCTTCCAATAATCCTTGGAGGTAGCCGCCATGCGATCCCGTACTAGCGAGGAACACAAAGACTTGCCTTTCCTAACATCATCCACGGGGGTTGCACGGCGCGTAATTCATGCTGCCATGTGCGTATCCGATGGAGCTAAGATTGGACTATGACCTGGTAAAAGACAAGAATACGATTCTTCTTCTTTTTCATGTTCCATCCAACTGATCGCTTTAATACAGATATAGACCGCTGGGAGGCCTGAAATCGTCATTCGTTTTTTTTATATCAATTACACTAACTAATTCATAAACACCACACTCACTTACAATGCGGCCCCGTGACACAATACAGGAATACATCGATCTCTGGGAAAGTGCCTCTCCATCCGGCTCCAACAGAAGTTCAGACGTCTCGATAGCACCACCGCCGGTTCCGCGCAAGGACACATTACGGAGGCCGCACAGACCCGCCCATGTGTCGACACGAGATGAATCGCTGTTTTTGATAGAAGTTGCAGAGAAAAAGGATCAACTGCAGGAGAGATCACGGCCAAATCTTCAACACATAAAAACATCATGGAACCACCAGCCATTGCGGCGACGGCTGTCGGACTCGACCGTGATCGAGAAGTCCAGATTCTCACCTGATACTACTGTAGCGGCCGAAACACCGCGGTTCAGCCCGTATGCGGGATCGTTTGCGTCGATTGCAGCTGCAAATCCCTTTGGTTCGGAGAACAACTCTGCGGTTGATGAGTGTGACGATGTGCCTTTTGGTCCGGACGACATGTGGGCTCACCACAAGCCGGGTTCTCCACGGGCACCGGTACCAGCAGCGGCGAGGGTTTCTGCGATGCAGAGTCCACGGGTTGCCAGAAACCGGATTCGGAGACATTCATCTGTGGTCTCCAGGTCGCACCTTATGGAATTGTACACCTCTGAGGAAGATGATATACCTTATAATGCGAACAGATCGACTGCTGGGGCATCCTCTCTGGCATCAAGTAACTTCTACAGTTTATATGACCACGAGCCTTTCACTTTTGGAGGGGCCCTTCGACCGCCGCCGCCACCGATGCCCGCAGAATTGCCCGCTTCTCGCCCGTTGCTTCGCCACAGAAGCACGCAAGAGATGCACTCCCCAGTCTCGGCGCTATCCCGGATCTCCGGCTCGCCCCGCAGCTCCATAGTCTCTGACCTGTCTGAGCGCAAAATCAGCAACAAAGCAGCGCTGATGCTCGGCATTGATGCACTTCCACTGCGTCCGGCTGCGCTCAACCGGGCCTCCGCCAACGCACCTGAACTCGTGCAGCCGCTGGACGAACTGGCGCTTGAAGAAGCGCAGGTTTCGGAGCAATACGACGTGTCGTCGATGTACGCGTCGCACCAGCGCCGCAGCTCGCACTCGTCATCGTCGCAGGCATCGCGGTCCGAGGCGTCGTGGGGCCACAGCTGGAGCACGAGCGCCAGCCACGCGTCGACCGTGCCGTCGTCGACCTTCTCGCAGATGCCGTACGAGGCCACGCTCGACGCGGCCTGCGTCTGGAAGGCGCTCAAGAAGGCCAAGAAGCCGGACACGGCGCTGCTGACGGCCACGCTCGTCGCCGTGTCGCACGAGCCGTACAAAGTGCACCAGCTGCGGCAGAAATACAAAGAGCTCTACGCCGAGGACCTGGCCAAAGACATTCGCGCCAGCACGTCGGGCGACTTCCGCACGGCGCTCAGCCGGCTGATCGACGGCCCGCACCGCAGCGCTGCCGCGGTGCTCGAGCGCCACGACGCGCAGTTCTTCATGGACGACAAGCTGGTCGCCGAAGCGCTGTTCGGCAAGCCGGCCGACGAGATCAAGCTCATCAAACTCGCGTACGAGCAGCAGCACGGCCACCCGCTGCAGCGCGCGCTTGAAACGCTGTACCTCTCCAACGCCGCCACGCACGGCACCGCCTTCGACACCGCCGGCCCGTCGGGCGCGTTCGGTCGCGTGTGCATCCGCCTGCTGCAGGCCGACCGCGCCGTCGAGCGCCTGGAATCGCTGGCGACGATGAGCTCTGCCGCGCGTCTGCGCCGCGACGCGCAGCTGCTGCAGGATGTGGGGGACCTGTACAAGTCCGACCGCCCCGGGGGTGCGCAGAAGTATCTCGACCAGAAGTTGCTGGTCGAGCTGGTCACGACCCGCAGCGACCTGTATCTTGCCGAGCTGAGCCGGAAGTTCTATGAGCGCCACGGGAAGGACATCACCGAGCTGGTGGTGGCCAAGGACCGGTCGAAGCTCATGTCCGCCGCGTATTTCCCGCTGAACTTGGTATGTCCCCACCGTCTCCCTCGTCACCTAACCCACCACTGCAAGACTGAAGCTAAACGCAACACACAGGGCTACGCAATCTCCTACCACCTCACGGGCGCAAGCAACAAAGCGCAGCGCGACGCCAAGCTGCTGCACGACTGCATGTCCGGCTTCAAAACACACAACGAGCGCCTAATCGCGCGGCTGGTGCGCATCCACTACGACGCGGACCCGCGGCATCTACACTTTGTGAAAGACGTGTTTCGGCAGCGCTACGGACGTGAACTGGAGGACGCCGTGAAGAAGGCGACGAGGGGTGCGTATAGAGAGTTGCTGCTCAGGATTGTGGAGGGGCAGAGTTTGGTTGTTAGTGAGGAGGTGATGTTTCTGTGAGGGGCGGTGGCGGGGCGGGGTGGGCGGGGGATAATGGGGGGGTGGGTTATTGGGGGGGGGGCACGGAGGGAGGGAGGAGGGGTAATGTGGCGATGCGGCGATGGTGCACTTTGCGGCGGCGTTCTTTCACTTCTACTTCTACGTTTTGACATGTTTTTAACGGGAGTGCGGGGGAGTTCATTCGGATCTGCTTTTTCTTCACTGTCCAAATTCTATATATTGTAATTTATGTCATGACATGTCGGCAATAGTCTTCTCCGACCTGTATAAGTGTCTACATCCAGATCGGCCCCCACTGGTAAATCACAGCGAGACCATGTTTTGCCTGTGACAGGCCCTCCCGTCCCGTCCCGAGGCTGGGGGGGGCACCAGATGCGGTAGGTGTCATTATTGGACTGGGTGCGGGTGCGAACAATTGCGGTTATAGCGCACGAGGGAAGGGAATGAATAGTGATATGCATAGGGATATTGATATTGATATTGATAGTTGTCGCCACAATATAGTGGTATGCGGTGGCACGGAGCAAGCTGACTGACCTGTGTTGGTTCCACATCTGTCGGAACCAGAGCGGTTGCCACATGCTTTAGAGTGGAAGAACTAGAGGGGTTGCCTGGTACCCTGCGGTGGTGCAGTGGTGCACTACGGTGGTGGTGGTGGTGGTGGTGGTAGTGCAATGTGGCGGCGGTGGTTATGTTGGACGCATGGTGCTGACCTGAACATACCGTGTTAGTTCCACATGCTACACCAACACTAACACCACTACCACTGCTGGTATGCATGAACCAGAGGGGCCGCGGGAACCAGAGGGGTTGCGTGATGTTGTGCAATGCGGCGGCGGCGGCGGTGGTGGATGCATGGTGGTGTGGTGCGTGCAGCGGTGCGTGCAGCTTGGACGCGAGGGCGTACAACCCCTTCCCACCCTGCCGCTGCCGCAGACGTTGTATGTTCTGCACAGGAACTCACTCGGATGCGTTGCCAGCTGAAGTTATGCGCAGTGCGCTACTCTGGGGTACTATATTACTATACAGCACTGCACATGGATCACAGGGCGCGGAGGTTCGGGGACATGAAGGCTCACTCGGGCGTCCGGTGTACCGCGAGTATCATTGGAGCTGACCTTGTGCGTTACTGTCGATCACTCTATTATGTAGTACTGCACATGGCATGGTGAAGGCCTGCGGCTCGTGGCGGCTGGATAGATGGGATGCTGGGAAGCCATGACATGTCACTCGAATGTGTGGGAATCGCAGCTGATTGTCACTGGAGGGACTTCATTTTTGCGGAATCAAAACTTGCGCCGCTGTCGAGGTGCTGGAAGCTGTCGTAGCAGGCTTAATGGGGGTATACACAGAGTTAATCAACGGTCATTCAGACACAGTGAAGTTAAATAACGTAATAAAATTCCATTAAGCCATTACAGATATCATTCGCCATCGTTCGCCATCATTACAATCACAAAACCAACGCCATTTTTACCCCCTTCCCCTTCCCTCCTCCTTCCATCCTTCTCCTACGCCTCCGTCTCAACATCCGGCTCCCGCCCCTTCAACTTCAGCTTTCCTTTCAACCTTCTAACTCCAAACACCGCCTCATCCTTCGCAAACGCGACCCCACGCATGGGTTTCCACTGCATCAGCCCGCGGTGCTTGCGGTGCAGGTTCTTCTGGTTCGCGCGGTAGTCCTTGAGCGCGGCGATCGGGGCGGTGACCTTGTCTTTCGCGGACGTGCCCGTGCTCTGGTTCGGCGGCGCGATGTCCGTGGTGTTGTTGTTGGTGTAGGTGGTGTCGGGGTTGTTGGTGTTGGCGGGGCTGGAGGTGGCGGGGGAGGTGTCGGCGGCGACGTGGTGGTAGCTGCTGTCGCTGTCCTCGCTGTCGCTGTCGCTGTCGCTGTCGTCGCTATCGCTGTTGGACGTATCATGGTACAGCCCCTTCGGCGCCTCGCGCTGCAGCGGCCACTCGGGCTCCAGGCGCTCGCGCCCGCCGAGGTCGTAGCGCGCATCTTCAAACACCGCCTGCCAGTCCTTGCCGTAGCGGTCAGTGTACTGGTTTGCCTGCTCTTCGTCTATGCCCTTCGCGGTGTCGACCAGGTCTTTGCGCATCGCCGCGACGCTGGCGTCGTGCAGGTGCCGCGTGGTGCGCGGGACCTCCTGGCGCACGCTGGTGCTGCGCAGGCCCTCGCCGTAGCAGGCTTGCCAGGTCTCGAAGGTTTCGCGCGCGTCGTTGTCGGTGGCGAAGCGGCCATGGTCGGGGTCCATGCCCGGTGAGAAGCGGGCGGTGAAGGTGAGGGTGCCGATTTGCTCAAGGTCCACGGATGGGTGCTGCCCTGGGGCCGTGATGTAGTTTTGGGTGAGGCGCGAGGAGTTGGAGGTGCGCCAGATCGGGAGGGAGAGAGGCGTTGGCTCGTTGTCGATCAGCTTGTCGAGCCAGATCATGGCGTGCGCGGACGGCTTGCGCGAGCCCGAGGTGTAGATGTCGACTGTGACCGGCGACATGTAGCGGTGCTTGACGGGCAGGCGTAGCGGGTGCGGGTGCTTGGACCCGACGGTAGTGCTCCATTCTATCCCGCCGTTGGGCGATGACTTGCAGTTCTTTGCTGGAAGTTTCCCAGTAGACCCGCCGGTGCGGAAGCGGAGCTTTGTGGGGCGATCGAGAGTCGATGTGATCTGGTCGCCGACAAACTCAAACGTGCCGACGTCCCAGCCTTGCAGCTGTGGCGGGATAGTGAGCTCGAGGGAGCGGAACAGCACCGTGAGACGGATTTGGCCAAAGCCGAGACCGCCGTCGAGAGGGAACCAGCGAGTGACACCCGATGTCGTCTGTAAGAGAGTGGCGAGCTTGAGCGGGACGACGCCGAGGAGCGGGTCGTGCTCGCGGTTGCGGGAGTCGCGCACGGCGACGGTGACGATTGCGGAGCGCCAGTCGCGCACGAAGTGCTCGGTGCCGGCGTTGAAGATGGGCTTGCTGCTGACGACCTTAGTACGCGTGCGGTACAGCAGCTGGTCGTTGAGCGCAACTGTGCAGTACGCGCTGGGCAGCTTGCCGCCTTCTTCCTCCTTGTTCTCGCCTGTCTTCATACCAGGCGAGTACTCTTTGCCGTTCTTGCGACTGCCGTAGGTGCCAGACTGGTCGCGGATCTCGAGGTTGACGATCTGGTGGACCACCACCGACACGATTCCGGATGGGAATAGTGGATCTGGCGGTGTGTGCATGGTCGCATCCTCCTTCTCGGTGTCCAGACTGCCCTTGTCGTCCTGCAGAGCCGGCTCGTCTTTGAGGGCATCGGGAAGGTTAACGTCCTTGCCAGATGTCCGCAGCGCGGGTCGGAACTGCGCCTTGCCAAAGAAGCCGACAGACCAATGCAGCTCGCCGGGCATGTCAGAGTTGGCCTCCTCGCCCTTCAGTTTCGAAACTTGCTTGTGCATCTTTCCAGACTCAATCATCAAATCCTGAATCGGAATCTCGACTTTTCCAACACAGTCGTCCGCAGTAAAGCGGTCGGAATCCCACAGTTCGATAGACAGCCCCTCTGATGCTTTGATGTGCTCGGCGTTGATGAGAATTCCGGTGCTCTCATTCCAGATCGGGTTCAGATCATCAACGATCACGCGAGTAGAGTACATCGGCTTGCCATACTTGCTAAACGCAAGGGTGATGTATGCGTCGCTGCTTCCACTACGGTCCTGCTTGCTCAGGCCAATGGCCTTCTCGATATTTACCCACAGGAGACCGACAGCCTCGGTGTCTTTCTTGACGTCGTCGCCCATCAACATCTTGCCCAGTTCGAGTGACATGCTCTTTGGGGCAACATATTCGTTAGCCGCAGTGGCAATCGAAGCATTGACAAAGTTGGAAATCATCGGTAGGTCAAGGATGTTAATTCCCTTCTCCATCATAGGAATACATGACACGGAGACTTTAGGGATGCCCATGAGTGTGAAAGTGAGTGTCTTGAGGAACGGCGCGTCTGGCGAAACCTGAAGTCGTAAACGAACAGTGCCTATCAGACCCTTTAATTCAACCCAAATCGCTATTTTTTGCATTAGCCTACTTTGCAAGATCTTTTTACCAACGGCAACTTACGTAGAGGCACTCCAAATAGGCCCTTAATCCCGGCATAAAACACGACTTGCAGATGCATGTTTCTGCTCCTCGCACTCACGCCCTTATTCTCGACAGGGCTCGCATTATAAGCGAAGCTAATTTCCAAGTTGTAAACTTCACCACCGTCCTCTTCAGCTCTACGCTGCTGCTCGTCTTTGCCCTCTCTGGCAGCCGTCGCCGCCTTCTTCAAGTCGGGCACTTCAGAGTCGGGTAGCGAGCGCATCGACAGAATTCTGATGGGATTCGAGCCCTGTGATATATCTGCCACGCGAACGTTTTCAATTATTCCGGGCGCAGACGCCTGCATGACATCCTCCAGCTGGTCTGCGATGGAGGAGAACATCTCTGGATTGACAAGTCCCCACACGATCCCCAAGAGGTTGTTCATCCATTCGACACTCTCCGGGATGAGACTGGTCACCGCCATCTCGCCGCGCTTCTTTTCGCTCTCCCAGTCCACGTTCCTGTATATTTTATTAGAAATCATATTCCATGTGGAGCTTCATGTTTTCGTACCGTGCTTCGTCCATCACTCCCCTCGCCCAGTACCACACACTACCAGCCACTCCGCTTGAGATTAAGAATAATGAAAAGAGCGAGCCTCCGCCTAGTAGCTTTCCGCCAACCAATATCGCACCGAAAATTCCTAGACACAAGGTTGTGACTTTCTGCTCAAAGCCTGCGAACACCGTACCCTCGAGTGATAGCGTGGGCGTAGGATGCACCAGGATATTCGTCTTCTCGCCGCTAATTGGAACATCTGCTGTTGTATTTGTTTTGAGCGGGGCCGGGGGCGCTGTCACATCCTGTTTCTGAGCATATTCCTCGCGAGACTGTGTTGCCTGTGCAAAATCGTTCTGAGAAACCTATATTCCATGTTGCAATTAATACCAATTCCGGCCAAACATGGAGAACATTATACTTTATCTGGTTCCCCTGGTAGGGCATTTGTAGGCACCACCAATTCAGGCTTTCCGGCAGCCTTCTGGAAGTCACCCGTCACGTCCTCAATCTCAACCTCTCCTCCGGTGGTGGGGTCTTTGACTACGCGTCGATTTCCCCCCTTTGCTCCCTCGCCATGTCGAATTGCCTTAGTCTGCTCCTTTTCCGATGGCTGTTCAACACCGCCTCCTTTCTTATCGTGCTTTCCTGGTGCAACTTCCTTCAAAAAATTGCTAACTTTGGGGACGGGATTTGAACCCGAATAGGGGTGTTGTGAGGACATTGTGTGGTGTTCTTAGAGATGGAGAGAGAGATGGGCTCAATTCACCATATTAATGTAGATTAAGAGAGGAAGATGAGGAAGCAATACATAGAGAACGCAATTGTTGATATATTGTCTGGTGCAAAATCATGGTTGGTTGCTGTATGACGTCATACGTGTTGGTTATGCCGCCCGCGTCACTGTGACCGAACCCATTAACCTTGAACGCTCCGGAATGCTGGGGATCTTGACAGACACGGGATGATCAGCGACGCTTGGTTCGGGATGTCCCCGGTTGTTCCAACAACAAACTCTGCCAGATCTCGGCAAGCCACGTTCGTACATGACCAAGATATGGTTCGGCCTCAACCCAGAATTCACCCCGACACCCCTGATTTCCACTTGACGCCCGGTTTTTCAGAGTAGGCTATTTCGCAAAGATTGATTGGCTCCTTGTTCAGAATGATCTTCAGGGATTTTTTTAAATTTTGATGCTCACAGCCATCAAGCGAGTGATTGAAGCTTCTGCAGATCTGTGTTTAAAGTTAATTAACTGTAAACCATTGTGCCAATGAAGGACACTGACGGACCTTAGACTGCGGAAACCCCGACAAGATTTCTTGCAAGCATCCGGTCCAGACGGGACAGTCGCTAGAGTGGCATTCGGACTTTAAATCCGCATAGTAATCATATTACGACGGACGACAGAGACTCTAAAAGCTGCCGAGAGATGCTAAAGTATCTAAGATCATGGACGGGCCGCTAAGCGGAATAAATTTGCGTCGAGGACGTCGATTTGATGTATAAAAACTGATCGATAAAATTGGTGGCACCTTGTTAGTCTTTTTAGAATAGTTTGGCTATTTGCGGACGGTAAGGAGCTCCGTCCTCTAGGCCTCAATCTAGTTAGATAACAACGATGGTTCATCTGACCGAATACCCTCGCCTTCTGTTATTTGCAGTACCTCTTGAGCAGAAGCCTAGATATGCAGCTGTTGATTGAGATCAGTATCACAGATTTTAGATGTTTTCGTCGTTTGGTGTGAAGCATGTTGTCTATTTTAAAGCAAAGAGTCAGCAGAAAATAAGATAGGCATCTGGATCCTTTACAAGTGGTCACTCGGTTTAACTATATCAAGCAGTCCACCAAGTTTCTAGTCAACAAAACCAACCAGGTACTTTGCTTGTCAAGAATATCATGATCTTCATCTTTCAATCCACAATAACTTTATTTTCCTCAGTTACTCGGCCTCAGAAGAGCGCCCAGCAAACCAATGAAAAAAGCCAGAAACTAAAACAAAAATTTCGAGACCAAAGGGGGGCCGAAGCCACGATATTTACAGCAGATCCATCTCCGATGTGCAATGAAGATGGGACACCACTGGGAAGATGTGATTTTGGAGCCACATCTGCCGTCCCAAGGTAAGTATGAGGAAAGAAAGGAAGAGAAGGGAGAAGGGACGATTCTTATAAAGGCAGAGGAATAGCTGTGCCAAGAAGTGAATTGGCCGGTGTTTGGGCTGGGTCGTGCTGACTAAACGGGCTGGCTGACAAAGCCGGATGCACTGACATTTTGTCGACAACAAGCGAACTTCCTGAGGTTCGGAGGATTCAAACCGTTGTGCAGCTGGAATTCCCGACGGAACGCTGTGAGCCAATCATTTTCTCAAATCCAGGGAAATCTATGCTGGATGCGGACCAAAAAGAAAAAACTTATGAGGAAAAAAAACGTTGTGCAGCATAAGGATTCTGCTGAGCACTGCGAGCCAATCAATTTTAGCCGAGCGAGGGAGAGTTCACCGCGAAATCGCGACTATTATCACCTGAGACTGTTAGCATGACTCGGGTGAGCGACCATATCACGTATCATCACTCGAAACGACGTTCATTTTGGGTTCAACTTCATAAAATACATGTACAAAACGAACGTAACCGGCTTCCCCCGCCTGTCTCGCTTGAAAGTAGAGGGATGAAGATGTGATGTGATGAAAAGCGTTCAGCACATGAGTCAAGTACATAATTCAACCCTCTTGGCATTAATTTGATCCGCAATTTAAAGGCTCGTCCGTGAACAGATATCTCCAGAGTGTATAGGTCAATATTCGCAATGTCTATCAGATAACCGCCCCTAATTCAATATGTGCCACTACGCTACTATGTACAATAAGATCCACCCGCACAACAAACGGGAATACAAAAAAGCATTCATTCTTTCGCTGTCAATCATGATGATATGCAAACTCCAAAATCACCCACGTATCATAATCATCGTCATATACACCGTCTAGCCCACCAGTTCCATTTCATACAAATCCATCCCTCTTCGCACAACCGTAATGCACCACCTGCCCACTACACAAAGTTAGCTTAAAATAATCAACAGGATAACACTGTTCCATACCCAGGTAATCTCCAAATTACACTCTGGCCCAGTCGTTTATGACACACAGGGCACACATTTTCCTCAGCTACAATAACACATTGGTTTCTCGCGCCTAGAAGCAGCTGCTCCTGCACATCCACCAGCCTTGCCTTCCTAAGGGCGGCGGCCATACGGTTCTCGGCGACTTGAGCATTTGCGGCGCGGATCCTGGCCTCGAAGTACGTTTCCAGGTCCGTCATTTTGATGTCCTCGGGCACGAGCTTCAATGCCTCCGCAGCCTCGAGACGCGCACCATGACGGCTCAGGATTGCGAGGGCGGGTTGGAGCTGCGCGGCATGTGGCGGTGGTGGACGGAGGTAGAGTGAGAGTAGCGTGTGGTAGACGGTGGCTGGTGAGTCGGCCGTAGGGGTTTCGTAAGCGGTGGAGGGAGAGGAGAGATGTACTGAAGTACAGTAGGCTTCAGCTTTTTCGTGATCGAAGAGTTTAAACACATAGATCTCGAGCGCAGCCTTGTGGCGACCCATCTTTGACAGAACGACGGCGCGAGACTCGAAGTACTCGGGTACGTCGCGCGGAAGCCAGCCGAGGATCTTTTCGGCACGGTACTGGGAGGAGGTTGTGAGGAAGTGTAGGAACCGGCTGTGCCAGGAGAGGTTTTCGCTTGAGGGGAGGTGTCGTGCGAGGACGGTGAGGTAGAGACCGGCAAGGCGGGTGTGAAATTCTGGAGTCATGTCTTTGAGCTCGCTGATGAGATGCTCCAGGTATTGAACGGCTAAGGTTTGATCAATTGACTCCAGGTAGTCAAGCACCTTCAATCGAGGGAGGTTTTCCGAATTGCCGGTGTCACCGACGAAAACTTCCATACCCAGCTTGGGATCTGCCTTTAGCGGCCATTGGGCAAATTCAAGGATGAGGTCGATATAGTCCGATTTCAGGCGTTCGAGGTACGTTACGGTCCGTTGAGGACCACGGAGGCCAGGGGCTTTCGAATCTTCGTCGGCCTGGCCAAAGAACCGAAGCAACTCGAGAGCTTCACGGTGAAGCTGTTTGCGTTCAAGGAAGTCGACCAGATCTTCGAATTTGCCCTGCTCCCGCAGTTTTTCGCTGACGACTTCAGGATCACAGTAATTTTGAATCCGTACCAGTGGTCCAACCATGGTCGGCCTGATCAGCATATAGGTCCGAAACAGTGTTGTGTCAATAACCCTAGATGTCTGCACGACCTTTTCTATCCGAGCATCTGCAGGTAAGATAGGTTCTTCGGCACCAGGGGACTCAGGCTCAACCGTTAGGAAGCTTGACTCCAGAGGATCGTCACGGGAAGCAGCATGTGGCGAAGTTTTAGCCAGAACCTTAAGTGGATCAACAGGTTTCCCATCCACAAAATATTTGGTCAACTTTCGCCTGACATCATTTAAGAAAGTTCCAGCTAATTCTTGTGCAGCTTTTTTCAACTCATCTCCCTCAAGGGGTTTCGGGGCTTCTGGGATAGTCTGAGTCTCTTTCTTACCCATAATACTATCCGCATCATCGGCCCTTCCTCGTCCTCCAAAAGAGAATATCGAAGCAGTCTCGCCATACTTCCTTGTAAAAGCTATGTTCCTGATAGATCCATATTCAGTGCCGTTTGATCTCTTCAGTTCGGGACTTGGGGAGCGTGATATCTTTTCGGGAGTTCCATTTCCTTCCTTTTGGATTGGGGACGTTGGTTCAGAAGCACCTCCGTTGCCGTTTTGCCCCGTTCCTGTTTCTTCCGTAGGCTTAGGATTCTCACTCTCATCAGCTGCCCCATCTTCAAGTGCCGGTTCTTCATTTTCTTCGGCTTCTGCTTCGGATCCGGAATCCTCATCCTCATCTTCAGTCCAAATAGACAAATCTCCTGCAATTGATCTTGGAAATAGCTTGATAACTCTTTCGGGCGGAGCAGACACTTTCCCAAACAAGGCCATACTCTCCTCGTATTTTCTTTGCTCAAAGAGTCTTTGAGCTTTTAACATCTGGACCTCTCGAAGCTTTTCGTCTTTGTTCTCGTTCAGAAGCACACTTTCCAAGGTCTCCAGAAGGTTGATAGCTTCATCGAGCTGTTCGGCTTCGACAAGTTGCTGGATTTGTGTTTCGTAGTCAGTTGAACCCATTCGCCATACCTGGGTTGGTGATGCAGCGTAAAATAGTTTACCAGCATGAACAAGTGCCACGTTTGGCGGAGGGACATGTAGAGTGTTGACGGTTGGTAGCGTTATCTTCTGGAGTAGGGTCCGAGTTCCGGGATTCCGAACTTCGAGTTGATGTTTCGCTGCATTGAGAGACACGAGGTAAGGATATGAGAAGGCGATGGCGTCTGGAGGCGTTGACCATGGTATTGGTGGCTTGTCGGGCAAGGGCTTGCCATCTGCATCGACGAAAAGTGTGGTAGCTAGACAGTATCACCAGTCAATTCATGTTCACTAGACAATTCGGGGCCCTCACAGTCTTTCAACAGCAAGATATCATCGCCACCTAGTCGTGTACTGAGTGACCTAGATCCCCACCCACCCATTCCTACATAGCTTGCCCAGCCATTCTGGTCACCGGCCTTTCCCTTTGCTGCACCATTCGTAGTCTCCGGCGGCGTCACCTCCTCAACACTCCCGGTGTGTACATCAACCACCACAAACCCACTCGTCATTCCCACAATTACCTTCCTTCCACTTGCCCACGTAAGCGTTCTGATGTTTCCTCCCAGCGTAACCTCCTTCCCCTCCTGAAATCCACCATCATGCCATGAATACAGCAGCAGCCGTCTCCTAATTCCTACTGCCAATCTCGATACCAGTTCCGGAATCTGTGTCTCCTCATCGTGTTCAATATTACTCGTAACGGCGAGTGTCGACGCTCGCCGCGCCTTCGCCAGCGTCTCAGTCAACGTAAAATCGTTGAGGTCGTGTATGTGCACATTGCTATCGGAAAGCGAGACCAGAATGTTAGCCTCCTTGATGCATGCGAGGATCTCGATCTTGACGCGCGAAAAGTTGGCGATGGTCTCGATGTGCTCGAGCGATACGTCGGGGGTGTCGGGAGACAATACACGGTAGACCCTGAGCGCGCCAGTTGAGAGGCCAAGAAGTAGCTTATCGCCTATAACGCCCGTCAGATATATCGCTCCATCGCTTGGACAACTCGTATGGGACTGTAGGTACCGTAGGCTAGCAGAGAGTCGATGCGCACGCGGTCCTTCGCCCCGAACTCAAAGATGGACCGGGCATTAAAGGCGTTGAGCATCGCGTCTGCTGTCTAATGATTGCCGGGGCGTTATCGAGGAAGACGAGGAATAGAGAGCATTGACTTAGTAGGAACAAAGTGGGGGAGCTCCGCAGACATGCAGAGTTTAAGAGGGCGATAGAGGAAGCCCAATCGGCGTATCATCAACAGCTCAGCAACGTTGGCGGTAGGGAGCAAGGTAGCCGCTGATGCACGCCAAGGAATTCACTAGTTGGTCACGACACCGGCACACTGGATGTGAAATGAGAGGGAATTAATTTAATACCGCAGTTTGATAGGAGTAGCTTTATCATGCATAGGTATATGCTTATTTTACGTTTTATTTCATCCTGTAAATCCAAAACAAAAATAGTCTTGATGATTTAAATCATGGCTTCTCGCTCGTATTCCCACAGAAGCAAGCATGCCGCACATGAAAATGTAAAGTACATAGTAAAATATTCTTGAAAGTCTGGTATCATTATTACCAATAGTTCGGGTATGGAAGAAGTTATACACGAGCTTTGGGATACAGAAAGAACATATAGCCCTGGTCTTTAAGCATTCGCTGTATCAAATTTGAAGACTTAAGCTAGAACATTGATAACGTTTGGATGTTGGTAGTTCAATCACAGAAACCAATCAAACAGTGCTTAAGTGCAATTCCTTTCAAAACATATTCATTAAACAATCATTAAATCAGTTGTGATCTCCTTCCTTTCGTCCGCCAACCTTCCATTATATATCCTGTCTCAATTCTACCCTACCCTCTTATTCAGAATCTTCATAAAGTCCCTTCAACAAAGCTCGATACAGTCCATTATTCAAATCAAAGCAGCATCATATATTATCAGTCATACAAAAATTATGCAATCTCACATCAATCCGCCCAGGGCCATTGTCTCGGGCTCATGACTATAATAACACTTCTCATTCGTGCATTCCTGGCCCCAGACACACTTCTTTGTCGCCGCCAACTTCCGCATTGCCGCCAGGTCATCAGGTTTCAACTTATAGTCATGGCCAAAGTAACACTTGTCAAACATGCAGTTTCCCTTGAGATAAAAGTTGTTGCAAGGCTTAGGGAACAACGTCTTAATTCGCAGCATCGCATCACGGGATGGTGGCGCACCGCCTGCCGTGACAGGCTGCACCATAGTTGCCTGAGGCGAGGGTGGCGGGGTTGTGGCGGCGGCTGCTGCTGCATACGAGAATTTTGGCGATTGGCTGGGTGCGCTGAGGCCTGGGGGAGTGGATGGAGTTGTACTGGTAAAAGATTCGATTTTAGATGTGGCGAAGAGTTCCGGGAAGCGCACTTGTGGGATTTCAAGCGCCTCGAGCTCACGGCCAAAAGGTGGGCCCTCGAGGAGCTCGATGCGTGAGTGGTTTAGTGTCGACAGAACGCGAGCATATCCGTTGTCATGGCTTGCACCAAGCAGGATGCGGTAGCAGTTGGCGTTTTTGAGGTGCCATTTCAATTCACCTTTTGGCGATATTGTCAATACTTTGCAACTGAGTTAAGCAGGAGGGCGGAAAACAAACTCTTAATTTTCTCGTCGGCCATCTCTTTGCCATCCCCGACATCAATAAAATCGCAGTGCTCCACACATGGATCAGAAAAACCGACAACAAACTCGCGGAGTGTGTTCACAGAGCCAATAATATTTGCATGTTTGAGAGCCCTGGCGAGGCCTTCGATATTTGCATAAACTCGGATATGTGGTGTTATTTCGGAAAGATGCTTCTTTGCTTCTTTGTGTAGTTTCCGGGCGGCTGTGCGGCCGCCTGCTCTTCCCTCGGCAATTAATTCACTATTAAACTGTGGATCAAGAGTTAGATTCGAGAATATTTACTCAAGTGATCGGGGAAGCTCACAATCATTCCATCTCCATCTACAAGTACAAGAGAATAAATATTCTGATGAACAACACTTAGTTGTTCTTCCATGTCTCTACATTTTTGTTGAAGCTCTCCATTAGAAATATACAAATTGCGAAGCACATCCAGAGTGCCCTTAAATTGGTGCTCCAAGTTAGACATGTATTCGCGTGGGTCGATATTCATGTTCGCTGGTCGGGCTTGATTCTGGACTGAAGATGCCATCTTTCTTGTGTTCGTGAGGTAAACTAGAAGATCAACTGTTAGCTATATTGTACCTTTCCAGAAAGTTTACTGTATATTAAGGATCAAGAAGACGATCGGATGGATTGAGTGTAGAAGGGAACCTACAATAATAGTAACTATACACTTCTTTCTATTGTAGAAAGTCGGATCAAAGGCTCAGATGAAAGTAAAGAAAATAGAGAAGCGGAACGGAGTGGTTTAAAGCTTGAGCTGTGAGTAGCTATCGGTGCTGGCCTAACCGCCTAATATTTAGTAGGCCACCCTCCATAGCAATTTTGGTCAATCGCGCGCACCAAACAACGTGGTGTTGCATATGCGGGAGGGCGCAATTTGTCTCTCGCCAGACGTACGAGTGTGGTCCATTCCAGCTCATCGAGCAGAGAAGCAGGCGACATCCGTGGTTTCCCATTCGTGAGGCTTGAAAATCGGTTGGCAACAACCAGATCAACCAACTGGTGTTACTCATGCAAGAGAAAGCTTGGGAGAAGCTCAGCCAATAAGCATGTTATTGGCAGCCTCAGTATTAACAATTCCCGTTTCATAAGATGATATTTTTGGCAAGGTCATCAGATGGAAGGCTACATTTGTGCAGACAGCCTTGAAGTTCCTCATAAATATATCGAATGGTTCGCAATCAAGCGCACTGCACTACTTGTTCCCTCAAAAACACATCGACGGCCTTTAACTGTTTTTGCTGTTCCCGAAATGATTGGAGAAGTTTGACCAAGCGTTTTGTTGAAGCAACACAAGGAAAAGCATCGAAATCGGCTAGAAAGTTGAATATTATCGAGACTCTGCCATTTCTTGACTCCAGTCTGCGCCTTCTATGACTCGTATTCTCACGTGTTCTTAGGTCCATCATTTGAATTCCGATGAAGCGATTTCTGACTGTGTTGAAACAATATCCTTATCACACAGCAATTTTTTGTTAAATTGCGGTTGATGTTATGAACATGAAATAAATATAATTAGGAACAGTTGGAACTAAGAAGGGCGGTTGGGATGTTTTATTTCAATCTACGGATTGTGGGCGCTAGAATCTGGTTCCGAATGTGCAGTTGTTTAAAACTCATGCAAATGTCAGTAGGCATATTTTCACGTGTGCCCCAGAGCCATTGGTGACACAGCAGTTTGGGAGTTACCCGGTCGATGTCCACACTCTGCAGCCAGAGGCACACAAGCAATCATGCCCAAACATGATAAGCAATCTACAATTTGCTGAGTGCTCTTCGTATCTGCAGTCACCAGTGAGCTGCCTATTCTTCAATTTATTGAGCCAGATGCAGAAATTGCAAGCGCCAGATTCTCCACAGACTTGTTGCCTACAAAGTCTGACGGATGAGTCGACCGGATCGGTTCCCAAAGAATACTATCAGGTGCTATCTCCCTTTGAACTACTATTAATAGGCTTATGTAGGCTTATGGTTGCTTCAATGAAACCATTTAGAGTCTTTTCTACTAGCTAGTACGATATGTTTTGTCTAAAAATCTTAACTCCACCACATAACTTTAACTGGTGCTCACATACCACACACACAAACCCGACCTAGCACTGTAGAATTCCACTACTTTCGTTTCTACGAGATATAAAAAATGTCTACTGGAGCTCGTAATGCCTCCAATTCTACAAAGGTTTTGGATATTTCGAAATATTGCTCTGGATGAGTAGCCAACGCTTCCACTGGATGAGTAGCCAAAGCTTCCTGGACTGGATTGGTTGAGCACGGGCTACGGTTTCTAGCCAGAAGTAGAGTTTATTTCAGAAAATTTCGTCAGCGGCTCAAATTACCCCGTTACAAAGGTGCACTGTTCACGAGCTTGTCGACCAAAATGACGATACTTTTTGAGTAGGGACAGCCGTCTACACTATCCTTCTACTGGTCGTTTATTGACTCGGATACGATACTCTTGAGAGATTTCAACCACTAATACGAGTCAGTTTATGGAGTAAATTTACGCTCAAGGTTCTAGCTGGAGCAGCAAATCACAATTTCTTTTCTTTCTTTAATAAATCACTCAGTCATTCGAAGTAGTTATGCTCAAGGTTCGCGCCTGTGAGTCCATTTTTGGCAAAACTTTCGTCTATCTGTTTTATATCTTCACAATTTGAAGTTATTGCCGCACTTTGCAGCGTCGTATAATCAGCGGACAGTAATTATGCACGGATATAAATACAGGTTAGGAAAAATCAAAAATGGGACTGTCAGTGAACCAGACTTGCCCTAAAAGCTGGCATTGCCAGGGCATTCCCCTCCTATTTTGTTCATTCATATTCACACAATTGAACTTGCCGCCCCCTTGAACAAAATCCTCCAGCACATAAGTATATATCTTCTGTGGAAACTTGTACTTTCTTTACACTTGTACGCCCCGGTCTATGGGCCTTGATAGACCAAAATGAAGTCCCCCATTCATTTGATCACCATCTTCCTCTCATTCACCCTTGCTGCCCCTTCGGCTTCACCCTCTACGGGTGATCCTCCTGGGAGCAATGTCTACAATAATATCTTCCCCTTCCAAGTCAAGGGTTTCCCGGTCCCTGGTGCTCCCATCTACCCCGTCGAGCCCCGTCCCGTCGACCACCGCCCTGTTCTTCTTGCCCCGGTTTCGGAAGAAATCAAGCAGGAGTTCAACTTTAACTACGGCGAAGACGATGATAAGTTTCCGGAACTCGTGGATTCACTTCGGGAGATGCAGGATTGGTGGGGCAGGGAGCAAAGAAGCCGCATGCCCTATGATCTGTTTCCTCCGCCTCTCCAAAAGAGAAGCACCAAAGCTGAAGAGGATGCAAACGAGAACAACGCCAAAGATGATCCTAAGGCCAAAGGTTTAGAGGTTGAAGAAGATATTACCACCAAGGTGCAGCTTCTACTATATAACCGCACGATCAGCTCGCCAGCCATGGAGGCGGTCGAGATTTGCAAGTCTTATGCATTTGAGCCGACGCAGCCCAACTATGTCCTATCCGGCACCGATATATGGTTACGTGCGGAAGCGCTTAGGCTCAAGGATACGCCGTATTTCAAGCAACATGGACTCATGTCTACATTGGCCTTCGATTATCTCGGTTTGGCGGGATGGACGTGCGGTATTGGCATGGCCTCTCTGTGCAACGTTGAGTGTACCACAGTTGTTGAGCGTGTGAGCGACCTTGAAGTAGCCAGGCGTGTGTGGTTTGCATTACGCAGTGCCCGGAATCTGGCATTGGTCTCTGAAATGGTGCATGTAAGTAGATTCATATATCCTCCGTCGGGTGTCTGCCACTAACGAGTGATACCAGGATGGATTGATTGCCGCAGAACTCAACGTCGGCCTGATGGCTGACAAGATGGCGTACGATTACTTTTGGTGGCACCGCAGCCTCGAGGAGCAGCGGCGCGAGCTGGCATTCCAATTTTTCATCAGCGTGGGCATCTGGAGTGCGCAGACAGCCTTCTCTGCCGCCGTCCCGATCGTTCCATGGGGGTCTATACAATCCTGGATGCTCGGCAGGATTTCGCAGGAAGGGATACGCAAATCACTCGCTGGCGAACACATTGCTTTCGAAGATATACCCGAGGGCGAGCCCCATCCTGCCCTCGACCACGAGTTCAATGAATGGCGTGAAAAAACACTGGTGAATGCGCTCCAGGAAGCAATACTCTTCGAGTCGCCAATCAATACTGTACGTGTGCCCGCGAGGTACGCGACCCCAGACTACAAGCAGGCGCTGCACGACTGGTTGGAGACCCACCGCGACACTCTGATCAACTGGGAAACATGGACGCAGGATCCCCTAGCGCAATCCGAGGTAGGACCGTCAGACCCACAGCCGTTTGACCGGTTCTTCGACAACTTCATCGAGAACTTCCGCTGGAGCTGGACCAACCACGGTTTCAACACTGCCGTTGGCGAAGCCATGGCAGAAGTCACTGATGGAACTGTCGAGCGCGTTGACGGCCGCTGGATGTGGCGCGACGGCTCCTCGCACGACGAACCCGAACAGGCCGACCACTTGTCTACGCTATTACACCTGGATCAATTACTAAACCACCCGAAGTCCAACCTCCCTGAGGGTGCGCTTATCTCGAGCCATGGCCCGATGAGGGATTGGGGTAGCAACGATCGCTGGCGGATCCTGGAGCACGCCAATGACGGTGGCCATTTTGTCGCCGACATATGGGCGCGCGGCCTTCAGGCGCGCGGGCAGCTGGACCCGAAACAACCTGGACTGGGGCCGGTGGCGCTGAAGCGTATTGACGACGCCCTGACGCGGTCGCGCAACACGATAGACACTCTGCGGCCGGTGGGCACAGCCTATATGTTCCCTGTGATTGCGAGACACGGTATTGATAGAGTCCTGTGGACGGGCACGGAGATGGGACGTGACTGGAATGTTGCGAATTTGCAGGAGAGTATCCAACGTAGCGTGTCTGCTGCACGAAAGATGATCAAGACTTATGTCAACGATCTTTACTTTGAACAGGAGGTGGCAGAGGATGGTAAGTCATATTTTGAGTGTATTGATGGGCGAATTGATATGGATATTGATATATAACAGGCTCGACCGAGCTCACCGACATTCTTGCTCTCGGCTCCTATGCGCCCGCCGACTCCTCGTCTCTGCGCGGATGGTCCTCCGGTGGGGTGGAGGAAATCCTCACGCGCAACATCTTCTTCAAGACCCTCAACATTGCCTACAAGACGCAAAAAACCTACATAACCTGCACCTCGCACCTCGTGCGGCCCGAGCACCCCAACCGTCTCACCAGTAAGCTGAAGCCGGTCAAGGACTGCGCCGACGACACCTCGGGTCCCGAGAACGTCCGCGCCTGTGTCAACAACCGCGTCTGCTACATGTACCGCTGGAACGACCGCGGCTTCCACCACACGCACCACCACGAGGAGCCCTTCGGCCTGGCCGAAATGGGCGCGGACCCGTGGAATCTGAAGGTCACCGACATCATCATCTCGTCGGTGCTCTCGCACCGCCTCGGCGGCGGCCCGGGCGAGTCCGACACCGAGTTCCTCTACAACCCCACCGGCCCGGACGCCTCGTTCATCACCGACCCCACCACGCCGGGGCTCTTCACGATCCCGGTCTGCGACACCCCCGTGTCCTGGAACGGGCCCACAACCCCGCGGCGCATCTTCGCCGACGACGCGAACCCGCTCAGCGCACACAAGGTGCTGCCCTGCTACTGCGGCCCGCTCGGCAACCACACGCGCGCCGTCTGGGACACCCTCCGCCTCGACGCGGCCACCAACACCGCCGTGCAGCGCGAATACAAGCTCCACCGCTGCCCACTCCAAATCTCGAAAAAGCTGTCCCACTCGCCCCTCGACCGCTACCTCGCGCTCTGCCGCCTCGGCGTGCGCTTCAACGACGCGCGCATCGGGCACATGGACGGCCCGGACGTGCTCTGCGACGTGGTGATCGAGCAACTCGAGGCCGCCGGCGTCGCCGCGGTCACCGAGCTGCTCCCGGAACACGTCACCGCGTTCCTGTGCAAAATCGACCACCCGTCAAAGCTCTCCAGCAAGCTGGGCTTCGGCCGCTGGGGCGTGACGCACAAGCAGTGCGAGCCGTACGTGCACACCGGCGTGGAGCGCGTGTGGCACGAGGCGCTGGAGGTCATCGTGGCAAAGCAGCCCAAGGAGGTGATCGAAGCGTGGGACGCGGCGCGGATGATTGCGGCTACGGCGGCGACGCAGGGGCGCGAGGGACTGCCGATTTGGGTGCCGGATGTGGTGCGCGATGAGAGGGTTGCCGTGATTAGGGAGTTGGGCGGGAAGCCGAGGCCGAAGCCGGAGGAGCCTGAGAAGCCGAAGCCGGGGTTTTGGACACGCGTTGGGCGGAAGTTGGGGTTTGGGAGGGATGAGGATGCGTAGACGGGGGTGGAGGAGGGGAGATGGTGGAAAAACAGATTGAAAGAGTGGCCTGGGGAGTGCGGATATGAGTTTGTCTTGTTCCCGGCGATTGGTGATTATTCCAAAGTCCTCGTACCATCTGTCTGTCTGCGGAGACCTATGGGGACTTTGGCCGGGCACAGGACAGAAGTTATATGGATGGCAAGTTTTGGTTTTCGTTTTGTTATTTGTGGATGGACGCCTACGGGTTGTCGGAATCCGAGTTTGGTATAGCTTTTAATTGTGGGCTGCAAAATGACGTTGGAGGCGGGGCAAGTCATGATGTAGGCAATATATGTAGTTTTCAATTTGGGCAGTATGTAGATTTAATAAAAGCAGCTTTAATAATGACATTGTCGCAATAATTGATTGTTGGCCGTGTTGGAATGTCAATTCTGCACCTTGTATGGTTCAATTTCGATCATGACGTGGGCATAGCTCTCCTGGCGTCTCTTGCCTTTATTCTGCTCTTCTCTTTCTCTTCCTCTACATACATACACAAAAATCTTACCATGAAAATAATTATACATCCGACTCGTACTCACGCCGCCGATCCAACCCGACAAAGCTGAACCGGCATACATACGTCTCGCCCGGCGGGAACAAGCCGCCTTGAATCCAATATCTCGGCAGAATGCCAAAAACAAAAACCGCGAAACCCAACGAAACAAACACATCCTCTGCGACCGCTATATCCGGAACCCACGTGTGCGGCGTCCGATAATAGCTTCTAAAAACTTAGACACGCACACACGCCGAAGGGTTTCTAGCGGTCGGCGCGGGCCCGGTGTCGGTCGGTGGTGGTCGGTGGTGGTCTGTTGCGCGGCCGATGCAGGTCAGGGATGGAACCTTAACTTTAAACCGACACCGCTGCTCCGAGATGGAAGGCCGGGGGGAGGTCTGCGGCCGTTGGATGTGTGCGGCCGTGGGAAGGTCTGTGCGGGCTTGCAGAAAAAATGGGATAAGGACGATTGCGTCGCAGTGTGCGTCTCGGGCGGGCGGGCGGTCAGAATGAAGTCTAGCTTTTCGAGTAAAAAAGTGGGAAAGCATCGCCTGGACGGAGACGCAATGGTACGTACATAGGTTTTCGTTTACGCTGGGTGCGGTGCGGCGGGTGACGTCCCATGAGTCGCGGCCATGGTCCTGGCTTGGTAGACTTTTTTCGACGCACGTGCAACATCCATGACTAATCCCCACACCAACACCTCGCAGCTCAGGGCTCTAACCTACCGCCCTCCCTAGCGCCCCCTTCCCCTTTCCTGTGTGCCTGACTAAGCCGCCCACCCACCACCTGACCATTCCGCGCCCTGAACACCACCCCTGTCACCCTGGCGTGCGGATTGGCCCCCGTGCAACCGGGAGATTCCAGGACCGCCAGCAGGTGGCGATGGAAACGGCTGGTTTGGGTGCATTGAGGTTGCGTTACCCGCTCTCGCCCTGCATGCGATGGATGGGATGGGATGGGTGCGCAGAGCTGCTGGCACGAGTACGAGTACGGCTGAGAGGTCTGGCTACGGGATGGAGAGGGATTGAGGGGATGGAGAGACAGGCACCAGGAAGGAATGCCCCCTCCGGCTCGCATCGCTGCTCTCAGCAGCGATTGACGGCCGAAGCCTAAGTGACCGGCCGACGCAGCAGCCCCCTGCAGCAACGGCGCATAGCTCGATGTCAGCTCTTGCAGCTGGCCAGAGCTGCTGGTAATCTCCACCTGTCCTTTTCCCACAAAAAAGGCCTCAACAAAAAGCTCCGTGCGGGTGCTGCTCCACGACGACCTCGACCACTCACTCCCTCCGACCTTCTCCTCCTTGTACCGTTCTGTGCCTCTCACTCTGTTCTTGCCACCACACTTTCTCTTCTGAAACTCCCAATCCTTTGTTCGTTCGCCTGCTCTCTTCGTTCGATTCTGCTCGCACCACAGCCAGCTCTGTTCTGTCTCATTTGAACCGTCTCGACGACTTACCACTCACTCTTTCCAACGCAACCATGAGCGGACCCGCCAGGTACCCACTGCTCCCCGCCCCCGTGTCCCCCGTGTGCTCTAGCTGACCCGCCGCAGTGCCCCGACCCCGCAGCAGCTGCGAGCTCTCGGCGAGATCAAGCGCATCCTCGCGCGCAGCAAGCCCGACCTCGACGCGGCCAAGGCGCTGATGCAGCGCGCGATCGGCCAGAACCACAGCACGCTGGAGCCGCTGAAGCAGGCGATCCCGGCGGCCAAGGCCACGGGGCTGACGCACGCGCAGCGGCTCGAGGTGCTGCTTGCCGCGGTCCCCGAGGCCGACAAGGCCATCCAGCGGCTGTACGGCGAGAACTGCTTTGAGCCCGAGGCGGAGGTGTATGGCCACTTTTGGCGGCTGGTCGAGACGCGGGGGTATGTCCGCCTGCTGCTGGACACTGTGTTCACGGCGGCGGACGCGCAGAAGTATGACACCGCCGTCGAGTTTGCGAAGCGCGTGCTGCAGATGAACCATGGCGACAACAATGGTAGGTCTCTGTGTCCCCAGTTTGTGGACCCCGCTAACTGAACAGGCATCCGTGACCGTGTCCCGCTGTTCATGCTGCACCTCAACCGCCCGCTCGACGCGCTCAACTTCTGCCTGTCGTGGCTCGACACGGCGCACGACACCTACGACTCAGCCCGCTACTGCCCCTCGGGCGGGTTCGCGGACCTCACCCGCTACACCAAGGAAGACTTCGACCCCACGCAGCCGCTGCCGACCAAGGTGCAGAACCTCGGGCACGCCTCGCTGATCTTCACCGCCGCGCTGTCCGTCTTCCAGCTCTTCGGCGAATGCGTCCTCAGCACCTCCTGGCTGCGCGAGGGCCACAAGGCGAACGCGCACGTCGTCGAGCAGCTCCTCGCCCCGCAATCCTCGTGGCCCACAGGCACCAACCAGTCCCCGCGCGGCCTGGGCTCGGAGCCCGAGGCGCTCGACTACATCTTCTACAGCCGCAGCCTGTGGGAAGACGAGGCGGTGATGAAGTGGGTGCGCGGCACCGCCGACGAGGTCGCGAAGCGCGAGTGCAGCGCGCGCGAGTGCCGCAAGGTCGAGAGCGCGCGCGGCGAGTACAAGATGTGTGCCGGCTGCCGCGCGAGCTGGTACTGCGGCACCGACTGCCAGGCCGTCGACTGGCGCGCCGGGCACCGGCGCCGGTGCAAGGAGGAGAAGAATATCCGCGAGCTGACGGAGAAGATGGGGAAGGGCATGCAGTGGGGGAAGTAGTGGTGGAGTTGGACTGCGTGTGAGCGGGCCTGGCATGGGGATGGATAAAACACTGGGGGACGTGACGCAGGGAGGGAGGGAGGGAGGGAGCGAGGGAGGGAGGGGGATATATACGAAAAAGATAAAACGGGATCAGGGATGGATGGGTGGGCCGGCGTGGATTGAATGCTTTTGTAGGGATTTGTTTTTATCTATTTTTTTACTTTTTTTTTTTACGTTTGAGGGGTGGTAATAGATGTGGATTTTCGTGAATTGCGTGTGCCCTGTGATGTGCGTGTGAGAGAATGGTAGGGGGGTGTATGAGGTGTGAGTATGGATTGGGTGGGGATGGAGATCATGGTGATGCTGGATGATGGTGATGAGGGAGGATGGTAGGGAGGGGGGGAGGGATTAGCTAAGCTCTCACCACCCCACTACTGTTGAGCCCCACCACGTCTCCCTGCCACCCTGCCCCATCCACATCCACTTCAACATCCACCACCACCACGTCCACCACCACCTCGTATACTCCAACCCACCCCGCCGTTCCACCACCTCCCTCCACCACCTCCCTCCACCACCTCCCTCCACCACGTTTACCACCAGTCCACAATGTCCACACCCACCCCCATCACCCTGAACTGCACCTACACCTCCCCCCTCCCCGCGCCGTCCAACGCACACACCTTCACCATCCCACTCACCTCCACCGCCTCTCCCACACCCACGACAACAGCAGCGACAACAGCAGCGACAACGGCAGCGACAACGGCAGCGACAACGGCAGCGACAACGGCAGCGACAACGGCAGCGACAACGGCATCAACGCATCTCAACGGCCTGCGCGCGGCGGTGGGACAGTTGCAGGATGACGTGAACGCGTACTTGACGGCCAGGATGGTGGAGGAGAATGGTGGCGCTGGGGCGGTGGAGGAGGAGGAGGAGGAGGAGGAGGGGGAGGAGGCGGAGGAGGAATGAAGAGAGACGATGAAAAACGGATGGACATGGGGTTACAACTGGCGTTGGGTGCTTTGACGGGACGGAATATAGTGGCATGGCATGGGATGGGATGAGATGGGATGGGATGGGATCAGATCGGAATAGATGGGATGAAGGGAGGATGAGAAGGAAGAGGAAAATAATAGATGGATATCATACAACCAAACACAACCAAAAACCAAAAGCACACAAAACATAACAAAGATAACCCAGTTCCCAGCCCGAAATCCAAAAAGAAACCCGACCTGCTCCACCGCCCTTCAGCTCCAAGTAACGCCGAAAACAAAATGGCTACTTTCCCATACTACCCTCCCACCGTCCACCCACCGCCCCGCCCACACCCTACACTCCCACCCTTCCCATCCTAGTCCCCACAAACCCCATCCGATTCCGCCCCGTCCTGCCCCGGCTGAGCCAATTATGCTTCAACATCCTTCCCAGCTCCTCAACCCGCCGCTGGCACTCATCGCCAGTCAGCACGCTCGCCAGCACGGCCACACATTGGAGCATCTTCCCGACCACCTCCGTCGCCTCCCTTTGAGACACACTGAAATCCATATGCAAGCGCGAAAACAACACCCGCAACCTATGATGCAACGGCAGTACGACGGCGTCGCGGAACGCGATCATGACTAGCCGCCGCACGTCCAGCCCCATCGGCCCGGCGGTGAGGCTGGCGACCTCGATGCCGAAGAAGTCGCGGCTTTCGCGCGCGCTGAGGACGGCGCCGCAGCCTTTGAACTCCTGTTGCAGCGGGAGGAACACGGCTTCGAGGTACGGCGTGGTGTAGCCGAACACCAGCCGCCACACCTCGACCAGCCGCGGGACGAGGCGCGTGTCGTCCAGCTCGTCCAGGCGCGGGTCGATCCCGCGCATCCCGGCTTCAAGGAGGTCGCGCACGTCGTCCAGCAGCGCGACGGGATTCCGGCGCTCCACGGCGCGGCGGATGTGCAGCGTGACCAGCTTGTTGAGGTCCTCGACGGTGTTCCGCAGCGGCTCGCCGTCAAACAGCGGGTACACGCGAGCGCGGAGGAGGGGCCACGCGGAGTCGAGCGTGAGCTCCGGGAACAGCCCCGGGTCGTCGTAGCTCGCGCCTGCGAGCGACGCCAGCGCCGCCGACGGCTTTTTGGACGTGATGTCGATCGCGGAGATGCTCTTGGGGATGTGGCCGGGCGACGACGGGCCGAAGGAGTACAGCGCCGGCTCGGTGGTGGACACCGTTTTGGAGTTGGACGCGGAGGAGGAGAAGGTGTGGTCCTTGTCGCGGCGCGGGCGCAGGAAGTGCGGCTTGTGGCTGTGGCTGTCCTTCACCGCCACCGTCGGCGGGGACGACGAGTATATGCTTTCACCCCCGCCGCCGGCCGCCGCCGCAGCTGCCAGCGAGCCAAACGACGGCCGCCGCCCCGGCGACGGCGGCGGCCGCAGCGCCTTCTCAAACGGCTGCTTCGAGAAGATCTTCATCTTCGACACCTCCTTCTCGCGCTTCAGCGCCTGCGGGGGGGTCACCGGCGCCGGCACCTCCACACCAGTACTGCTAAACACCGCCGTCGTCGCGGCCGCCATCGATGTCATTATACTGCCGGCAAGCGGCGGCGACGTCGGCCCCGGCTCCGTCGCCGATCGCTTCCGTTGCATCGCGTACGCCGCGGCAGCCGTGGACGCGCCCGGCAGCTGCGGGTTCGTCGACGCCGAGGCGTGCATCTGCGGCGCGGCGGGGGTGCTGGGGGTCGCGGCGGGCGTCATGTGCGGCTCGAAGTAGCCCTGGCGGTAGGACGGCGTGACGCTGGTGGGGGTCATGCCGCCGAACGGGGTGGTGCCGCCGGGGGTCGCCGGCGGCGGGGGGTGCACGAGCTTGATCGTCGAGGTCGACGAGTTGGGGTAGACGGTGAACCCGGGGTTGACGGTGCGCGGGCCGGAGGAGGTCGAGGAGGCGGAGGAGGCGGAGGGCGAGCGCGCGTGTTGGGTTTGCGAGGGGGGTGGGAGGACGTGGGGTGGGTGCGGGGAGCGCCGGGGGCGGTGGGACTGCATTGTGGGTGGAGAAGGGGGTGGTGGTGGGGGTGGGGGTGGTGGTGCGGGTGGTGGTGGGAGAAGGGGTGCTGGCGACCCGGGGCCGATGGCGGCGTTGTGGGGTGTAGTGTCTGCTGTGTCTATTGTGTAGAGTTGTGAGGTCGGGGAGCGATGCGGGGAGTAGGTGGAGTGCTGAGGACAGAGTGGACGCGTTGATGCTGACGCTGTGCTGGTCTGATGGTGGGGAGGTGCAGCGACAGCGACCTCCTGGCGCGACTGCGCCCTGCTCCGGGTAACCGCGATTGCAGCATGCCCCGTCATCCCCCTGTGCCCATGTCACCACCCTATCACTGCACTACTCTACTCCAGTTACTCCACCAAACCTTACGTGCCAGCCCATGCCGATCACGGGAAAAGATCTTCACCCCGCGCTTCCCATCGCGAGTGAGGACAGACGCACGGGACCGGCACAGATGTGTTGGATGCAAGGGAAGAAACTCTATTTTCTGTAACCGTGACAAAAAACCCAATATTTTCTACATGTGCATCATAACCCCTCCCATCCCCATCCCAGCCGTCCGTGTCGGCCTACTTGCGAAACACCGCCTCCATCGCCTCCCCGAGGATCTGCATCCCCTCCTCCACCACCTCCTCCGTAATCACAAGCGGGGGGACGAAACGCAACGTATTCGTGCCCGCCGTAATAATCAACAGCCCGCGCTCCCGGCACGCCTTCACCAGCTCCGTCGGGTCCCGATCCAGCTGCACGCCCAACATCAGTCCCCTCCCGCGCACCTCCTTCACCACATCCGGAAACTTCTCCCGCAGCGCGTCTAGGTGCTTCACGAACAGCGCACCCATGGCCTGGACGTGTGTGAGCAGCTCAGGGTCCGAGAGGCGCCCGAAGACGTAGTGCCCGACGCGCGCGGCGAGCGGGTTGCCGCCGAAGGTCGTGCCGTGGTCGCCCGTCACGATGCGCGACGCGACGTGTTCGTTCACCAGGACGGCGCCGATGGGGATGCCGTTGCCCAGCGCTTTGGCCATTGTGAGGATGTCGGGGTGCGCTTCTTTGGGGAGGTGTTGGTGCGCCCAGAGGTCGCCGGTGCGGCCCAGACCACACTATAATTTATGTTAGTGAGGGTGATATACGGGGGAGAAGGGGGAAGTACTTGGATTTCATCGTAAATCAGCACCGCGCCGACCTCACGGCAGCGCTTGCCCAGCGCGACCAGGAACTCCGTGCTGCCCTCATACACGCCGCCCTCGCCCTGAATCGGCTCCACAATAACACCACACGTCTCCTCTGTGACCAACTCCTTGATCGCCTCCACATCATTATACTTCCCATAGCTAAAGCCCGGCACCATCGGCGCAAACGGCTTCTGGTACTTCGGATTCGGCGTAGCACTGAGACTCCCCATCGTGCGTCCATGGAAACTATTCTCAAACGACACAATCCCCACCTTCTTCTCGCCCCCCACCATCTTGCCCACTTTCCGCGCAAACTTCAGCGCAGCCTCATTCGCCTCGCTCCCGCTGTTACACAGGAACGCGCGCGCCACGCCGTCGAACGCGCCGGCGTCCGCGGTCCGCTGCACGAGCAGGCGCGAGAGCTCGCCGGTCCACGGGTTGTGGTACAGGTTCGACACGTGCACCAGCTGCTTGGCCTGGTCGAAGACCAGGTTCGCGAGGTGCGGGTCGGCGTGGCCGAGCGCGGTGACGGCGATGCCGGCGGTGAAGTCGAGGTAGCGGCGGTTCTCGAGGTCCCACAGGTAGCAGCCCGCGCCCTTCGTGAAGACCTGCGGCGGGCGCACGTAGGTGGCGACCATGTGCGGGAGGTGCTGGGCCAGCAGCGCGGCGGACTGCGAGTCCGCGGGCGGGTCGAAGGCCGGGAGGCGCGCTTCTTTCTGCGGAGTGTGTGAGTACGCGGCTGGCATCAGGGGGAGGGGAAGCCGCGTACTGCTATTTCGGCATTGGTGGACGTGGGGAGGTTGGAGGTTGCGACGGTGCGCAGCTGCTGTGGGCGCAGGAGGGCGCTGGTGAGGCGTTTGGAGGAGAGGCGGAGGAGGGGCATGGCGGTGGAGAGATGGCCGGTTGCTGGTAGGATGGGGAGGAGGAGGATGAGGGTGGTGTGGATTTATACACCCCGCGGGAAGGGATTGGGTCGTCGACGGTGGGTATGAGCGATTTGTCGTGAGTCAAGATACGGGCGGCGGTGCGAGTCACTTGGATCCTCTATGTTCAACTTTTTTTTGAGGCGCATCCATGTCCTCGGCAAATGGTTGCATGCAGGTTACACCACTGTGACTGTTGTCTAATCAGATCATCGAGCACAACCACTACTTCATCCACCCGCGATGACTCATCGTGCGAGTGATTCCTTCAAACCACCACAGAGTTGTTTAAATATAGTACTGTATTTATAGAATAAAACTGCATGAACAAGGTTTCAATTGAGTTCAGTATGTACAGGAGAAAAACAAGTATACCAACTCTACGAAACACATCAATTGAGATTGTAACATCTCGGATATCAACCCTTCTAAATCATCTCAAATTAATTCTCGCAACCCAGGCCTGTAATTGGTTCAGTCAAATGCCCAAACAACCGTACAAATGAATCATCCTCCCCGCAAATTATCTTAAAGATCAGTTTTGTAATCCTTCTCCATTCCGCTGCCTTCTGCTTCTGGCACACGACCTCCCAGCTCATTGCAATGTTCAAGCACGCCTCGAATGCTGTTGAGCAAACAAAGCCCCATCTGATCATTCGAAGCTGCTCATCATTATCCCACGTCCAGTCGAATGCTAGAGACCGCAGACTCTGCTCCATGGTTTTTATTGTCGGAGAATTCGAGCGTTCAATTTTGGAAATCTTGTTCACTTCGATGTAGTAATTGGACAACGACTTCCAGGCCTCGGCAAATACATGTCTTGGCTGGACGTATGGAGGTCGGGTGTAACTGCCCTCGAGATCCTTGAGGAGAGTAACCACATCCTGCATCTTGATTCTAATTGTGGATCCTGGTGTGAACATCTGACGGAGCTTGTCACAAATCACGAAACGCCTGTCTCTGACTTCTTTGGTCTCCGAAGACTCAAGCGTGCAAATGTTGCACTTGCAGCCAATGCCGTATTTGTCCTTGCTGTATTCCTGGCGGTTTTCATAATTGTTTGAGGTTGCAAGACCGAATCCTCGCGTGATTTCTTCTCCACTAAGTATTGGACGGCATGCACGAACAATCTGAAAGTCTCCGATATAACTAATGTAGCTATTTGGCCAGCAAGAATGATTCATATGGGACGAAAGAATCCAGATTCCATAACCAGGTTTGAAATCCGCGGCAGGTAGCTTCGGCTCTATCAAATTCTCCTGGCAGTCTAAGTTTAGACAGAATTGTGCAAAAGCATCTGCCGTAAGTAAGTCGCTGGTGCAAGCGTTCCACACACGAATCTCTTCAAGCAAAAAACTACTCAATGTCAGCATCACGAAAGTGATGGAATTCCCTTTAAGCTTACTTGTCAATGACCGGTTTTCCATCGGCAGTCTTGTTTCTTACGCCTTTATACTGTCTAGAATATAAATTCCAAAACTCAGATGCTTTCTCCGGGTTGTTTTGAAGATAATGAGTCAGATTGGCCCGAAACATTGCTGCTGGTCCACACGAAACGACTCCAGCCTTGACATTGATAGATCGGCAGAAAATGTTGTCTGGATTCTGTGAGTGGATTGAAAAGGCCTTTGAGCAGATCAAAAGTTCGCCAGGTGCTATGTCTTTGGTGGCCCATAATCCATCCTTCCTCTCTGGAGTATTACTAGCCGGCACACCTTTGCGTACTGACCCCACAAAGTCTGCGTGATCAAGTCTAGTCACTTTATCTAATCTCACGCTTCGATTCATAGCCTTGAAAGGATAGTTTCCAGTTTGATTCTCCTTGAGGCGGTCTATCACCATCTTTAGTCGTGCCTTACCTAGGCCACAACCCGGGTTTATGGTTAAAAGCTTTCTTAGAACGGCGGACGAATCTCTCCATTTTCCAGCATTATACAGTGCTACAGAGGCATGATTAAGTCCTGTTTGATCTTGGGACGACATTTTAATTGCAACCTTGGCATCTGCTAGTGCCTTCTCGTGGTAACCTAGCTCCAGATATGCTTGAGCACGGTCGTTGTAAAGACAGGCTTCCTTTGATGTTTTCAAAGCCTCGGTGTATCTATTGACAACAAATCAGCTTTATAATTACCAGAAAAAGCCTAGAAATATACGCACCGTTCGATCGCATCAGCAAAGTCTCCAGCCTCAAACGACATGTTACCCTCCAATTTCCACCATAAACTTCTCTTTGCTACCAGAGCTGGAAGGGGCCAGAATCTCCTAGGAACTAGCCTATTATGTGGATCAACAAACACAATGTCGGATATGTGGTCAACCCTCAGCGTCAGGGGACCTCGTTCAATTGTGCTGAAGTATGGCTCCTTGATGATCAAACGTTGACCCCTAGGGAGTAATATCTCGGGTGAGATACTGGGGTGCATGTTGTATATGCTAAGCATATGACCATGGCCGTACTCGTCTTGAACGACAGTAGTAATACCAGTCATCTTTTTCGGTGGAGTAACAGTTCGCACTATCAGATACGTTCCCCGATGGTGTCGCTCCATAAGCAAATCCTTGATGAACGTTCTCTTTAACTCCTCGACCGGCTTAGAACACGGATCATACGGCTCCCCGAACATGTACAGAGATGGATACACTGATCCATCGTCATCGGTGGGTTCGCTTTTCAGCAACGAGCGCTGCAAGGAAACAAGCTCTCGAACAGTCGGAAACACCCTTGGAGCGGTACCAAGCACCACATGGGCACACGAGACGGCATGTTGACCAAGCTTGAGAAGGTCTTCGGTATTTGGGATGACTCCATCCGCATTTGCCATAAATTCGAAATCGTCCATGATGAGCAGAGAGTTTCGATGGGTGCTGAAAGTGATTGCCCGGTGATTGGCAAATTTGGAGCTCAAGAAAAGTAACTGTTAGATGTCAGAAAACACAACACACTGCAGAATCTTTGATGGGTACTTACCGTATACCCAGTGGCGTGTTCGTGAAAGAAATCAAGATAGAGTTGTAGAAGGCCTGGTTGGAATTTATTTAAGGGTTCCTGATTTGACAGGCTCTATGAATTGAATTATGAAAAATCACAATGGATTCACTAGATGAATGCAGCCGGGGTGTGATTTAGAATCAGATGGCAGCATGTGGCCTGTATTAACTGAGATGTGAAGGTATGAATCAGTAGAAGTATGTAATAAACGGTTGTGTGCTATAGCCACCCTTTGTGTACCACTTTGGAATTTAAGCATCCGCTCGCTTACGCGGCTAAACATACTATTGTAAGTAAATTGTAAACTGTACTTGTAGACGATCTGATATCGATAGAAAAACCAAACATCAGAAATCATACGTCTGTAAATCTCGTATCCTTTGAATCACGCGCTCAATCATCGTATTTATGTAGCAATTGCTTGAAAGTCGCTTGTAATGTCTATCTAGTAAGAGAAATATCTATTTCAGTCGTCCAGTATCTTCATGATCAATCTAGCAAAAATTTCACTCTCAAACACACGGGCAATATCCTTTGGCCCACCGACGAACGAGGGTGCGAGGAAAGCTTAGATTAGGTAACCAGTAATATCTACTAGGTACAAACGGCAACAGGTGCTCATCACTCAACTGTAGTCTCTTGGCATACAAGGCTCTGAGCGACCGGGTAATCGCCATCAAACAAGATCGGTGTGGCGGGGAAAAAGTTCTGTGCCGCTTGCCCCCACCAACCAATTGTGGTGGTGCGACTGCTGTGCGCCAAAGCTCCCCACTATTACACAAATCCCGTGCAATGCGACTGCACCCAAATTCCCACAGTGCGTACCACCACCACACAAACTGTTCAAACCCGGAGACCTTGCCTTCGAACAGTCTGCTCAATACCCTGGTGGTCTTCAAAGATGGTTTCCGCCTCAATGCACCATCACCGGTCAACGACAAAGTCTTCAAATAAAGCTTTCAAGTCGCGGCACGCGACAAAATCGTTTTTAAAGACTCAGAACAAAGGTACATACCGCCACTCATTATCTAACAAGCGCGCATGTCTGACTGACTGGGCACAGGGAAGGTCGATGACTCTAACAAGTTGCGCCCCAACCATCACCAACAGATGATGTCGAAACTCGATCGACGGAATAAGGCTCGGCAGAAACAGTCCAGTAAGCACAAAGATCTTGAGTTGGAAAGCAAGATATTTAAAGGCCGGGATGCTGCACCACGGATCGTGGCGGTAGTGCCGTTGTGTGAGAGTGTAAGCCCTGCGAGCGCTGTGCGCTCTCTGTTGAAGAGTTTGGATGTCCAAGCCGAAATTCCAGAAGAAGGGCTATGCACTACATGGTATTTACACACCTTCAGGATTGTGAAGAGCTCATGCTCATTCCGAATTATAGGATCGAACGTTTCAAGCAAAAGATCCAGTGGATAGTGTTACCGAGAGAGATGCTGGCTGTGATAGATGGTTGCAAGGTTGCGGACTATGTGATGATGGTGATTGCAGCCAACCAGGAGGTAGATGAATACGGCGAGACTTTGATTCGAAGTATTGAGACGCAGGGTGTTTCGACTACATGTACTGTAGTGCAGGTATTTACCGAACGCACAGACCCTCAACCTTGATTAACGTTTGACTAGCACCTGGGGACGATAGAACCCGCAAAGCAAAGGTCAAATGTGAAGGATTCGCTATTGAAATATATCGGACACTTCTTTCCAACAACCAATAAAGTTCACGATCTCGAGTCATTACAAGAGGGACCTAATGTCATTCGCTCCATATGTGCGTCGAACCCTAAGGGTATTCACTGGCGGGATGATCGGACCTACCTTCTTGCCGAGGAGGTTATCTTTGACGAGGATAAATTGGTGGTTACTGGTGTGGTCAGAGGCAGAGGAATGAGTGCGGACAGATTAATTCACATACAAGGCCATGGTGATTTCCAAATTGAAAAGGTATCTTGCAGCAAGGTGTGGTTTACATCCAGATCATCAATTGACGTACGTAGATTTGCGCTTATCCCTCAGCGATACCGTCGCGCCATAACGCGGAAGCGATGGCCGTTGACTCCACCCCAGACCCAAGTGGTTTGAAGGTTCTTGACGCCCCGACAGAAGACCAGGAGGATCTACTCGAACTTGCCCCCGAAGAAGATGTCATGCAAGATGTGGACGACAACGTTTCAGAAGCACCGACGGCCATGTCCGAATCCCGGCGAGGAGTTCTTCTAGACGATCACCACTACTTCGACGATGACTTAGATCAGATTAATGCGGCCTACGAGCCACCTAAGAAATTGCCAAAGGGAACGTCAAAGTATCAACAGGCATGGTATATTGACGGCGAAGACTATGGTTCCGAGGAAGAGAGCGATGAAGACGAGGATGTTGATATGGACGAGGATGCACCTGAACCAAGGCCAGAAGATGGGTTGGAAGGCCGGGCTGGTCCCTCTGGTACGGAATACGGCACTGAGTACGGCGACGATGCAAAGAGCGAGATGTTTCTTGACCCGTCGCCCGACCAGGAGTATGCCCAAATCCAGGCCTTCAGAGATCGGCAGACGGAAGCAGATGAAGATCGCGAGTTCCCTGACGAGATTGAGCTCCCTCCAAATGTTTCCGCCCACGAACGTCTTGCGCGTTATCGCGGTTTGAAGAGTATCCGAACCAGTAAATGGGAAACCTCCGAAGACCGTGCGTGGCAGCCAGCAGACTGGGACAGACTTGCCCTCATTCAGAACTACAAAACCACGAAGAATCGCATAATCAACGAAGCTCGGGCTGGTGGCGTTGCTCCAGGCACGCGTGTAATAATATACCTCCGCGGTGGCACACCTGAAATGGTTGAAGCCTTCAAGCCCTCGCGGCCATTCGTCCTCTGGGGGCTGCTCCGACACGAGCACAAGCAAGCTGTTGTTAGTGTCACGATATCGATGTCGAAAGACTACGCTGGAGAGACCGTTAAAGCCAAAGACGAACTTATCTTCCAAATCGGCTCTCGGCGACTACACGTCAATCCTATATTCTCGGCAGCTGGTGGTATTGGTCCCAACGGCATCACCAAATTCGAGCGCTTCCTGACACCTGGCATGACATCTATCGCGACATTTGTCGGCCCGGTGACTTGGGGCGCTGTCCCGGTGGTGGTGTGGAGACGCGGCGACGACGGTGACCGCGACTGGACGATGATCGGGCAGGGCTCGTTCGTGGACGTCAACCGCGAGCGTGTCATCGCCAAGCGCATCGTTCTAACTGGTCACCCATACAAGATTCACAAGCGCCTCGTGACAGTGCGGTACATGTTCTTCAATACCGAAGACGTCAACTGGTTCAAGGCTATACCACTCTTCACCAGGCGTGGACGCTCTGGTTTCATCAAGGAGAGTTTGGGAACGCACGGTTACTTCAAGGCCACATTCGACGGCAAGATCAACCCACAGGATGCTGTGGCTCTCAGTATGTTCCTCCACATGATATTTTTGGTAGTCCACAGTTTGCTAACGTTTCACTCACAGGCTTGTACAAACGTGTGTTCCCGCGAGGTTCCACCGAGTTCCAGGAATAGGGAGGCTGGGCTCTCGATGCCTCACGAGGAGGGGGATGAAAGAAAAGTCTTTGGCTTTTATGTGGACATTATGATTAGACGATTATACTCAGTCAAAGGATGGATGATACATTATGGTGTTACAGGTTTTGCTTGGGTTTGGTTGGGTTCTTTTTTTTTTCTTTCAAATTCCATTTTATATTCAGTTTCATATAGATTAAACAACAACAACAGGATGAGAGATATCAGAATTTGTTTTGTGGAATTGTACTTAGTTGTTGTATGTGGTATATTATTAGCACGAGAAACTTCAATTCACAAAAACACGCGTTTTTCACGTCAATGATCTTATCAAGCTTGAAAAAAACTAAACTACCGCTTTTGTCCTACGTATTCTGAGCGACCAATCACCGCTAGAAGCACAAGATATCTCATCTAAATCTTACTGTCTACATAAGAACAAAGCAGGAAGATATTGGTGACGATATTATCACGCTACAAATTTGTGTGTCTTTCCAAGCCCGCGACAGATGCTTTTGCGTTTCCGAGACCAGGCCAACCAGATCAAAACCTACACCAAAGGGTTAGGCTTAGGGCTTTCAGCTTTGGAACGAACCTCAGTTGAACCGTATGAGATGGTGAACTTTGTATGCGGACAACTTATGGCGTGCGTTGCTTACTACATATAGCCAAGCCCGTCATTTCGGCGGATAGCTGGGATTAGGCGAAAAGCTGCGGGTGGCTTGAGAAGCTGCATGGTAAAAGTCGAGATCATGTGCAGCTGTTCCTGGTATGTATTGTCACTGTAGATAACTGCAAATGAGTTTTATCGTGTCTAGAAACAAAAGATGTCGATACAGGACTGAATTGAAAGAGAAAAGGTTGTTAGCACAGTTTGTTTTTTTTGCATTGCACTTTGATTAGATTGTCATGGACGCTCACTCGATTGTGTCAGTGAAAGCTTTTACTATTGTTGGTTCTACTTTACTCCTCATTCTCTGATAGTCTCTAAACGCTCTCCATATTTTATCTTACAAGCCGTAATGACGGCTAGAAAAAGGCATCATCTATAAATTACAGTACCATTACAAGTATCATATACACATATCCTACAAGTCACACCTTCCCTTCGGTTCCATCACACCCCCTCCTGCTCAACCATAAACCTTCTCACCGTCTCCACCGCCGCCCACCCCTTCTCGCCGCGCTCCTCCATGCCCGCAATCCACTCCTCCATCTCGTCCCACCACCACCCATGCACCTCCTCATCCTCACCCGCCTCGCCCTTGCGCACATTCCACGGCTTGTCCACAATGTAGTGCACATTCCGCACCTCGTCGTCGCGCCACATCGCCGAGTGCCAGTGCCGCATCGTCTTGATGGCGTTGTACTGCCACCCGAGCGGCATCCATCGTCCGCGGAAGAACTCGGCCAGGAAGTCCTGGTCGGGGAAGGAAAAGGTGCTGATTAAAGGCGAGGTGTGCAGGAAGTCGAGCATGGCGGCGAAGGTGGTGGCGGAGGGGTGGAAGAGGATTAGGCCGGAGTTGAGGAGGGTGTGGGTGCGTGGTGAGGTGGGCGTGATTGGTGTGGGGTGCCGCAGCGCGGAGGGGTGTGAGAGGGGTGTGTAGGCGCAGTTTTCTTCGCGCCTGGGGGGATTGTTAGTGGTGGATTTGCAGGGGTGGATACCAGGGAGGGGTTACCAGTCTTCGGGCGCCCATTCGGACCGCTCGAGGTTGCAGACGCAGGCGTGGTTGGCGGCGATCCAGTCGGGACCTGGGAGCGGGATCGTGAACAGGTCGTCCATGTTGCGCACCAGCATCATATCCCCATCCAGCAGCACCGCTTTCTGCCCGCCGTCAGTCACGCCTTCTCACACCCTCCGCACATCTGCACAAACATACACACGCTCTCGCGGTCATCCACTCACCTTATATTCATCCAGCCCAAACACGCCGAGCTTCGTCCACGTATCCTCAAATCTCTCGGCGACAACCTTAACCTTCTCCCTTGGCCTCACGGGCTCAATCACCCGCGTCCTCAGGCCCGCCGTATGCAACGCATCAACCGCATACTGCGGCAGCCCCGGCGTCACCACCACAATCAGCGGATACGCCGAGCCCACCTTCTTCAGCGAGTGGCCCAGCACGATCACGCCCGGCAGATACGTCGGGCGCGTCAGCAGGACGAGCCAGGCGCGGGCCTCGGGGCGCTTCTGCGCGTCTTGAGTTTCGGCCTCGGTCTGCGTCATGACGTCGATTTCGTGGCCGTGGTGGGCGGCAATCTTTTTGGGGATGTAGGTGCTGCTCACGCTGCGGCCGGGGGGTGTTAGCCTTTTTGTGGCCGTGTGCACGGGCGGGCGCAGGGGGCGTTGACGTGGGACTTACACGCACAGGCAGCTGAGGATGCTGCCGGCGCAGGCGGCGAGGGCTGCGAGTGGTGCGGGTACCATAGCTGCAGTAGATGGAGCTTCGCGAGATCGAGAGATCGCGGTGGTGTTTGCAGAGCCAACAATTCCATGGTTATAACCACCGACTATCTGCTGGGTGCAAATGGCGAAACATCGTCAGTGGCCCGCGGCCTAAATCTAAGATATCGGAACTAGCGGAACTGGGTTGCCACAACCCCAGAGTTCATGACGTAGGACCGAGGATGCTAGTGGCTTGTGACTGGGAGATGTCGGTTTCATCCAAACTTTTGATAATGTGATTGGTGGCCAGATACCGCACCGCGAATCGAGGGTTGTTGAAAATTTAAAATAGATGGAATATAACGACAGAGACGAGTTCTTGCTGCTATTCTGTTGTTGCAAGAGATGTGAATCATTTGGGAGTGATTTGAACCTACAGAGGTGAGGAAGGAACACCGTAACGGCAGTGAAACACAAGTTTGTAGATCCCGAAGGGATTAAAAAAGTGAGGGGTGTTGATCATCTTCGAACCGGGGAAATTTAAGCTTTCGCTGATCGTTCTGTACAGTACGAGATCAATATCCATCCCAACTTCGATAATAGAATAGATAGACAGTAATCCATATGCTAAGGCGGAGATTAATTCGTACCTACTAGTCTAAATACCCAGTTGAATGTCAGTCTGCTGATATCGCATAGTTGTTTGCATTCGATATTTCACGATCCAGCCTGAAACATCGTGAACTAGTGAAAACCTAGTGGCGTCCCCCGCACTGCCACCCGCAAAGTTCATCACATTCTGTTTAGCTGCGGTGCTTGCTTGCATCAATACTCTGCAGAAACCATACGTATTTTCCAGCTCCAACCGTCCAACTATCGGAAACGTTTCCAGGATTCCAGCAATCGTGAGCGGACCGACCATTCTAAGTATGCCTGTTCGTGCCTGCCCAACGTACGCCGTAACACCTCCGTGAGCCGTGACGGGCCATCCGGCATTTTTTCTGCCTCCCAATAAATAAATCCCAATCCCCCATTCCGAGGCGCCCAAGCCCTGAACCCGTTTTTACACGCTCACGCTCACGCTCGTTCGCACTAACCCGGTTGCAAGTCTTGATATCATCGACAACGGCCTTCGTTTTCCGGAGGTCTATCTAGCCACCGTAACACAATATTGCGCAGGCTACCGATGGCGAAGCAATGGGACGCACAGGCCCGGCAGCTGAGCAGGGTGAACTCCCGCACCCGCCTCGATGTCGGTTCCCCATCCTCTGAGCAGTTCAAGTCGTTTCCAAAGTACAACACGTTCAACAAGAAGAAGCCCACCAAGCCTCCTGTGATGCTGCCGCGAACGATGGCAAAACAACAGTGGGTTTCGACTGAGACGCGTTTGTTCTTTTCTTTCTGGCTGTTTGGGACGCTGGTCGTGATGCAGTTTGGGGTGGTGGTGACAGCGGCGAATGAGTATGTCCCCCCAGTCCTCTCACTCCATCCATCCCCACTAACAGTATCTAGTCTTGTAGGGAACAGCGCTCCACCAGGGTTGATCTTATTTGCATACACCCTCCCGTCGATCATTGTACGCATGTTTGTACCGTACATTAAATTTCCAGACGTCAAACCCTCGAAAATATGGTCGTTCTTCCAGTCCTTCACATCATCGCGGGCGTCGGACTATTCGCGTGTCAACACACCGGGGCCACTGACGCCAGGTCTGGGACTGAAGAATGCGAAGTCACAAGAAGTCAATTACACCGCACGTCTGACAATCTGCGCATGCTCTTCATTTCTGGGATTGCAACTGCTAGCCTGGGCTGACAACGTCGCCGTCCGAGTGTTGGGGATAGCATTTGCCAGTTTGAGCAGCAATTTAGGAGACATGTGAGTACCTTCGTTCTTGACGTAAGCAATGATGGAATTCTGACATTTGTCACGAAGGTCGTTCTTTCAGCTGGCGACACGCTATCCGGCCATGATTTCCAAATCATTTGGCGGCTATGCAGCCGGCAGCGGTGCTGCGGGCCTGATCGGCGCCGCACTTTACACGTTTTTCACCAGCTCAATGGGTGTCAGCCCGAGCTCTGTATTGTCCGCAATCGGCGTAGCCCCAACGCTGATGCTTGCGACATTTCTGTTTCTTCTGCCTTCGTCTGAGGCCGTTGCAATGGAGGCCCAGTTGAATGGCATCAGCGAGGACGAGGACGAGGAAGACATTCTCCAAAACGACGAGGCCGACACTCTCATCAGCGGCCTGCGACTCAGCGACAAGCTCCGTCTCGTGAAGCCTATGATCTGGGGCTACATGGCGCCGCTCGCCACCGTAATGCTTATCGAAAACACCACCACCCAAGGCATCCTGCCGACCATCCTCTGGTCCCTCCCGCTGGCCCCTCGGTTCCGCTCCGGCATCGAGCTCTTCTTCACATCCACGCGCGCCTTCTACCCCTTCTTCTTCACGATCTACCAGCTCGCTGTCTTCTTCGGCCGCACCTCCATCACACTCTTCCAACTCCCCAGCCGCTCCGCCGCCCCCTACTGGGGGCTGTGTGCCATCGAGGTTGTATGCTTCATCGTCATGCTCTCGCAAAGCATCAGCATGGGCTTCGCGGCCCTGTCTCTCGACGACCCAGACAGCACCGTCCGCTTCAGCCCGCTCGTCATCGCCGCCGTCGTGTTCACGCTCGGCCTCTGCGGCGGCCTGTGCATGAGCAACACGTACTGGCGCGTCAGCAAGTCCCCGCTGCCTAACGAAGTCTGGAACGCGCTCGACACCGCGCGCAGCAACATCAATGTCGGCATCGTGACACCCATGCTCGACGACGAGACCGAAGACTACTTCAACCACAACGCGCGTCCGCGACTGCGGAAGGCGTACTCGTCGTCAAACTCGCTCGGTATCTCGATGCTGCTGACGAGTCGCACACCATCGCCGGGACTGACGGCGAACATGCACCCCAGGCGCCCGCGGGTGCGGTCACAACAGGATGAGACTGCGGTGCGCGAATTCCTGATCTCGACCATTGCACTGCCGGATACAGTTGCAATCATGGTCGCCAGTATTGTGAGCCTGTGGCTGCAGCCGCGCCTGTGTGCGTGGCAAGGAGCAGCGGGGAGGCATCTTTGTGGAGCAGGCTAGGAGTTGGGGCTTTGAATTGAAATATTCTGTACAGTTGTTGTTTATATCCCGTTGTTGTTTTAGTCTATTTATATTTTTGAAAACACATCATGTTGATGGCCGGTGCCCACACAGCTCGAAGCGAAGATGACTAGTCGTACTATTCAATCCATCAGGCAGGAATTCCACAGGCTTGTAAAATATGCATTGGCGGGCTCGTGCCGCGATGTTCAATTGCTGTTTAACAAGATCGATAGTAGTCTGTACCTGTCGCCACGAGATGGAGGTTTGGCAATCTATTCTTGATCTTTGTCTTGGAAAGTTGCATAGTCCAGAGAAAACGCCATTCCGTGCCTGTGTTTCTGCAGGATCTTGCAAGTACTGTAGACAGCGGAAGGTGAAAAAAGCGGCGATCACCCTGAAGATGTTTGTCTGGACGGTAGGCTGCGACTGTACTGGTTCAAGGTACAACAAATCTTGAGGATCTTTTTATTTCATTAGGAAGTTTTTTTCTTTCATCCTAACGACATACCTGTGCTCCATCAATGCATCGCAACAATCCATCAATCGTGAACGACCAACCAACCAACCCAACTGATTCTCTCTTGTTCCTTGAGCTCCACGCGCACTGGAGCCGTGGAATTTCCGAACCGGATTGTTTGAGTGCAGTGTTATCAGCAGGAGGAGGGTAGTTGTAAGGTCTTGTCCGATTGATTAAGTACAGTGAATAAGCAGAGTGTAAGAGCAGAACAGAGGACGCAGAACAGCAAAGATGGTGCCAAGTATGAAGGACAGAAGGCCAAACCTAGATCCAAAGCAATGATCTACAAACTCACTATCGAGTGATAAATGGTGCAGTATTGTGCACTACAAGGGGATGGAGGGAGTGGAGGGGTATGGCGGGTGAGGGCTAGTGATTTTTACGTTTTATGAACTGGGACGGGGGGTTTGGAAGGACATGGTGGATTAGTCTAGATCTACTAGTCGCGGTTTATTTTTGATGAAAGTTAGCTATACAAATGCGGCCTCATTCGGAGGAGTAGTTGAGCTTGTCGGAGAACTTCTCGCGCCATCCCTTCTCTACTTTCTTGGTAAACGCATTGACCGAGGCCATCCCCATATTGATGAGCCGTTCACGCTTGGGGTCGCTCGGATGGTCTTCGGCGGTCGGAAAAACGCCCTCCTTCATCTTCTTGTACACCTCCGGGTACAGCCCGATCCACTCGCGCTTCAACTCTCTGATCATCCTCGTGCGCGCCTCGGGCTCTCCCTTTGCCCACTCGTTGTAGGCGCGCTTTATCACTCTCCACTGCAGCGGCTGCCCGGGCCGGTGTCGGATGTGCTGAAAGTACATGCCGATCAGACACGTGCTCTCATTGGCCGTGAATTGCACCCAGCGGTGGTCGGGCGGGATGCCGTCGTCGCCCTCGTCGTCGCTGATCTCGGCCGGCGCGATCATGCACGGCGCGTGGCCGAGGGTGAGGGATGGGTATACGCGCCAGTCGGCCGTCACGAGCGCGCCGAAGCAGTTGTGAGCGCGCCTAGTGGGTGCGGGGGGGAGCCAGACGCCGCTCGAGAGCATGTGTGCGGCCTCGTCTTGGAGCTCGGCGGGCAGGCGTGTCGGGTCCGAGGGGCGGTTGAACTCCACGATCAGCATGTTGTACCACTCGGCGATGATGCTCCAGGTGGGCTGTTCGGTGGGCCGCTGGGTCTTGTAGGCGTTCATCATGTCGCGCAGGATGTTGTGCGATGCTTGGGTGAACGGCGGGTTTGCATTGGAGACCGGGATGCGGTTCGGCGCAAACGGAGAGACGCGGTACTTCTGAAGTGCTGCAGAGATGGGGCTCAGGGTGTGAGGGCGTATGGGAGCTGGCTCATCGGTGTTCAGGGAAACCTCTCCAAGAGGTGTTGCCTTGTTGGTGGTGCTTCTGCGGCTTCTGGGAGCTCTGGGAGCTCTGGGAGCGGGAGTTACAGGAGCAGTTCCAGTACCCTTTTGAGTGCTTCTGCGACGTCTACCTTTAGATACAGGAACCTCTTCGGGTTCGAAGTCAGAGACTTCGTCCTGGTATTCAGTCTCTTCCGACTGGTACATGGCATCCAATTCCTCAATTTCAGCCTGTAAGATGGATACAGGAGCTTTGTAAGGCATGGGTGCTTCCTCAGTGTCCAATTGTGCTTTCCCTTTCCCTTTAGGAGAGACCTTTGGTTTACCTCCAGACGCCGATATCTTCTGCAGCACGCAAGTGCGTTTCGGACGACCTGTCGCTCCAAGCTCTGGTGACCCCTCTGCTCCTTGGAGTTGCATGGGTACTCTCTGCTCTTCCTCAGTCGAGACTCTTGGTTTTTTAGAACTAGACTCAGATTTTCTTGGTCTGCCCCGTTTCCTTTGCGGAACAGGTGTCTGTTCTTCCTTGGACTCTTTCGCAGGCTTCTCGGAAACTTGGGCACCAGCTTGCGCCTCTTGGGGAGACGGAGGAGACCCAAAAACGTCATCTCCAGCGAACGGGTTCGAGTAAAGAAACACGTTCGGTACATTAGCAGCAGGTGCTTCGGGCATTGCTGCATCCTCAGTTTCAGTGTTGGTGCCAAGAAACTCTTCAACTTGTTCAGATATTGTCTCTGGAACAGCAGCAACGACAGGCTTCAGTGAACTGGGTGCCTGCTTTTCGACATCACTGTAGTCTTCCAAACCGTCTGAAATATCCGATCTAGCTAGTTCACTCAGTTTGTCCTTTTCAACCTGTTAGCTGTATTTTATCAGGGAGCGACGAGGTGTGATGCTTACCAAGTCTACATTGCCCAAGTTCGTATGCTGTAACTCGGGGGTTTCTTCTTGTGGGATATCCATCCATGGAAGACCGGCATACCCAATCTTGGTTCCCTCTGGCTCTGATACCTCGACGATTCTCGGAAGAGGGTTGGACGCACGCAAGGAATCTGAAATTGGCGCCGGTTCTTGTGCAACAATTTCAGGCTTTGCCACCTCCAAGGCCAGAGACACCACCGGACCAACCACATCAGGGTTTGCGGCAGTTACATCGCCCGTAGCGAACAACGCAGGGTCAATCATCAAATTCTAAGTATTTCTGTTAGCAATTTCATATCCACATCTCGCAGAAGCCAGGTCACAAACATGAATCGGCTGCGCAGCAATTTGAGCCATCACCGGGTTGGTCCACCGAGGCTGCAAGGACTCAGAAACAGATGGGTCGGTAACCTCCTTTGTGTGGTCCATATCCATGATAGGTGGTCGGGGGGGATGAAAGTGAAGATTGTTGGTTTGAACAGCTGGTGTAGCTTATCGCGAGCCAGCTACGTTGTTGGAAATTTTAGATAGGTGCAGCCCAGAGTTACTACGTTTCAATAGGGACAGCACAATTCAATGTGAGTGCTCAACCGTGGTTCGACGCACTCTTTGCGTCGCCATAACTCAAAATTGAATATGGCCCCTCTCTTTGTATGACCTTAGATTCATGAGGTAGAGTTCCTAAGGTTGTCATAGGTATTGTCTTAGGTGGAATTAAAACTCCTTTACAGCCCCATATGAAGCCGAAACTACATTGATCTTATCAGCAGTAGAACACAGCAAGAGATGTCATAAAAAGACATACTGGATGAATCACAACATAGTTGTAAGGGACTCCGACCGACAAGCTTGCTCGTGGAGAGCGGTTTCGAGTGATGTGAGTGAATGTCGAGGGACAGCTATCTGAGTACGACTCACGAGACTGGACAATGCGGGTTGACTAGCCAATCATATGCGCTGTTTAAACTGCTAAAAAAATGTTTAAAGATACTTGTTTTGTAGTAGATTAGTGGGAGATGTTGCTTGCATGATGTTGCAGCAACTTCCCGGTATTTGTATTGTTGATGGTGATGGTCACTTTTCCATAGCTTATCACTCGCTTCAGACTAGATTGAGTACCAGCAGCAACAGAATCCTTAATTAGCTCTCCCCAGCTGTTGTCCTTCTCATTACCCTCAAGTAATTCTTGTTGTCATTCATTTCGTTTGGAATTTCTAGTATCCTCCCCTTGACCTAATTATCTCACCACAAACAGACTCAACACGTCGAAATCTCTCGAGTCACCTTTTTCTTTCCCACCTCCCAGTTGCGAGTCTACAACACCAGAAAACGTGATGTCCCAAGATGCCTTAACCGTATGATTAAACTCTCACCGGACACCCGGTCTTCCACCCGGCTGTCCTGCACTACCCAGCCCCCGGTACCCGGAAAAACGCAGCCCAAGCCAGCAGCCTAACTCAACGGCCGCTACGCCTTGAGAGCTACGGGCCCAACAACGAGGCTTCGATCAAAGTACGGAGTTTTCATCCGCATTTTTGTCTGAAAGCTCGCATGAAGCCGGCATGTCCGTGTTGGTGCAGCAAGGCCTTTACGACCCGCTATCAACCGACCCACCTCTTAAGCTGTCTTCGAAAGTACGCAATACTTTTTTGTAAAGCCCCAGTGTTACATAACTTCTCGATAGTCCCTTGGTTCACTCAAGCCTCGCAACGATGATGGACGTGGGCTGTGGCTTTTTATACCCCCGGCAGCTGCATCATACCAAGCGACGGTTGCATCCATACTCTGGCCGAGTCCGAGTCCGAAAGTCCGAGCCAGCGCCTGCACCCCATGCGCGCCGAGCCGAGCCGAGCCGACCTCCGACGATGGAACACAAGATAGCATTCTTTTTCCCCTTCGAGAACAAAGATCCAGCGTGCGTGGGGGTGGCGTGGGGTGGAGGCTGATAAGGTGGGTGGGATTGCAATCGTGATTACACTGATAGTGGGGATGCTGCGGTACGGTGGTGAGAGTGGGATGTGTAAGAGTGGTGGCGATAGCGAGGGCAGGCACCAGGGTCGAGCCCTGTTTTTCAGTTGCGGTTGGCAGCAGGGGCGTCTAAAAACAACGGTTGCGGCGGGACCCTGGGGCAGGATGCTGATCACCCAGGGTGATAGGCCAGAACCTTCGAACAACGTGCCAACCAGACTCACAAAGCCATTCCTTCATTTACATCAGGCTCAACCCATTTCCTCACGTGCAAGGAGGTTACGCTGTCACACGACGAGCTCTACTGTGGACGCGCGAGTACTCGTACTCCAGTTGGGGCCACCCAAGCCCGGCGCATCGCGACACAATCCATCCCACCAGCGCAAAATAAAATTGCACACCACAAACACTGCGTAGAACATCGGTTTGTGGGCGAATAGAGCGAGTGGCGTTGGGTTTGAATCGGCCCGCTGAGGAACGTGTTTTGGAAAGGGTCGAGGGTGTGCTGCGAGTTGTGGTTTGAGCGCGGCCCGATGCCGCGCTGTGTAGGAGCTGGTCGGATGCGGGGACGTGCGGCGAAGTGGGGAGCATTGGACCCGGCGAGCGGTGGAAGGTGCGAGTTGGAGTGGTCACGGCTGGTTAGCTGAAGCTTGAAAATGGAATTTGTGGTTTCCTGAGTATGGACACATGATTCTGGGTAGCATTGGGTTGGTATTTGATGCATTGGTAGGCACCGTCACACTCCCCAGCAAAATCCCCCAAGCAATCGCGGGAGCACGTATCTAGAAAACAAACGACATATATTCTGTAAATAAACCAAAGCTAAACTCCACGGGCTACCACAATAAGAACGACTTGTAGCTGCTATATGATACGCTATTTCAAAACGCCAAACACCCTAGCCCCACCCATCACCCTCCGCATCCATCCCCACCTATCCCCGTCCCCACCATCCCACTACAACCGCGCCTCCTCCTCCCCCTCCCCCCGTCCCGGCCCAGTCCTCCCCTCCCCCTCCTCCCTCCCCTCCCCCTTCTCCTCCTCCAGTACCCTCTTCCCCCTCAACGCCCTCCCAACCCGACTGCCACTCTCCCTGCCCAGAACCCCACATATCCACTCCCCCGTCCTCGCCAGCTCCTCCAAACTCAGTCCACTATCACACCCCACGCCGTGCAAGAACCACACCAGATCCTCAGCGGCCACATTCCCCGTCGCGCCCTTGGCGTACGGACACCCCCCCAGCCCGCCCACGCTCGCGTCGAACACGCGCACGCCCATCTCCAGCGCGGCGGCGGCGTTGACGATCGCCATGCCGTAGGTGTCGTGCCAGTGTGCGGCGAGGCGCTCAACCGGGACGCCGGCCTCTTGCGTGAGGTGCCGGAGTAAGGCGGTGACGCTGCGCGGGGTGCCGACGCCGTTGGTGTCCCCGAGAGACACTTCGTAGCACCCCATCTCTAGCAGCGCCCTCGTCACAGCGGCCACGGCGGAGGGGGGTGTGGGCCCGGAGTACGGGCACGCGATGACCATGGATACATACCCGCGCACGCGATATCCCCGCGCCGTCGCGGCACTGACGACGGCGCGGAGGCGGCTGAGGGACGTGGCGATGTCGCAGTTCGTGTTCTTGTGCGAGAACCCCTCGGACGCGGACGCGAACACAGCGAGCTCGTGGCGCGCCGGCGGGGGCGCGACAGTCTCGAATGCGGCTAGGCCTTTTAGGTTCGGGATGAGCCAGCTGTAGATCGGCTTCGCTGTCCCTGCGTCGGTCTGGGCGGCGGCAGCGGTGTGGGTGGCGGCAGCGGTGGAAGAGGCGGTGGGGGAGGTAGTGGAGTCAGATGCGACGAGCGCTTCCAGCACCCCCTTCGACGTCGCCATCGCCGGCACCCAGTACGGGCTAACAAAGCTGCCCGCCTCGATATGCGACAGCCCGCAGCGCGCGAGGCGGCGCACGAGCTCGAGCTTTGTCGCCAGCGACACGGGCGTCGGCTCGTTTTGGAGCCCGTCGCGCGCGGAGACGTCGACGATGCGGACGGATGCGCCGGAGTAGTGGCGCGCGGTGGGGAGGGCGAGCGCGGGTGGGGGGTGGGAGTGCGGGCTGTGGGTGTTGTGCGGCATGGCGGGGCGGGGGCGGGTGCAGGTGATCAGGGTGCGGTGGGGGGAGAAGCGAGGTCGCAGGAGTGATGAGGGTGCGAACAGGCGCGGCGGCATCGTTATGAGGGTGCTGGGGCTCCGGACGTCCGAGCAGCAGCGAAGCAGGAGACGGTCGGATGGGTGGAAGGCGCAAACAAGGACGTTGATGGCAGGGCGCAGGGGCTGTGTTTGATGGTTATGGATGGATGGGTGTGGGTGTGGGGCAGTGGAGGCAGGCACGCAGGAAATGTGGGGTGGTGGGGTGCGGTTGGATGCCAGCCGCCGTCTGGGCCGGTGCTAGCCGCGTGGTGGTACGTCATGGGGCGCGGATGCTGTGGTTGGGTGCGATGCAGAGCAGTGTGGCTATTGGAGTTGTATTCGTCTACCACTTCACATTACTCGCTACAGAATCCACGAAATAGGAAGAGAGAGACGGAGTGAACCCATATCGACTCTGTTGGAAATTCAATGCCACTCGCGACTCCCGGGCTGCATGAGATGTCGCCATTCCGGGGACGCGGTACTGCATTGTGCGTTACCTTCTCACATCTACCATTCGTCTCGGGTATTCGTCTCTCGGATGTAAATCGTTTCATTGGTGAGTCCCGGCAGAAGGTGCATACAGATTCCAGAATGTTTGCAAGATGTTTCGAGGATGTGGTGGGGATGCGGTGGTGTCGCGGTATCGGGTCGCGGTATTGGGACGGACCACATGAAGATGCGTCCCTCCCGAGATGCGTGCATAGAGTACTCTACTTCACGCGACATCGGCGAGGCCCTTCACAGCCATTGCTGCATGCCCCCCTCTGTTCTAGACTCCAATGCCTATTTGTTCTCGCCTTATTTCTTCTTCCCCACAGCCCCGCCGACATCTCATCGTCAGTTCTAATGCGTCGTCGCTACAAAAGCATTGGTTCCGTGCTGTTCAAAACTCCATAGCCACGTCGCGACGGAGCCAATTCCATCCCATCGTCTCTGTGTTTAATATCTATTCGCAAGCCATCCAGCCAGTGCCAGAGTCGTCGAGCGCCACAAGTGATACGTAACGTGGTGAGGACTCAACGCGATGCCCTGTCTGCGCCCTGCGAAGCGTGGCTGCACCCTACGAGCCGCATGCCCGGGTGTGGCGCCACTAGCCTGCCACCCTGCCCCTCGCGTGCCTACGTCATCATCCAATCGACAACAACACGACGCAATTCTCTGCCATCAACACAATCACAAATGCACATCTATTATAATTCGCATCCAGTCAATTTAGATTATAATAATTCCCAGGCCCTTTCGCCGTAACCCCGCCCTGATATGTATCCTGCGCAGTAAGATACTCATGCTAATCCAGCGCCGCCACGTCCCTGCCCAAACTGCATCCATCTCCCCACGCCGCCCACCCACGCCGCCCACGCCGCCCACGCCGCCCATCACGCCGCCCACCACCCACACCGCCGCGGCCCCCACCGCCCCCTCCGCCGCCTACAGTCGCGGCCTCACAACCCGCTGCCACCCCTGCTCCTCCGCCACAAGCTCCGCACACCTCTCCCCAATCGCCAGCACGGTCAGCATCGGATTAATCGTGACCATAGTCGGAAACACCGCCGCGTCCGCAATCCTGACACCCTTCAGCCCTCTGATCCTCAACCCCGGGTCGACCACCGCCATCTCATCATCCGCCGCACCCATCTTCGCGGTCCCCGCGGGGTGGTACACGGTGTGCGCGACCCTGCGCGCGTACTCCGACAGCGCCGCATCGGACTGCACCGCCGGGCCCGGCGCAATCTCGCGTTTGAGATAGGATTTGAACGGCTCTTGCTGGGCGCACTTGCGCGCCGCGCGCAGGCCGTCGACGAGCGTCTGCGCGTCGCGGCCGGCCGCGTCGGTGAAGTAGCGGAAGTCGAGCGCGGGCTTGACGGCCGGGTCCGCGGAGACGAGGTACAGCCGGCCGCGCGACGCGGGGCGCGGGATGTTGGGCGTCATGCAGAATGCGTGCAGCGGCGCCTCGTACCCGAGGCGGGATGTGTTGATGCAGAACGGGATTTGGTAGGTGTGCATCATGATGTCAGGGACGCCGGCGCGGCTGCGGTCGAGGAAGAGGCCGGCGTCGGAGTCCATTGTGGTTTCGGAGGGCATGGGGTTGTGGAGCTCCCAGAGGATGATGGATTCCGGGTGGTCGAGAAGGTTTTCGCCGACGCCCGGGAGGGCGTGGATGATGGGGATGCCGAGGGCGGTGAGCTGCTGGGGTGGGCCGATGCCGGAGTGGAGAAGCAGCCGCGGGGTGTCGATGGCGCCGGCGCAGATGATGATCTCCGTCCGCGCTGCCAGCGTCATTTTGTGCCCGCTCTTCAGCGTCACGTCGATGCTCTCCGCAACCTTCGACTTTGAGACATTCAGCTTCGACACCCAGGCCTCCGTCAGCACGACGAGGTTGTCACGCTTCTCCTCGCCCGCCAGGATCGGGTGGATGTACGCCACCGACGCACTCGACCGCTTTCCATCCTCGGGGTTGTACGCGACCGAGAAGAAGCCGACGCCCTCGTCAAAGCCGCCGTCCGCACGGATTTTCTTGTTGAAGTCGTCAATCACCGGGATGTCGAGCGCCTTGGAACACGACGTGACCCAGTCCTTGACGAGCTTGTTGCGGTGCTTGGGGTGCACCGGCTGGATTTGGTTGCGCAGGTTGTCGATGCAGCGCTGCACCGTCGCGAAGTCCCAGCCCGCCGCGCCGTGGGCGAGCCATTCGTCCATGTCGCGCTTGAACGGGCGGTACGAGATCAGTGTGTTGTGCGACGAGCAGCCGCCCAGGACTTTGGCCCGCGAGTGCCTGATGTGGGAGTTGCCTGTGGCATGTGTTAGCCTATTTTCCTGCACGGTTTCTTTGTTTGTTTGAGCTCTGCTGCAGTGTCGAATCCTAGATACCCGGAAAACAATAGATCATTCCACTGTTTTCCTGTTCCCAGCGGGATTCAAGACTGCAGTGCCACTTATCATATCCCTCGGGATGCATAATCGACACCAAGGCACAAAGCCGCAGCGCACAGCCACAAATCAAGACACAGAGGTGGTGCGTACCCATCGGCTGCTCGACCGTCGGATAGTCATAGTCCAAATCGCCGCCCAGCAGCGAGAGCCACTCCTTCAGCTGCAGCACGCGCGAATCATTGTAGTCCGACGGGCCGCCCTCGATAATTAACACCTTCTTGTCCGGCAGGTACTCGGACAATCTCGAGCCGATGACACAGCCCGCCGTGCCTCCGCTGTACGAACGTCAGCGCAACTCGTCGTTATCCAGTGCGGAATTGGGGTCTAGAGGTAGCAGGAGATGAGACGGAAGCACACATACCCTACGATGATGTAGTCCGGCTGGTAGTCGACGGGTAACGTGTTTGTCGTCATTTCCGAAAGCTGCAGAGTGTTGCTGCAAAGTTTTGCTTCAAAGTTTTGCTGACGATTTGCTTCCGCGACTCTGTCTTCTGTCTTCTGTCTGTCCCGTATTAATACCCAGCGCCGTGTCAACAACAGATCAGTCTATCTTACCAAAGCAGCAGCCCTCAGTACAGTACAATGCCTCTACAATTCAAATACCCTGGTTGAGCAGAGTACCGCAGTGTTGTTGAAACCCGTATCAGCGATCCGCAAAAACACCCGTCGAGTAATTATGTAGAGTACAAGAACAGAAAGCGATAAAAGCAGTCGGCGCACGCCGCGCCAGAACGCGACGGCCGAATTCTTCCCTTTCCAAAAGCCTATCTCAAAGCAAAGCAACGTACGCCGTACGTGCGGTGGACCCTGGCGTCGTCACGTTACGGCCCTGCGGCTGACGTGCGCGGATCGCCCTACCGCTTCCGGCTAGCGCGCGTGTCGAAGCCCGGGAACGCTGCGCCGCGCCAGCCCGTATGCGGCTTCGCGGCACGGCGATGATGTCGTGTGCCCGGATGGGGTATATCGCGGGCGCCTTATGGCGGCTGGTGCCGGCTGGGGTGCGAAACACCGAAACACCGGCTGGGCGTGGCAGGACAGATGGCCGGTGGGTGCACGCCTTGGGGCACGGATCAAAACGCGCATTCCATCAGCTGTTCAAGGACGGATGTGTTGAAAGCTGCGACATCACGGCCACTTAAACTCGCACCTGCCACTGCAACCACCACGACGCAGCAGCAGCATCGACGTTTCAACAACAACAACAACACCATCCACAGGTCCAGCAATTCAACATGGCCTCCCCCACCACGCTCCCCTTCCCGCCGCAGCTGCACTCAATCGCCAACGTCCCCCACCCCTCCGCCTCGGGGCAAACCTTCACCACCCTCAACCCCACCACCAACACTCCCTTGGCGCTAATCCACTCCGCCGGCCCACCCGAGATCTCCGCCGCCCTCGCCGCCGCCACCGCCGCCTTCCCGGCGTGGGCCGCGCTCCCACCTGTGGAGCGCTCACGGATCCTTCTCAAAGCCGTCGCCATCCTACGCGAACGCAACGACGAGATCGCGCGCGTCGAGACGCTGGACACGGGGAAAGCGCTCTGCGAGACGGCGACGGTCGACGTGGCGACGGGCGCAGACGTGCTGGAGTACTTCGCCGGCGTGGGGATGGGGCTGGGGGAGGGGAAGACGGTGCGGCTCCGCACGGACGCGTGGGTGTACACCAAGCGCGAGCCGCTGGGCGTGTGTGTCGGTATTGGGGCGTGGAATTATCCGATCCAGATGTAGGCCCCCGGCCCCTGAAGCTTGTGGTGGAGATGGTGATGGAGATGGAGATGGTGGTGCTGATGATGTGCACAGCGCGCTGTGGAAATGCGCCCCCGCCCTGGCCGCGGGGAACACCTTCGTGTTCAAGCCGTCGGAGGTCACGCCGCTGACCGCCAACATCCTCGCCGAGGTCTTCACCGCCGCCGGCCTCCCTCCGGGCGTCTTCAACGTGGTGCACGGCCCGGGCGCCGTCGGCGCCGCACTGACCCGCGATCCGCGCGTCGCGAAAGTCTCGTTCACCGGCCAGCCGTCCACCGGGATCCTCGTCAACCAGTCCGCCGCGGCAGGGCTGAAACACGTCACCCTCGAGCTCGGCGGCAAGTCGCCGCTGATCATCATGGCCGACGCCGACCTGGACGCGGCCGTCGACGCCGCGATCACCGCGAACTTCTACTCCAGCGGGCAGGTGTGCACCAACGGCACGCGCGTGTTCGTGCACGCCGACATCCACGACGCGTTCGTGGAAGAGTTGAAGACGCGCATGGCGGCGACGATCCGCGTCGGCGACCCGCTGGCCGCGGACACGAACTTCGGCCCGCTCGTGTCCGCGGCGCAGTACGCCAAGGTGCGCAGCTACATCGCGCACGGCCTCACCGTCGACGGCGCGACACTCCTCACCGGCGGGCTGGCGCGGCCCGCGGGCGCGACGGCGCACGGCTACTATGTCGCGCCGACGGTGTTCACGCACTGCAGCGACGGCATGAAGATCGTGCGCGACGAGATCTTCGGGCCCGTGGCGTGCGTGCTCCGCTTCGGCAGCGTCGCGGAGGTGGTGCGGCGCGCGAACGACACGGCGCTCGGGCTGGCGGCGGGGGTGTTTACGCGCGACCTGGACACGGCGCATCGCGTGGTCGGTGGCGTGCGGGCTGGCATCTGCTGGATCAATACGTGGGGCGAGAGTCCGGCGCAGATGCCGGTGGGCGGGTGGGGGTTCAGCGGGCTGGGCGTGGAGAATGGAAAGGAGGCGCTGCGGCAGTTTACGAGGGGGAAGAGTGTGCTGGTGGAACATGGGGGGGTGGCGCCGGCGTTTGCGAAACTGTAGGGTGGGCAGTGGTGGAGGGCGAAGGGAGGAGTGAATCGTGATAATGGCGAGTGAGAAGTGTTTAGTAATGACGTCATGGACAAGAACGAATATTCGGATTTTTCACGCTGCCTGCACTGGATGCATGTTATTCTCCTAGGCACTATTCAGGCCACTATGGTTCCTCTGGATAGTTGGTCCGCTGGGCGACTGGACTACATTATACTACCATATCGTAAGCCACGAGATCAGTAAACCCACTGTCATTCATGTAAAAACTGCTAGAGATGAACTTATATCATACTCGTGTCCATTGTGAGTTACGTGTACACAAAGCGAAATAGAAGCGCAGATGCCAGCAGATTGAGACTCGGCTGCCCACATGACAAACCGAATGATACCGCGTGCAGCTACCAACACCATTTGCTCATTTTCCGACCGATAAACGTAGGGTTTTCGTAGGCACACTGTGACCACATCCACAATTTGGTGGTCCGGGCCAAGCAATCAGTCGACCGGTTCACCAACTCTGTACACGCTATTCGCCGCTCGACGCGATGCAGCACTGGATGCCGCGCTGTGTATAGCGTGATGGACCATGGTGCTGCTGTCGCAATGTGCAGACGCTGGTCGAGGACTCGAGCTGCCGGTGCGTCTCTGACACGCTCTCGATGGGGGTTCAGCCATTGTATCAGCGGTTTTCAAGCACCAGAACGACGTGAATCACGGATACGCGACTCGACGACTCGAGCTACGCGGGTATTGACGGTGGGCGGCAGTGGCGGAGCGTGCGTTGGTTCGCCTTCTGTAGACCTCCGGAAATCTTACTTGTATCTGTCAGAACACATGCTCAAATCTCTGGTGAAGACTAAACTTTGTAGCTATGGGGTATGCATGATGGCTTTGCTATGGCTATAAATAAAGAACTCCGGTATGAGAAGTGAGATTGCTCTCCCAGTCTGTGAAAATATTACCTACTTAGCAACAGCACTTCATACAGAGAGAAAGCCTTACCATTTAGTTCTGCTATCGTCGCCTGGAGAGATCGAAACCGTCGTGATGTTGTCTTGATGGTAAAGGAAGCTTCGACATGGTCAGTGTTGCAAAAACGAAGTAGGGCACCTGTGTCGGCTGAATAAGTACATACATAGTGGTATTCCCTCCTACTTACTGCCAGATTTCCTATGTCATCCTTACTTTGCTCATCTCTGTTAGTTTTGAAGGTAACTGGACCACTTCCCATAACGTCTAGACCCTAGAGGTTCTCCAGATCCCAGATCTGGGATTTTCCAACACCGAATATCATTGTTTTTGATCTTGAATCTCATCATTCATTCTCGGGATGGTGTAGTGGCCCCCTCACTGGTCCTGGGATCTGAACTTTCGATGGTTTTGTTGTGGTACACCGTTTTTAGTCTAGACTTGGGATTCTCCAGATGTTACGGGAAGTCGTCCATTTCCACAATAAATGTCCCTCTATTGCTTGCGTTGTTCGTAGTTGTGGATTTCTCAGCGAGAAGGTCGACCCCAGGAATATGTAGTGTGCAGTTCGAACTTTGAACCAATACCATTCTGCCACCAATTACGGCAGCAGTGTCGACGGCTCTGGATTCCTTTCCAGTCTTTTGTGATCTGAAACAAGTACGTGGCAAACGAGCCAAGTCTAGATACTGACCTTCCAATGCCCCGAATTATGGGTAAACTCGAAAGTGTGGTAGCTGATTACCGAGTCCAGAGAACACGTTAGAAAATTCTGAAGCTTTGCGTTGTACCAAGTCTAGACAAGACAGGTGGCTAAGGCAGCGGATTAGAGTTTTTCATTGCTATAATAAGTAAGTTGAGATGTGCTTTCTTTCAGGAATGATTTTGTAGAGTAGAAAAAAATATGAGCCCAACAAGATGTGCCAACCTGGATCCCTACTTGGGTGGAACCGGGTGATTGCCTGTGAAGAAGTGACATCCCGCTTGGGATTTGCGACTGATACTTGCTGTGAGTTTAAAAACTGGATCTTCTTTGCGATTGTTTCTACTGCACTCCGTGTATTCTTACTTCATTATTTCATCCTCTCACATAGCGATATTTCTGTCACCTCTACAAGGGATTCCTTCCCACAAGCGTTTGCGTTTCGGAGGACACTCATAGGAAGGCACCCACTTTCAGAGTGCATCATTATTTGGTTGTCCAGTTTGCATCCATGCAAGGTAGCACTACGTGGTCTGGAGACTTTGGCTGCAATTTTTACTAGTGGCTGCCCTTTTGTTGGTAGGAGGCCAGCAGCTGTCTCACTTGAGCCTCTCCATATAATCAACTGAGGGGTACGACTCTTGGCTTCTAGCTCCTCATCAGACCGGATACTAAGTTTAGAGACACAGCCAATGACGGTACAAAGGCAATGGAGAACGCTAAAAATAAGAGCCGCAGTGTTTCCAGGCGTCTACATAGGAATCGGACAATTGAAAACCATCTCGTACTTCCCGCACCAGACCCTACAGATCCTAGAATTTTATTTATCTAATATTTCGCCGCATCAACAAAGACAGTTTTTTTATGGTTGCAAAGTCCTAGAATCTGGAATCTGGAGGACTAGCGGTACGGGAAGCACCCATTTCCCCGAATTCTTTTTGAAAACCATGCTTTTTATTCCCTACGGGATCGGTTATTATCCAGTAAGATTTTCAGGATGGCTAGGTTCGAAACACACCAATACCTAAAAAACACGTAGGACTAAGAGGGAAATACAGAATTTGGAACTTTGCAGTTCTTTCTGCGTGTTAATAATTCAGGCCATGCCGGCTCCTGGAGTATTTATGGTATTGAGTTCTCTCGAAGTTAGTCGACAGATTACCCTCCAAAAGTCTTGCAATGCTTCTACAAATTCTTCTGCATCAACTTTTGCTCGGTTCCACAGGTCTATCAGATGCTACACCAACCGGACGTCTAGCCTACGGATGGCGGCCAGATATCGGCAACCAAACTGCCATCTTGAAATCTCACGCACCGTCCTGGGCCCCAGAGCCTCAGACTCGCGGAACGTGGGGTATAATCTACAGCTGCACCTTCACGATTATTTTAACGATATACTCAACCCTCCATCTCAATATTCCAGGGCCGGACGAAGGTCGCTTTAACTATCGCTTTTACCTGCGCAACTTAAAATGGGCGGCAATCACGATGATAATGCCAGAGATCACACTCCATTTCGCCTATATGCATTGGCACGAGGCAATATGGTTGTGCGGTGACCTTGAGGAGATTCAAACCTCTGGTCAGGATGTGTTTGGTTCAAAAATTAAAAGTAAAATATCCTTCAAACAATTTTGGAAATACTTGTGGGCTGCACGTCCGAATTATCCGCTAAAATACGGTTTTTACGTTGGAATGGGTGGATTCGTAATTGAAACTAAAGAAAACAACGGCGATCCAAAATCGCAATCTCAAAAGGCAGTCACAGCAAATGGAGTACTTTTATTGGCGAACAAAGGGATCATGTGTGAGATACGCCCGGAATCAATCAGTGACAAAAGTAAAGTGGACATAATCGCAAAGACACTAGCCATATTTCAAGTATCATGGACGGTGGTGGATGTTAGTTATACTTGTTTGTTTATCTAGGAACACGCTAAAAGGTCTTAGGTTATTGCTCGCAAGATCTGCGGTTTGCCAATCTCACTACTTGAAGTACATACATTAGTGCATGTCGCCTGTGCATTAATCTTATACTTTTTCTGGTTCGAGAAACCGGCTGGAGTAAAAGATCCAACTATTTTGAAGAGCGAGGCTGCTGCAATATTGACTGAACTGAATGGAATGCTACCACGGTACTATTCTGAAAGCTGGAGAAGTCGAAAGCCCAAGGAAACGATTGTCGAAAGATCTGAGACTTTACCCTCTGTTGCTTACTATAGTATAGATCGCGATACGTTGTACCCGTTATTCGGTATTCTATTGTTACTTCTCACATCTGCAGCTTATGGGGGATTCCACCTGGCCGGCTGGAACTTCATTTTTTCAAATATAATTGAGATCTATACCTGGAAGATCGCTATTGTTGGTTCATTTTCTAGCGTTCTAAGTTTGTATGGTACGATGGGGATTATTTACATCTATTTTTACCTAGTAAAAAATAGGAGTTTTCGGGAAACTTTTCAATATCTGTTTCGGCCTGACCTTGAAGATCTGTTAGACTTCTTATTGCTTCTTTATATGTGGATCTCAAGTCTTCTATCTATAATCGTCATTATTTCCCGCATTCTTCTCATAATCCTGTCTTACCTATCACTCCGGGATTCAGTGGAAGGCATCTACCTCGTTGTTCCATGGACGCAATTTCTTCCTCACATATAGTTACAATTTATGTACCTCTTCTCCTTTTCTAATTCAATGTTGAAAAATGTCTTCAACGCTCTCTATCGCTCCTCTCTAACACACTTTATCGCTGATCTCCAACATCGAGTTTGCCATCCAAACCGAAGCCTCTCCCTGTATCTTCTCTCGTGCTTCTCCATTATTGACCGGTACTCCACTATCCAGTGGCTCCCTGTGCAAAAATGCAAGCCACCCCGCCAACCCCGTCCAGCCACCCCAGCCAGTCCGTGCAAAGCAGTGCCAGTCACGTACGGACCGAGTCTGACAGCCATGTTTCGGTAGCTGTTTCAGCACTGTCCGGCAAGCACGTTAAATCAGAACATCGTCAAATTGCGAGTCTTGAAAGCCGGTACTGGACTGTAACTTGATGCGATCTTTCTCCGTGTGTGTTCCTCGAAAGAGCATTTCCAAATTCCTGTCATAGAAACACCGTTCTTGCCGGGAGTTAACGATACTAGTTCAAAGGTTGTCTCACGTTTGGCGTCATCCTGGTCTGCCGGTGGGGCCTGGTTACTAGTTACATAAGTCATGCAAAACGTCGAGAACGCATGTCGAAATCCGTCAATTAATGGAATGGACCAAGCGGAACATGGACGTGTTGTGACGATGTGGAATATGGCAACCTTGGCCCCGACGGTTATGCGAGTGAGATGTTGTGTCTCACGTACTCACCCACGTACCACTCACCCACCCACCCACCCACTCACTCACTCACTCACTCACTCACTCACTCACTCACCGACTCACCCGTGCTGACTGTCCAGACTCCACATACACATACACACACACGTGCGCACATACGTGCGCCTGCTTACGTGCGCCGGGCTGTGTCATCTGTCATGTATCATGTATGTCTCAGACAGGCTGTAACTACGCTGCACGGCGGTTTCATCTGGCATCGGGATGTGAACGAGATGGACGGGATGAACGGGACGTTGGCGGGATTTAGATGGGGACGGGGATAGATAGATGGATGGATGGCATTTGGACGAAATGGCAAAGTGGACGAAATGGCGATGCCTTCGGATTATTCAGTATCTCGAATGGCACAATAATACACAGGATACTTTTCTTACTGGCTAGATAACTACGTGGTGTGTTTCGTTGTTCTAGTAGAGTATGTGCACGGGGTGGGAAGCATGGTTGTGAGTTTGGGATTTGGGATTTGGGTATGGTGTGGACTGGTTATCGATTCATGAAAGCTGTCGTCGAGGCCGTCGTCAAAGGCGTCGTTATACACAGTCACACACAGTCACACACTCGATCATCATCACATTCATCACCATATCATCATCACCATCAAGCGAAGAGCATCAGAGAAAAGAGATCCCCAAATTCATCAAGGACATATAAAAACTTTTGAGCATCGCCGACAAGAAACACGACAAGAAAAGGAGAAGAAGAAGGAGAAGGAACATGGTATCACATCAATCAACGACCGAAGAAGAAGAAAACCGCAGCATCCCATCCCGCCATCCCATCCCACCCCGCCATTCATCCCGCCATCCCATCCCAGCATGACATCCCGTACACGAACCACAAATATCCGAAAGAGAAACAACCCCGCTGAAATAAACGAGGCAGCAACAAAATGTAAAGAGATCCAACCAACCCACCCCCAGTCTGTACCGGGTCTGTACTGTCTCTCTGTAACAATCCAAGCGCGAGCTTTTTCCTTTACCCTTCCCAACCCACCCCCATTTTCCCATCCCATCCCAAACCCCAACAAAAAAAGAAGGAACAAAAAAACACAATCCACGCCATGCACCCATAATCATTCATCATTCATTTCGCTTCATCACAATCCCGCCTCATCACCCCGCCTCATCATCGCGCATCCTCCGCGCTACGACGGCGGGTACCGACTATAATGCCCGCTCCTTCTGCTCCCGCCGCCGGGGCCGTGGCGGCGGGCATAGTCGCGCTCATACTGGTCCTGGTACGTATACTCCCTGATATCGGCCTTCTCGGGCGGGGCGGGCGTCGGCGCGCCACGGGGACCCGGGGGACGGCTGGGCTCGCGGGCGCTGCGGTAGTGGTGCGGCGTCGTGGCCCGGGTGGGCGGCGAGCGGTCGTCGTACCTGTGTTCAGGCGCACCGTTAGTAATCGCCCTCGGCCGCGGGGGCGGAGGTGGGGCATACAGTCCGTCGGCCTCGTAGCGCGGGCCGTAGTCGTCGTCGTCGTCGTCGTCGGAGTTGTAGCGGCGGCTGGGCGACGGGTCGCGGCGCGCGGGGCGCACGCTGCGGCCGCGTTTGGTAGATTTGCGGGTCGACGGTTTGGCGGCGCCGGCGGGGGCGCCGGGGGCGCGCGTGGAGCGGGAGCGTGTGGGGGGGCGAGGCACGGGCTCTTCGCCGAGCGTGGGCCGCGGGTTGGGGTCTTCGCGCCAGCTGGGGTTGCCGGTGGTGCCGTAGGGGCGGGCGTAGCGCTCGGCGCCCGGCGGGGCGGAGATGTCTTTTTCCTCTGAGGTGAGGTAGTCGCGCGGGTCGACGCCGGTGGAGCCGTAGGGGGCGCGGCCGCGCTTGGGGGCTGGGGGCGGCGCTTCGACGGCGGGTGGGGGGGGCGGGGGGGCGGCGGCGGGCTCGGGCTCGTCGCTGTCGCGGTCGGCGTGGTGCTTGCCGCCGCGGAGGGAGTAGTTGCGGGGGCGGCGGGGCTTGGTCATCGGCGGCTCGGGCAGCGAGAGTGGGACGTGCGGCTTGTCCTCCTCGGACTCGGGGTCGATGTCCTGCGGGTAGTCTTCGGAGACGGTGGTCCACCAGCCCGCGTGGATCTTGGGGTCCTTCTGCGGCGGGAAGCATTCGCGCGGCAGAATCTTGGGCAGGAACTCGCGGGCCTGGAAATCGAAAATCGGCCAGCGGTCAATCACCTTCTGCAGCCGGCGGGCTTCGCGGTCCGGTGCCGTCATGAGCTGCGTGAACATCCAGGTTTCGAAGCCGTTAGGCGTCAGGCCGGGAATAGCCGGCGTTGCTCCCGGTGAGGGAGGAACAAGGTGGTGGTCGACGTTTAGGCCGCACAGCGTGGCGGACAGCTGACCATAAGACCGGTAGTTTACAAATGCTAGACAGTAAATGTTAGCCGCATGGTCAAGCGGGGTCGTATACAACATAGCAGACCTTTCCATTTGATTTCTTCCTCGGGTCCCATATTGAACACTTGGTAAAATTGCAGAAGCTTCCCGACCGTAACAACCACGCTTTCTTTCGGCTCGAGATCCATGATCTGTGTAACCCACAATTAGAATCCAGCTGCAAAATCATTTTTGTGCAATCATGACATACCATGTATTGGGCGATTCCTCTAAATAGCGCTTTAAGCTTGGGCTTAGGCTTGGGCTCGTGACCCGGTGGCGCTGAGACTAGGAGGCCGTCCCACGGCTGCATCAGGGCTTGAACCGATTGCCGTCCCGACTGAGTGCTTGCACTCGTATATGAAAACTCCGATGCCTGTTCCGACACCTTTCTGGACGGCTCTGGGCGGCCGGGCGCTGGGGGCAGTTGTTGTTTGCCGCCAGCTGGAGGCGGGGCGGGGGCTTCTGGGTAAAACGACCCGGGCATTCCTCCAGGCGTCATGGGCATGGGCATCTTCCCACCGGGCCCACCGGGGCTGATAGGGTAGCCTGGAGGCGGGTGGCCATGGCTATGGTGGTGGGCGTGCTGGGCGTGCATCGGGGGCGGCGGAGAGCGCTCTTCATCTGGCGACGGCGGGCGGCCGTAGCCGTATGGCGGGTAATGGCCAGGAGGCGGTGGACCTCCGTGACGGCCCTGGGGCCCAGGCGGGCCCACCGGCGGTGGCATCGCATGGTGAGTGTGCGGCGACACGCCGGCACCGACAGTAACCGGTGTGGGCGGTGCTTGTCCAGCACCCGGAGCGGGCTCAGCATTTTTGGTTTGTAACGACTGCAGACGATCAATCATGTTTTGTATGCTCTCCGGCGGCAAATTTTGGAATGGATCTTGTGCTGGACCAGGTGCGGGTGGGCCCGGCGCAGGTGCTGGTGCCCCATTTGGCGGTGCTGGTGCAGGAGGGCCGGGCGCAGGAGCGGGTGGGTGGCCCGGGTAGCCGGGGTGGCCACCGTGGCTAGGGTGGGCGGAGGGTGGGCCAGACGGTGGTGGGCCTGCGCTTGGCGGAGGGGGGCCGCCGTAGTAACCGCCGGGGCCGGGTCCTGGGGGTGGTGGAGCATACCCTGTTGCACCCGGGAAGGCGGTGTGCGACCGCATCGGAGGCGGGCCCTGTTGTGTAGGCGATTGTGGCGGGTAGCCATTTGCCGAGGAGGGCGCTGGTGGGTAGCCACCTGGGTGGCCATGGTAGTAGGCGTGATGCGGTGGCGGTGGGCCCCGGTTGGGAGGGGGGTTTTCGTAGTAGTTCGGATAGCTCATAGCGGTGGTGGAGCCAGTGGCAGTTCGAACTGGACCACGAGAAGAGCAAACTTCAGTTGCGCGTCGAGTAGCTAGCCAGTCGTCTGGATCTCAGCGCTGGCGATGACGATTTTCTTCTTCTTTCGCAGTGGGTGGAGATGCTGGCGATGGAGCGGGGAGAGCAGAATTGCGATGGACGGCGGATTTGCAGACGGGCGAACGGCAACAGGTGGGGGGTAATCTAGAAGACTTGCGAAAAGGTGGACAGGCGACAGTAGATATATATTATGCGTCGCGAAGCGACAAACAATCAGCAGCAACCCAGACAATCTGATAATAATATTTAATCCGCGAAGGATGAGAGGAAGCAGGAGCGCTGCTGAGTTTGGAGCACGGTGGGGGGGGGGGGGGGAGGATTGGGATGGTTGGATGAGTCCGCTCGAGAAAAGCAGGCGGAGGGCTTTTGTGGAGGGGGGCAGAGCGAGAAAAAAGAAGCGCAGCGAGATGAAAAGTGAGCGTTGTCGGTGTGCAGGGGTTTCGCTAGTGATGTTCTAAATCCTCCCTCAGTCCTGGTTCTGCCCTGCTGCTGCTGCTGTTACCGGCAGCACCGCAGGAGCAGCACAGCACAAGCACAGCAGAGGGCGAGCGAAACAACCACTCACCGAGCCAGTAGAGCCAGAGCATCCCCGACAGCGACCCGAAAACCAAAGTATTTTCTGCCTTCAGTCACCCTCCAATCCCGTATGCAGCAAGTACTCCCAGCCTACCAGCCTGATTGTTCTTCGCAGCAAACGAGAGTAAAACACAAAGCACGCGTGAAGTAACTGTAGCCAGAGAAAAAAAAAAGTAGGAATGACAACCGAGAGTAGTGTCAACAAACAACCAGCGCAGCCAATCCCAATTATTTCCACAAACCTCTCGCTTTTTTTCTGGTGATGCACCTGTCCGCAAAGTAGGTGTGGGTCTGTTTGGCCTGTCTGTCTGCTTTCTGTCGTCTTAGGCAGCAGCTCTTGGCTCTCACTATTCTACTCCTGCGCCCGGCCGATCTGCCACCCTTCGCCATGATCCCAAATCTGGGGAAAAAGGCAAAAAAAAAAAGAATCAAAAAAACAACGACGAAGCAGTCCCCTTCTGGAGATAATTCTAGTGTTCTTTGCTTCTTTTTCCGAACATGTTACCTATGCAAGCGGGTATCCGAATCCCGAGATCGACCGATATCATATCGATAACCTTGATACCGGTACTCGCATTATTCTCTCTCTACTCTACGTTACTCTACTCTGGTACTAAACTCCTTCACAACCGTTTGTTTGCGTGGGTTTGGGTGTGCGAATTGGCAGAAGCAAGCTGGGAATCGTGGGAAATTAAAGGTCATTTGTTTCAGAACTTCCCTGTCCAGCTACTATCGATATGCAGCCAGAGAGAAAGCTGACGAGCGAGAGGGTGGTGGAGGGGGGCAAAAACGAGCTTAGCATGCACCTATCTTTATGCGCATATCGGGTTACACGAGAGAGCACAGACCATCATGGTATCTCACTCGTGCGCTTGTGACATCGGATGGTCATGTCTCCTTGCATCGACTTCGAAAAGTTTATTCGTTTGTCGATGGTCAGATGTATGTGGAGAAGATTATGGGCGGGCTTTATCAAGTAAGGGTTTTGCGGCTTGCCATCAGATGCCATCTCTATCGGAACTCTCGTAGGTGATTGTTGTGAACCCCAGGATACACCTGGTATGGTATGCACTCACCAGACGGGCCTGTGCACTCAAGAGGTTAGAGAGTCTAGCGAAATGGGCCTGCATTCGTATATCGGAGTGTGTGTGCACGAAAATTCTCGCCCGCCACAGGAGAGTCCAGATGGTGGTCCGAGATCTTCACTCCGCCATCTGATAGGACGAGTTTCCATTCCTACAGGAGAGGAATGACCAGAATAATCAAACAGTCCGCAGGCCGTCAGTTTGTTTTGAAGAGTCAGAAGAGTCGAAACAAACAACCTGATTAGCAAGTGGTTGGCGATTGAATAAATGAACTCTCCCGCAGCCAAGACCTGTCAAACTTCTCGTTTATCGATTCTGAGACAAGTCAATCATTGGCTTGTACACAATACTCATGATGCAAAGCTTCCGGTTTGAACCGTCGTATCAGTCCTCAGGTCCAACAACAGCTTACACAATCTTCCCGATCGTGAGAGCACTGCATGTAAAGCAACTGAAAGGATACCCAAACTACCCATCAGAATTAGGCTGCTCGTATAGCCAACCATGACTTCAAAACTGCGCATGGTTCCCCGCTCAAGGGTGTTAGGCAGATCTAAAAGCAGACACACATAAACAACCTGATGTGTATGATCTACGCGGAGTAGGATCTTCAGCACTCTCTGTAGACTTCTTCTACCCAACCGGTCCGCAATTATCGTCATAATCAAACGGGAGGACCCTGTGTCTCTCTTTGTGGGAATGGAAACAATAATGTTTGGCCAGCCTTCAAGTGCTGCGGATTGACAACCCCACCTCGGCAGCTGTAAAGTTTTTGCCCATCCAGATTGCTTTTTGAGAGACGGCTTGCCTTTCCTGGTTGAGACACTGTAAGTATCGTAACGGCTGTTACAAAGTTCAATAACGGCTACCGCGGGAACATTGGCTCTTTGCCACCAATTACACCAGCATTGTCCTCCCTGCGCCGTGATCTATCACACCACCGCCGTATGCAAAGTGAACCACTTCCTTCACCAATCGTTATTGCCACACCACAGAGCCCAAACATTCTGTGACCCATCCGATTTCAATCACCTATCACCTGTCATCTTGGCTGTAGGTTCCGTGGCACCATTGGAAAGCTCATGATGCGATGGGGCTTCATATATATTCTTGATAGGTTCGGCTTCCTCCATGCTCCATCACATAATATAAGCCCACCGCTCGCCGTTCCTCAGGAAACACGGAATGTGATGAAGAATGCCTAGGGCAGAAGGCTTTTCGTACGGCGTTCCCCTTTTCAGCTGGTTAATGGATTGGATTTGAAATGTTTATGATCTCATCACCAGTTGTAACCCCGCCCCGATGATGATAACGGCAGAGGCCTAAGAAAGAGTGGCAGAGCCGGAAAAACGAATGAAGAAAAGGTGTCAACACCAGTGCTCTGTACATGCACCATCCCGGCGAGCTAGCCAAAAGGATATCCTCGCTCCATTCTGTTAACCGGTCGGTTGTAAAGCATAACGCAGGACTTTGTAGAACGCAGGAGACATTGCACTCCACGCAACGGTTGAATCAATGAAATGTTATAAAGTAAGCCTTGCTCGCTAGTTAGAACTCGAATAGTTCCACCAGGACTTTGTGAGAAGATTTGGTGTGTGCTGCTCGTTTCGAACTTAATCCATTAGCTGCCACAGATACCGTATACGTCTTTTCAAGGCCAAATGGAGCATCTCGGATGTACGCCTCCGCTAGAACAGACTATTTCGAAGGTTGGTTATGTGGTGCCGTGCCGTTCAAAGAGCATTATGTGCAGCCTTTTTGTAGAATAAAGTTATGTAATGGTTTTCGAGAGAAATAGAGCTTTTAGTTAGAGCTGTACACCGCACAAAGTACTTCGAACATGGATAAGAAGGTGGGGTTTACAGCAGCATAGATCAGTGCACAAATATTCACAGGCCGTCACTCGATTTCCCTCAAAGAAGCACCGTATGGCATTATCACTCGCCACAGTATTATCACTCGATTGCAGCTCGAAAGAGGACTTTTGTATTCAGTGCCTAGCTCAAGGAATTCAAGACCATGTTACATCTTAGTCTCGACCCCCTTGCTGCTTACATCGTCGCGCAGTTACAACTCCTCTTCCTCCTCCTGTTGTTTGATCTGAGCTATCTGCGCATCAACCGACATCAATTTCTTCCCTAGCAGGTCGAGCTTCGTTTCAATCTCAGACATCTCATCAACCAGCTCTGAGACTGCTTCACGCGACCTTCTATTCGCTTCTAGAATAAGGTGTATCTGCGCGGCAGGGAAGTTGTCAATGTCTTGCTCCAATATGTCCTGTTGCTCTTCCATCTTTCTCCGAGTGCTCTGAAGATAGTGTTCACGATCGGCGCGCAAATCATAGAGTTCTCTACCTTTGCGCAAGATTTCATCACGCTCCAAGATTAGAAGGTCCACTTGCAGATTCATCGTGAGGATGTTTGGTGGTTGTGTGGTTGTAGGATTTTGTGAAGTTTTAAACGGGACAGTGGAGGGAATTACCTAGGTTATGGTTATGGCACATTCAATGGTGGTTCTTTTCTATGTATTATTTTTGCAAATTTGGCTGGCTTTATTTAAAGCCAAGCTGATATTAGAATACTAGCACAATCTAGAACTTGGCCCTACTGGGTATCTGTCACATCTAGCACTGCGAGCCCTTCTGGTATGTTCCAATCCAACTATCAGCACCATACACATCCTTCCCCTGAAACCATCCGTTGAGCATCTGGTGGACATAGTCCAAATTTTGTGGGTCGCCGTTGCTCTTCCCCTCGTCACTGCACGGGTAGTCCGCCGTCAAGCCCTTATTCCCGTTCAACCCACTCCCTGCGAGGAACCAGCCATTATACTGGCCAAGCGCCTGCACCACGTTTCCACCAGCAGCATTCAGATTGTCGGTCAACACCTTTGCGCCAGCATTGACGTTGTCCTGGATGCTCTTGCCGTCGCAGGAGCCGTCGGGGTAATTTCCACACGCAACCTGCATGAGCCCAGGGGTACCGCCACCGGCATCGGCGTTGCATGAGGATTCTTGCATGGCGATCATGGCGAGAATTGCGGGGTCAACGCCGTACTGGGAGCCGGCAGACTGGAAGTAGCCATCGTATTGGGCGCAGCCAGAGCCGGCGCCGGCATAGAATTCAGACGTGCTGAGGTGAGAGAGACCCTCAAGGTGTAGGAAGGGCGGGTTCCAGCCTGAGCCGTCGGCGATGCCCGTGTTGAGCCAGTCTTCGCTACTATGAGGATGTTAGAACTGGAGGGGATGTAGAAAGGCATGTGGGAGAGACGGACCCGTTGGGACCAGAACCGGCTTGCACATCAGAAGTAGCACCTTGAGCATCTGGGTTGATGTCAAAAGCGGATGCTGAAGACAAGAGGACTGCCAGAGAAATGAGAGAGGAGACTGAGAAACGCATGTTGTCTGGACTAAGTGTCGATATTTATGTGAATGAAAGGATGTCTTGAAGGAGGGCTGTAAAGGTAATAGTTGAATGAGAGTAAAAAACTATTTGATGGAGTGTGTAATTATCTTGTTTGAGAAGATTCAGGACCCTTTATACAAATTCTCGGGCCGCAACATAGGGGCCTGCATTGAGATTACATTCTCCAAACATTGATGGTGATGGTCAGGTTACTAGCTCGGTTGATCCCTATCGTGGCTGTACAGTATACTGGTGTCACTCCGTCCAATGTCGTTTGTTCGGGCCGTAGTTAGTAGATGTCATGAATAGTAATCTCCAATATTTAGATATTTGACTAATCAAGTACTATTTAGCCTTGTAGGAAGGTGTTTCTCACAGCACAGACACATCCGAGATAGTTACATCATTATTAAAACCGAAGAAGTTGTTTCATTTGGTCCTTCTTTCTGAAGAGTTCTCCGGCATCCTCAATTACTGGTAAATTGAATTGATCTTCATGATAAGATCCCGGCTCCCATCAATCTCCACGAAATCAAAGGTCATCCTTACCTAACCTCCCTCCTAGAACATTTATATCCCTTACGTTATTTCGAACCACCAAATAGTGGACGATTACTTAACAGCAACTTAGTTTCGATCAGGAAGGGCCGACGTAGATGATTGGCAAGGACAAGCTTTGGGACTGAAACGCGCGCTTGTATTTAGTCGAGAATTCACATGTCATCATATGAATAGGAGAATGTCCTTCTAGAAGGAGTTTGGGCTACCCTTCATTGAAAAGCGGGAAATGATTGATAGATGAAGTTAACTTGAGTGGGCGAGGCTGAGTAAAGACGTTTCGAGAAAAGGAGACAAGACTGTATCGTACTTCAATTGCTGTAACGAGCGGGAGCTAAGACATAAATCGACTAGTTCCAACATTACTTGCATGTAGCAACTTTGATTAATCCTAGCTAGAGAAACCGACCCATAGCTCTCATCAATTCAAAGGTAATCAGAATAACAGACATGTTTACTTTAGTTATCCATTCAGTTCTATTAAACAAATTTGGGGTGTGATCACTAGCCCTAACCCCAGAGGAACTAAAGCTAATTTTGTCAAATGTATTCATTAACCTTAACAAAAAGCGCAGATACTCTTGTGATCACTGAGTCCCCACAAAATTTCTCGGCCGTAAACGTATTTAAGCGTAACATAGTAATCAGTTATCAGCTCTTCATACATTCTCAACATCCTTCAATATATCCTCCAAGCTCCATCTCACGTAAATTTGATCCTCTGGACCTCCCCCCACTGAATCCCAAGATCACCTTTCTTCATCTCTCCCACCGAGCCTCTTCTCCCCGCCAAAGGCGCAACCCAGACCCGGGACCGCTCCCTGCAGTGCTGATCACCGCTCCGCCGCGCGCCCATTTGTACATACTTACCAAAGCGAATTGTTTAAATTCCAACCAGACGTTGCGGGACTCGTCCAGCTCGGTGAGGTCCTCGAGCGTGATGTGTGTGGTGCCTGAGCTCGGGAGCATGTATGGTGTGAGATCGGCCTGGGTTATAATTTGGTAGCCATTTGTGAGCTCAGTGTTTGCAGGGTGGGAAGTGAGGTGGCACCATTCGCTCTCGAGGTTTGGCATCGCAATACGTGTGAGGCGTTGATACCGACCGTCTGATACAAGAGGAGAGGTTCGTTTTTATGAGGTTATAGAAAGATGATCCTGTGGAAACGATCGTTGCGGGGCTCGGGCCTTTGAATAGAGGAAATTAGGTTGTGTTTCCTACGGTACGGAAAGTTTATCCGATGGGCTAACTTTGAAGTTCTCATGTAAGGTCTCATAATATTTTCCTTAAATGTTAGTTCTGATAAGAAACCTTCAATGGATCGCCAGAATTTTTTTTTTTCTTCAATTACTTTGAGTTCGAGCCTTAATCGTGCGTTCGAATTTCGCTTACTGCTCGAATATGTATAGGTGAGCCGCTCGTTGCTCAGTCAAACGATAGTTATCACTAGAAGGCCGTGTTGTTTTTGAATAAATGGGGAGCAAGCTTATGAACAGAAAGAGGGGATGCACAACTGTAGTTAACATAGTGAGATTATCACGAATAGTCACTCGATTTTACAGATTTCAGCTGCCAGAGCACCGGAGTTCTTAGGAATTTACCTAAGTCCCTTTTTCTCCAGAAATTTATCTCGCTTTTAGAACATACTAACGCTTTTTTCTATCTTAGAAAGGGAAGTTAAGGTGTAGTCTGTCAGCCGTGCACTTTTCTTCTTAGTGTGTGTACACCGGCGGGTGGCACACACATAGGTTTTTACGGCTGCACAGACTAGTTAAGGTGCGAAATACATTCCAGCGCTATTCTAGCTAGCTAACTTTTACTGAATGATGGATAGAGTGTTAACCTTAACATACTCAGTCTGCATTGTTGGCAGCACATGCCCGTGCACCTTAGTCAGCCTGAGCACAAACCACTGTTTTCTCCGAATCCGAGCTTGTTCACTCTCTGTAACTTACATCACACGATTACATCTATCCGTGCTTTGCTAGACCCACTGTCGTCTAATAGTTGGGTAACGGTTCATAGGTACGTCTAACTAGCTCTAGAGGATCTTGAAGTCCTGCTGAGACCATGCACCTTGATCAAGTAACTATGTAGTGTTCCAAATACGATAATATTCAACAACGGCACCTGACTTTGCGATGATCTTTATAACTCTGCAACCGCCAAAGATCAAAGGAGCACTTCACGCATCGTCCAGTGGTCTTCTAGATCATAGATATGGGATTTGTCAACACTTTTTAGTCTAGTTATGGAATCTAGATGGCCAAAAGTTTCGTTGTGGTACAACCATTACCATCTAGAAATAAAACTCTCCGAAAACGTACGGGAAGTGTTCAAGTAACCACGCCTGAAGACTTCATGGATCTTGACTTTGAACAGGAGTCGATGGCTGAATTCAACAACTGTTTAAGGTCACAATAATTGTGAATAATGTTGCAAGGAATTAAAGAAGTAATTCGGAAATTGCTCATTCTTCTCAGGAACATTGAAAGCATAATGTTCTGTAATCCGATGGTCGAGGTTCAATCAATAGGTTGCACACATTCGTATTGCCAAGTCAGAGCAAACCCGTTCCATTATGTCATGGAAAAGTGCATCGAGGAGGTAAATTCGAGAGGTACATCATCTGGATTTGATAACTGACAGATCACTATAAGCAATTTCAAGCGCGTCTTAACAGACGAAGTGATTTTACATTACATCAAGAGAGGCGATGCGAGCTCAATTCAAGGGAAATATTGGTCCAACGAGGATAAATTAGTGTTGAAACCGATCACAGCAAGTCCAATCAACTCTTGGCCGCAGTACACTGAAACCCACAGCTAACTTGGGCTATTTCGGTTCATTTCTAGATACTTGCCTCTTCTAACGCTGTGGCCTCGCCGAAACATCTAGATTTGTCCACAATATTCACGTCGCTTATATATATTTAAATAATTCACTCCGGGTCTAGTGCTTTGTCCTGCCTTTAGCCGACGTTCTGCCGTTACACGGCGGCCAGAACACAAGTGACAAGTCGAATATGAACTCATGATTTTAGAACATTAGCTCCATTGTTTTCACGTGTTTATGAAATAGGACTTCTAAATGGAGGCGTCAACCCTTAAAGCGTCCGCGGGCGTAAATGGGTTTCCTGGTGGAACCTCAAGAAAACGTAAATAAGTAGTCGTCACCACTCTCCAGAGACTTTCTTTCAAATACAAATAAAGTTTTCTAGCGACAATGATGGGAGGGTAACGTTTCGGAACAGGGTGATCTTCGGTTCAATGGGAGGCTAACGGAAAAACAGTGCCTCCGATTCCAGAAGAGCCTCTCAGAAAATTCTGCTGCGCCGGAAAAACTTTAGAATAGAGTTCTGTCCGGATACATAGCTCAGTCCCTAGAAACCCCTAGATGCGGCCTGCTTGTGCCTGCATCATGTTCGCCCAGGAGTCTCCACATGAGCAAGCAGTCGAACGTCCAGAACCGCCAAAAAAAAGGCTGTGGAAGCATCCCGTACTGCCGTGGAGAAGAGAACCACTCAGGAATTCTTTGAAAGAGTAAGATGCCTGCAGCAGTCTAGTCAAACAGTTCCGTATCCGTGCACCCGAGGAGGTCATCGGTCAAAACCGGGATTGTTGTACGGCCAATCAGAGGAGGCGCAATTCGGGAATTCCTGAATAAGCCATCGTGGCGGTTCCGCCGAGCCTCTTCCCTTCTCCCTGAAAATTTGGAAAGCAAGTGCGAAGCCATATTTATTTGCGACCCGTCCCCCCGAAGCTGAGCCTTTCTCTTCTCACCATCTCACTTACTCACACACCTCATCTACGGTTCTTTACCAACCTATCCTATCCAACACATCCGTTTAGACTTTGTCTTTTTAACACTTTAAACAATTACAATGGGTTTCGCTGAGGGTACGTTGGCTCCTACTTGGCATTTAGCATATGGATTGCTTTGTCTTTGATCCAGAATCAACAGCGGTGGTTAGAGCGGTGATGAGGACTTATGGGGCGTTGCTCCTCAGAGCTTTTGCCAGTCTATCGTTGATCTTACTGTCGCTGTCGCTCTTGCTGGATTATTCGTACTTGGAGATGAGAAAAGACAACTTTTACTGACATCGCTTGTCCATCCAGGTAACGACGCAAAGGGCGCCAAGCTCTTCAAGACTCGCTGCGAGCAGTGCCACACCGTCGCTGAGGGAGGTGCCAACAAGACTGGTCCCTCTCTTCACGGTCTTTTCGGACGTAAGTCCGGACAGGTCGAGGGATACGCCTACACCGATGCCAACAAGCAGAAGGGTGTTATGTGGAACGAGGATACTCTGGTAAGCTTTTCAGCCTGAGAATGCATTGTATTATGTATGCTAACTACGTCATCAATAGTTTGAGTACCTCGAGAACCCCAAGAAGTACATTCCCGGTACCAAGATGGCTTTCGGTGGTCTCAAGAAGGCCAACGACCGTAACGACCTGATCACCTACCTCAAGAACTCCACCAAATAAGCGTATTGAACCCGTCGTTCGCTTGTTTTTCTGCTTCAATATAGAATACCTCCTCCAATACACTCGATCCAACCTCTGCTACATATAGACAACCCTCTCCACTCCCAACCTGTACACAAGACAAACAACAACCAACAAACGGAACTACCAAATACCCTCTTCCTTTCGATCAATCAAAGCGGGATAGGAAAAAAGGTGTTTTGCTTTATGGAATGTTTTAGACTTTTCTTTTATACGTTTTTCCTTTTTCTTTTTTGCAATGGTTCTGGTGTTTGAATCGTTTCAACAAAAGTAATTGTTGCTATCTACTTTTGGGTTGTATTAGTAGCATAGGGTTTTGGACGGTGTCCAACGGCGCAGGACAATAAAAAAATATTTTTAAAAACTTTCATGCACGATGTCGGTTCCATGTGTGAGCCAGGTTGCATCGGCGTCTCCTGAGATCAGCCAGATATGAGCTGATCGTGGATCTTACGTCATCGTGTAAAAAACAGGGATCTGAGAAATTCTGTTGAACCACCACCACTGTCAAACTTCAGCGTTGAGGCTGTTGCGGCCACCGACTGTGGTACATGCGCGCTTTGTGACGGATTGTGCATGAATGCTTGACGTGATTGGGAGGAAAGTTGAGCTGCCCTGGTCGATTCCGGATGGTCCGTCCAGCCACTTACTGTTCGCCGTCCGAAGTTTACCCGGGCTGGTTCATCCAGGTGCATGGGGGCGCTCGACCAGTGACAGCGCGAAATTATGGTTGACAGCGGGTCATGGTATATGGCTCGTGATGTTGACTTGTGTGCAGATCGCTGTTGGTGTTAGCGAAGTTTACTAGACTGCCGTAAAAACTCGGGAATTCGGTAGTGTGCCAATACGGACACAGTCACTCGTCCACTGCAGATCTACCCCACAGACCCGTGGAAAAGTCATTGTGCCCGTGTTCTACACTAACGAATTCGCCAAGTGTTGGATACGGCTGATACTCAAGCTAGAATACACGGTCGTGTTATGGATGAAGCGATTCAAGGCTTGTTTTCACAACATGCATAGATTAATACGCCCGGGAGGGCACGGCTTGAGTGTGCGTGAATATTCTTGGGCACGTCGCATATAGATCGATCCATGATCATTCCTTCCACACATCCGTCTCCATTTTATTTTTTAGCAGTCTTTACTTCTAAATAAAAACATGCCTCAAGTGCATTTGCAATCAACTTGATTAGAGAGAAGTAAAGATTCGACCTATTCCCGTAACATAGCTCTGCACAGCCATTCATTAGCACTGTTCCCCACATTGCATTCATCGGGCACCAACCACGGCGAAATTCCACAGACTGGAGATTTCTTCGAGCTCCTTGGCTTCGTCGATTTCTTGCTGAGTCCTGATACGGGGTTCTTTTTCTCTACGAGCTTGGGCAACAGCTTCAGCAAGGGTTAATGGCTCTTTGGCGCGGCCACGGTCCGAAACTGGGCTTGGAGTTCTAGAGGTAGATGGAGAAATTTGGGGGGTCATCGCGGTGGTTGAGGGACTGAGGTGATGGAAGTTTTGGGGACAGGGGCCGGTTGTCGAGTGCTCGGATGTTAATGGGCTGAATTTGTTTGAGCCCAGCGGCTCCTATAATGTGAGATGTTTTGGTGGAGAGTCACAATCCATTCAGTGGACAAGTCTTCGAACCCTATGAAATATGTAGACTGTAGACGCATTTCACATTGCAGTATGTGTGGATGTCTAGATCGTACTCCTAACCTGCAGAGGGCAATTCCGAAGAGAAAAGTCGGCACTTGTCATTATGGTACGATTCTATCCCATCTCGATCAAGCCCTCGCCATGCATCATGACTGTGGCCGACGGTGGTTGACGGCCATTTTGTCCCGGACAGGGTTGGAGATGAGTATCCGTTTTGTAATATGGTACAGTGCTTGAGACGAATGTATCATCGTTTTCTAGTGTGAATTCAAATGTATACAGGAAGAGAAAGAGAAGAGCACTAGTATACGGGCGATGGCCGGAAGCTAGAAGATTAGTGAGCCCACTTGATCAAAGCGACTGATGATATAGAATTTCTCACTTCTAAATATATTAGTGTAGCGGTTTCCGGATCGGGACGATACTCACAAGAAAGGAATCTGTAAGTCTTGTTAAATGACTTCAAAAAAGTTGTATTCATACTAAATTCAAGTTGATTTGCAGTAGAACCTACCTAAATGCAATGGGCCCTAAATCCACTTTAGTAGGCCATAGTTCATGCGCAACGTACAGACTTAATCTGAATTTACAATAACTCGCATCCGAGTCAAAGGGCTATAGATATTGTGTAACGAGTGATATTCGGAGATGCTCGCTGGTGTATCTACAAACGGCCACTAGATCGGAAGCGTGACTTCCAAAGTCACCCCCGGAGCTGTTTGTCAACTACCCACCGCGGACTTGGACTTGAATCCAAGATGCACACATCTCCAGGCTGCATCCTCTGCACCAGTTTGACACCGTAACTCGCAAAATGGATCTATTCCCCCATATTTACGTCCCTCTTCTGCGACACCGCTTCCACAACAGCGCAAACCACAACAGCAACCACGACTCTTACCCCTACAAGAACCGCGCTACAATGTCTACCGGATCAAGCTTTTCAGATTACGCCATCCCTCAGCCAATACCCCCTCAGCCGGCTAGACCAAACCGCGAGAGGAAGCCCGAGACTCTTGCAGAGGCCGTCCAAGCTGCACGCCGAGCGGAGGAAGCAGTCGTCGTCACTGAAGAGGACCTAAGGGAAGAACGGGAGCTGGCAGAAGCAACTGATATCTGGAAGTTTGTCAGGGTACGTAATTAACATGCTTTGGCGGAGGTAATAAAATGATAAGGCTAACGTAGGAGGTGACCACAGGGATACCTTTTGGGACTTGCAAAGTTCGTTACTGGTCTCTAATAGTCAATAACTGGAGGGCAGCTCGTTGGGATAGTATACTAGCACAATACTAGAAAGCCCCGCTCGGGATACTTTGGTCATGACCTTATGCTTCGTTTGCTATTCTGTGATCGCAAGCCGCGTGACTATCGTCGTCTTTAAACTTGGCATCAATTGAATATCACTAGCTTCTATATCTGAGCGTGTATCCTACTAGTCTAGTCGGCCCAAAAACATTCACTATGTCATCCTCATCGACACAAAATACTGCTGAAATGTTAAACAAGATCTTTGAGTATTCGGAAACCGCCAAAACGAAAGTCCCACCCCACGAGAACCCCTCGAAGAGTGAGAAGTGGGATATGGTAACTAAAGAAGACATCAAAGAAGCAAAGGAACATGAAGAACTTCCGAAATTGGGATCGTTTGTGGTGGTTTGTACACGCGTCCACCAGTATGAGGAAGTGATCTCGATATTAACACATTCTATAGCGGTTTCTCAAAGGAATGGCCGATCGTATCTAGATTCTTGTGTTGTAATAGTAGGCCAGTGCGTTTTGAAGAATAAATCTTGATATGTTTACCATCTTACAAGTGCTATGGCTCAAGATGTGTGACTCGGTCGGAACTCGTTGTAGCATATAGTGACGTGTTGTATCATAAGTTCCTGGGTTGCCACAGCTTAAAGATACAGCCTACTTTCGCAGAACTTGCTCAATCATGCCACGGAGAAAGCCATAAAAATCGGTTTATTCAAAAAACTAGTGACAGAAAATCACACCTAAATTAAAAAACTATGACTCCCACCATGGCTTCCGCTCCCACATGATCTGCCCAGTCTTCAAGTCCTGCAAGGTGTTACCCGTGAACGGAAATTCGACCGGGTTTAGCCCCTCCACCTTAGCTGGCATCATGCCCGGCGGAGGCGGCGGACGTGGCCCAGGTCGTGGAGGAATCGGAGGAGGGTTTGGCGGAGGATGAGGTGGTCCTGAGGATGGGGGCACGAAAAACGGCTTGCCCCACTGCTGCTCCTGCGGAGGAGGCGGAGGCGGCGGTGGAGGAGGCCCTGACGATTGTTGCACAATAACAGGGTTACCTCGCTGCTGCTCCGGCGGGGGAGGTGTTGGCGGACGAGACTGCGCTAGATCCGTCAAGACCCATTGTTTTAGTTTGTGGTCGTACGTGAGGGTGTAATTCGGCATATTGATATTGTGTGTAGTTTTACGTGAAGGAAGAAAGAAGCAGGAGCGGTAGGATTGTGGAAGATATTGCGGGTGGTTCGGGTGGTTATGGAATGGATGCAAGATTCTACTAGGAGACTGTGATAGTTCTAAGTATAAGCATATATACTAGTCTTTGTTTTCTTACTAATGGATGCGCAAGAGGACTCCTCATAGAAACTTAGCCCAGTTAAAAAATGATCCCGTCGGGTGATTGAACTCATGCACTTTAAAATTGAACAATTATGTATGAGTGCTGGTGTTGGTTGGACTATTTATCAATCCAAGTCATTATATGAGAATTCTCACGAGGTGATTCGTTTAGTAAGTTGTATCAGCCGAGCTCAGTATAGAAAGATACACTGGTACGATATACTTAGGTTCCCCGAATTTCCACACATGCGAGTAGACGCACACCGTACGAAGTTTGAAGTCTCCCAAAACATAGAAGGTACTACGGCCTGGAGTTCTCCCATCTTTATTCACTGAGTCGTACCGCATGGTATTAATGTAGTTGGATATTCCCAGTAGCTTGTTGATTTGTATCGACAAATCCTACACCAGATTAAAGTGACATAAAATTTCTATATAATCGCATTTAGTATGTGTTGGAGATAAAGATAGAGTCTGTTGAAGGGTGATGAACTGTGAGATCAGAACGCGAAAATATGAGTTGCATGTAGACGTGAAAGATGACGTATGGGTCGCAACCCGAATGACTATTAACTATGGGAATTGTCAATTCTACACGCCGTATCACTCGGATTTATCATTTAGGTCATGTGGGGTCAGGTCCCGGAGTCTAGTCTCAACCCCTTATTTCTGCCATTCTCTTTCTCTTCTAGCTAGCAAAGACAATACCCAACAAATACAATTTTTTAGACTCCGTACATATAATCCCAATCTGGTTCGCTTCATAATCTAGCCACCCACTGGTCGATAACCACCTGTGTGGTATTTTTCCGAGCGGATCGTCCTGAATTTTAACAAAACTTCGAATAAACACATTGGGAATACTCAGAGTTTTTGGGTTTCCCCATTTATGTTATTCCGACAACCCGAAATCAACGAGCCGTGCGCACCGATGGGGGCTTCGACTACAAATAGTAGGACTCCTTTGTTGTGTCCCTTACAACTCGAGTCTCTTCAGCCCAACTACCTACTGCAATACTGTGTTGATAAATACGGTAGCTGTGCTCGGACATCACTTGGTACACGTGGACCTGCAAGCTCATTCTTATTTATGGCGGGCGTCTAGTCGTCTCGAGGCGAGATTTTGTTACTCCTGCGCAAGCCTTCGCATCGAAGCACTTAATGCCGCCGGGCTACTACACTTACTACATGTATGAGGGATTTGGGATTTATGAAAGAGATTGCGTCTAGTTGGGTTCTGTCTTCCGAGTGGAATACAAACATAAGTTCTCAAGTCTAAACAGAATTGGATACTTCCATCCTGGGACACCTACGTCACGAAGTCTTCAAGAGCAGTACTCGTACACTAGGTCTCAGTTGCATTGGGCTAGCCCTAAACCCTGAAATTGCGACCTGCTAAACGAGGGTTGTAGCACAGACGCCACTAAACTAGAAAGGTGACCCTTGATGCCGGCGGAGGGCGGTAAAGTTAGGGGCGGCTTGTTGATTGCACAGTGCAGCTACGGAAGTATCATATTGCACTTCTCCTGTACTGACTGCTCTATAATATCAATTGTAACTGTCACTTATGGAATGTTCAATTATAAAATGTGTTGTGTGAGTAATCAGGAAAAACGGCCTGCTGCTGTCACCTGTCAGCAGTCAAAACGCAGCGTAAGCACTTTATAAAACACAAGATTTCCCCTATAGACCTTCTAATAATGTGTCAGACTCAAAAAAAGAGTATAGAAGGCAGCTATTTACCTGTGCTTAACATACACAGCAAGAGTAATCAACGGGATATCTATATATTATACTTGATATATCGATATCGTTAGACGGATATATACAGCATTTTCAATCTCGGATGTCTAATATATAATGGGGGCTGAGTCTGAAGACTTCTACATGTGAATAGTGATTACTGAACAGCGCGCGCAAAAAACCGAGGCAATTATGTAAACGAAGTGGAAGCTTCCTCTGCCGATGAAGTAATTTCAGAGCGAGTTTGCCAAAGAGCAGACTTGAATGATGATCAGCAGGTTCCTCGCACCACTGCCTACCTGCAGGTACCAACCATGCATCCACGCACTGCAGGCGTTTGAGATTTATTGGTTTAACCAAGCCTTTATTAGAATGACTAGAGAACAAACACTGTCGTACCGCATGGATCAGTAGACTCCTACTGTATTAGCCAGCCTATTTTGGGTGACGAGTTCTTGGCAGGAAATTTACGTCCATGGATACGCCTAGTAATTATAGATATGCTGTTGCGTCTAGACCCAACTGGACGCTTAGTACGCTTTGTGCAGTACCGTACTTATATTACGTGGATACTGTCAAATAACCGGCACTAAACTACTAAGCTGGCGTTGGAAAGATAGTAGATTTACATAATATAACCTGGGCAGTCAGTCACGCGGCCGGCGCCTTGATTGTTGACACTGCTACGGTATTTATTCATCCACTACTTCTAAATACCTTCCAAAACAATGCAGTTAATATATTAGAGACTTTTATGCATCCACCGAGTTATTTTCTTCTTTGGAAAAAAGAATCACTAGTGTTTTCACTTTTTGTTGTGGGGTGGTTAGTCTGGCGGGTACGGCACAGCCCTGATTTGATACTGTTAAACACATGTCGACCATGCGTGCTTCCACTCCAAGCTTATTTTTGCGATTACTTTAGCTTCGACTGATGAAACTACTATCTGTTGAGACACCAGCCATACCGAGTAGTCTTCCAGTGTGAACAGTATCCTGGTGCGGATAATGTCGACGCACTAGAGCAGATGCAACATGATCCATCAGCTTAGCTTTGGGATCGTGGCTACGCAAAATCCTCAGCAACCAGTTTTGATTAAATGCCACAAATTTATCCTGGAATTACTTTTTACTGGAAGTCTTCATAGAGATGCATGAAGCATCAGATAGATGGAGCCGTTTGATCGAGGCAATAATTCCATCTCGATAACTTATTAGAGATCTTACATCTGATCTTTCGTGTGGTAGCACCGATCAACAACACTGCGATCTGGAGGCATGTTTGTGAACAGAGCTACATAAATACACTAGAGCATTGTTCCTAACGGATAGGGTTGCCGAACCAAATTTGAAAGTCTTCCAGAACACCACTACTGTGGCTAGTGATCCCTGCCGCGAACATACCACGTTGATTACTATCCACAAGGCCACTAGGGTTGGGAGGTACCACAACCGCCAACTTTATTCTGGAACTAACCCACATTTTCACTGTGCAGTAGTAGGGAGACTTGATATTCTGTTTTTCGACGGGGCTATGTCCAGATCGCCAGGGCTGGGTCCTCATGAACGTCGACTGATGTGTGGAACGCAAAGAGACGATTTATGTATAAAGGCCTGCCGCGGTCCCATCTAAACCAAAATCCAGCATCACAAAAAGTACATTCACTCACTGCCAGTCTATCAATCTTTTCACGGCCTTCCACTCCTTGAGAATCTAGTATCCTGTCGTTCATTTTTAAATCTACACACTCTACCTAATCGTCATGGTTTCTCTCACCGCCCTGATTCCTCTGGCACTTGCCTCCCTCTCGCTCGCCGCCCCATCATCAATGGTGAAGCGCGGCGACTTCGACAAATACGGCGACTACACCGGATCGACCTCATCCTACGCCGACGGCCAGGGCACCTACGTCCGCTCTGACGACGACCACCGCTACGCCTCGGGCGTTCACTGCTGGACCGACTTGTTCTACGTCGACCGCTTCTTCGAGTCCCAGAACTGGCAGCGCGACGACACATCCATCGACTGCGCAACCACCGAGAACTGCCAGTCCGCGGTGGTGCAGAGCTCGGAGCGCTGCGCCACGTGGAACCTCTCGGTTGAGGTCAGCGCCGACTTCTCAATCATCAAGGACATCTTGTCAGTTGGTGGCGGCATCACGACTGAGGAGGGAGGCAGCGAGTGTGTCACTGCAAGCTCTGAGAACCGCTGCCAGTGGAACGACCAGATGTGCCATGCCATCTGGACTTCGGATGTTGTGCTAGTGAGCCGTGGGTATGTCCGCCGCCGATGTGACTCGAAGGATGGCGACTACACCGCGTGGAGCAAGGATACCGAGGTCAGAACTCCCCAAAACAACACTCGCATTGGATGTGCGGCCAAGTGTGACGACCAGAACTACCCCGGCGCCATCCCCCTGCCCCCCACCGCATAAGGAGCGGAATCTCAGCGTGGAGTGAGTGTGGAGTGTGGAGTGTTTTCTTTTCGTTGTACGAGTATATAGTTAGATGTTTGATGCCTGTTTTACCACTTAAATTATTTGGATAATCATATGAACTATAATATATGTCGATTCAATGTCGGTTCACCATTCCTTAAACCAATAAACCAAGTTTCGTGAATCGTCAGTCTGAGAACCCTTATTGGGCTTCAAACAGATTGATACTTGGCCTAGATGCAATTGTGACGAGTGCTGTATCGTGAAGTGGAAATTACGAGACATGTTGCACTAGGGGTTCTCAGGCCGCGGCGGTTCACCGACGGTTCAGCAATCCAAATCCACGAAGATTGAACCAAATGAACCGAGCTGTGAAACATCTCAAGAGCCGGTACAACGGTTCGCTGAACCGTTTCAACAACAACAAAAAATCAATTCTTAGATGCCGAACCGACTGTGAACCGGTTGCGTGAACCGTCGGCCTGAGAACCCCTACTGTCACTCGGGGACCCGGGACCGAGCCTTCATTGCCTGTTGATGTCCTGTGGAACTTTCAGCCCAACTATCAGCCCAATGGGGGCTCGAAATTTAAACAAATAAAATAAAGATACTCAATCAACAAATAGCAAACCAGATTGCATTCCACCACTGCCAATCCGCAATGTCCGCCCCTGAACCCCAATCCACAATGTCCACTGGCTCCGACCCCCAACCGACCCCGTCTACTGGCCACGAACCCCCAGCGCCCACAACCGACGTTCCCGCCCAACCAGACCCATTAAACGAGCCCCTCATCACCGAGTTCGACGGGCGCCTGCTCGTGGCAGCCCAGTACGGCATCTTCCGTTTCTTCGGCCTGCTGGCCCGCGACTGGCAGGAGGCCACCAACGACACCGAACTCCTGCCCAGCAACTACCCCGCGCCAGACTGCATCAACGACTGGACCGTGAAGCGCGCCCGGCGGGTGCTGCAGAACTACCAGGACTTCTGTGGCGTGCGTATTCTCGTGACGGCGAACATGACCGACTTGCGCAGAAAGGCGGCGTGGGAGGCCGAGATGAAGTTTGCGGAATACTTGAATTCGTGCGCGCGCGGCGAGGAGACGTTGGACGATGGGTTTCTGCATCGGTTTCGAGAGGTGTTTGAAGCGCTGGTGAAGGATATAAAGGTGCACTATGGAAGGGCGTGAGGCGGATGATCTGCGACTAGACGTGGTACTGTGCTGAGTGAAGGCGGACTGCGGTAATGCAATGGCGACGGCGGGTTTCTTTTGTTCTGGTGTGGATGTGTAGTAATACGCTATTGCGATAACGGCTAGATGAATTAAGATACACAACACATAGCTACTCGATATTTCACTGCGTGCCATCGCGTTCCGTGAATTCTTAGTCCAAATTATCAATAGCTGGAAAGCAGGAGTCGGGGTTTCCATCGTGATAGCACGAATTACTCGGACGATGTGTATTGAGATATGAATCAGCGTGAGGAGGCTGTCAGTGATAGAAGCAATTTGTGGGAGGCGCCTTCAGTGATGCGGAGATAAGACAGCGAACTGCCATCAGGAAAGTGGGAGAAGTACAGTGTTCACTGTGGGGTTAAGTGTACTAGAGTAGAAAGCGTGGGAACTGAAATGTGCAATTCTGCATCATCGATGATTCGGTTTAGCCATGTTTCCTCGGGTGTCATTGCTCTTAATCTGCTCTTCTCCTCCCCTTTCTTTTCTCTTCCTTTACAATACACTTGGTTAACCTTCCAATGGAACAAAATCATACGGTTTATCTCCAACATCATCGTCTCATCATTCATCATATCTTCATTAATTTTCTCTTGAACAGAACTTATTGCTCATCTCTAACACGTTATCATCAGGAAGGTCTTTACCCCACCACCCTTAATTCTGTCACCCTCTTTTAGCTAGTTGTACCTTTAACTAACAACCTGTAAGAAACAACATCCTGATCCCCAGCGTCACAAATCTGGAGATCTATTGCACTGTTAACGCCTAGTCTCGTGCCCTGTCGGTGTGGCGATGCTCGTTCCTCTCTTTTTCGCCCAAGGTTACGAGAAACCGCTGGGTATGAGACTAGTCTACACCGAATAGAAAGCATTGAAAGGACTTAAATCTGTGCTTATGATGCTACACTTCTCGACATGTTGAAGATTCTTCTTCCTCTCAGAATTTTGGTCTACAAAACCCCATGCCATCTCATAAAATTCTAACAGCTGACTATCATCCGAGCTCCCGATTATGGATCTAGATCTGCCTACAGGAGAACCGTTCCTTCGTGCAAATAATGCATTACTCCACTAATTTACTACACGAGTCATCGCTGGAAATTTTGTGAAATTCTGGTTCGAATTGAATGGTTTTTCGTTATCGGAAAATCCGAGATCTGGGACCTGGAGAACCTCCGGACTTTACGAGACGTTATCCAATGTTTCATATGGAATGGCACTCATATTACTCTCATAATCTCAGTATTTGTCACCTCTTCAATTGACTTCAGCGTTCATCTCAACCAATGCAGGCTTCCGGCTACTTCAGCACGACGTTTCGTTTCTCTTCCACAAGCCCCAACGCATAAGCAAAGCTCTTCTGTAAGCTGCCCCATCACCACATTTACGCAGCTACATTGATAAAGAGGTATGTAATGAAGTGGCAGTCAAAGTTTTGGAAGACTTTACTAATACCAGCCCAAACCAGCAGACTCCTGCCTGCTTCCCTGCAGCTGACGCAGACGCAGTTTATTTCGCGCTTGCGGTCTCACGCGCCGGCTCCCGCTGCGCCCGCATCTCGGCCAGTCGCTTCTCGGCGCGTTCAAGGGGTCTGTCGAGCTCAGACCCCTTCTCCACCCCCGCATTCACATCGGCCTTCACCTCCGCCTCCACCTCCCCCCTCCCATCTTCTCCCACAACCTCAGCGGCCACCACCACATCTCCATGCAGCACCCGCCGCAGCACTCCTGCAACTTTCTCGCGATACCTCAAATGCCCCTCCACGGCGCGCCCCAAATCCACCTCCTCGACGCCGCTTACACCCACCTTCTGCAGCCCCGCCACTCCAAACTGCAGACTACTCGTGCGGTACAGAAAGGCTAGCACATAGTCGTTGCTCGAAAACACATTCACCAGCCGCCCCGCCACCACCGCCCTGCTGCGGCGCCAGCTCGCCGAGTCCGCCGGAACTGGGGCGCCCAGGAGGACCACGTTCTCGACGATCCCGAAGGCGCGGCGGTGAGCGAGCTCTTGCAGACAGCTGTGCACGACCCGTGCGCCCAGGGAGTATCCGATGAGCGTCACTGGCCGCTCGCCCTGCGCGCGGTTGATCAGCGCGTCAGCGAGGACGCGCCCGGCCTTTTCGCTGCGGGCGCGCGCAATCGAGAACGGGTTGTCGAGCACGCGCGCCGCCTTCAGCAGCGCGAGCGGCCACAGCGCGGCGTACAGCGTGGCGAACACGGTGCGCGATACGAGCTCGCGCGACACGACGCTGAACGCCGCGTCGGAGAGGATGGTGTGCAGGCTCTCGCCCAGGTCCAGGAGCGCGGAGGTTTCCCAGCGCAGCGCGTACGCGGTCAGTGCGCGGCCGTCGAGGCTGCGCCACGGATCGACGACGTCGTGCGTGCCGTTGACGAGCCACCCGGTGACGCCGACGGCGACGCGGAGGCGCGGGCTGTCGGTGTCGGTGTCGGTGTCGGTGTCGGCCGCGACGGGGAGGAACGCGAAGTCCTCGACCTCGGCCGCATACCGCGCCGCCATCTGCCCCGTCATGCGCGCGCCGTACGCCCCGAACATGGCGCCGACGAGCGCCGAGCTGCCCGCGACGGCGCCGAGATACCCGGCCGCCGCGGTCGCGCCGAGCCCGAGCGCGCCAAACACGGTGCCCAGGCCGGCGGCGACCAGCGGCGCCGCGAGGCCGCCGGTCACGCCGATCAGCACCGCGCCGCCCAGCGACGCCAGCCCGACTTTCCACCGCTTCGATGTCTTCGACGCATCCGCGCGCTGCGCACGCTCGTCGGTGGCGGACATGGCGGCGGTGACGAGCCCGGTCGCCGTCGTGGCTTCGAGAGTGGTGAGCGCGCTGAGGGGGAGATGGAACGCGGCGGCAATGTGGAGCAGCAGGACGCGCGAGCGCGCGTCGTAGGTTGTGAGCGAGAGGAGGAGCAGGAGGAGGGACTGTAGCAGCACCGGCCCGGAGGCGCGCGGAAGATCTGTCGTGGCGCCGCCGTAGTGCGTCTGCACAAACTCGATCCCGGCGGTGTCCTCGTCCTCTTCTGAAGCGGCCGGTGGTGGCGGAGTCGAGGGCGACGTCGGCGGCGCGGGAGTGTTGACGACTTCGCACACCCGCTTCAACACGCCGTCGCGCCAGGCGTCGAACGAGCCCACTGCGTCGCGTTGCAGCTCGTCCAGCTCCTTATTCTTCTCTTTATCCTTCTCCTTCTCCTTCTCCTTCTCCTTCTCCTTCCCTCTCCCTCTCTCTTTCTCCGTGTTGTCCTCGTTCCCTCGCTGCAAGTCCATGCCCTCCAACTCGCTCTGCAGCTTCTCACACTCCTCCTCGTCTGCTTCTGCATTTTGTTTTGCGGGCGTTGTGTTCTGTTCTGCCGCGGGTGTGGCAGGGGGTGTGGTAGGGGCGCGGAAGCCGGCCACGAGGCGCGCGCGCATGAGCTCGCTCGCGTCGCCGATTAGGAGGGTGAGCGCGCTGCGCTGCTGCGGCGAAAGGGCGGCGATGGGGTCGGGGGGCTCGTTGGAGGGCATTGCTGTTGATGTGGGCGTGCGAAGGTGTTGGAAGAATGGGGTGGTGAGGTGTTAAGGTTTTGATGGAGGGGGATATGGTGGAGGGGATAGGGCGCGTAAAGTAGTCGAGGAGAGTCTTGGGTGTGTGACGTCAGGCCTTGAAAGTTGAAAGTTGAGGGGTGGGGTGGGACCGTGGGAGGGATGCAGGGTGCGGGCCAACGGGCACGCCGGGGTTGTACGAATACATATGCGGCTTATGGACTTGGCATGGGCGGTAAGGCTGATCATTGCGGGTGTGCTTATTTCTGATCGATTTCGAGAAGTCTGACTAAAGCAGGTACACCGGCTGTCTATACATTCGATACTTATGCCTATCCATGTGGCAACAATGTACGTTCTATCGTGGGATGCTGGGTTTGTGAACAGACGATCATGTAATAGTACAATATTAGACAAAATGTATTTCTGTAGCTACTGTTCCTTGTATTGTGCGTAAGATTACAGAGACGAGGAGGCGTGTTGTGGATACTGTGTATCAGGTATCTCTCTGCAAACGCACGGAATGCAGAATTGCAGTACGGGCATCGATAAGTTGGGGCTGGTCCAGTGGCTGCATAACCATTGGCGTAGACAATAGTGCGATACTGGTTTTCATAGCAGAACAAAAATTAGTAATGGCCATCTGCGAGAGTGAGGGAGTAGGGTTCGGGCATGCGCATGGAAATCGTTGTTGTGGGTGCATGGTTCAGCACGGGATTGCATTCTGAGTCTACAAGTCACGGCACGGGATCCCGGGGATTGCGTTCGTCAAGTATAAAACTATATCCACTACCCCACCCTGCCTGCACACTCCATCCTCCATCCTCAGCCCCGAGGTCCCCGCACCTGTCCCCGCGTCCTCGTTCACTCGTTCGCCGTAGCACCGTTGTAGTAATGAATCTACCGCCACGCGTCAGCCAATCCCCACATCCCCCAACGCCGCCATCCTCCGTCGCCTGCCAGGGGTACTCACCGTCTGATCACTACACCCCTCCGGCGTCAAATACGCGTACGCGCCTAGATTGATATACACATGCTGGCTCTCGCACACCAGAAACGCCGCGCTGTTCGGGCGCGTAATCGACGCGTGCGTCCACGTCAACGTATCCCCTATCCCATCCCGTCAGCTTAACACCCCCGCCCCGGGCCCGCCCGCCGGCCGCACGCACCTGAAAACGCAAACGAGCCGTACGTGGCCGGCGCCGCGTCCCACGACAGCTGCAGCTTCATCACGCTGCTGTCGGCACGCTCCGCGACGTGGCCGTATAGCAGTGTGCCGGCGCTGTCGAGCAGCTGCACGAGCTGGCCTGAGGTGACCTGGAACTGGCCGGCGGTGGCGGGGGCTTCGAGGACCGCGGGGGATGCGGTTACTGCGGCGTTGTCAGTGGAAGAATGGGAGGGGAGAAGAGGGGGGACGGACGCGGCGGCGATGACTGCAGGTATTTGTGGAAATTCGGCGCGGCGACGGCACGGATCCAGTAGTACCCCGCGAGCAGCGTGGAGCCGGGGCCGGTGCCGGTGCTGCTGGGAATGGGTGCGCTGGTGGTGGTAGTGGTGCTGCTGGAGGTCGGGCTGGTCGTGGTGCTGGCGCTGGTGCTTGCGGAGCTGCCGCCGCCGGGGAGGCACTGAGAGTAGTAGCTGGGCGTGTTAGCGGGCAGCGGAGGGGGGGCGAGGGGGGGATATACTCGTTCAGCTTCTCGCAATGCCAGCCAGATTCACATGCCGTCCCGCCGGACCACGTCAGCCCGCCACACTACATCCCGTCAGTCATCTCGCTCTGTCACAATGCTATCAGGAGCCGTCTATACCTGACCGTACCCGCCGACCGCTGCCTGCGCCCTCGCGGCCGCCGTCGTCGCTGCAACCAGAACCGAGAATAATCTGCACCCGAGCATGCTGTCTGACCTGACCGTTTTCACCCACTGGACGCGGCCGTCGCGGCTTTATAGGCCACGGAGCGCACTCGACGGCACGCCGGCCCGCCAATATAGCACCGAAATTTCCTGTGCAGCAGCGTAATCGGCACGCCCGGCCCAGCTCCACCGCGGCACGTGGTGGCAATTAAAGCGCCCCAGATGGCGGCCCGGACTGCCTGCTTGCGAGCCCTATTTACCCGGCGTGCGACCCCCGGCAGGTTCTGCGTGCTAGATTGCACCACTGTCGTGCCTCCGGGCGCTGGACGTGGGATGGATGGAGACGCGTACGTCGACCGTGGGAGAAGGGGACGGACTTGGTGTGGTGTGCGGGTCTGCATGCTGCAGCGTTTTTTCGCTGGAGTTGAAGGATCAGCATCTGCTTGCACCGAAGCATAAAAGGGAAGATGCATACTTAGGGCAGTCAATGCTGCAAGTCCGGCAGCTAGATCTCTCGGAATATCGATGGGGAGGAAGTCGGCCCTGGGAACTATCGCATATATTGACTGCGTGGCTCTGATTATTCGACCTTGGATATTCGTCGCCACGGCTGTACTCCGAGTTTCATGTAGATACGATACCCAGATGAACCACGGCCACACTCTGTTCTCAACCTGGGTTCAGTCTGTTTAACAGCTCCCGTCTTCCCAAAATAGGCTGCCGGGTACAAATAGACCTGTGTTCTGGTCGAATCCGGTTTCTTCCGTATTCTGTAGTAGACCTGATTTCCAAGTGGTAGATGAGATATGCTCACGTCTAAGGGACCGGAAGCCTGCGTGGTAAGATAGTCGCTGCCAGGATATGGCACTGGTGTGGGGACCGAAGCACTGAGCATTTTCTTGACAGTAGAGAGTTGCACGAAGGCACGAATCTTGTGTACGCAGATCTTGAGCTATTCGGGAGCTCAGAGGAGAGACACCGATGCCATGTCAGTATTTTATGAGATTGCATAGGGTTTTGTAGACTAACCTTCTGAGAGAAACGATAATACCCCTAAGTAAAGCATCATGACCATAGATCGGAGCGCTTTCGTAGCTTCCATTTTGTCTAGGCAGTACCATGCGTACATCCCCATATTTGTGATTCTGGTGAACAGAATGTTGTTTCTTGCAGGTTATTAGTGAAAGCGATCACTAGAAGAGATGGTACAGGGATAGTGGGGTAGATACCTTTTTGCTCACATAGTGTTTGAGATGAACAAGAGACGACGGAAAGAAGACGCTTGCTTTGCTAGTACTAGTACGGCTGCGAGGGTCGCTAGGGAGATGATGAATGAGGAAATCATGGATCATGAGACGATGATGTTGGAGATAAAACGCATGACTGTGTGAAACAGTGTTCTATTGTAACGTTGGTCAAGTGTGGTGTACAGGAAGAGAAGAGAAACAGAAAGAAAATATCCGAACAAGAGCAATGAACCCCGAGCAAAAATAGCTAAAACCGAACCATCGATGATGCAGAATTGCACAATTCAGTTAAAACACTTTCTCGTGTAGTACAAGCAACCCCACAATCAACGCGATCGTCTCCAACACGTTGTCCGCACACCTTAGAGGAACACGAACATATCGAGGCATCATCATGAACATAGATTGGAGTGCTTTCGTAGCTTCCCAAGTTAAGTGTACAGGAAGAGAAAGAGAAGAGCCTTCATTCTGCTCTTCGACAAGAAGGCAGGCGACTTGCAAATCCGAATGACGTCCACCAGGCGGCATTGCCGTCTTCAACAGAAACTATCGCCGTGTTCAAGTCCATCTTTTAAATCATGGGTATATTCGTCGTTCTGGAATAAAGCCTGAGCGAATTCAACAGGAACTCCCCTGTGCCAGCCAATTGATTTTGCGGAACCGAGGCTTGTGATGCTGGGCTTGACTTGAGTTGGAATGGGATTGCGGCCCAGGGGGCATTGGCCGTGACAACGACATCGTGGCCACCGGATGTGGATGATGGACGGCCACCACCCGCTGTCCGCTCCCCTTCCAAATATACGAGGGGTGTCGAGAAATTGCCCTGTGGTACAAAAAATGTGTGTGTCGTGCATAACTTATTACTTTTGTTAGGTAGTCATGGTTATAAGCTATTCATGTCGCTTTTCAAGGCATAAGATATACCCATATTTTTTGTGTATCTTCCTCAGCATTGTATCTTATAACTCATTACCAGAACCGCTATGGCGCAGGAGCGGCAGCGGCGTTGCGAGGAATGACATAGGGTAATCGTACTTCTTTCGCTCCCTCGCACGCCGAAATCTCCTACAACCGGCAGACCGTGGCTTATTACAATCGCCGAACGAACATTGGGTATGGAAAGTTCTAGCACGGCACTGGTAACTTGCACTGCAGCGTCGGGTGCCCACCAATCAAAAACGTACACCCATCATATTTATTATTACAAAAAGCGCTTTCCAGTCTGTTTCTAGTGTCCGCCAAAGGCCTGATTTAATATTCTGCTGAAAAGTTATGTCCTAGTACTGTAGCTACGAAGTGGGTATGTATGATGGCGCTATATAAAATATGTAATTCATGAGAAATAACGACAGCGATGAAAAGTAGATGCACCAGAGGCCGTTTCCGACACGGTATTAAGCCCATCTGTGGGCATTCTCATCCACCTGGTGATCGTGACTTCTTGCTTGCCGTATTTCAACCGGCTTCCCAAAGCCCATCCCCTCCGCTCCTGGGTCTCTGCACAACCCAAACACAAAAACAACAAGAATACCAAAGCACCCACGCAAACCCAACTGCGCCGCCCCCAGCCGGTCACAATAACCCCACCACCGCTCCCCAGGACCCAGGTTCCTGTTATCTGGATCTTAGATCTTCGCCACGTTGCGCTTCGACTTCCAGTGTTCATCTCTCCCTTGCTGCCCCTCCTTCGAAGACGGAGACGTCTGGCATCCATCTTGGTCCTTGCAAGTGCTTTTTCTGTGTTTTCAGGCATCCTCTACTTTTGTAGTTTCTTCGACGCCTGCCCCGTAGCTGGGCGCGCAGAGACCTGTATCTTGGCTGCGTTTGCACCGCGTTTCTGGAGGGTAGTGAAGCTCCATTGGACGCCACATGTGGCAGATAGCAGCAGCGGCAGCCAGGTCATGAAGCTGGGCTTTATTTCACCACCTTGTGTACCAAAGTAATTGGCTCGGCCCAACTCCGTGGCGCCCAGCTAGAAGAGCTGGGAAGCCAGCATCGGACACAGCGCTCTCCCCGCGTTGAGACGCGCGAATCAGCACTCGACGCCGTACTGCCCTCGCGGAGATCAGACGCCTGTGCATACTCCTCGCTCCGCCGGACCCAGGACCCAGGACCTAGGTCAACATCGTGGCTCGCCGGTACATGTATTCCGACACCGCGCCGGAGGGGCTCCATCGTTTTCCCGTTGACCCGCCCGTGAGTCTTTTTTGCGGTTGAGCATCTCGCCGCTTTCTCGCCCCTTGTATGACGTATCCGCGCTCGAGTTGCCGTGGATAGGTGATGCCCGCCCCGAGACCGTAGCTAGGCTGCGTTTGCACCGCGTTCGAGGACCGAGGATCGAGGACCTGACTCGTTGTGATGAGGTTTCGGCTTCGAAACCTTACCGGCGCGCCACGTGTGGCAGATCCAGCAGCGGCAGCCACCCTCACGACCGGCCCCGCACACCGCAGCCTGAAAGCCATTTACTACTTCAGCTTCGCAAGAGGCGCACACATGTACAGGGCTTCAAGCGTGGCGCACTCCACGGGTTAGCCTTTGGTTGTTCATTGGCTCGCCCCAGCTCCGCGAAGATCGTGCTCGGCGTCAGACTACTACAGCTTCTGCGAGGACCCCGGGACCGCGTATCCCTCGCTGGCCGAGCGCCCCTCGACCTGTCCTTGGCTGCGTTTGCACCGCGTTTCCTCAGACCGAATCATAGCCGCTCTCATCTCCTAAAGCTCCACCGCACCCGGCACCCGGCACATGGCGGTGACAGACATCTTGCTACATTGTCAGGACGAAGTAGGAGAGCGGCTTCCGCGGCCGCTGCACACAACAATCGCGGCGTGTACGGACTGAGATAGTACTCGGCATTTTTTGTTACGCCCACAATGCCAGCGCGACAGTTGACTAGAGGACCACCAGGCCACGGAACGGCCTCATTCTGTGCTGTGTGCGTCGCCATTCACGACTGCAGCCGTTGTACGCAGGACCTAGGTCGACATCGGGGCCGCAACACGCGGTGGCTCGCCGGTACCTGTATTCGGATACCACGTCGGAGGGCGTCGGAGGGCGGCGGAGGGCGGCGGAGGGGATAGTTCCAGCAGCCGCAGCGACGTGAGCGTGGCTTGGTTGAATTGCCCAGCCCCGCCCGCGCGAAGACGTCGTGCACGCTGCACGGCTTCAGACTGCTACTGCTTCTGCGAGATCTGCGTGGATCCGCCGGTTCCCTTGCCGCCCGTGCTGTGTCACAGGTCAGCGGGGGTTGTCAAAGAAGAGGGAGAGGGGGGGAATGGAGGGCATACGTAGGCAACGTTAGCAAGCGGCCGGTATGCAACAGCTGCATGGGTAATACACAGCGTCCAGCCCGGCGCCATGGACAACCACAGCATCTGCGCCGCGCCGCGCCAGACAGTGTCTGTTAAAACCTACACCCGTCCGCAACAGCCCAGTCCAGCCCCGCCCACCCCATCCCAGTCCAGCCCCGCCCAGCCCAGGCCGACACCAACAGGGGACATACGTATCCAGACCGACACGGCCAGCACAGCATGAGCTAGGAGCTGTAGAAGTTGACTCAACTTCTCGGCGCGCACTCGGCGGCACTCCACGGGATGGCTTTGGTTGTTCGTTGAGCACACTTGGCCCGCCACAACCCCGCCGCGCCGGTGTGCACAGCCTTAGACTACTACAGCTTCTGCGAGATCTCCTGGATCCACTGTTTCCCTCGCCATACGCGCTGTGGTGCATGTCAGCCAGGTTGCAAAATGGAGGGGGGGCGGGGGAAAGGGGTGAAGGGGGGAAGGGAGGAAGGGGGGAAGGGAGGAAGGGGGGTATACCCACACGGCCGCGGTTATTCCGCTCCTCCCGTGCACGCTCCGCCGGGCGAAAGGTGTGCGGTCCCAAGATTTGGCGCAGAGAAGGGGCCAGCGCCCCGCGGGGGGTTCGAGGGGGGTCCGCGGGGAGTCGAGGTGATGTCGCAGATGCTGTAGTAGTCTGGGGGTCTGCACGGCGGCGTAGCGGAGGGGGGTAGGCCAAGCGCACTATAGAGGAGAGAGCAGAAGAGAGGATGGGGTGGAGGTTAAATAGGGCGATGAAATGGGGGCACATGATCTATGAGTCGCGTGGACTACGGCCCCGAGAGTGCAGATGTCCGGTTGACCGTGTTGAAGGCAAAGCCACGTCCAGTGTGTAGGAACCCGCTTATCGCAAGACCAAGACCAAGGCGGCCCGATAAGGACACGACCCTAAGTTTGAGAAGAAACTAGCTACAGAGTAGTGGCCCCCACGGTACAAGAGAGAACGAACTACTAGCGCTCTCAACAATGACTAGAAATTCCTAGCACCGCATTCACCGGGCATCACCATCGATCAACCCAAAATTGCACGAGCTTGTTCTAGCGCTTTTTACCACTTGTCACAAAAAGCAAAGCCACCTCTGATATGTAGGGACCCGCGTATCGCGAGACCAAGGCGGCCCGGGTCTGATAAGGAGCCTTGTCTCGGAGCGACGGCTAGCTACTGTACGGAGTCAAACAACTAAAATGGTGTAAGTAAGCATCTCTCTCCCTCCAACCCATCTTCTACAAACTGCCGTCTACTCTACATCCGACACACATCATCACTGCACACACATACGCCCCAAGATCTCCCGGCCCGTGCCGGACCGTTGCAAACGCAAGCCACCTCCGCAGACCAGTACCGGTCCGCGCCGGCAACGTCCAAAATGCGCATATCACAACACCTAGCTTCAAAACATTGTTTCCACCCCCCGCTGTTTCAAACCATCTGCCCCACAGCTCACAGCTCGCCTCAAACGTCAAACGTCAAGCGCATTCGTTTCATGAGCCACATCCTTCCCGCCACTGCAGACCCCTCCTACCCTCCACCCCCCCCACCTTCCCCCGACCCCCGTGGCGAGTATAATGCGCAATCCCACCAGCGCCCAATGAAACCCTCCCGTCGGACGCACCACGCCACTCCGCATGCTCGCTGCTGGCACGCACGGAGATGACCACTACCGCTATAACGATCAGCGGCCAGGCACCGCAGAAACAACGGTCACCTCTGCAGCCCCGTCCCATATTAACACCCAAACCTCCCGTCGCTCGATCACCACCGCGCCCAAGAACAGCAACAGCAACAAGAACAACGATCACCTCTGCACCCCGTCGGTCGCTGCCAGAAACGGAAGACGGGCAGCGGTGGATGCGTGGTAAAATTAGGCGTGCATGTAGGTAGGTAGGCCTTGTCGGGTGTATGGACGGGTTCAGGCTATATGCCTGCCTGCCTCCGGGGCCTGCACAGCGCTTGTAGCCGTGGCCTGCGTGTAATTATAGCAACGCCGGAGGTCACGCCACGGCCTGGCAAGGTATACACCTTGAAAGAATCGTGCCACCGCATGGTCTGAGCAGCTCGCTCGCTTCGGTACAAAATACGTGCATCCTATATGAACCCAAAGCTCGCCTATTCTCGCTCCGCAAACGCAAACGTAAACACAAACGCAAACTCCAACGTCGCCGTCCTCCACTGTGTGTTGAATATGCGCCCCCCGCCACGATATCTGATCACCGCGCTCCTCCTGCTCGAGTTCGCCAGCCTCACGGCGCTACTCGGCCTGTTCGGGTACGCGCACCCGAACGCCTACCGCACCGCGCTGCGCAGCATTGGCGTCAACCTCGGTCTCAACGCACCGCCGGCCAGCGCCACGCCGCTGTCCAGCTACGCGGCCTCGCTCAGCAAGTCTGACGCCTCCACGTCCGCCACCGGTCCCACAGACCCGCTCGTGTTCCGCGACGCGGCGACGGCGTACACGCTCTGGATCACGATCGCGTCGTTCATCCTGCTGGTGTCGCAGGCGGTGCTCGCGATCCTCGGGAGCCTGAATCCCGTGTTTGCGCTGGTTGTGAATGCGGCGCTGGAGGCGGTGTGGATTGTGAGTGCCGCGGTGATGCAGGCGGGGGTTGGTGCGGGGGGGGAAAGGCCGTGGTGGGTGGGGAGGAGCTGTGGATTGGTGCATGAGGGTGGGGGAGGTGTGGCGAGTTATGGGTGGTGCCGCCAGGCGCAGGCGGCGCTGGGGATTAGTGCGGGTATGTGTGTGCTGTATGGATGTGTGATGGCGTGGTCGGTGTGGATGTGGGTGGCGCGGCGGGGCCGGCGGCGGGGGGACGGGTGGGAGGATGATGAAGGGGAGGGGAAGTTGAAGGAGGTGGAGATTGAGATTGATCCGTATTGCATGAGTGCGGGGAGGTTTGATTAGGATTTGCTGTGGGTGTTCTGTATTTGTATCTCTGATTGGTTTTGCTGGCTGGTCTCGTGCTTTCCGTATTTCTGGTTAGGACTGGAGTTGTGTTTTGTTTGCTTCGTCGCAACCTTTTTTGTCATGGGCTGGCGTAATTGTCTATTATCTTATAAGTATTTGAACAGCTTATCGCTTAATATTCATTACTGTTCCAAACTGAGTACATACCTGACGAGTAGTGTCCCTTCTTTTGCAGAGGAGATTTCCAGTCCAAGTATTTTGATCCAGCCAGGATAAGAACTGCACAATGCAACGCTGGGCGGGCAGATTGTTTCGGGCTGGCAACTATTTTGAATGGCACTGATGCATAAGTTTGTGCTTTTTCTGACTCTCGGATCCCATCGTTCATCGTCTCTTCAAAGTACTATATCGTTCATCGCACATGACTGTATGTGGTTTGTAAGACTCTCCGTCCACAACCTGCATAGTAGAATAGTTAGACAGGAATTCCTCTACAAAAGAAGGCACTCTAGCATTCGAATCAAGCAATTCTTTGTTGAAATGCTTCTAGGGCGTTGGGATGGGGCCAGCATGCTGGGTTTGCTTGCTTTCTTGCATAGACTGGAGATTGTTTCTCAGGGCCAGTGGTGGTGCTTCCAGATTATTATTTGTATTTTATTCCCTGAAATGCGTAGTTTTTAATCGAAATAGGTAAAGAATACAGATTGAAATGTGAATGTGCATGTGTGTAGTTTCCATAAAATCCTAGATTCTGTAAGCGACGATGGCCCATAGGAGATGATATGAGATGAGCTAGAGTGTGCAGTCGATGCATTCTGTGATGGTTAAGAAATCGTGCGTTTGAAATGAGTAAGACGGCTGCCGGCTTACAGCGGTGAAGGCTTTCGGTCGATGGCTCCCAGAGATCATTGGAGATGAAGGTATGATCGTGCTCCATGGCAAGGTTCAGTGTACAGGAAGAGAAAGAAAAGAGCAGAAATCTGGCGATAAAACCCCGCCACGAGACTTGATCCTACATGGCTAAAACTGAATTACCACCAGTGCAGGAGCCAACAAAACAACACACCCAAATCACTCCACATAATCGAATGCACATGGGACTCGGTTGCGGGCCACAATGCATCACTCGTTGTATGCCGAAAAGGGCAGTGCATTTACAAGATGAAGGGTAATGGATTTACAGAAGAGGGGTAACGGGTTCAAATATCAGGGACTCTGGCTCTGGGCATGAGCTTAAATAGAGAGGAAAAGTCCGCAACTTTCTTTCTGTTCGTTACACTTTCTCATCCGAAATCGCTCGATAGCTCGTGTTTGAACCGAGAATTGCTGGGCTATGATTGTCCGACAAGACTGCATGAGCCGGAGACGAACCACTATGGAGATTACAAAGTTTTTTGCGTCAACCAATCTAGATAAGTATGTACTGGCTACAGAGTTGATACGAAAGGGCCAGGACTGCAGCTAATACTTGGTTAGATTATATTGAAACGACATGCATACTACACATGCACACGCACATCATTATCCCCAACGACTCCATTACAACCCCGCACCCTAAACGAATACAATATAAACATTAAGCACCCCTCACCCCCAAAAAACACCCATCTATACAAGAAGCAAGCCAAACCAAAACGCCCACGCCAGCCAACTCCCCTCAACCTACCACCACGGCAACAATTCCAGCCAGCACGCCGGCCGCCACCACCCCGCCGCCCCGTTTCCGCGCTGCAGACCCCGTAACCGCAGCGGCCGCAAGTGTTTCCTGCGGAAACGTCAACCCGCGCGCCCGCGTCGTCGTGGTAGCACTCGGCACCGCGCCAGTCGCCGTCGCCGTCTTCACCACCCCACCAGCCTGCAGACACAGCTGCATCCACTCATCCAGCACCCCCCCATCCTCCCCATCCCCCCCAGCCTCCCCATCCTCCCCAGCCCCCCCATCCTCCCCAGCCCCCGCCTCCCCGCGCCACTCCACAAACACAGTCCGTACACACCCAGCGTCAAACCGCTGCACCATGTCCTCATAGCGCAGGCCGGGATCGCACGCCGCGCCACACTCCTTGCGGTTCTGGGGGCGCGCACGGCACGCCGCGGTGCGCGCGGCGACAAAGGACGCGTAGAAGCCGGCGTTGGAGAGGGTGCACGCTGTGCAGCGGGATAGGATGCTGGGGGAGGATTTGCACATGCTGGCGAGGGAGGCGCGGAGAGAGGGGAGGGAGGCGTCGGTGTCGGTGTCGGTGTCGAAGCGGGTGTAGGAGGAGGGAGTAGGGGAGGGGAGGGACGGGGAGGGGAGGGGGACGTCGGACATTGGGTCTGGGGCGGTGGGGAGGGGGGCAGACGAGAGGGGGGGAGTGGAGGTGGAGGTGGAGGTGGCGACAGAAGATGGGGTGGCAGTGGGGACGGAGGAGAAGGGGAGAGGGACGGAAGATATCGGGGCGGCGGAGGAGAGGGAGGGGCGGGATGACGCGGTGGCGGAGGGCGGGCGGAGCTCTGCGGGTGTTGTTGTTGTTGTTGAGGGTGCGGGCGGAACTGGCCGGACGACAGTCACCACAGTTGTCGCAGGTCCGCTGATCTCCGGCAGCGCCTGTGCGCCATCGTCCTCGTCCTCCTCGTCTTCGTCGTCGTTGCGATTATCACGGCCGCCGTCACCCCCGTCCTCATCTTCATCATCACCACCTCTTCCCCTTCCTCTGCCACTCCCGCCTCTCTCTCTCCCTCTACCACCTCTCCCACCTCTCCCACCGTCGCGATCTGCCGCCACCACCACAGCCGCGACCCCCACCAAAAGGAGCAGAACAACCCACAGTCTCCCCCGCATCGTCGTCGTTGTCGGATAGTAAGAAGGACTTGGAAGAAAGAGTGCAGGCGCGAAAGAGCGAGGAGTAGCAGAGCTATGGCCGGCGCATCTGGTGGAGCCGGGGGAGTGGGGGCATAAGTAGCTGCTGGCGGTGGACAGCTATAGAGGGGAGGTATGGAGTGGAGGTATGGCAGTGGACACTATGGCATAAACACGCCTCGCGACGTCGCAGTCAATGCCATACACGCTCTCATCTACAGTGCTAGCAACTATACACACCCACTCACCCACCCACCTCCACACCTCCACCCGCATAGACTTCACATCCTGTCAGAGATCCACTCAGGGATGAACACAGCTGTCCCCAAGTGCCAGCATAGAGGTGGAAGAGGTGGGAGAGTGTGAGTGGGAGGTGTGCGAGAGGTGGTAGAGGTGTCAATATGCCACACCACGACGCGGCAAGATCAACAAGGGTCCGAAACGGCGCCCCGCGACACTTCCTCGCTACACTTCTCCGCACGGCGATGATATATATACGAGCATCGATCGAAGCAATGGAAGCACAACCGAAGGCGCGGCCCTGCGAGCTGGCTGGTGGTGGTTGTGGGTAGCGAATAGCACTGTCGATGGTACAGTGGACTCGCGACGTCGTGGTCTATGTATGCCAGACGGCGTTGATGGATTTGGGCTGCGACATACAGCGTACTGTACACCTACGACGCCTGGACGGCGTGAAACACCGCATCACAGCACAACTTCATGCGAATGGCCACCACCTTCTACGCGGATGCATAAACAAGGCACCAGGGCCTCCAAACACAAACCACCCCCAAACATACACACAAAAACTGTGTCAAGGCATCATGACCACCTTCAAACAACCATCCCAAACACACAAAAAATGTAGCCACCCCCGCACCACCTCCACAGCCCTTCCAGCTCCAGCGCCGCACCACAAACGCAGCACAGCGCCACAGCAGGGCATCACAGAGGCGACCGAAGTCCCAGCGGGGGCGGCAAAGTTGCATAACGCAAGTAATAAGTTTGTTCTGCGCGCAGAGACTAATTTACCCTCTCACAGCAAGCGTGCCCCGCCGCTTACCGCTGCGCAGCACAAGGCTGGACAGCGGCGGCGGGCGGGGCGAGAGGGCAACTTAAAGTTGCGCGGGATCGGGGAGGGGGAGGGCGATGGGGAGGGGGGTGGAGGGGGGTATGGAGCGCGAGGCGCGGCGAGGCGGGGATGGCCTTGGGGAAGTGTTGCATTGGGTCAAACACTGCAGTGTCACTGTCGGTCGGTCGGTCAGTCGCGGACGGGCTCGCCTCGCTTCAGGCGCAGACGGGACTTCGGAGGCGAGCGCGACACGAGACCGACGCGAGACCGACATCGAAGGCGAACGGAACCAGGGAGCAGAAAGAGGTGTAAGAAGTAGTTGCTATGTACATAACGACGCCGACGACGATGGCGATGACGATGGAAGAAACATGGCGACGGCCGTGGTGGGTGCAGAGAAAAGAGAAGAGACGGAGATGGAGACGGAGAGGGAGGAGGTTGCGACGCGAGATGGCGACGAGGGAGCGAGAAGATGAGAAGAAAACTTGGCGGCTGGTTTCCACGCTAGATAAGCGGCTAGGCGAGGGGCTAGGGCTGGAGCCCTGGCGGCGTACTTTAATGTTGATGCTGCAAGTGCCAGAACAGATGCTGAAGCTGTGTACTGCGTATCTACCACCCCGATTACAGCGTTGCGTCGGGTAGTCGGTAGCGGTTTGGTTACTCCCAGAACTGTCATGGCGCTGAACGTACGAGTACAGGTAGCATGGCTTCACTATATGCCAGGAACGAATAATGACATAGTATATTCACGATCCGCATATGATATATCGATGTTCATGTTGCCGTACCAGCAGCTTCCAGCCCGCAAAGACTACCCACCAAGCACCCCCCCACTCCCCACCCCCTCACTCCCCGCCCCCGCCTCCCCCGCCTCCCCCCCTCCACCCGTCCGAATCACCGCCCTCCCAACCACCTCATACCCCCCCGCCCCCTTCACCCCCCCCACCTCCCTCGCGCCCATCCCACACACCACCACCTCCCCAATCCCAATCCCCTCCACCCACACCCTATCCTGCTCCCTCTCCACCACCTCTCGAAAGTCCATCTTGACGCCCTTCATCTTCCCGCGCGCATACACCGTGTTCAGCACGGTGGCATGCAGCCGCAACGGCCGCCCGTCGTCCGCCACCAAGCCGTGCGTCACAAACGCCGCGCGCACGCGCTCCGCGAACCCCTGCAGCCGCGCCGTCGCGTCGTGCGGCGGCATGTACAGCACGCTCGCGGCGGCGGCGGCGGGGGCCGGCCGGCTGGCCCAGGGGACGCCCATGGTTGCGAGGCCGCGCAGCGACACCTGCAGCGGCGGGACGTCGGCGGGGGTGGCGGGAGCAGCGGGGGTTGCGGCGGGATCGGTGGCGGGATCGGTGGCGGAATCGGTGGCGGCGGGATCGGACGCCGCCAGGAGCTGCGCAAAGTCCAGCGAGCGCAGCAGCGCGACCGCGGCGGTGAGCTGCGCGGCGGTGGCGAGCGACATGACGCCGAGCGTGAGGTGCAGGCACGCGGCGGGGCGCAGCGAGCCCGCGGGCGGCGTGAGCCCGGCGGTGAGCAGCGTTGTGCGCAGCGCGGCGAGGGCGGCGGGCAGCCCGGGCGCGTGGTGCAGCGGGAGCGAGAGGAAGTGGGTTAGCCGTTGTTTGGGGGTGGAGGGGCGGGGCTTGCGGGGTGGCATGGAGGCGTGGCGGGTGGCGCGGTGGGGGTTGTGCGGTGGAGGACGAGGGCGCGGGACGCGGGAGGACGCGAGGTGGATTGGAGGGTAAGTGGTGATTAGGTAAGAACGGGCTGAGTGGATTGGTCGTGTTGTTGAAGTTGCTGATTTTTCCTCTCTGTTTAAGCACGTTCCAAGCTCCAGAATCCGACACAACGCATTTGAACCCATTACTATTCGTCTGTAAATCCATCATCCTCACTGCCCGTTTCAGCGTGTAACGAGTGATGCGTTGTGGACCGCACTCTCACTCGTGGTCCGTGGAACACTTCCCGTAGCGTCTGAAGCTCACCCACCGCCCACTCCTTCCAAGAAGTGCTACCCCCGAAAGCGACGAAGCACTCACCTATGACAACTAAGGATCAATATGCTCGATTCTTATGTTCGTTCTTCCTATGTAGTCTTCGAGACTACAGCCCACATCTCAGGGCATCCCCGAATAAGCCTAGACGCCAAGTCCAGGGATCCCTGGACTTGGCACCTAGACCTTATTAGGCTGTTTGTAAGCAGAATAAAGAATGATTTAAAAAAATAAAAATATATGGTCTGAAGCTCACTTCTAAAGCGCGCTGCGCCTCAAGGACGTGAGTCAGATTTTAAACGTTTTGGTCGCATTTTAGAATGATATTGCATAATGCTACAACCCAGCCTCGTGCCCATTCGATTTTGTGGCAGTGTTGGGAATATGCTTTTACAATTCTCGCGCTGAATCGTGGTTACCAAACGTGCCAAACCGTGCGGCATGGGCGTGGCAGGAGATGCAAAATAGAGTCTGGGGACAGTTGATGACCCAGCATGAAACAATGAGAGCAAGCAGATTCGAAAGCCATGAGTTCTAGCATGCATGACATATCGCACAAAACCGAGTGACTCCCGATGCATCCATGCCCTTGAATCTCTCACAGTCCCTTTCAATTACAATATACACATAGCGCACAAGCCTGGCGCGGCCACCATTCCGAGCGCACGCCAGTTCCTGCCCAGCGCAGCGCATCTAAACATTCCCCATACCCGCACGACCCAGCCACGGCATTCCCGTTGCGCAACCCCCATTCCACCCCCATTCCGCATCAACCACCCACACCGACCCCTTGAACAACTCACACTCAAATGCACAGATATGTACTCTCCTCTCCTTTCCTCTGCTCTGATGCATACTCTAACGCACTCTATTAACCCTCCCACGCTACAGTACCACCCCCTGTCTACACTATGACGGTACCGCGCCGTTGCCTATCGGCTTATTCAGCCACCCGCCGCCTCGAGCCAATTAGACGGAAGGAAACACGATGGGAATGCAAGTACGACACGACAAGAATGAATTTACACAATGACAAGTTTGACAGAAGCGCTGGAAATACAAGGATGCAAGGTATAGAAAAACCAGAAATTGCGGCTGTCGGTAAAATTGAAGCTGATGTATTTGCAGGTTACGTTTGAAATTGGCTAAGAAACGGTACCTAGAACGCTCGGCACTCAGCACTCGTCCCAAAAAAAGCGCAGCGGTACGTACACACTACAGCTCTATGGATTGCTGTCGTCACACCCCTGGTCGCCAAAATACACCATCTCCGTGTCGTCGCCCGCCGCAGGCCCAACGAGGTCACCGTCAGGGTTCAGGTACGCGTCCGGGTCCCACGGTTCGCTGTCTCCGCTGTACTCGGCGCCGGTCCAGTAGTGCGTGCCTTGCGGCGGGAGCTCGTCCTCGAGGTAGTCGGTCTCGTCGAACGGCTCTTCGTGTTCGTGCTCTTGCATGTCTGGCGTCAGGCCGGGGAGCGGGGGGCTGTACTGCTGCTGGTCGTCGTATTGCTGCTGGTCGTACTGCTGCTGCTGCTCTTGGATGAATTGTTCATGTTGCTGCTGCGTGAATTGTTCGTACTGCTGGTGGGCCTCGTCGGCGAGCACCCACGGCGGCTGCAGCATGTTTTCGTACTTGCGGTTGACCTCGTCGAAGAACTTGGACGGATGCAGCGAGGCAGGTTCGGGGGCCCACAGCGGCTCGGGGAGCTCGGGGTAGTCGTCGTCGGCGCGATACGTAGCGGGCATGAGCGGCGTCTCAGGCGGCGTTATGGTAGTGATGACGTCGCCGTCCCATAGCGTAGCCGGTGCCGACTGCTGCGTTTGTTCGTGGTGTTGCTGAAGGCCCTCCGCAGGGGAATCGGTGGAATCGGTGGAATCGAGGAGCGGCATCTGCCTTATAATGTCCTCGATTCGCCTCATATCTGCCGATTTCTGCGCGTGGAGCTGCTCGCCCATATGGGCCGCGCTTTCGGATAGCTGTTCGAGCGGTGCCAGGTGCTGATTGATGCGCTCCGTCTCGACTTCTAGCTCCTCTATCGTCTCGCGCAGCCTGCTTAGCTCCTCAGCGGCGTCGTTGCTGCCTTCTCTATCGCCCGTACTCGTCTTAGCAAAGCGGCCCCTGTGATCGCGCGGCCAGCGCGTGCGCGGGATGCCCATGATGAGGTCGGGCGGCCCGGCATCATCATCGGCCCGCGCAGCTGAAGACGCCGGGTCTACGTACTCGGGCACGAGCGCGTCCCAGCTCGCCTTCAGCTCGGCGATTTCTGCGGTGCAGTCCTGCAAGTTTCTCACCTCGTGCGCCTCGCGGACGTCCGCGGCGGCGTGCGCGTTGGCGATCTTCCATCGTTTCAGGCGGTTGTAGTATTTCGTGCGGATGCGTTTCGTTTCGTACTGTGCTGCTGGTCAGCGGGAGGCGGGCGGGAAGCGGGGGCGGGGGGGGGCTTGCTTGCAGCGAGCCGGCGCAGCGGTGGCGGTTTTGGCGGTTGCGGATCGCGCTCTTCGTCGTCGACAGCTGCGACGCGGGCTTGCGGTAACCAACCCGCACCATGGCTGTAGTGGTGCAAGGGTGAGTGGTTGTGGGGACAAAGAGGCCGACCCCCGGGGTTGTGATGAGGGGAGAGGGGTCGGGGAGTAGTTATAAGGGAGACGCGCTCAAGTTATAGAATGGCCGTTGCGCGATAGAAAAGCGGGCGACATTATTTCGGGACGTGGCTGCAGCGGCTTCTGGTTGCAGAGGGCTGCAGAATGTGATGCATGGAAAAGGCTGTAGGCAACTGGAATCCTTTCAACTAAACATTCTTCGCCCTAGGCATGCAGGCTGCGCGGACATGTGCAGCTAGGCGGAACCACTTTTTTTTGTTTTTCCTGCCGTGTTTGTGGCCCAGTTGTGTTGAATGTCCCATTGTAACTCATGCACTTGTGGTCACTCTGTTGGAGATTAGATAAGATTAGATAAGATGAAGCCAACCCGACTCACGATGTGTTTGTCGTCCACGAAACTCTGTAAACCGCGACCGTAGCGATGTTGTTGAATACAGATATGAAGCTACAAAGCACCGTACGTAAAATGCGATATTCCAACTCCAACAGCCCGATCGTCACAGCAACACGCGCCGCTAGCGATCCTGAGTCACGCGGTCGCAGCTGGCGCAGTACGGCGTAGCCAAGCTTCGCCATCGCCTATCTACCTGTTTCCTGTGTTGACAGCCCCAAAATGCGATCGATTCCAACCGTTATTGACTGTTGCGAGGCACAGGCACACAGGTCAAGGTGGGGGAGGCGCCGTCATATCTGTGCAGGTATCAGTTGCACATCCTAGCTCCAGCTGTCGGTCCGCGGCTCGGTTAACAACCGCTGGCTGCGGTGTTATGCTTAAGTGGAGTCGGTTGGTGGTGGGGCTGCGGCTTGCAGGCTGATGGTGGGGTTTGGGTAGTTGGTGATGAGGGGCTTGGAGGGGCAGAACGGTCAGGAAAATATAAGTGACATGCACCCTACATGACGTACGGTCACGAAATCGAATGACAGTCGATGCAGAAGTCGGTGGCAGCTTATATTCAGTGGGAAGTAGAATTTGTACTTCTCGGGTTGGACAGCGTATTACATCACGACCAGAGTCGACGAACCATCAGTGTGCCCGTCGATAACGTCGTCCGAATATCAAATCAACAAACCCTACCAGAGTTTCCCATACCAACCGTCAGCATGTACTGTTGGCCAGACGGTCATGTTGGTTACCGGTCAGAGCAGTACGGATAAAGACACGAAGCAGCGTACTGACTGTCAGTGATACGCTGCTTCATTTCTTTAAGCGGTGTCAAGAACGAGATCCGCCAGCATATAAGAGCCGTCGGCCAATAACCAGACGAAGCAGCGTAGTAAGCCATGTCATAAAGAGCTGAAGCAACAAGCTTCGTGAGAGTTGTTAGTGACATAAGATGAGGCAGATTGTGCACTGAGACCTGTGCCCAGCCCCATCCCCTTCTCACCTTCCATCCTCACCTCTCGTCAGAGTCATCGCTACTCTCGCCCCGATTCGTGACTCCCACCAGTGCCGCCTCCGCCTCCACCGCCGCCGCCACCGCCGCTTCCGTGCCTCCTGTGCCATATAAACCCGTATCTTCTCCGCCGCAGCCCACGTGCGCGCACGCGCCCTGCTCACTGCGCCGCACCACGCGCCGCCTTGCTACCCTCCCCCGCCCATGAATCCGTCGCACTTATAATTGTGTTCATCGTGTTAACGCCAAGTGGAGTGTACAGGAACAGAAGAGCAGAACAGAACAAGTAGGATTAAATGAAATTCCATCGCAGATGTAGCAGCTCGAACTGCAGGACTCAAACCCCAAATGATACCGGGTGTAGAACTGACAGTTACAACAGAAGCAGTTGGGGGTATAGAATATTGATGCAGGGGCGTGCCAGGTATCAGTGTTGATGACTCGTTGGCGCAGCCTGTGAGTTCTGTCGGTTATAGCAGTCAACGCAGCTCTGTATAACTGCTAGTGCCGAAGCCTCAACGAAGCCGCTCGTGTTGGGAGCATTCAGTAACAGCTCGCTCTACAACCGAGAAAGCCCGCGCGCACGTACCTTGACAGCTTTCAATAAATCCAACCCATCCAGCAAACGCGCGCATCTGCAGCCCCAAAGCCAGCTCGCCCCACCAACGAAGCGGCAGACCATGCAGCTGTTGAAAAGCGAAAGACCATGATGTGCTTGCTTCCGGCCAGGTAGAGTTGCGAGGTAGAGGAGTTGGTACTGGTAATAACGTGTTATGTGTTACGTGTATTGAGTAAGTGTGAAGAGCAAGAGAAGAGCAAGAGAAGAGCAAGCGCAGTGAAAGGGGCAGAGATAGCGGCAATGGTTTCGGATCGCATGGCCAAAACACGAGGTCTGAATGAACACCTGTGCGGCTTTACAGTCGTTAAAACAAGGCGCAAGTATGCCCGCGCTGGGCCGACATTGGTCGTTGTCTGATCGACGTAGTATGGAGCCCCCGAGTCCTGCCTCTTGCGCAACACGCTGCCCTCAAGGCTCACACGCGGTTCCTCCCGGCGGTTTCTGCAACCCAGAGCTAGACTGTAGTCTGTAGTAGGCACGCACCAGTGTGGGATACGGGATATAATTTCCAGCATTTCCGTCCATGATCGATCCGAGTGACATCCGCGACCCAACCAGCCCGACGTCGACTAGCCAGCCCAGGTCAGGACCAAGCCGGCGCTTCTGGGTACGAAACATTGCAGCAACTTCTACTGTTTCTGTACGGTGACCGGCTTATTCATTCTTCACGAGATGTGATTCGGGACTATGCTACTTTGTACGCTGCCCCCTGTGCAGGTTATCCATTGTAGTCTGCTCCTGAACAGTAAAGTAAATTCGCGGATCTTATATTGGTGGAGTATGCTTGAGGAGGTCAAAGGCCCTGGCAGCGTGGAGAGAGGACCAGGTGGACAACCGTCTCCGGAATAGGTGACACCGTGTAGGCCACGCGGGGCGGCTCAAGCATTCGTCGAACACACATTTCCATCGGCTGGGCTAGTGGTAGTGGACACCTCCTGTCTTCTCTTCAGAATATGCCTGATGAGTTCGACGTCCACTGCAGCGCAGAGAGAGGTGCAGACAACCGGCTCCTTAAAAAAATCAGATTCTGCAGGCCAAGCGGGGCCCTTCAACAGTCATCGAAGATACAAGTCAAGCGGCTTAGCTGGAGGCGGACAGCTTTCAAGGGAATAGACATTGTGCAGGTCGAGCTTTGTATGTACGTACGTACTCTATGCAAGATCCACGAATTCTCGCCACGAGGGGCTTTTCACCAGGCAGAACAGAGAGTAGCATAGTCCGGACGCGTGCCGGATACTGTTGTTCGCTGTCTGATTGATGACGCGTGCGGCCCTGACCGTGGGGCCGTGACTATATCGCGGCCGTTCTGCTCCGAATTGCGCCGCACCCACAGACGCCTTCTGGATGGCTGCAGTAGACTGTGACAGTACGGACCAGGTATATCATTTGCGGCGCCCATCGGTCCAGGTTCGGGAATCGCGTTCGTCCGAGTGATATCCAAGACCGTGACCAGCGCTGCCTAGGTCGGGACCAAACCGGGCTTCTGGGTGTCTTATGTCGGAAAGCGTCCGGACCATGCTACTCTCTATGCTCTTCTCCAAGCTGTTTGTACAAACCCCCCTGCTAGCTCGTGTGTATCCATGGTCTTGCACGGAGCCTGCAAAGTTCGACCTGCACCACCCGATCTGTTGGAGACGCTTGTCCAGCTCCACCCCCGTCCAAGCGGCGAGCCGATTCACGGCGTCTTCGCTGAACCCTCGGAGCGCGCGGCGTCCCGTTTGGCCGCACGATCTGGTCTGGTCCTGACGGCGGAGACGGCGGAGACGGGTGGCCACGCTGCTGGGTGAGGTCGACTGGATGGCTTAAGCATGCATAGATGATAGGACGCCGATGGAAGGGCAAGGGGGTTAGGGTACGCGTAGGAGGAGACTGCGATGGATAAACGGCATGGAGAGTAGCATGGCAAGTAGCACAGTCCAGACGCCTTCCGCAAGACACAGTGCTCTTTGATTCAATGCAGACATCTTCCCATCTCGTAACGCAGTAGTGGATTCCATAGCCATTCCATGCTCGGACCGAAGCCTCGGGACATGTAGATCAAGAGACGAAGCAGTTCGAGAGACATGCCGGTGACCAAACAAGCCAGTTGTCATCAGATCAGGCAAGCGAGGGAATCCAAACTTCCAAAGCACGGTGCACCGCTAGCTGATCGCGCCATGCTCTTGCTCTTCCAAGATTGGTGCCGACCACGAGTTGAATCCAAGATCGTTTCCATTCAGGGTTCAGTTTTCGGAAAGAGGAAATAAAGATGGGAGCAGAAACACGGGCGATGAGAGACTGGGCCCACAATACCGAACCCGAGTGATACAGGGTGCAGTGGTGCTAACTCTAACCCATTCCTCAGACACTAGCCGCCAAACGCAGTATAAATTCGCGCCGGAGAATACAGGATACTGGTTGGGTTGCTTTCTGGAGTACGGACCGTGGTGAAATTGGTCTCTTGCGGGTGGAGTGTTGAAGCGGGATGTTGGAATTGGGAACATGGCTCGCTGGAGAAGTCGGGTTGGGTCATGTCGGCTAATTGGGTCTCCCTCCCATTCTGCTCTTCTCTTTCTATTGCAGCACGCTTGGTCTTACAACTGAACAATATCGTTCTCTCATCTCCAATCCACTTAACGTTATAGTGCATAAACACGATCATGCTCTGTATCCAATAGTTACCATCCTCATGACAGTCATTTCGAACGGTCGACCGTGGAAGAAAGGTGCATTTGATCAGCAGTTATCAATAGGACGTTCCTCTGGCTTCGCGGTAACCGTCGATCATTAAACGCACAGCTTTTGTTGGTTGCAATCAGCTATTACATCTTCCGGCACCCAACGTCCTCGTACTATCTGTCTAATTAACCAGCCATGTATCCCTCCCCGAAACCCGGTCAGGCCTTCATGCTAGCCACTGTGTTAAGCATAAATTTTAGGATTCGAGCAATGGGTGAGCCGAAGCTGAGTAAGAGCATTTCGAGCAGCGAGAAGTGCATGGTGTTTGTCGAAGGAAGCAGCTGTGGGTTCGATGCCAGGTTACAGTTGACTAAGCAGTGCAACTTGCGTGTCAGGCCCAGTTGGGCGTGAAGTAAAGTAAGCCCGGCAAGCTAAAATTAACCATCGTCCAAAATAAGCTTTTTGCTTGCGTTTCTTCCGCTCTCCCTCAATGCAATACAGAGGCAGCCCATCCCTTCCGGGAGGTGGCAGTTTGCAGCCGGTTACGTGCGTGCAATATTCCTGCAATCTGACAGTCGTTTAGGTGTCGTGATTTCTGGCGTGAGGCGGCACTGTCTCGAGCCGCCACCGCTTCTAGAACATGCCCGAGCGAGACCGCTATCGCACCCCCCGGCGGACGGTAGACTGGTCTGTGGGCGTGTCTTAGCGACCGACACCTCCGCGAACCCTGGTAGTGGTAGGTGCCGGCGCACGAAGGCGGAAATGATCGGTGCGGAATCATCAGAGATATCCCGCTAAACAACTCCCCGACTGTACGTTCTGTCTGGCCAGCGGTGTTATTGGCTGCAGATACAAATAACTAATCCGGCATGTAGCTGGCTACGGCTTATTGTCTCGCTGGTGCGAGCACTCACCGACAGACCGACGTGACGGGGGCAGCGCTGTCGATAAAATAAGAAACGCTGGAAATAGGCTGCACTTTCCGGCACTGGCCCGAGAAGCTTCTGCTCTGGGCTGCGTTGCCACCAGGGGGCTGCCGTACGGACCCGGTGAACTGTTTCGAGTGTGCCAGTCGAGTCGCGTGTTGGGCGCTCCATGCACGGATTGAGCATCATTCGACTCAGCGCGGCCGCCGCAGTCGCCTGGATCGATCGCATATCAACAAAATAATCAATGCTGCTACCACGGAAATAGGAGCCTGCATTGCAGCTAAATTGTTTACGCACTTTATTCCAGAGTACTGCATAGAGTGGGTTTTGGGTTTGTGGAAATGAAAGTGGTGGTGGTGGTGGTACCGCAGACGGTCAGATGGACAGCTGCCGGCGGGTTTGCTGCAGGCCTTGGAGGGTCGCGCGTCAACATATCGCCAGCCCGCTAGGTAGCAGCTACTCTGGGTGCATGCTATGCCCAACGCCGGACCCCCGCGCGCAAGGCCTGCAGATATGCAACCTGGTAAGCTGTAGGCCTGGAGATAAAGGTAGGTAGCTTCTACTCTACACCAGGCAAAAACAATCCATGGATGGACTCTGTCACCACCACCACCAAACCCGGAATTCCGGAAACCAAACCAAGAAAAGATAGCTATCATATCTAGAGTAGCAGCTGGCCACTGTCGACTGTCAAAGCTATCGAGATTTAGCTCCCTTCGACCGTGCGTCGTGCGGGGGCGCCACAGTTTTTGACACATCGCACCGGCCGTTTTGTGTTCACATGTCTCGCTGCCCGTATCGTCGTCGGATGCCCCCGGCGGCTCCAGAAGAAGAAGCGCTCACGATTGCTGGGGTCCCGGTACCGGTGCGGAAGTCGGGAGTTTGCTCAGCTCTGGCCGATCGAAGTTTCCACACTTTGTACTATAGACCGGCATGCCCTGCTCTGCAATTCAGGTGAACCATACCACAGGTATGCTTATCCACGCCCTCGCGCTGCCCCCAGAAAGCTTGTAGTTTCAGGTAGCCCATTTGTTTATGCGTAAAGCTGTGGTGGGGTAACGCAGAGCGCTCACTGTGCAACGGCTGCACCGCACCCAGACGTGCAGACGCCCGGCCACGCTAGCCCCAGTCGGTGCAAAGCTCCGGCCCCTTCCCAGCTCCCGCATTGGGGCGCATTCCACCGTGCCGGCATGTGGCGACGATCCTCCAATTCGCCGCCCAGCGCTGGGATGCTGCGTGGGAATCGTATAACAGGAGCGCGTGCCCGCCGCCGGAGGTGAGTTCCCAAGACTCGCCCACACACGCTCACCACCCACAATGGCGGTACCCTCTACGCACCGCACCGACTCGGGGATCGACGAAGACGACGTGCGCCTCGCGGCCGCGCCGCGCACCTTCAAAGTGCTGGGATTGACGTTCCCGGCATACCGGACGCCCATCGCGCAAGGTAGGAGCAGGAGTTGGGATAGAGACACGCACGGCTGCTGACGGAGATGTGCAGTGGTGCTGATGGGCTTCATCTGCTTCATGTGTCCCGGCATGTTCAACGCCCTCAACGGCATGGGCGGCGGCGGCCAGATCGACGGCAGCGTGAATGCCAAAACCCAGACGGCGCTGTACTCGACGTTTGCCGTGTTCGGCTTCACGGCGGGGACGTTTCTCAACTACTGTGTGTTCTCTACCGTGTTGTATCCATCGTGTATCTGATACTGACGGCGTGCAGTCGGCGCCCGCAGCACCCTCGCGTTCGGCGGCATCGGCTACTCCGTCTACGCCGCCTCCTACCTCTCCTACAACCACACCGCCAACGTCGGCTTCTGCATCTTCGCGGGCACCTTCCTCGGCTTCTGCGCGGCGCTGCTGTGGTGCGCGCAGGGCACCGTGATGATGTCGTACCCGACCGAGTCCGAGAAGGGCCGCTACATCGGGCTGTTCTGGGCCATCTTCAACAGCGGCGGCGTGATCGGCTCGCTGATCCCGCTCGCCACGAACTGGAACACGACGGAGAACACGCCCGTCAAGGACGGCACCTACGTCGGCTTCCTGGTGCTGATGCTCGTCGGCGCCGCGCTGGCCTGCCTGCTCGTGCCGCCGTCCAAGATCGTGCGCAACGACGGCTCGCGCGTGCAGCGCGTGCACCACCCCAGCATCGTCACGGAGATGCTGGGGCTGTGGGAGACGATCTGGAGCGACTCGTACATCCTCCTCTTATTCCCCTTCTTCTGGGCGTCGAACTGGTTCTACACCTACCAGCAGAACGCCTACAACCTCTACACCTTCAACACGCGCTCCCGCGCCTTCACCGGGCTGTTCTACTGGCTCGCGCAGATCATCGGCTCGGTGGCGTTCGGCTACTTCCTCGACAACCAGCGCATGACGCGCCGCAGCCGCGCGATCTGGGGGTGGGTGCTGCTGTTCGTGGTCGCGAACGCGATCTGGGGCGGCGGGCTCAAGGCCGAGCTCGGCATCTCGCGCCCGCCGGCCGACGTCAAGCCCGAGGACTGGTTCCGCGGCATGGACGTGTTCGACAAGGACTTCACGTGGTACATGCTGCTGTACATGTTCTACGGCGTGCTGGACGCGATCTGGCAAACATTCGCCTACTGGCTGATGGGCGCGCTCTCCAACGACCCGCGCAAACTCGCCTACTTCGCCGGCTTCTACAAGGGCATCCAGAGCGCCGGCGCGGCCGTCATCTGGGGCTTGGATACCGACGGCGTGCCGTTCCGCGCGATGTTTGGCAGCAGCTGGGGCCTGTGCTTGGCCGGGCTGTTTTGCGCGGTGCCGGTGATTTATATGCGTGTGCATGACACCGAGATGAGTGCCGATGACTATATTGATGCGCCGGGTGTGCTGGCGGTGGCGAAGGCGGACGCGACGATGGCGCCGACGCAGGCGGAGGAGGCGGGGGTGGTGATGTCACAGGAGCAGCAGCAGGAGAAGGGGGTGGTCGGGGGAGTGGAGGAGCGGCATTAGGGGTTGCGGCGGGCGGGGTGTTTTCGTTGTAGCTATGACTTATACATTGGATGATCCGACTTGATGCTTCATGTTTGCGTTCGTGACTTTGTTGTGGGTTGTGGTTGGGGAGAGTGGGGTCGGGCTACGCAGACTCCGCCGGGTCCCTTGTGCTGCACAGGGTGCGGCCCGCAGTGCTGAACAAGGAGGGACGTGGTGCGGGCGAAACAGCAGAGTCTAGACCGTGGGTTGGGCGCATGTGCGCCAACCCGCTCTGCTCCGCGCTCCAAACATTGTAATGATCATCGTCAATCCAGACGCAGATGGTGATCAACTCTAACTTCTAAGGCAAGAGCAGGTAGTAGTAGTGACAGAAATCCTGTAAAGCCGCATGAGACGCGACCAGCTGGCAGTAGTTAACCAACGTCGCTTTTGAGTAAGCAACGACTCCAGCAGCAACAGGGCAAAGACAGCGGCAACATACCCCAGCGGCAACAGAGTGTGTGGATGTGGCTACTACATGGCTGGCTTTATGGTTGGTCAGCTAAGGGGATAGTTTAATGCACAGACAACTGGATGGCTATGCCATATCTTATAGCGGGCTCTTTCTTGTAACGGAAAAATGGATGGGTTAAGCCATGACATCGTTTGTTTAGTCAATTTAAACCTTTTCCTAAGTTCCCTTTTACACTCCTTTTAACCTGACAAAATTTGAGTGGCCATTTGAGTGGCCATTCGTCAATCGTCCCTTTGTTCCTCAACTAACTGTCCAACCAACATAACTACAGAACACCAGTCACATCCTCGATTTTCTTTCATCTTGACCAATCTCACTCATAAAAGCCCGCTTGAGTCTCGAGAACTGGGGCAGAGTGGCGCTGGTCATGCACTGTCACTCGGTGTGTTCATTGCGGCAGGCGTCCGGATCATGCTACTTGCCATGCCACCCTACGCCGTGTATCCAGCACCTGTTTCCCATCCCCACCACCGAGCCCAAGCTTCCCACTATCCTTTCCCACTATCCTTTCCCACTGCACACCCCCACGCCGAACCCTACTTCCACCACAGCCACACCGAAACTCGCCACGGCAGCACACCCACCTTTCCACACCCAACTTTCCATCACACCCCACAACTAACTCTCGTCTCACTCACAACATCTCTTCGTCTTCAGTACTCTCCTCCCACGCGTACCCTAACCCCCTAGCCCTTCCATCGGCGTCGTATGCATAGTACATGCTTAAGTCAGTCTAGTCGACCTCACCCAGCAGCGTGGCCACTCGTTTCCACCGTCTCCACCGTCCGTACCACACCAGACCGTGCGTCCAAGCGGGGCGCCGCGCGCTGCAAGGGCTCAGCGGAGACGCAGGTCAATCGGCTTCGGCTTGGATGGGGGTGGAGGTGGACCAGCGTCGTTGGAACGGACCAGATGAGATGGTGCAGGTACGTACGGACTCCGTGCAAGACCCACGGGCCCCAACACTCGGCATAGAGGGTAGTACCGACCGAACGCCTTCCGTGCGAATTTACAGTCATTGACCCATTCGCCATGTTTTCAGCTATTCCTGTTTACAAATAGCTGTTTAAGACATCGCTTGTCGTCATCTGTAGCGGTCAACACAAACGTAACCATCATCTGTTCCTGCAACAGATTTCGCCCTGTGATGAGACCTGCATAGACGAAAAGCTGGTGGCGGTGGTGATGCTGCACCAGTGGTCATTCGGGTTTGGCCATGTGGGATCCTGAGCTCTGCTGGCGGAGCCTCATCGCTCGCATCCCATCCTGCTCGTCTCTTTTGTTCCTGCACACACCTAACCAGAGCAAATAATTCTACACCCACAATCGCATGTTCATCCCCAAAATCATCCATCCCCCAGTCTGCACCAGCCCAACCCCCGCCGTCCTGCGCCCCATCCCCCGCGCCTCGCTCTGATTGGCCGCACGCAGGGGTGGGTGCAACCGCCCCTGCCCTCCCTCAAAAAAGCGACTAGGCAACCGATGCGCCGGGTACTTAACCCGCAGCGCTCCTCCGACCAGCGTCGCCCCCGCAACCATGAGCGCGACTCCGGGCCACGCAAGCGACGACGACGGCGGCGGCGGGGGGCTGGCGGCCGAGAAGACGCGCAGCTACCAGATGGAGATGTACGAGGAGAGTTTGCGGCGGAACATTATCGTGGCGGTGCGTGGCGAGTCGAGTCCCCGTGTGGCGGTGCGTGTGGCTGACGGGTAGACAGATGGATACGGGGTCGGGGAAGACGCATATGTAGGATGCGCCGGCGGTGTTTTTTGGGGGCAAGGGCTGACGGTGGTGAAGTGCGGTGTTGCGGATACGGGCGCAGCTGGAGAAGGCGGATGGAAAGGTAGGCATGTGGGATGGGGGGATGTGGGGATGTGAGGTGTGGAGAGGCGCTGACGGGGGCTAGCACGTGTGGTTCCTCGTCCCCGGCGTGGCGCTGGGCGAGCAGCAGCACCGCGTGCTCGCGGCGGCGCTGCCGCAGTGGAACGTGTGCTGCCTGACGGGGCGCAGCGGCATCGACAAGTGGAGCACGCGCCAGCAGTGGCTGGAGATTCTCGGCGAGCAGGAGTCGGTGGTTGTCAGCACGCACCAGGTTTGTTCGCGCCGCGTGGCTCCGGATGGCGGGTGGCGGGAAGATGGCTAAAAGCGGGCAGGTGTTGTTGGATGCGTTGATCCATGGGTTTGTGAAGATTGACGAGATTGGGTTGATGGTTTTTGATGAAGGTGGGTGGTGATGGGTGATGGGTGATGGGTGAGTGGGAGGCAGGGCTGACTGGTGGTGTTTGTAGCGCACCATTGCATCAACAGGGACCCGTCGAACCGGATTATGAAGCTGTTCTACCATCCGCGGGCGAAAGAGGGCCTCGGGGTGCCGTCGATCCTCGGCCTCTCGGCCAGTCCGATCATGACCAGTCAAGAACAGCTCAAGTACACAAACCGTCGTGTGTCTGTATACATGCAGCAGTGCTGACGAACACGTAGGGTGATCGAGGGCAACCTCAACTCGCTCGCCCGGACCCCGATCGTGCACCGCGCCGACCTGAAGGCGCACACGCGCGTCCCCAAGCTCAAAGCCGTGCTCTACGGGCCGGGGCTCTATTCCAACGCCACGTCCGCGCAAACCACGGGCAAGAACACACCGTCCAACGAATGGAGCAGCTTCCTGAAACCTGCCGACAGCGCGAAAAAGTCCAATGCTCTCGATCTTCAGACCCAGTCTGCGGCCAAACGAGCCAGGATCGAACCCGCGCCCGCCCTCGCCCCCGCCCCCGCTGCTGTGGATGAGGACTCGGATGAGTATGAGACGATTGACCCCGAGACGGGACTGCCGGTGCCGTCGTGGAATGATCATGTTGCCGGACAGCCGGCGACGGCGTACGACTCCGATTCGGACGTCGAGGCGATCGATCCCGAAACGGGGTCGCCGGTGGCATCGTGGACCAACCACGTCGCGAAACAGCCAGTGACGGCGTACGACTCCGACTCCGACGTCGAGATGATCGACCCAGAGACCAGCGAGCCCCTCCGCGCGCAGCCGCCGCAATTCCGGCGCTCCTCGCCGCCGCCGCGCACCCCGCAGTCCAGCCCCATCCTGCAGTCGCTCGAATCCGTGTTCGCGCGCATGGACCTGCAGCAGGACCCCTACATCCAGCAGCTCGCGCGCAACGCGGACTCCGCGCTGCTCAAGCGCACGCTCACCGCGGGGGACACGTACTCGCAGAAGCAGCTGCGCAGCCTGATCGCCAAGGGCGCCTACATCCTCGACGAGTTCGGCGGCTGGGCGGCCGACTGGTTCCTGCGCGAAGTCCTGCAGCGCTTCCTGCGGCGCGACGTGCTCGCGCCGGACGCGGACGCGCTCGAGCTCGAGCAGTGGGAGCTCGGCATGAATCCCGCGGAGGAGCGGTATCTGCAGGCCACGATCCGGCAGGTGTCGATCCCGGCCGCGCTCGCGCCCGTCGAGACGCACGTCTCCGAGAAGGTCGAGAAGTTCGTCGAGCTGCTGCTGGAGGACTACAGCAGCGAGCGCGAAGGGTTCGCGGGGCTGGTGTTTGTCGAGCAGCGCATCGGCGTGACGGTGCTCGCGGCGCTGCTGGGCGCGCATCCGCGCACGGCGCGCGTGTTCCGCACGACGACGATGGTCGGCAGCGGGCATGCCGCGTCGTACAAGAAGCTGCAGTTCATCCACGAGCTGGTGGGGAAGAACAACAAGCACGCGCTGGCGGAGTTCCGGTCGGGTGAGAAGAACCTGGTGATTGCGACGAGTGTGATTGAGGAGGGCCTGGACGTGCCGGATTGTCACCTGGTCGTGTGCTTCTCGCCGCCGGTGAACTTGAAGAGCTTTGTGCAGCGCCGCGGGAGGGCCCGGCGCGAGGCGAGCTCGTATGTGATTATGCTGTCACGGGGGGAGAGGGATAAGATTGAGGGCATGCAGGCGATGGAGCAGGAGATGATTCGGTGCTATTCGAACCCGGACCGCGAGCTGGAGATTGAGGAGGAGGACCCGAGCGAGGGGAGCGACATGTTTATCCGCATCGAGAGCACGGGGTCTGTGTTTGCTTGTGCCATGACTTGACTTTACTAACAACATGCTAGGGCGCAACTGGGCCTCGACGACGCCAAATCGCGTCTGCACCACTTCTGCGACTGCCTCACAGCGAACAAAGAGTTCGCGGACATGCGGCCAGAGTTCCGCGCGTCCGCCCAGCCCCTGCCCGTCGGCTTCCGCAAGTGGAGCGCAGAGGTCGTGCTCCCCAACTCGGTCCACCCCGACATCCGCCGCGCCGCCTCCGAGCGGCTCTGGAAGACCGAGGCGGGCGCAAAGAAGGACGCCGCGCTGCAGGCGATGCGCATGCTGCACTCGCTGCAGCTCGTCAACGACCACTTCCAGCCGCTCAGCAAGATCGCCGCCCGCAGCATGAAGGGCGTGCCGGCGCGCACGCCCAAAGCCGCGGTCGAGCCGCGGCTCGACGCGTGGGCCGCGCTCGACCGCAAGTGGGCGGCGGGCACGCTGTACATCCACCCCATCCGCGTCACCTTCGGCAGCGGCGAGACGGTCGCGCTCGACCTGCTGCTGCCGCTCGAGCTGCCGCCGATCGAGACGCTGGCGCTGTTCTGGACCGCCGCCGAGACCGCGACCGTCGAGTTCGACGCGGGGCGCCCGGCGGCGCAGGACCGCGTCGACATCGAGGACGCGCGACGGCTCACGTTCCGCTTCTTCCAGACCATCTTCGCCAGCCGCATGGCCAGCGACGCGCGCGACTTTGCGTACCTCTTCGTGCCCGCGCCCGGCGACGCCTGGCACACCGACGCCCACGCCGCCGACCCCGAGCGGCGCGTGACGGCGCTGGAGGCGTTCGACACCCAGCGCGAGGGCGACCTCGGCATCGTGCGCGACAAGAACGGCGCGCCGTTTGTGTTCCGCCGGTTCAACACCGAGCTGGACACGCTGGCGGCTGACGACTTTAAGGGCTCGCGCCCGCGGAATATGGAGTTTGTCACGCGCCGCGACCAGCCGCTGGCGGAGGTCGCGCGGCTGTCGAGGCGCCGCGACTTCCTGCACGCCGAGTCCGCTGCGCCCGCGCCCGCCACGCCCGGCACCGCCACCGCCGCCGCCGGCGCAAAGACGCTCCTCCTGCTGCCAGAGTTCCTGTTCCTCGACGTCCTCCCCTGGCGGCTCGCCAAAGTCGTGCTGCTGACCCCGTTCATCATCGACCGCGTCGAGAAAGCGCTGCTCGCGGCAGACCTGAAGCGCACGCTGCGGTTCAGCGGGCTGCCGAACCACCTGCTCGTCCACGCCATCACGGCGAGCAGTGCGCGGGACCCGGTGGATTATCAGCGACTCGAGTTCCTCGGCGACAGCGTGCTGAAGGCGCTGACGAGCATCGCGCTGGTCGATGAGCGCCCGCTGTGGCACGAGGGGTACTTGAGTTCTGCCAAGGATCGGATCGTGAGTAATAAGACGCTCAGCGACGCTGCGATTGGCCGCAAGCTGAGCCGGTGGATCAACACCGCGCCGTTTACGGCGCTGAAGTGGCGGCCGCGGTATCGGTCTGACTCCTCCGCCGACACTGGGCAGGCGGGGGAAGCGCCGCAGGAGGTGCTGTCGACCAAGGTCCTCGCGGACGTGGTGGAGGCGGTTATCGGCTGCGCCTACGACGCCGGGGGGTATGAAGCGGCGACGCAGGTCTGCGGCACCTTCGGCTTCGGCGTCGACTTCCCGTGGCGCGCGCTCGACGACCGCAAAGCGCGGCTCGTCTCCACGGCCTCCAACGCCGCCGCACAGCACCAGAGCCGGTACCCGGGGTACATCTCGCAGCTCGAATCCATCCTGTCCTACACCTTCACCAACAAGTCCCTCCTGCTCGAAGCGCTCACACACCTCTCGCACAACGGCAGCAGCGGCGTGTCGTACCAACGCCTCGAGTTCCTCGGAGACTCGATATTGGATATGGTGGTGGTCAATAGACTGTATCGCGCCCGTGAAGGCGCGCAGGCGCTGAGCAACATCCAGATGCACGGCCTCAAGTCGGCAGCCGTCAACGCGCACTTCCTGGCCTACCTCTGTCTCGGCGCGTCCACGACCATCGTGCGGCCGACCGTCGACCCCGTCACGGCCCAGCCGATGCGCAAGCCCACGCTGATGCCGCTGTGCAAGTTCCTGCGGCATTCGAACACCGAGCTGGCGCTGTCGCAGCTGCACTGCGCGAAGACGTATGAGCGCCTATCTCCCGCCATCGCTTCCGCCCTTGCAACCGGCTCTCAGTACCCGTGGAGCTTGCTGCTGCAGCTGGAGGCGCCGAAGCACCTGTCAGACATGATCGAGGCCCTCGTCGGCGCCATCTGGGTCGATTCCGGAGGGCGGTGGCGGAGCGTGGAGGGGTTCTTGGAGCGCTTGGGACTGGTGGCGGTGCTGGATCGGTTGGTGGCGGATGGCGTGGAGACGACACATCCGCTGAGTCTGTTTGGGATGCGGGATGCGCAGAAGACGGTGCGTTACGTCTGCACTGAAGACGAGCGCGTGAGTGCTAGCGAGCGGGACTGGGACAGGACGGGGGCGGGGGCGGGTGGCGGGGCGGATGGGAGGGAAAGGGAGGGGAAGGGAGGTGCGGATAAGGGCGCAGTGGGCGAGATGGGGGGAGTGGGCGGGGACATGGTAGGCCCCGGCGCGTGGACGTGCACCCTCACCGCCGACGGCGCCCACGTCGCCACGGTACGCGGCGCCGTGAGTCGCGCGCACGCTCGCACGTGGGCGGCGGAGGAGGGGATACGGGTTTACGACCGGCGCGAGGCGGCGGCGAAGGTTGCGGCGGACGCGGCGGCGGCGGAAGCGGCGGCGGAGCAGGCGGCGGCGGCGGAGCAGGTGGTGGTGGGAGTGGGGGTGGTGGGGGTGAAACATCGGGGGGTGAGTAGTGATGATGAAGAGGAGGAGGAGGAGGAGGAGGAGGAGGAGGAGGTGGTGATGGAAGGGTTAAAAGCGCGAGGGACGGGAGGGGAGGGGATGGCGGTGGAGATGCTCGGAACGGGGAGGATCAAGGGGGTTGAGCGCGAACCCGACGAGGGCGAGAGTGAGGACGAGGAGGTGTTTTTCGACGCGTTGGACACGTTGTGAGAGCTCCGGGATCGGGATCGAGTGGGAACTATTTAGCTTGTAGAGTAAGGTGCAGGTACACGCGGTGTTGGCGATAATGCCGAACAAACGATTGCGAGACCACGACCGACTGAACAAACACACCGGCTCCACCGTCCAGTTCCACCCCTCCCATACCCCCCATCCTATAGCCAACCTGATATCTGTCCCCGCGCCTTCGCCCCACCAGGCCCGGTCTTGCCCCGGTCCTGCTCGTCCTGCTCGTCCTACGTACTTCCACTATCCCCAACCACAACCCCAAGCCCACACCCCCAAGCCTGCCCCAACCCCGCTCCGAATCTCGGCCCACACCTCCATCGCTACACCGCGCCCAAAGCCAGCCGCCGGTGCACCCCACCCGGCCGCGCTGCGCCACACTCCGTGTCCGGCCACCTCTCCCCACCTCTCACCACCTCTCACCACCTCTCACCCTCACCACCTCTCACCACCTCTCACCAAGACACCGAAGCGTCCCGGGTGCTCTCTTGGCGCTCGACCATGCTCCGCTCGAAGCTGTTCGCTGTTCGTGCGTACATACCCCCCTCCTAGAGGAGATCCGTGGGTCTTGCACGGAGTCCGTACGTACGTACATGCACAGTTCGGCCTGCACCGTCTCGCTTGTCCGCCCCCGCCCCCGTCCACGCCGAACCCGAGGCACTGCGGCTTCGCGGGTCTGGGCTGGTACGGACGGTGGAGACGGGGGAGACGGGGGAGACGGTGGAGACGGGGCTGGGTGGGGTCGGCTGGACTGGATCAAGCGTGCGTAGATGGTGGGACGCCGGTGGAAGGGTGCAGAGGTGCCGGAGTGTCCAACGCCTGCAACTCTGCACGCTCCAGTGAGCTACCAGGGCCATGGGCAAACAACGGACTCACACGGAGCAGTCTGGTAGAAATAGTGACAGATACTCGTAGATATCGTACCGGATTCGGGCTAGACAACTGTGGAGACCCAGCAGCACTCGGAATGTAGATAGTAGACAGATGGATGCTGCTGTTCTAGCTACACAGTACATACTACGCAGATACTACCCGCACATTACAGCATAATCTACTCCCACATCCCCGTTCCTGCTCTACCTCCTTCCGTCGGCCGCCCAGAACAAGCGACCACGGTGTCTACCCCCTGCTGTATCCCTTCAAAAAGCAACCCACAAAAAACGCCGTTTCTTCTCCGCCACGCTGCACCACGTCTACCCAACCGCGATGTGCGGCCCCGTACCCTCCGTCGTCGCCGTGGCAGCAGTCCGCGCCGCCGCCACCACCTCTGCAACCCCCGCCTTCGCCGCACCCCACCCACCCCTCACCATCCCCCTGAGCGTCACACTCTCCCTCCCCTCCTCGCCAACCTCCATCACATCCCACGCCACCTTCTGCATGCGCCGTTCCACCAACGCGCCCACCTTCTTCCACAGCCACACAAAGAAGTTCGCCACGCCCACAGCGACGACAATCCACCCCAGACGTGCGACGCGATCCCTCCCGCCCAACACCCCGCTCTGCCTCAAATTCCACCAGCTCCCGGGGCCGAGCAGGTACACGACCTTCAGAAACCCGAGCAAGCCGAGGCTCGCCGCGCCGCGCAGGAAGTGCTCCACCCACCCCCCGCGCGCGCGCCCCTCCAGCAGCGCGTCAACACTGGGTATATCGACGACATACGCCGCCAGCCACGGCTCGCTGACAAAGCCCAGCGCGAAGATGATGGTGAGCAGGATCGACACGGACAGGAACGCCTGGAGCCCGGTGGAGGAGAGGAAGGACGCGATGTTCAGCCGGCGCAGGCGGTAGGTGTAGTGGCACGTCGGGCAGCGGTAGTACGCGGTGTTGGAGGTGGTGCGCCAGCGCTGCAGACAGCCCGAGTGGACGTAGCGCGAGGAGCCGGTGCAGGTGCAGGGGGAGATGAGGCGGCCCAGTTCGGGCGAGGGCTCGTAGGGCGGGGTGGAGGTGTCGAAGCAGATGCGGCAGGTGCGGATGGTGGGGTCGTCGGAGGGTGCGTCTGGGGGGGGTGGGGTGGCGCGGGGTGGGTTGGTGCGAGCTGCGGTGGCGGGGCGCGTATCCGAGCGGGTCGGGATGGCGGGGAGTGGGTCGGTGGCATCTGAGGCGGGCGCGGGCGACGGCGTGCGCAGAGCAGCGTCCTCATCCACCACCTCCTCCACCGACGGCTTCGGCGGCGACGGCGACGGCGACGGCGCGGGCGGCACCACGAAGCGGAACGTCGCCTGCTCGTTTGTCGGCTCAAACGCCGAGGTCGTCGCGGTCGTTGCTTTGTCTTTGTCTTTGTCCATTGTGCTGTCCATTGTGCTGTCCATCGTTACGGTTGTAATGTTGCAATGTGTTTTGCTGCGGTAGCAGTGGTATAGTGGTGGTGTTGAATGGGATGGGACGGAGGTGCGGTGGTGGAGGAAGGTGGTGTGGAGACGGGAGGGGAGAGGGAATGGCACAGCCGTTGAAATGTGGGGGATGGGCAGCCAGATTGGGTGACGTCGGAGCTGGAGCTGCCGGTTGTTCGTAGCTGCCATGCCGCCGCGCCATCCCGCCGGGGAAGCCACGGTTGCGTGTATCACGCTGCGGCATCAATTGGATGTCTCACGTTTCTTCAGCACGGAAATGAACTTCATGATTTAACACTCAACTAACGTTCAGACTATTGACGTAGAATGTGGAGAGAGGGGATGAAATTGGGAATGCGGCTGAAAGTCACGTGGAGACTGGGGGAGATTGGTAAGCTAGGGTGGTGGTGGTCCGTGCGTGGAGATCTTGGGGGATTATGGAGGGAATAAACAGCTGGTGTTGATATTGGCAATACGTTTTGATGCAGTTGGAAGTCCAGGAACCAGTGCTTGCATTGGGTATCATCACCCTACATCCATTATATACACCCCCCCATTCCCCCCCCCCCACCTTCCCTCCCATCACAGCCCTACATGTCCTACAGTTTCCACAACACCTCCCCACCCCCCTCCTCCTTCCGCCTCCGATTATCCCTCACATACCACGCCCGCAACCCCACAATTGCCACCGCGCCCAGTAGGAGCATTCCCACGTTCGTCCAGTGTCCAGTCGGGTACCCCCGCTCCTTCTCGTCGGCCTGGTAGATCCACACGCCAACAATCTGGCCAGGTGCGCCAAAGCTCACGTTCAGCGCGATCGCCAGGCCCGCGGCGCTGGTGCTGTGCAGGTTCCCGGTGAGCCAGCCCAGCAGCGGCGGGATGCTCGCGAACGAGCCAGCGCAGGCCACGATGAGCGCGGCGTAGCGGCCCGCGTAGGCGTGGACTGGGAGTACTGCGGAGACGAGGAAGCCGATGGCGCCAACGACCATGGCGCAGGCCGAGTGCGCGGCGCGCGCGGAGTAGCGGTCGGAGGTGAGCGCGGTGATAAGGGTGACGATGTAGGCGCAGGCCCACGGCGGGACTGTCATGAGTTGCGCTGTGATGGAGGAGTAGCCGAGACCGTTGGTGATGGACGGCGTGAAGAGGGACAGCGACGAGAAGGAGACAGACATGGCGAAGTAGATCAGGTAGTGCGCGTACAGGCGCAGGTCGGTCAGTGTTGCGCGCGCCTCGACCCACGTCATGGGCGCTGCGGAGCCGCGCGAGCCGTTGTGCTCCAGTCGGCGGGCGGCGAGCGTGCGTTCGGCCGCCGTGAGCCAGGTCGCTGTCTCGGGGAAGTCGGGGAGGAAGAGGTAGACGGCGATCGCGGAGAGGCAGGACGGGATGCCTTCGAGGATGAACAGCCAGCGCCAGGCCGAGAGCCCGCCGGTCATGTTCATGTGGCTGATGCCGTAGGCGATGGCGCCGCCGAACGCCCCCGCGAGCGTGGCTGACGCGATGATGATGGCGACGCGCAGACTGCGCTCCTCCACGCGGTACCAGAAGGTCAGGTAGTAGACCAGCCCCGGGAAGAGCCCGGCTTCGAAGATGCCCAGCAGGAAGCGCGTGACAGTCAAAGCTGCGTAGTTTTTGCATCCGCCCATCCCAATAGTGATAGCGCCCCATGCCATCATCAAGAACGCGATCCATTTCTACGCACCACCATTAGCCAACGTGCAACAGGCGACAGACGCGGGGTCGGGTGGGGCCTTACACTCGGCGTCATCTTCTTCAAAAAGTAGTTCGACGGCACCTCGAACAGCGCATACGCAATCAAAAACAGCATCAGCGCAATGACATACTGGTAGTCCGAAATCTTCAGCTGCGTCTCCAAATCGTGGCCGGTCTCGCTATTCATGATCCTCGCATTCCCTGCGCCCGTCAGCCTCCGCCAATTCATTGTGCGCTCGTGGCACTACATACCAATGTTGGACCGGTCTAGATAGCACAGCAGATAGATAAACGCGCTCAGCGGCACAATGCGCAGGTCCTGCTTCCACAGCAGCCGGCGGTTCTGCGGCGTGTGCGAATCGTACAGGTCCTCGCCCAACCGCGCCGCCGTGTATGCCGTGATCTGTAGCTGGCGTGAGCAAGAGTCCGCGCGACATCGAGCGCAATCCCCAACGACTGCCGTCACGGGAGTATGTACGTACATCAACACTCGTCTTCCCCTCCTCGACCGTCATCGGCGTGATCGCGCCGCTCGCCGGCGCAGGCTCAGTGATCGACATGGCGTCGGCGCTGGTAGACGCGAGCGAGATCTTGCTGTCGCGGCGCGCAAGCTCGGCCATGGCGGGCGTCGGTGGGTTATATACGCAAATTCGAAGGGCCGCCGTGGTGGGATGCTACATGTGGTGGGATCGGAGAGGTGCAGGACGTTGTTGGGGAGGATGCGAGGGGCGCGGGCTTACGCGATGAGGGTGTTGCGCCGAGGGTTGGGGTGGCGCTGGCTGGGTTGGCGCGGGGTGTGCCGGACTGCAGGGTGCGGTGCTGGTTGCGTGCGTGTGGATGGATACCCGGTGCGGGGCCGGAGAGGCGATGCGACGAGCTCTAGGCGAGGCGAGAGGGCCCAGGAAGTCAGGTCAAGCCGACGATACGTGCGATACCAGGTCGTCACGTCGGAAGAGAGTTGGCCAGGGCTTAGAAGAAGAAGGAGAAAAAGAGGTGAGGCTCACGATTGCAATTGCGATTGAGCTGTCCTTAGTTAACTCCGTTGCAGTGTTGGCTCGTCTGGCCTTCTTATCTAGCGCATGGCGACAGGTCCCAAGCAATTTTAAGCTGGACCCGGATATAACAATACCGAGCATAACAATTGCTCCGCGATCGCGAATCCTGATTGCCAGCCTTGATGGGTTGAACCTGTGGCGATAGATATATCCGTGTTCTCGTGGCATGACTTGTCCATGATAGTGTTAATCACCCATCGGAATGGGTTTCTCTATTTATTTTGCTGTACTGCGCCGTTATTGTCTAAATCAGTAAACAAAGGAACAAGTACCCAAATAATTGCTTTGCCTCGAATCAGGTGCCGACACCGAAAAGTAATTGATTAGAACAGCAATTGATAGAGAGGTATCCGGCAGCACAACGGCAACTTTCTTGTGAAGTGATGAGCCACTGCCATAGCACTGGGTCTGAACCAAGTGAACTTGCACAAGTCGTACAGTGCTGTAGAATTCTAGTCCGCATGATTCTGTAGCTACTGAATCCACGGATAGCGAGCTCGATATCTTGCTGCTGATCACCGATGAACGATAAAATCTAGAACTAGAACTGAGATGGTGAGAACAGGCAGAGAGATTTGAGATGAGAGCGTGATCGTGTCCAAGTACACAAGTGGAGAAAGAAAAAAGTAGAACAAAAAGGATGATAGATGACATGACGTACTACACCCTTATCCAGAACCGAATGACCACCGGTGCAGATGTACATACAATCTTCAACAACTTCTTCCTTACTTCACCGCTACATGGCCAACGTCCCCGACTAATAAACAGTATGTTAATGCATAGCCGGCGTACTATCCCCACTCACGGCGTGCTATGCTCACAAGACCTTCATGCAGTCTAGCCGAGTAAGCGCTGCGGCGACGGCCCGCTACAATGCTCATCACGATGGTTTTGGTGCAGTAGCCTCGGAGGTGTGGGGGCGCTGGTTTGCTGGCGCGGCTTTGTGTAGCTGTTGAGTGGGGAAAAGAATCGGACTTGGGTGTATGCCCTACATATCTACATAAGTTGTGGTGTCTGGGGCACCATGTACGGATGATTTAGTCGTTCACTCGGCAAGCATGGGGTTGCATGTTTACGTGACGATTTTTCTTAGCAGGCGTGGGATGGAACATGAATTATGACTCGCGTACGCAGCTTAGCGGACGAATGTTTTTTGAATTATTCTTTATTTCCTACACATACATGGTCCATAAATCCGTGATATCGTAAATAACCTTACACTCTCAATACAGGGGCTAACTCCCCTTCTCCTGACTACTACCCCTCAGCACCCCGTTAATACCTTTTACACTTACTTCCTACACCTTCACCTCTTGATCATCCCTCGTCATCCCCCGCACCGGCGACTGCACCGGCGCTTGCATCTCTACCGACGACGGCGGCTCGCCCTTGCGCTCCCCGTTTGCGTCGGTTGGATACAGTTCCGGCATACGCACATCCATCCTCATGATATAGCGCTTCCAGAAATAAGGGATCTGGCGCAGCCCCCACATGGCCTGCAAATGCGTCGGGACACTGAACACCCCGTCCAGCTCTTCCAACGTCTTCCCCTTCGTTTCGGGCACGAACAGGAGCGTCAGCCACCAGCCGACTATGTTCCAGCCGGCATACCACCCAAAAGCGCCCTGTGGTTTGAAGCGCTTTTGGAGTGCAAACCAGGTGATCGCGAGCGTGAAGTTGAAGCCCCAGGTTGTGGCGGTCGCGAGAGACATGCCGATGTCGCGGATGTAGAGCGGGTAAGCTTCGGCGGAGTAGGTGAATGGGACCGGACCCTCGCCAGGGGAGTACACCATTCCGAAGAGGTAGATCCCGAGCGCGACGAGGGCGACGCGCGCTTTGCCTTCGGGGATGTAGAAACAGAAGCCTGTGAAGAGGAGTGCGGCGGCCATCATGGGGAAGGTGGTGAGGAGGAGGTTGCGGCGCCCGAAGGTGTCGATGGTGTAGACTGCGGGCAGGGCGAAGAGGAAGTTGATGATGCCGAAGCCCATGGATGCTAACAACGCCGCGGCGTGCGAGAATCCTGCGTCGGAGAAAATGGTAGAGGAATAGTAGGCGATCACGTTCACGCCGCAGAACTGCTGCATGAACATGACAATCTCGGATGCAATCATGGCGCGGCGATTTCGGCCGACTGTAAAGATCTCCTTGATCTTTTCGACGCCAGTGGCCTGCTCTGCCTCCGCTTGCAGGAGAGTGTGCATATAGAAGAGATCCCGAGCGGCCTGTATTTTCGTCCAGCGCAGTTTGGCGAGCGAGTTGAAGGCGCCCTTGTGGCGCCCTCGAAGCATCTCGTACCGTGGAGACTCGGGGCAGAAGTAGACTTGCATGCACACGAGCAACGGTGGGACCATGGCCGAGGCGAGCATGATCCGCCAGTTGAGGCCTTTGACGTGGTCGGAATGGACATTCATGAAGGCGACGTCACAGACATACCCAAGCATAATGCCGAATGCAGTCCACATCTGCCACATCATCACCAGGGCTCCACGAATTCCTAAAAATAATTAGCACATAAGGGGTCTACCATTGGCGCGGTATGCAAACCTGGGGGTGAGCATTCGGCGGCATATACAGGTACCGTGCTACTCTTGGGACCAATGCCAAAGCCGAGCATGAAGCGAGCCACAAAGAGATGTTGCCACGAGTTTGTAAAGGCCTGCCAGAAACAGGTGAGGAACGAAATCATGCAGGTAATAAAGATAGTGTGACGACGACCAAAAGCTTTGTTGAGTGGATGTGTGACCCAGCAGCCAGCCACAAAGCAGCATAGGTAGGGCGCTGCATTTACGAGGCCCTTTATCCATTCTCGATCTTGTATCCCAAACTGTGGAAAGAAGTAAAGGTTCGCACCATTGATGACAGATTCATCTAGGACTAAGTGTTAATAACGATACAAAGTGAGATTCATTTATACACACCCATTCCCTGCACCGCTGCAGCTAAAGAGCACATTACTACCATATGGTACAGTGGATATGGATGGCTCCACTTGTGCGTGACCTCGCGTCGTAATATCTCGCGTTCTTGGTTTGTGAGCATCGGTACTACTTCGAACCCCATCGGCTCCTGCGCCAACATGGCGCCCTTCCGGAAATCATCTTGCAGCTCAGGCATGCCCATCTCTACAGCGTATGCAGCACCCATAGCTGCTAATTCCATATAGCTGTATCCTGCCAGAGGATTGGCTAGTTTTTCGTTGATGTGTCGGTGGTCCCGATCTACGGAGGCCTTGGGTGCGCGATCCGCCTGTTCAGCGTGGGAAAATTCCTCGAGGGATTTTCTGGAGGATTCGGACCCCGCCATTGTTTTTCAATTAGATGTGTTTCTATCAGGTACGTGTGGGAGGAGGATTCAAGGTGAATCACGATTGTCATCTATCCGTGTCTGTAAAAATAAGACTACGGATGATTGAATGATGATAAAATTCAAGTCACCTTGTAGGGAAAGGGAAGAGGCCACAGTTTATAAGCTCCGTTCAGGCCAAGTAAGCAGAAGTCGAATGCCTCAGGTCTGTTTCCAGGGAAAGGTGGGTGGGATCGTACGTAATAGGTCGTACACTGCCATTCAACGCCTTGCCCAGTATCGTGTGGCGATGATCAGACGGAAGGCTTGCTCATTGCATGTCCGGCGAAGGGATCGCCATCGTCACCCACACTGCAGGTATAGCTTTTACCAGGCTTTGGGACTAACACACACGTGAACAGTTGCTCGAGCCTAATTCCCCAATCGTGCACTCATTTTCCCCGCAAAAATCAATACTGACGGAGGAAGTAGGTAAGCTGTATTGTCTTTTGAGCTTCGGAGGGCATACGATGCCGAGGAAGCAGTGTGTAAGAGAAACTATACTTCCGTAACTCATTCAATCCATACGTGAGTCTTCTGGGTCTGCCTCCCACCACGATCCTGAAATTTCCTGGTAACTGCACCCAGTTCATCCAGGGCCGCAGCTGTTTGCATGAGTCGGTGCAGCAAGATACGAATATCATACCAATTTCGGCAATTGCATATTCGTCTTCGGCGTTGTTGAACTCTACCTTTTGGCCTTATAGATGCTGTTGTGCACACCTTGTAGGGTATGACGTCGCTATTCGGCCCCCACTAACCCCAACCGGATAGTCTGTAGATGGGATCAAAACCGAGCAAAACGTTGGAACTACAAGGTCACGTCAATAGATGTCACATATGAGGACATACACAAGTCCGCGCATTTTCATCTCATCACTTTTGAAACTCCAAAGTTTTCAGTTTACAAAGTCGCTTTTTTTTATACCGCCAAGTAGATTTGATGCCCTTGCCGGCAGCGCCAAGTTCTCGCCCCGCGATTCCGAGCAGCAGCGTGGTTTGGCATTGCTTATTTTCTCGCCGAGACTCTTGTAAATTTTTGCTTTTTCCATGGAATTTATCAAGCCTCAAAGAGTACCGTGAGTGTAACTTGTCAGCTGCTCTTCTTTAGATTTGAAAGTCAATTTTTTCAGATCCAATCAGGGCAGTTACCCCAGGTTCTCCGGTGTCCGATTTAAAGTGCTTTAGGCCCCCACGGCTGAAAAACAAGGAGAGGCGGGGAACATAGAGATCTGCAGAAGCTGCAGTGCAGAATCTGATTCCTGAGTTGGTATTCGCAGCAGACATATATATGTTTCCAATTTCTATTTTTACAACTCCCCGGAAATCGGCCTGAGCGCAATGTTGCAAGAATCGAAATAGAGGGGCCATTCGCGGGGTGTATAGTACCGGCGCCTGGATCGAGGAAGGACAACTATATCGCTTCCTATCAGGCGGCTTGCATTCTCTATGAAATACATCATATTATTCATCGATCTTGCCGCTGATATTCGGTATCCAATAGACTCGAGCTTAGGTTAGTATTATATTCATAGAACCTTTATTGATTGATAGGAGTCTTCACCTTTATAATTGCAGTGGTTTCTGGTTGAATTGTGTACAAAGAGAATAAACAGAGATTGAGTAATGCTTGAAACGATGGGAAAGCAGAAGCTTGGGGTTCAACACTAGCTTACCATCACACGATGCCAAAAGTGGCCAGAATTCACTCCTTCAGCCTACAGCACTGCAAAATTTACTCTCTACAGAACATGCGATCGATTGTTAGACAGTTTTTCGAAAATCTTTAGGGCCCTTGTGTCCCTGGATTCTGCACAGCTTAATCAACCTGCATATCGCTAAATATGTCATGTTCTTCATGCATTCTCCAGGTTACAAACGAGACTCGAGAGCCATGTCTGCCTTACCTGCGCTGCACTATGCTAAATGCGCGATATAACGTCTATCTTCTCTTTTGAATACGGTAACATACGAATAATGCATATCCGTTATCAGAACCTGTCTCATGCAGAGACATTGCATGATTCCGACGATCTTAATGGTATGACTCGGCCTATATTAATATACTCCACAACAACCTTACTACAATTGCCCACCCACAATTACTAACAATCGGTAGATCTACTCTGAAAGTAGGCACAAATTAATAGGTAGCAAGGATTTATTACAGAAAATAGGCTAATTGTCCCATTGGTTGGTGCTTACACGAAGCTACGAAAATACAGCATCACATCGGTATCTAGACATCTCTCTCCACATAACTCCGAATCAACCCCTCAGGCGTAGCTTCATACTCTTTCAGCTCTACTTCATCGCCCTTTAGGACGGTATTTGCCATCACAAACTGCTTACGGGGCAACTTCTTGCGCATCACGACCTCTCTAAACTTTGCCATGTCCTCCCCGACGCTGGTCATGTCATCGTAAAGCTTCTTTCCACCCGCAACATCGGCGGTACTCTTGTAGATGTGTAGCTTTTTGAGATACTCGCCGATTGCAGGAACGCCATGGGAGCGAATTTGGTCCCGATTGAGGTTGATAACGAGGTCGGAATGGTCAGGCTCAGTTGAGGTGAGAGAGATAAAAGAAGGGCCCGCGGAGAGCATGGTTTTCAGGATCGAGAAACGGGCCCTGCGGCAAAATTCTTAATAAGAAGTTATGGATATATTAGATGGGGAGGACGAACTGCATGTGGCCCTGGCCCCACTTCTTGTACTTAGGGTCCCAGTACTCAAGGGCAAGCAGACCGGCACGGGCCATCTGAAGGTATTCGATGAACATAACTAGATCGTCAGCTAAAGTGCTTGAGTAAGATTTTATGAGGTCTCACTGTCATCAGCCTTGGTCTCGCTTTCCTCGGTAAAGCCAAAGATCCCCAGGATATCCTTTTCCACACCAAGATACATAGCCACGCACTCAGCCCTGCACTCCTCGTAACTAGCAGCAATAGTGCTAAATACGCTTCCCCAAGTCTCGCCCGGCCCATACCATGTTTTCACTGGCTCATTCGTGATAGGGTTGATGGGTGGGTTGTTATTGTCAAAGTTGAATTTGCCCTTCTCCGTCTCCTGGAGCAGTTTACCAGTACCGTGTCCCAAGAGCTCGTGAATACCGACTTGGACCTCGAACGCAGACCCCCTCAATCGGTCGTACAAAGCAATGTCCTCTTCTCTGAGGAAAGTAGTCTTCTCACTCGGTGCCTTGGCTGCAAGAACATTTCCTAGGGAAACATTCTTAAATCCAAAGTCCTGTCGGAGATCGTCGTAATTCGGAATATTGATACCGGCTGGAATGCCGCTACCCGCAAAACTCAACACTTCCAAACTTGTGAAATCTGGCTTCAAGAACTCTTTCTTCTCGAATTCACTGCTCCATGGCAAGCGAGGGATAAATTCCGACGCTCGTGCTACCAATTCTCCAAACTTCTTAGTTTGTTCTTGGTTCACCATCGCCACAAAACCTTCCCACTCTCCACGAACACCGCGGGGATCACGGTAGGTTTCGATAAATCCAACGTTGCATTCAACAATAGGACCTTTGTCTTGTACCCAATACTTCTGTGACTCGATGTGTGCCTCTAATGAACCGGTACGAAACGATTTCTCGTATTCACCAAACATTTTTGCTTCCAAGTCGTTCAATGCAGCTTTTGATGCAGCTTTGCATGCTTCGGCAATCTTCTTCAGTTCGGCAGAGTAATCGCCGTAAACAAGCTTAAGCTTCTTGTCTCCCGAAAGGTCGTACTCGGTTTTCTTTCCCTCTGGAGCTGAGGTCTCCGCCGAAGCCATCAATAACTCAAAGGTTGTTGAGTTTGCCTTTCGCAAACGAGTATTCTCACTCTTGATATCCTCCTTCAGCAGCAGCTCTTGGACCTCTTCGATCTCTGCCTTTGTGATATCAGGCGAATCGGGATAGTAAGTCGAAATATGGCCATCTTCAGGATATCCCAAGAGAGTAATTCCAGCTGGTTCAACTGCGTAAATGGCATCGGCCAGCTTTTTCGGAAGAATGTCTTTGTTTTGACAGTGGGAGGCCAGCTTCTCTAAGCTTGAACGGGAAATTCGTGGGATAAACTTCTGGTCACCAAACGACTGCAACCACTTGTCAGAAATGCATTCCCCAACATTGCTTGGTAACAAACCTTGTAGTTCCCTAAGTTTCCTAACACAGCAGCCGCATACTCCAACCAATACTTGACATCCTCCTCACTCACACCTGTCTCTTTTCCCAGTTTTGCCCAGTCTCCATCCACCGCCTTGTACAACGCAATGATCAGGTCATAAATTCCCTCCGACTCAGGCGAGACCTGTCGCAGGGTAATTCTCGTCCCTAGCAATGACGCCCGCGATATCCAGTGGGCGTAGACCTTCTGGGCCGGTGTCAATGGCGTGAAATGCGGCTCTATCTCGAGCTTACAGATGGTCGGTGGGCTGTCGGCATACACTACACACGTCATGTTCTGCAATTGTCCCCAATGTCAGAAGAGGAGTGGGTCCGCTTACGATGGGCTTGGGCGGTTCCGAAAGACATGTTAGAATGATGAGTTCCAGTGCTAATTGATGTCGACTTCTGGTGGAGAAGTGAAGCTGTGGAGCTCCAGGACCGTTGCGGGGTAGTAGTCAAAAAACGTAGGGTGTGTTGCAGGGGCAACCGCATGCCAAGTTCAAACGTGGCCCGCTTTCCTCGGAAAAGCACGCCTCGTGCGGAACATAACGACGCCATTACGTTAACTATAATGGGGCGGGATATACCGAGTAGAAATATTTTGGTATGTAGCGCATGCACACAAACCCCATTTATATCGCAGTCACGGCTCGGTAGAGTCTAGACTGGTTACTCCGATCCGAAAGATTATATCGCTGCTCACAAGCAATTATCAAAAGGAAATAAAGTAGTGCTATAACAGAATAACACATTTCCATAGGCTTTACTTGCCTTTGAAAAGATAGAGGAAGACCAAGAGTACACAAGGGCGACTCCGTCGGAAAAGAGCAGAGGGAGTAAAATAGCAGAGATTCCAACCAGGTATAAGATGGAAACATACATGAGGGAGTAGAGTCCGCTGCTGCACTTTTACAGATTTTCCGCAAGGGAAAAGAAAATAGCTAGTTCTTGAGGAACAAAAGAAGGTGTTAGACGCCCAATGTCTCATACTAGCAGAGTCCATCAAATTCCAGTTATTAAGGAGAAGCATCAGAGTCGAGATGATCTATCTATACATAGTAGATTGGGTATAGTCACTATGTGGCTGTTGCTTTACGGAAATACAATACGAATTATCATCATCAAACAGTTGACATGATTTCCCGAGGCGAGTGATATATTATGCTGCGTAGAATTATCATAAATCAAGACGACTGGCCCCTCGATTGTTGACAGAACAGAGGGTCATTTCTTTATTTAGGGGTATTATTACATTGATCATGCATGCCACGTATCCAGCAATTAAAAGTACATAGAATTAGACATAACATCAGCAATATATGCAATCATCCATCTCATCTCTAAAGTCCTCCACAAGAAGCGAAATATAAAAGTATTTTAAGCAAAGAGATCATTAACTACGCTGCTGGATATGTAGGTGCCAGGTATGCACAGGTTGTTGTTCCGGCAGTAGCGCACGCTTGGCAGTGGTCTTCCTGGGCCTGGCAAACAGTTGTTTGGTAGGCCTCACATTTAGACTGAGAGTCGCCGCTGACCGTGGTCCAGCAAACATCACCTGTGTCCCAACATTGGCCAACTGCGGTCCAGCAGTCCGCTGTGGTTGCGTAGGTAGGCAATGGTGCTGCACACCATGTATCTACCGTGTATGCACAGGTTCCTGTTTGAGTTGGTGCCGCTGACGTTGTCGTCGAAGAAATTGTAGTTGAAGTTGGCTCTACTACAGTAGCAGTACCAGTCGGGTCTGCCCCTGGGGTTGAATTGCGGTACCAATTAGCTTTATCGTCGCCGAGACATTCTCCAACTGTTACAGCCTTGTAACCTTTGGCGATAAGAGTATCAAGCATATAAGCAGTGAGATTGTTGGCAGTTTGAGGGTGGATATCATGGGCAATCGAAAGGAAACTATCCGTCGTCGGGTCAGACGGCTGGACCGCGTTCTTAAAGTTATTTTTCGCATTGATGATCAACTCCGGGGTCACATTGTTGTAATCATCAGTGTCTAAGTCAAAGAATGTGATATGATAGCCTAAGGCTTTCAGAGTTGTCTCGCATAGAGCATTGCACTCAGAATACGGTGGTCTCATGTCTAGATGCTGTCAGAATCACTGTGAGCCCTAGAGGGAAACAGCCAACATACAGGTTGGGAAAAAGCCAACGATATTGCGCATTGCCATTTCCAGCTTATACATCTCATTTTGCTGTTTGGCCTGGGTAAGTGATGACAGGTTTGCGTGAGACCAAGTATGTGATGCCAGCTGATGTCCAGCTGCGTTCATCTTCTGAATGACAGCGTTCCAGGCAGGTGTTGTATCAATCGGACCCTTTCCATTATTGATACCAGTAATCTTTAAAATTAGTTAGAATATTTAGATAAAATAGTTTCTCAATACTTACGAAGAAAGTTGCCTTGGCGTTATACGAAGCTAATACATCCAACATTCCATCAGTGTAGATATCCGGGCCATCTGCTCAACATTAGGACACTATTCAGACAAACTCATAATGGTATAAACTAACCGTCATATGTCAATGCGATATTCCCTGGGACAGTGCAGTCATAGATATCGCCTATTTTCTGTCAGAACTCTAACTTGTGTGACAATGATAACGGCCATAGTAGGTGCCACTAAAGCTTGCTTATGCGAGAACTAACCATAAGGCACACTGCTGGTCTTTGTACGAGCAACACCAGAGGTGCTTCCACCCGCAGGAACATAGCTGTTAGATATTCGTTAGCATTGGCACCAAAACATGGTCGTCTATACGGCACATACTCGGAGTCACATTTTCCAAAGCCCTCCTGACAATAAGGTGCCATACAGTCATCTGCTGTTGTGCCACAATACCCATCTACAGAACAGCATTGGCTGTCAGGACAGACTTTGTTGCCTCCTGCGACACCACACTCAGTGGCCCCTACACCCCCATCACCACATGTTCCGTAGCCAGCCTGACATCCTGTCCCACAGTGACCGGTGGTATCACCACAGTAACCTTTGAAATATCAGTAAATAACGCGGGTTTTTAGATTATGTGCCACTAACCGTATTGCGAACAGCACATGTATGTACCGGCTGTGGCGTTGCAGCTGAGGCCGCTAGTTGGTCCACAGGTTCCATCCGTACTATCCCGCTTCTGGAGATGGTTGACGTCTGGAAGTTCTCGAACATTGACAGAACCAAATCTGCCCATAAGACGAGGCACCCCCGGTGTCTGTGAGTGCGCAACAGTCGTGCTCGCAGAGAGAAGCAAAGAAAGAGCTGCGACGTTGAATATCATGTTTGCGGCACTGAAAATGACCGGAAGGTGTTTGGAGTGCAATTTACGGGCCTTTGAAGCTTCAAACTGAGCCTGGAATAACAGATATCTTCAATTTGTCACTTGGGGGATGTCAGCCTTTTATTGCAGCGCACGGAACAGTCGGACATAATCAAGCGGGAGGGCAGGTAGGAAACTCGTTTTTGTGCTACCATCGAGAAGGTTGGAAATGCTTCTTGGGGTACCAAGTGGAACTCACATGCAGGTTGCTCCGAAGTAGCTTCCGTTTGAAAATTCAAGGCTACACAAGAATGCAATCTATCAGTTTGACCGTGTGCGAGTTTCTTCGTTCGGCACAACTTCCGAACTGCAGAATGTGATCGGATTCTGCCCTATGTGTTGATCTTCAGAACAAGCTTTTGTTGATCTATAAATGCGCAATAGAAACAAGCAAATAAGATTTATATAGATTACTTATATGTTGGGATTAGGATTATAAAGTGTAATGGGCAGTATCAAGGACAGTCCTGTATTTTTCTTCTGTGCAAAGAGTGTACACTTCACGAAGGAAGCAGTGGGGGCAGTAGCAATTGAGCAGCAACACGGAATGTGAGTTCCTATAAGGTAAATGGATGGCGCTGTACTGAACTGAAGTGGAATGGAATTGTCTTAAGACCATTCCTGTACCCCGGCAGATCAGTGAAAACTGCTTCGCGAGCGCCCGGTTCCGCCATCAGATAATAGGCAGGTAGAGCATCCGACCTCCTCGTATGGGTACTATTAGTCAGTAGGACTTTCGGTTACCTGTAGGATCAACCAATTTGGGCTTTGGAAAGGAGGTAGGCTAATATAAAATCGCTTTATTCTTCCCATGTTTGACCTACAGACCTAGTAAACCTCCTTATATTTAGCGAATTTACATAGCTGGATGTAGCATGCGCATCACTTGCAACCCGGATGGCCTCGGTCGACAGCTCAGGCTCAGATTCTCTGCAAATTTGTTTCTAGGTACAGTGTTACCTCTGTAGCTACTAGTGTACGACTCGGGAGCTCGGAAGTTTGTTGCGGGTAAAGTGCAAGGATTGACCGCTTTGAACCGGACGGAGTTCACCACATCTCTTTTGAGAAGTAGGGTGAACTCCGACAGTTTCGTGGCCGGTACCGTAGATGGTCTGGTACTCAGCTTCTTGAGATTTTCTCCTATTCAACATGATCGTCACCTTTTCGAGGTTTATTCTAGCCCAAAATTACGATCAGCGGATCTCGGAACTCGGAAATGCTTAGAAGCTAAGCATCGTTAAACCCACATTAACGTAAGATACTACGCGGTAGATTACGAAGTGTATCATAGTAGTATCCACTATTAATTTGTCTACTACTTCTTGGAATTAAGATCACTGATCAGTGCAAAAAAAAGCGAAAGTGCATTTGGTACTAGCGCAGAAACATTAGACACCCCTAACCCAATGCCGAAGCAACCGTTCACGATTGAGCGAGTCAGAAACAATCTACCAACATCCACACTCTTTTTTGAAAGCTTTCAATGCTCTACAAAGTCAATTCATACCGTCTGAAGTTTGGATGGATAGAGGAACTAAACACTAGCTCATATTAGCGCTTGCTGGGCTCATCTCAATTCGGAAAATTATCAAAACAATAGGCACATCAAATCTAAGCATAAGAATTGAGAAATAACTTATAAGAAAACACTTAGGAATAATATACTAGCTCAAAGGCTACCGGTGTCCACAATATATGCAACGAGAATGCCTTCAGCCGTATGCATTCAAATATCCCTCGGATGAACGCATGCGCTAGAGATTTGGACCATGATGGTACCAAAGATACCAGCCGTTAACTTGAAAAAAGACGGATACCTTCTTCGTCTGGGTGGTCCAAAATAGGTATCTTGCCCATGTATGACCAAAGGTCAACTTCTTGAAGTCGGTGCAATTGTGCGATGTTCGAGTTCGCCATATAAGTATCAGCACAGCCAATGATTGTTTAGGATTACTATAGCTGCCTCTATGCGCATTAGCCGCCGCTGCAGCGTCACTTTCTGCGGTTATCCGTTGGAACCCCAACCAGATCACCGCCATCTTTAGCGGGTGGGTTTAGTGGTTGCCTACGCGAACGATGCGGCCCATCCATTGGTGGTTTGCATTCGTGCTGCCTGGTGATGCAACAATGCATTGCCTCGAAAAAGTAAAGTTGATCACGGCGGCCTAGGTGCAGTGGAGAGCATTTCGTCCGAAGTGGTCCGATGAACCTCTCAACAGCATGCAAGATTGACTGCGTTTGAACGGTCCCGGTCCTGTAGGGCTCAACAATATGCACCGTGAACTCGAGAGTGAGGCTGATAGGTGATAGGATATCGCCACACCGATCACGTTGTCTCGAGGTTTGTCAGTCATCGTTGTGCGAGGTTCCCCGGACCAATAAATGATTCGACGGTCTCGCTTGCGTTTGCATGTTGTTTCTTCAAAATCAGAACTGCGAAAAAGAAATATGTCGCAATTATAGCAAATAAAGGATTATCATGAGTGTAGAGTACTTCCAAACTATGGAAACAACTGTGGAGGTCATGAGTCATGAGTCATTTCTCATCACTCATCACTCGTACATTAGGATGTTGACATTCGCACTTTGATACGAGGTAAGCAATCTATATCTTGATAACCCTCCCTGAATCACGGCCTGTAGTTAGTTTCTCATTGATTTGATGACTATCCAGATACTTTCTATATATGTCATGTACCATCGGATATTTTTCCGGTACTTAATGAATTCCGGAAATTACCGCGATCTCGACTCGGTTCACAAGCAAACAATCACCAAACTTTTCGCAATTCTACATACTGTTCTTAACCAGATAGAAGATCGATGGCCTTTAGTGGCATATATATGTATTGCTTTTTTTGGGCTGGTTGGTTGTCGGTAAACTTCATGTCAAACATGACGACTCTGGGGGGCCTGGAGAAACGTACATTCATGGGCCACGTACTTTCATCAAATTGAAACTACCATTGCTATCTTTACCGATTACATTGATCAGTATGAAAAAAGAAACTTCGTCCTCAACCTAAGTTTCATGAAATGGGTTATTATCAGGATAATGGCCTCGCGTTAATTCCCAATCAAGAGTGGTGTAGAGCTTTGCAAAGACAATCGAATGTTTCCCAGTGGTGTGAACCTCTACACCACAAGATTCAATAAACCCCCTCTTATTCAATCATTGTGCATTACGTTATCGAAAAATTATGCCATGACGATCAGTTTAAGGTCCGGTGGCCGCTTTTTTGTTTGGCCTTCCCCTCAAGTGTCTTCCGTTATACCATCAGATGATAACGTAAATCGAAAATTACATGCTTAAAGTTCTCAAAAGATGATGTTTCAGAACCGGGATAGTTCGTCATCAAGAGATGGTAGTCAGTCCTCAAGCCGAACATGCGAGAGCTGTTATCCGGATTGGAGAAACACACACGATTTCTGAGATGCTCCCAAGATTTTTACGAATCGGTAGTTAAGCATCTATCTTATGTGAACGATGATGATCTATCGTCTGAGATCTAGATCCCCGCCGGCAAGGTTAGGATGCCATGTTACAGGCTTTGGTCGAGGTGGCTGGGGTGCATGATCTCGTGTCCAGGTTTTGCAGGAGAGGCGGCCCGCATGTTTGTGTTTGAAGTCCATGGTGCAGGGTATGGCTTGTTTATGAGCTTCTGTGCCCTTGAGAGACGGGCATGCTGACCGTTGCATTCACGCTTTACCTACTCCATCACAAATATTCCCAGGATTTGTTGGGTTTTCTATATTCCGAGGCGGGCGGAGACACGAAAGAGGGTGAACTGGGTGGATTGCACTGTATTGAGACGTAGTGATAAATAATTTTCTTGCGATCACAGGTATCAAGTACCCCTCACATAGTTGCCTTATATTATTGTGCATTAACGCTTTGCCCGCATTTGAAGCGCAACAGGATATCTAGCTTTTAGGTTAGTCTTTTCTGATATATACCTGCTTGAAACAACTAGCCAAGTGAAACCGAGAAAAAGGGAACCTCTGATCAAAGTTCCCACAGCTGATGATTGAATGCCGGGTCAAGCCAAGAAGTAGATCCAGATCTGCACAGGCAAGAGAGTGAACAGTGCTTTGGAAATGACAATGACAGACGGATGGAAAACTGGGTATTACATAGGAAGATAAATTCTGATATGGCGTCGACCGGACTTGCAGTGAAGCCTTGGAGGGGGAAAACTCCAGATGACTAGCAACTAAATTTTGTGGCTTTTGTTGGATGCATGAGCTGCATGCACACGCGGGTGTACTTGGCTTATTTGACGATAGATACTTATTCAGCTGTTGCATATGTATTCTGTGCCGCTCAGTTCGCATGCACTGGTGTGGTCGCATCGTGACGGCCCGAATACCTACTGATATGGCCCTCAACGGCGAAGTTTATTTACTTTACAGATGGACATATACCCTATATCATAACGGCCCGTTATATCTCCTCACTGCTTGTACGATCCACAAAACACAAGCCATCCGCATGCTGTAATAACTGTACGAATACGCGTGTTTGTGGTGATTATCGGATGTCTGAGACTTACATGCATATTCTAGCTATCCCTGTTGACATGTACATGAGGATGCTGGGCGCTGCTCTGCGCCTGCGGGCTGCTTCCCGGAAACAATTTCAGCCACATCAACTACGCTGCTCTGTACGTACGCTACCTAGACTACCCGCGAACCTCCATATCTCAAACAGCAGTGCTATCTGGATGAGCGTATGCGCAGCCGCTGCAAGCTCCAAAGGCCTGCCTACTGACCTCTCTAGCTTGCCGCTCTAGGTATCAGGGTGCTATCTGTTAATGCATGGTAGCCACTGGCACTTGCCTAGTAGAAAAAAACCAAAGGGTCGGTGTCATAGTCGTTGGTGAGTACTGTACGTTGAGTGCGACGCTCCGTCTCCGGCTCCGGCCTGACGCGACTGGAGAGATCTGAGAGAGAGGGAGAGAGAGAGAGAGAGGAGAGATACTTATTTACTATCAAGACCCCTCGCCCACACACCTCGCTAGAAGCCCCGCTACATGGACGGTGTCGCCCTGCCCTGTCCTGCCTTGTCTTGCCCTCATAATAGTACTCCTCCTCCTTCCCTAATATCTCCTAATACTCCTCCTCCACTCCACTCTCTCGATCTCTCTCTCCTCCATCATCATCATCAACCCTCCTACGTTCGCCCTTCTCTTTTCGCATCGCTACCGTCGGTGTTTGCGATATCCAACAGACTCCATAGTCCACCCCCCGGTCGTCTCTCTGGGTGAGCCTGAGACATACATATTCATGTTCTTGGGGCTGGGCAACGGGATACGCTAGTGTCCGGCAGCTGATCTGCAGTTGTGGTGATCACACGGCCACCGATCCGCCTGAGCAGTCCACTCTGCGACTACGCCAGTGTCGAGCTACCGTCTCGACTTCCTCGCCGCCCGTCCTCCCTCCCGGACGGCCCCTCGCCTCTACCTCTGTCGAAGAGCAGAGCAGAGCAGAGGAGCCGTACGCAGTTAGCAGAGTAGAGCCACCGTTCCAACTTCCAAGTAATTCTCTCTATCGATGTATGTAGCTCACAGGGATAGCTACCCCAGTCCGCCTGCTCTGCCGTCAGCTCGAGGCTGGTGCCCCTCCATCCCAGCCATCGTCCATCACATTCGCACCCACATCACCTTCGACCTCGACCTCCTCCACCACACCCACCCACCCCGCTCACACCGCCCCTCCACCAACGGACTTTCACCCCCATCTCGCCTATCACCATCAACATTCCACATTTTCGCCGTGGCCTCGACAGCACCCTCTCGCGTGCCTCCGCGTCGTCCTTCCTTCGATGGCCGATCCACCCGGGTCCTCCCCCGCTCTCACATCACGATCAAACCCCTCCCCGGCTCTATCGTCGACTAGTTCTCGACTCCACCTGTCCGTCGACTCGCAGATGGCTCCTCCAGCTACGACGGCTTCGTCGTCGCAGTACTATCGGTTTCGGCTCGGCGAATTTCAACGCGTCGGCACGCCGACCACGGCGCCGCCGGGACAATGTTCCCGCTTTCGCGTGTCCAACTTCGTCCCATATGGAGCAGAGGCTCAAAACTCATCGCCTGGCCAATCTGTAATGAATGGTGTTACTGTAAATTCACGGCCCAGATCAAGCTCGGCTCAGAGCAGTTCACCACAAATGGAACAAACGGGAAATGTCTCACTGCCAGGCACTGGTAGCTTTTCAGTTATGCACATGGACCTAGATAGAGAAGTGCCGCAGGTTACCAGTAACTCGGTAGCGGCCACGGGTGGTAGAGGCATGTTGAAACATAAAGTAAATGTACAGTCGCAAAAACAGCAGGTACAAGTGCCAAATGTAAGTATATATCATATCTGTTATTCTAATTGGATTGGTTATAATAATGCTTATTTTACACAGGTACAGGAACATATGTCACCACAAATGCAACACAAACAACGACCAGTTGTCACTTTGCCAAGTGCTCCAGAAGCTTCGCCTAACCCTATGCCTCCAATCCCTATGTCTAGTGTAGTACCAGAAATAGCAAATTCTTCAGTTACATTTCCATCGATAAAATTCGAGCCTTCCCAATATCCCGAAGATCTCCGTTACGAATTAGCCCGTGTTCTTAGCAATATACAACGTAGCCCAAGCGAGTTTATTACCAAGGTTACAACTGCACTATTATCTGCGCCCTCATTCGAAGAAAAGAGCTTTCTTCGACACATATGTTCTCTATACCCCACAATGCCCGCAACGCCTATCCAGGCGCATCAACAGATAGAAACCCAAACGCCCTCAAAAAGGAAGCGAGGTAGACCTCCGGGAAAGAAAAAAAGTGTTACTGGCACACCAACCGCTACTACTAATGGAGAAGCATCTATGGCTCCACCCTCAATGAAGCAAATGGGCGTGGCCCCGGATTTAAATCAAGATCCAGACCTAGCTGCAGCGCAAGCACAGAGTATTTCCGTCGCACAATCTCGGAAAGACAAAGATGGGCAATTTGAGACTTGTACACGTTGTCTAAAACAATTCAATCCTTCTTGGAGGACACCATCATTTGATCCTACTTCGGAGTTTACATGCTCTGTGCCACATCCATATCCTGATCATACAACCGGGCTGGTCGTCAGCTTGCCAGCACGGAAGAGAAACAATTACAAGACTACTTGGCGGTGGCGGTGCTGTGGTAGAGAAGTTCAAAGTGCGAGTGACGACCTGAGCATGTGGCCACGAGAAGAGGATGATAAGACGGGGGGGTGGTGCTTTGTTGGTCGACATACTCTCGAACCTGGGGTTCGAGAAAAATTAGGGTTGAAGACCGGAAAAGGTAGGACAATAGAGGAGGTGGCCGATGTTTCGTCGGACAATTCTCTAGGGAGTGCAAGGAAGAGAGCTAGAGTTGATCCCTCGGTATCGAGTGATAACAACGGTCGGATCACAGATGATTCAATATCGATGCCTCAAATGGGACCAGGCCAACCACAACAACTTGTATGGCCACAGCAAGAAGGTGTATATATGCAGCCTCCACTGCCGCAAACACAGACGCCACCGCAGCCCCAATCATCACCTAATATAGATCTCCACACATCAGAACCACCGAAACGCAAACGTGGCCGTCCTAAGGGCTCCAGATCAAAAACAAAGGGCACTAGTGTTCCTCCAGGCTCAGCAGAAACAACATCTCCAGAAACGCAACTACTTACAGAGGCATCTCAAACACACTCTACCACGAATGACGAAAATGGGCATCTTCATGTTAACAATGGCGACGCAGGAAGTAGCAACTTTTGGACTCAGTACACAGAACCACATCTTCCCGACCTCACTGGAAACGGCGCAGATGACCATGACACTATAGGCACCAGTGATGGACGGCTTGGGCCAGTCGAAAATATGGGAATCACCCCCGACGACCTTGGAATGCTAGTCAGTGCCACAGTAGCCATGCGTGGCGATAAAAACGGAATCAACGGGCTCAAGTCACCCATGATGCAAGGAGGAAAGACGCCCGCTAAGCGTGGTCGTGGCCGGCCAAAGGGCGTCAAAAATGGGACGGGCAGAGCAGCGCTTGAGAAGAAGCGAGTGGAACAAGAACAGCAGCAGCAACAACAGGCCCAGCAGCAGCAGCAGCAACAACAGCATCAGGAGCAGGAACAGTCGGAGGTAGTACAACAGGAGCAGCCGCAACACCATCACAACCAGCAAGTGCATCATCACCACCATCATCACACTGCCGTGACGAACGGCGGCCCAGCAGAGATCACCAACCTCGGCGGAGGATGGTTTCCCGGCGACGACCAGCCGTGGGGCCACTTTGGCTGACACGCACCATTCACTAGTCTATCTGGCGCGTTCTTGGGCTGACCGACTAGCTGACGGGGGACGGGGACGGGGACGGACTGAGACGGGGGCGGAGAGTGAGTATAATGACGAACCGTATTTATCGGGTTTACAGCCTTTCATTTCATTTCGGATATCCATCTATTTTGTTGAGCGGGTTTCTTTCATCGCGTTCTTTATTTACCGGCCCAAAAAATTATGCTATCTGGCTGGGGAGTTATATAGGGCGCAATGTCTTTATGTTTTCATGTCTGATGTTTTTTCATCTATAGCCAGCTATATCTTTTGTTTTCTGATATCATCATGTTCATGGTAGCCTGGTTGGTTAGGAGGGGCGGGGGGGGAGGGTATATTTCCTAGGTCTCGGTCTATATTTTGGTCTTGTCTTTTGGAATAGTGGGGCATGGAACGGGTTGGGAGGAAGGAAGAAAGGAAGGCCTACTATCTCTGCGCCGGATAGGACAGGAATATTTGCACAACGGCGCACATTACCGACAGAACACATCATCCGTTAGACCTACACGAGCCCAGGTCGTGACGAATCATATTGAGCTCAAGGGAGTTCACTCAGAAGGAGGGGGGGAGGGACATAGTTTTCCCATTTTCGGCGGACTGACAGGGGGATTGGTATTCAATCATCATCACCACTTCTTATTCTTGTCTCTATCTATGTAGCAGTTCCTTTCGGCTTGGTTCGGTTTTGGTTTGGCTCCGGTCTTCGGCTTTGGTTTTGGCTTTGGTTTTGGGTTCTGGTCTTTGTTTTATTTTGTTATAGCTAGCCGGCGTTGATATGATATTGCTGCGGCACGATCGACGGGTGTTGGATATTGTGGTTATGGAGACTTCGCATATGGAAACCGGTAATGGTGAACAATGTACATGCAGGCAACTGGGGAAAGGGTTTTGTTTTCCTAGACTACGCTTTAAATGTTTGGAGCGGCTTTCTTGAGGCGGGACGTCGGAGTGGCTGGTATGGAAACACACTGGAACGCCCGAACTATGTGAAGACGGCGTTCCGTCACTCGTCGTGCAGTGCTTTGTCGATCTCACCACCAGTGAGAGGAGGCATTCTGTCCCGCCGGTTTAGCTCTAGCCCACTTGCCACAACCTTATTCCGCATTGGCAATTGCTTCCTGCTTTCAAGCTGGTGAAAAGCAAAGCAGTGTTAGACCATCATTGATTTAATCACGACGTACAATTGTAGGAACCCAAAAAGTATCAAAACTGATGCCGTTGTTCGATTTCATTCCAGTTCATCTAAAAAAAAAACCTCAAAAAGCTAGCTAACTAATAATCTACTTTTCCCGATTCCCACATTTGCAAGCATAAACCGCTCGAAAATATCCCATCCGTCCTCCTCTCCCACCGGCGCAAGGTTACAACACTTCCATATATGTCGTAAGAGAAGGCAAACAAAAAAAAGAGAAAAGAAAAGACATTTGTACATAAATCTCATTAGAACGCCGGCCGGCCCAGCCCCCCGCCCGTCCGCCACCATGCCAGGCGTTGTTTGTCGTAATTGCTGAAAACGGAAATACACACATTCCTCCCCACACAGCAACTGTGCTCCCATTAATATGGGGTCCTGTCCCCACTTCCTGCTACTGAGCGAATAACACGACGTCCCCACCCAAAGATACAAAAATTTCCAACTCAAAATCGCTAAAGAATAAGAAGAATGGGAAAGAGGAAATGGAAATACATGATTTCAATGCAACCTACCAATGCAGTATAAAAAGGAAAAAAAATCAACACACACACTTCATTTTACAATAATTCGTTCGCTTCGTTCGTCACTCCTCATCATATATTCATTCGTCTTTAACAGCGATTTAGTGGTGTCTGTGACCCTCGGAGCTGCTGCTGGAACTCGAAGAGCTGGAGCTGCTGGGTTGCGATGTCAAATCGCTGGTATCATACGACCCGCCCGAGACCTCCGTGCTGGTGTAATAGCCAGTCGTGTGCGAGTTGGAGTACTTCTCGTTGTTGTGGCTGGCGTGGCGCTTGCTCGCAAACAGGCTGGTCATGCCAGCGGCTGCACCGCCGAGAAGAGCGGCCATGCCAGTCTTCTTCATGCCGCTGCTGCTGTGGCCGTGGGCGCCGCCGTGTCCGCCGCTGACGTGGTGCGAGGAAGAGTGGTGAGTTTCGGTAACACGTCCGCCGCTGTGGCGCCGACCGAAGAGGTAACCGAGGACACCGCCCGTAGCGGCCGCGCCGGCACCGGATGCGTGACTGTGGTGGCCATGCTCAACAACGTGCACTTCTTGATGTCTGTGGCCGCCGAGTGAGTTCATCCAGCCGAAGAAGCCATCAAAGCCGCGGCGCATGCAGCAGCAGAATAGGATGAGGGCAATCAGGAAGAAGGCTCCGAGAATACCACCGACAATTCCACCAATCTGGGCAGATGTAAGTCCTTGGGGAGGCGAGTCCGCTCCGATGACACCACCAAGTCCGAATCCGGCTGATGAGGTGGCTGTGGCTGTGGCAATGGGCACCAGATAAGAGTTGGATCCGGTTATCGACACTGTCGGAAGAATCTTGGTACTAGGGATATCAGTTACAATCACTCCTCCGGGCATGGTATTGGTAGTGGCATACGTTGGGGCCACCGTCGCTCCTGAGGAGTATCCAGATGGATTGGCAATTATCACTGTCGGCGTGGGCGTTGCCCAAGTTCCACCACTAGAGGGATTTCCAGAAGGATTGCCAACTTGTGTGGACCACACTGAGGTCATTGTTATTACGTCCACTCCTGTGCTTGTCTCCAGCCATGTGGAGGTGTAGAGTTCCCAGGACCCACCATTATTTCCTCCTGCTTCAGCATTCTCCAAATCCGCGCATTGGCCGGCGTAGAGGCAGTATTGCGTGCTCGCGCAAGTGATTTCACCACACGACTGGCTTCCCTGTGGAGCAGCCAGTGCTTTAGGGACAGCCACGGGCTTTGCTAGCGAGTGTGATGACAGTAGCAGCACCGACAAAAGCGAAAGCAGCGAGGTAGACTCGGGCTTTGGTATCCGCATGTTGACCATTGTATTGTAGGTGAGAGTGTGGATTTAGGTGAGGGTGCGCAGAGGTCGGAGTGGTGTGGAGAGGAATGAAAGGGAAGTGGAAATTGACGCGGGTGCAAGCACAAAACTATGCAGTGCAGTAGCGGCAGATGCTCTGGGGTTTATTTCAGATGGCTGGAGGTCGGATCGAATGATCACCCAAACAACAGCAGCTGGGGGTGGTTGGCGGGGAAACCAGGCTGACTGCGCACAGTTGGGGGCGGACGAGTGTCAGAGTGTGATGTGAAGCAAAAAGAATTTGTTTCGGAGGGATTGATTGAGTGGCTGAGAGCGAATCAATGCAGCAGGTGGTATGGATGATGAGGGGGGTGGTGTGAATGCGGCGTGGATCTGAGAGAGGCAGAAGGAGGGTTTTCTCTCTCACGGCGCAGACGAGAAGAAAAAAAGAGAGCCTCTGGATGCGGGAGCTGGCTGGTAAAAAGAGGTTGGGGACAGAGGTTGGACGCTGGCGGTCCAACCACCGCTTTTTGTCACACCGACTCACTCGTTGTGACACCTCGGGCCACTAGGCAGCTTCGGGAAAAACAATCACACTCCGTTGTCCAGACAACCGTCGGGCTGGTGCTCTGATTGGCTGCCGATTAGAAGCAAGCCAACAAGGGGGCATCCCAGTACATATCCCTTCCCCCCAGTCTCTCGATTTTCTTTTCTTTTCAAACACCTGCCACCAGTGCAACCAACGCACAGTGCTGGCCAATCCAGCGGAGGGATGACGTTGGCAGCTCAAGCACCCCAACCTGGGTGCCTGGGTGTGATTTCAGGAACAACTGTTGCTTTTGGGTGCTGCGTGGTGGGGAAAGGAAGGGGCTACGGAGTAGATAGTTATAGCAGTCCATCCAGGAGTCCGACTGGCCAACGCAGGACTGCAGATTCGAGAAGCACCGTGCCGCTGCTGCTATTGCTTCTGCTGCTGCGAGGGCGGGACGAGGCCACAGCCAGCCTATCAGCTCAAACTCCCCACGACCAGAGCTGCAAATTAAATAGAACACCAATTCCCACATTCCCAAATTACAATTTACAGTTCAGAAACACAGGCGTGTTTGATCCAATTTCTCGTCTTTTGCCGCTGACTGCTAGGGGACATTTATCGAGGGTAAACAAAAATGGCCCTTCGATTATCTCCAGGACAACATCGCCTTATCCACAGCCGCTTTGTTGGCAAGTGTCGAAAATTAGCTCATCCGCCTTCCTAAAGAAACGAATCGCCCCGGCCGACCGACGCCAGGCACACAAGCTGAGAAACAAGAACACCTCTACTGGTGTTTCTGGAGTCAGCGTAGTGGCTTATATCCCGCCCTCCAAGGAAATATTCTCTCTTTGCATCAGGACGAAAATCAGGATCAATGGTCAATCCGTTCCCTATCGCATTCCGCCAAGTACGAGTGCTTCCCGATGAAGCCGCGTTGCACGTTTTCTGTCGCCATGGCATGCACCCACGGGTCGCATCGACGCATTTTGTGCGCACTGCGCAGCTATGCATCGCTGTGTCGTGTTCGTACACTCACAGTAGCAATAATAGCCGATAAGGAAAAAACGTGGTGGAGTGGCACCTAAAGCCGTACCAAACTACTTTCTTGCAGTTCATGGTTGAGCAACAGCAATTCGTGGGAGGGCCGATACCTGTGGTGTCACTCGGTGCCCAATTCCTACGAAACTTCATCCTCACAGGAACTATCAATTGACACAGTACAATGGTAGTAGATGTTCGGTGTTGCTCGTCAATAGATCAATTCTGTAACCATTCTGTATTCATTTCCTAATAATTTGGACTGGGACCAATAGTAAAATAACCAACTCTTCTGTCTGACAACATACCAACTTTATGTACCGAGTTGTAGCAATGGAGTGATTATGGAATCGAGAATTAATATAAAGATGATTACTAGTATTAAGGAAGAAGACATAGTTTTATAGTTAGTCATATCTTCCAGTCCACAGCTGTCGAATCTTACCTGGTACAATCTGTGAAATGGTTTAACCCTCTCTTCAATCGCGGCGGTGTTATTCTCACTGTTCATGTCATTCGGCCTTTTGCTCACGAGTGAGTTCAATTAGGGGCTTCGATCTATGGTTCTTGAGCAGACTTGGAACCTTTGCATCCTCCGGGCGCTTTCGCTTCGGCGCAATATACTTGACTCTCCCGTATCGACGATAGTGCCGGTGCATGTTGTAGTCGCCATGAAATGTCCAGATATAACGACGTTGCCCTTAAGGAATTGGCACTGTGGGGCGACGAGTTTGTGCTCTTGTCCGCAATCGAGACACATAAAATGGGTCTTGAGTCCCCCTTTTGTTTTTTCGACGGACGACCGGCATTAGATCTGATGTTGCTCTATTAGGCCTGGCGTAGTGCAGAGCTTTTACTGCCACCAAAACTTATTATATGATACATGGCTACTTGGCTGCAATGTTCCTATGCCTAAAGTATCAAGCATGATTTCTGATGAGTGCATATTTCGTTTTGAAGTTTCAGATCAATGAATTTAAGTGTCAATGGCTCCCGGGTCGTTTGCAGTGAATAAATATGTGCGAGACGCCATGCTCATTGCTCGTGAGATTTTCATGGCCGAGCACTCGGTAAATCTTAATACAGCCCTAATGCAAAATCGACAATTCGTCCACTTGAATGGATTCGAATACTCACTAGCTTGAAATAATTTTAAAGCCGAATGTAAATCGACTCCGTAAGCTAAAGTTTGTATTGACTTCACGAGTATAAACAATATATCCCTTACCGTTTCTACTGTTCACGCCCCAACAATCATGCCATGTAAACGAAGACGGCATAAAACTGTGCATCTCAACAAATCTAAGAGCCTTTCAGTATAACACCTGTCTAACGGGGGCACGGCTATGGCACGAGTGCTGTTTAAGATTTGTGTTACTCTTTGTGACCAGCCGATAGTCTGAGATCCACATCCACCGTGGTATAATACAGCCAGCTTAATTAAGGTTTCGCCCCACTCTAATCATATGCATTGTACTCATGTATCTTCAACACCAGCAGAAATACCAGTAACCAAACCAGAACTCCATTCCTTTATAACCTTCCAAAATAAAAACCGCAAATAACATGCTCTCCAATATGCCGATACCGAACGCCAATAACCTCATGATTTGCGCACTTGAACTTCTCCAACAAACTCCTCCCACCACTCCACTTCTTTCTCGGCCTCTTCTGGATTTTCCTCAGCCGCATTTCCTTGTCCTCCTCCCTCCAACAGCCTAGCCATCTTCATTTCTAGGCTTTGCTTCAAAAACCTATTCTCCAACGCCTGCAATGGGCTTACAACATACGAGTCCTGCCGCTCAGTCACGGACACTCCCGTAATAGCGACGGGGTGCTTCCGGGTCTCCATTTTGTCTCTCGACTCCGGCACTGTCGGCGGCTGGTGTTCTAGCTGCCCGTTGATGCAGACCTGCGTGCGGCGCTTCGATTTCGAACTCCTGGGAGGAGATGGCGGCAAGTCTAACGTGTCGGAGCTGGCGGGGGCCAGTGGGTCAGCGCCGGCGCGGCTTTGGATGGCATTGCGAAGGAAATCGATTGCTGTTGAGTGCCGGTGTTTTCGTGGCATGTTTTTCGCGGTGTGCGGGTCGGGACAGAGGGTTAGAAGACAGGTGAAGACTCTAGATTTTCTGAATTTCAGAGGGGGAATAGGTTGTTGATGTTCGGCGGGAGGTTGAACGCAGGAGCTGGCACCCATTGTCACTCGGTGTTTGGCGAGGACGGACTTTGAATTTGAACGACATAGATAGTTTGCGGCTGTCATATACAAAGATTGACAGGTCTTAGAGATAACTCACAAGAAATCTGGGTTGAGCCGTTTATAACCCAGTGGTGGCCAGTGCTCATTTTTGATATCATAATGAGCCTATCAAAGAAGATCCGGCCTGCGTTACAGAAATAGCCACAAGACCCACAGCTATTGATACTACAGTGGTCTTTTCGTCAACAGCCGGTAAGGACGTCAAAATCTGTATTAATTTAGACACTTTGGCCACTGCCTAGTTCGAAATTCTTGCGGCGTTTCACCGGATTAAATATAGTACAGGGGGGCTGTGGTCGAGTGATATTCTATGGCACCAGATAATTCCACGGGTTCTGTGTCACAAATACGGGCCCACACTAAATTCTTGAGCTTATAACTAAAGTCGTTTTTATGTAGATTTTATAGAATTGGGCTCCGCGTTCATGGTATTGGGAGGATGTAGATCGATCGAACAACCATGGAAGCTCCAGGTTTAATTTTTCATGCAAAGAAGACTCTTTCAGTGGAAAGCTTGCTGTGGGGGTCGTGATCCCAGAAAATTTAAAATAGGTGCATAGTATAGCGTCAACAGTGAAGCTTCGTGTCATGGATGTGTAGATGTCCGGTAGGGGTAGATACATGCATCATGCATATGCACAACGTCACTGTCATACAGCTCTTTAAACCCCGACTACAAAATATCCCTATAGCTAAGTTATCATCATCCATCGTGATATCTCATGTGCAGTTTCAAACAAACAGGAAAAGTCACGTTCAACCGTGAAGTATCCTAATTTCACAATACTACTACTACACCCAGTACTTAATAGTAATTTGTTGACTCATATTCGAATCTATACAAGAACGGGTTTGGATTTTGGAAGGGATCATTGTACTAAAAAATAATCTGCGGTAAATATACTGGGATACAGGCTTAGTTGGGAGTGTAGCGCCTTCATTGACATATTCGAAAGATCGTGACATGTGTCAGTGATCAGGCGCTAGAGCTTGCATGATGATGATGACAGCGGATTTGTACATTAGGCGCCGGGGTTTCTATCTAATAAGCTTATGCAGCATACCTACATATAAAAATGGAGAAGGATGATGATTAAGGATGAAATCTGGTCTACTATGATTCGTGTCTTGGGATAATTCAAACTGTAGTATAGTTCTCCTAAATACTTGCTGCTAATACTAATACAATCAGATCGCAATATGAGACTAACAGCTTTAGATATGCCATGGTATGTACAAGCTTTCATTTCTTTCTCCGCCTCGTTGGTTTTGTCTACCAATTATGTACTGTATCTAGTTAGTAGTTAGTTCATATTAAGCTTATAAGCCATTATCGTTTATCTTTCCCACCCCGCCCAAGACCCAGCTATGGAAACGGGGGTTATGTTATACCATTCTCATGCATGAAACGCCAAAAACAAAAAAAACAAAACCCAGGAAAACTCCAGCCGTCATGTCAACGCTCATCACCACGGGCACCCCAAACAAACAACACCAGCGCTCCCCATCCCCAAATCGCCCTGTACACCAAAATAACCAAAACACCGATTACACCTCGCTCCTCTTGCCCTTTTTCCGCTTACCAGTACTAGGGGGGCTTCCATCCCTCCTTTTACTGCTGCTGCTGCTCCTCTTCGACTTCTTCTCCTTTTTTTTGCTCACAGACGAACCCACAGCCGATCCTGCCGAGTTCACCATGCCACCAATCAACCCTACTAGCATGCTTAGCGGGCTCTGAATTTTGTTGTGTGCGGCTTCAGGGACGACCAATCTCTTTAGACGTGGTGTTGGTTCTGGTGCCTGTGCCTGTGCCTGTGCCATGTATTCTTCACGGATAGAACGTTTTGCGGGGTCGGAGCGACGCTTTCTAGAGCGTGATTTGTGTACTGAGGGGGGAATATCGTAACTGATCTCCGTGTCCTCCCATACGGGTGGTAGCGCTGTTATGGAAGTATAGAGGTCTGAGTGGACATCTGAATCATCTACGCTCACCTCGTCGCGCTTCCTTCGACTGGGGTGTCCTGACACCACAGAATAAATATCCCAATCACCTCCTTCATCCAGATCCTCGTCGTCTCCTACAAAATCCAGCTCACATACGGGGTTTAGGGGCCTGTAATATGGCTGAAACTCATACCGACCTGGCGCGTCCAATGGCTTCGGGGGTTCTTCGATCAGCGGCAGCAGAGGTTCTTCGATCAGCGGCGGCAGAGTTCTTGGTTCTTTCGGTGACTGTGGTACCGAATGCGCTTCCTCTGGGAGTTGGGGCAGTGGTCTTGGGCCTTCCGGCATTACTCGTGGGCCTTTTGGTAGCGCGCGTATTTCGCGTATTTCGCGTACTTCGTGTGTTTCGCGTGTAGGGGACGTCGGGCTGGTCGGCGTCCCTGCCCGCGAATAATACGCGGGCGGCGGAGAGATGGTAAGTGAGGCTTTACTCCCATTCCTAGAAGAGAATGGAGGAGGTGGTGTGACCGATGTAAAGGGCGGTGGAGGTGTCATGATCGATGGGGGAGGTGTGCATGACACCGGTTTAATGGATGGACGAGATCGTGCCCGTGTTATTCGTCTGGTTGAGGCATGCGTATCGGATTTAGACCTGGATTTATCGTCTGATTTGCGAGGTGAGCGCGTCGTTTCTGAGTTTGTTCGTGATTGCCTCTTCTTGCGTTTTGGTGACTCGTTTTTATTGACGTCGGCGCAGACGCTGTACTGCACCTTGGAGTCTTTTCCGTAAAACAGTGGCAGTATCTCCATCTCCATCTCCTCTCTCTGTGACCGTGGTGATCGCGACTTTCTCTTCGACCTCATGGATCCTGGTGGCGTCGCGGTTGGAGTTATTGGGATGTCGGCGCACAAACTCGCAAATAGTTCCTCCAGCTCTCCCAGGGCCTGGTCGGGATTTGTATATTGTTGTGATATCTCCATTATTGTGTATCGCGTATCGTTTGGGGAGTCGTTCGTTTCGGTTGTGAGTTGATTAGGGGGCGGGGAGTTCAGCGCTGAGACCACACCATATAGGTACTTTAGCTTGTGGCCAGACTAGGTCTGGGTGTGCTGAGGAAGGAGCTAATTTAAAAGTGGCTTATGCCTACAACTGTTTATTCGTGCGTGAGGTGAGATGCGATCGATGGGCTGTGTGCGTAAGCGGAAAGAGGTAACAAGTAGGGCACAGGGATTGTGCTTTAAGCCAATCAATTACGAGGGCGGATAATCGATATCCGTATGCAGAAAAAGGAGAGAGGCTTCACTATGCTTCCTCTGCCTTCTCACTCACTCGATCTCATCGTAAATAATTTACAGAACGGTGTCTCTCTTCTAATGCCCTTCATTAGGGGCAATTTGCTAAACCTAAGGTAAATATTCTATCCGTAGTTGTTGCTACGGAGACAACTCACAGACTAATTGAACACTACTCTTAAGGAGGAATAGTTGCCCGAACTGAAACCTAGTCGCACTATACCTTCTCTAGTACTTTATTTATGTACGATACTCGGCACGAAGCCTGAAGGTTTTCTGGCATAACAGTGCTTTGGTGGGGTCACCGCTGAAGTACCGAATGCTTCTAGAGATCAATAGAGGATCCGGAGAATTTTCATTATGATAATATGAAATGTGACAATGTGACAAGTTTCAGCACTGACGAGAGATGGCAGTGCGTCATGATGTGTTTGTGTTGACCAGCATTGAAGAAGTTAGGGTCCTGCGCTAAGATCTCCAGTTAGAGTCGCTTGTCAGGGTATCGACGCGAGAGCCGAGGGCAAACAATCAACAGCTAACGGTCCGCACGGCTTCGTGTTTCTCCACGTTTTGCGTCATCTACTGAAACACAACAAGGCTAATGGTCATTGCTCGGCAATAGAAGAGAAAAGACAATAAAATCACCTGAAGATTAATAGAGTCGCTCACATGAGAGAGGATATGATAAAAAGAAGGGATGTTATCCATCACAGGGATTTGTCATGTTTTGACGGCTAAAAGGGATAACCATGTCCCAACACCCAGACACTTTGATTTTAGTTTCAAACTGATAGGACGACGAAATCTATATGTAACTCTCCCTAGAACCTGCCCGCAAACCCTAGTACACAATGATGTGGAAACCTTTTTTTAATCCAAAATAGTGACAATAACTCCATGCTACGCTCAAATACCCAAAAGAAATATAGAAATGCTGAAAACAAACTACAACAAACTCTCCCACTTGTCCAGTCCCTGCTTCTCCTCCTTCTTCTGCGGCTGCATTACACCCATATTCATTCCCATGCCCATGCCCATTCCCATGCCCATGTTGTTCATTCCACCCATACCAGGAACCGATGGTGGGGGTGGTATCCCAAAGCCCATGTTCGTGCCGGATGGTTTTGGTAAAGTAGGCACCGAGGGCGGCGGCGGAATCGAGAAGCCCGCAAACTCGCTCGCATTTGCTGTGACTGGCGGAGCCTGGTTTCGAGTTTGGCCATAGAGGATGGTAGGGTGCGAGGAGTTATTGTTGTTGATTCCCATGCCAAAGCCATTAGAATTAGATGAAATGGGCGCTGATCCAGATCTATTATTGGTGTTGTGAGAGGAGGGGAAAGACGGCTTTGGTTTTATAGCAGCAGACCAGTCGATGCCGCTACTTGATGTTGAAGTTGCAGGTGTTGGGGCAGTCGTTTTTTGATTGGGTCGGAGAGCCGTGGTAGATCCGAACCCAACTCCTGGCTGGAGGGGTTGCATCGCATTTGAATTTTGGCTGCTTGGCCGATTAGGCTGCATTGGCGTGAGTGAGTTTGAGGATGATAGCATATTATTCATTGAGGATGCCTGCTTTTGCGGCACGGTGGGACTCGGTGTTGACCACGAGAACTTTGGGCCTGTATTGGTGATATTTGGGGGTGATTTTGTCCTATTTATGTTGGACGGTGATGATGTTCGAGAAGCATGGTTATTAGAAGATGATTGCCATTCGAAGCCGTCGCTGACAGGCGCGCCTCCTTTTTTGCCGAATACAAGGGCTTCAAACGTATCTTGACCGCTACCGCCAGGTGAGGTTCCTCCATTCATTGCATGCATGCCTGGGGCACCGCCGAAGGATAGAAATTCGCCTGCAGATTGGCCGCCTTGAGCTGTCGAGGACAGTTCACGGAGTTTTTGGATCTGCTCTGCTTCGATTTTGTTGGAAAGAGATTTGATGGTTGCCATGAATGACTTGAACTGTTTTATGGTTAGAATAATACACCTATTTCACTATAACTTCCTGTAACATACCTGTTCTAGTCCTAGTAATGGTCCAAAGCTCATAGTCCAAAGTGTTGGTAGAATGTCCATAGCTACTACTTCGCGATCGCAAGTCTTTCCAATCTCTGTAAAGACGGCAAGAGTTTCCATCATGACAGCAGGCTCCTTGGTCTTTATCCCCTTCAACAACGGAATGACCTTTTCTTGTATCGTATATTTATCTAAAGCTGGTGCTTCGTCGCCCTTCGCCTTTCCTTTAGTGCCTGATGAGAATCCATCTAATCCATCTGAGGAACTCTGCAAGTCGACACTACCGCCGCAAAGCACACGGAACGCTTCCAACCCCCGGATTTTGATACCAAGACTCGATGTCTTTGTAAATACAGTGCAAACTACTGGAAATAAGTCATTTTTTAAGGTTGGAAAATCAAGCTTAGGCATTATGATAGGCAAACTTCGCAAGGCCAAATCCTGCAGGGCATGTGTGGGTGAATCTAGAGCAAGGAATACTAGAGGTAACACGTGTTCCTTGAATTCCAGAGCGGTTGTTTTCTCCTTGATAAGTCCTAGTTTGGATAATATCACTGTCAACCCACCTTCTTTACCAGCTTCCCTTTCACGCTCAGCAACCTTCGCTGCAGCGCTCTTATGCTCGTTGGTTGATTGGGTCGTTGAACTGGCATGTATAAAGACTTCCTTCAATCGCCCAAGAACCTTTTCTGAAAATAATCTTGATGTGGCAGACTCGGCGATCAAGAAAATATTTGGGAGTACAAGAGCTAGTAAAGAGCCATCTCGCAGTTCCTCTACCAACCCAAGTAGAATCTTCTTTTCCAGAACACTCCGGGGAAATTGTGGTAATATTTTTGGTAACCCACGCATGAACGCATTTTTCTCAGAGGGGGTCTTCGCCGGAAAATTATCAAGAAAGCGTAGCGTTGATACAAGAATATTATCAAAGTATTCGCTCTGCTGGAAATCGCGAGCATTGATACGACCGGTAGGCCTTCGGGTGATAAGCTGAGGAAGCACATTACCGGTTAAAGGACGAGGTAACTGGCGCGAAGAGAGAAAGTTATTAGACCCATTTGGTGTAGTGGATGGTGATGAGAGAAGGCGTCGATAGGTAGATGAAGAGTTGTGTGTTTCCAAAGGTGACTTGTGCGGGGAATTATAGAGCGCAATCATTAAGAGTCCGAGAGAAAACATATCGCATGATGTCGAAAACGTTTGATCCAGTACAAGATCTGGAGCTGCATAATCAAGGTTGAGCTGGACATTTGGGGGTAGTCGAGGGTCGAAATTGGGTGGGAGATCAGGTTTTACCGAATTCACGGCAAACCCCAGGCCACATATCTTCCAATCAGACTGGAGTTTGTCAGTTCTGGAGAATTTGATTGTGTCTGAAAGATTTCACCTTTGCATTCACCATGACGGCCTCTGGCGTCAAATTTCCGTGAATGAGATTTGCACTTTCGTGTAAAAACTCCAGTGCTTTTCCAAGCTGTTCCAGGCCCTTTTGTATCTCCAGCTCATCGATCTCTACCTCCCGCCGCCTCCGCCGACCGTTGTCTTCTGTCACATATCTACTGCTCCCGCCCCTCTCCTCCTCATCTTTATCCGCCAACAGCGTCGCCAGCGAGCCAGTGACTGGCTCTGTAACGAACTGCACACCCCCGCCTCGCGTGTCTTCTACCGGCTCTACTAATTCCAATACACACGGATGCCTCAATCTCGCCAGCAAGCTTGCCTCCCTCTTTAGTCGGTCCACGACTTCATCCTGCGCAGCCTTCACTCCACCATCCCTGGAGCTCGAACCCCGCAATGATAAGCTTTGACCAGAGGCTCCGCTATCGAGACTTTTCCGTTCAAATACGAAAAGCGAATACGGCTGACCTGTCTTTTTGCGCTTCGCATCGTACACTTTCCAGGGGCCGCAGAAAGAAGATGGTGAGGGCGATTTCTCGTAGTTTGCGGAGATGTTGGACGCGGCGAAGGATTTGAGCGCGCCTGAGAACATGGCGCCGGCCATTTAATCGAAGTAAGTGGGATAGGAGATCGAAACGAATGTAGATTTTGTGTCGTCGGCTTCTTTGTAGAGCTGAGGCTGTGGCAGGCGCTACGGCGGGCGGTGCAGACAGGAGCTTCCACAAACCCTGGTGGAACGTTAGCTTCGTCTCAACTTTACCGACTATTATTATGTAATCTCTACCTTGCAAAAGCTTCTTTTCGAATTGAGTTTGATTCAAATTACACCCTAAGTGACATTATATCCGTTGTAATGGAATCATAAGTAAGAGAAGTAGCAGCAAAATACTGGTAAATCGAGTTGTCTTCTTGTCTCGATGATAGCAATCACTTGGCAATCACTTGATTCTGAAATTCCCCAGACCCTAGAAACATCAGGCCTACAGGCGTATGTACTTTGTAGTTATATTGTATCTCATCACCTCGCGCAGCAGCCAGTTATAATAAGATACCATATACCCATTAAAACTCATCACTTTTTCTCCATAGAGCACATCAAAATTTGTCCTCATGCTAATCCTGGCAATCCTTCTCCCTTCCTGGTCCTTCCTAGACCTTCCTTAGCATAAAAATCCATTCTGTAGCCTGTGCTCTCGCCCCATTCTTCTTCCCGAAGTCCCAACGCAATAGTTGCTTCATAAGGACTTAATAACGGCCGTGGAAATGCATATCCCCAGTCAATGCTCAGTCGGGGGCAGGCCACCTGTACCCAACACTCGACATTCTCAAACATTTTTAACTTCCCTGGGAATATTTCACTCAACAAGAGTATCACATAATCAATCCCAAGATCCTTAAGGCGTTTCTCCAGGTTCTCTAGTGTGTTTGGATTTCCCTGACGACCCAGCGTACCAAGAATAAGGCCAAACTTCTTCGCCTTCTTCGCACTGGAGATTGCTTCACGTCGTAGTGTGTGGAGCTCCTTGTGGTCGTATCCTTCGCGTGTAAATTTCCGGGAATATGGGTCATACCGGTATGCAGGGAGGAGTGGATTCTGTATCATGGCACTCTCAAGATGGAATCTTCCATCACCCACATAAACTAATGCATCCACAACAGATGTGTCGATAATTGGACTTGTGCACCCCAAAATCTCACCCTTACTCAGCGGCATAATCTGTGGAATTGCAGCGCCAAATCCCATTGCTTCCAGCTGCGGCTTTAACCGTTGAATAGCAGCGTTAAATTGAATCGTTCCTACGAGTGCCAGCTTCTTTCCGGAAGTAAAATTGCGCTCAAGCGTGGCAAGAAGATGCTCAGAGTCAATGCCAATAGTAACAAACACGTATAATGTCTTGATATTCGTCACATCAACTGGTATCAAGCAACTATGCGCATAGTGTACCAATAGATCGCACTCCAATGCCCTAGCAGTGAAGTCATCGATACAACAAGCACCGTATGTCACGTCACCCATTATTACTGTTTCAATTTCCGGGCAGAATTTCTCGAGGATATCAGATATAGTAGTCGCAAAAAGAAGAAGGCCTTCGGGCATCTGTAATGCCACGCGTTTCGAAGAATGCCGCCGGATGGCATGCACCGTTTTGTGGATTTCAAAGTTGTAATTCTTCGGTAAGAGTGTATTAATCGCGGCATTGAGATCTGGATCATTTAATATTTCCGCCGGTATCGTGTTCAGTGCCCGTGGGGCCCTCCGTGGAGTAGCCGCAACCTGTACCACGCTACTTGCATCTTCAATACTGGCTCCTCCCTCAACTGGTGTTCCGTTGTTTGCTGTCTTTGCCGCTGCCTCCGCTGTTTTCCTTCCCACAAATCTCCGTCGTGGTTGCCGTGGCGGTGCTGCCTGTGCGTCAGGCTTTAGGTCTGGATTCTCAATGTTTGTCATGATCTTCAAGATTCTCAAATCTTCGACCCGATGGCGGGGCAATGTGGGGTGGCGGATACATTCCTTACCCGGCTCTGCTATGTCTACCCGGTAACTTCCGTTAAGCAGTTTACCTTGACCTCGGTCTTTATAAGCTCTGGGCTGCCCTCCGCCACCTAGGTTCTACACACTCCACAAGACATACATCATGATTTTTCGAACAATTATACACAACCCAGGCCTTGCGGTTCGGTCATTCACAACAACAGTTCGCCTTAGTGCTGCACTCGGCCCGCGCCCGTCTCCACCCCAGCTTCCAAAAGAGCAACAGGCGGAATTTGAACGCCTCCAGAAACAATCGACGGGCGCATTTCAGACATCACACCTTGTCAATGCAGGAGATATGAGTAAAGTGGAAGAGGCAATAGAACATAAGGATTTGAGGAAGGGTGCGAAGCCCGAATTTGAAGGGGATAAAAATCCGAAGACGGGGGAAGTGGGTGGACCAAAGAATGATCCTCTAAGGCATAATGAATGGACGTACAATGGGCGTGCTACAGATTTTTAGGAATTGGAGGTAGAGAACCTGCATCATACTAGATAGTATGTCCACCTGGCTGATACTACCGTGGAATCAATAGAGTACAAATTGCGATTGTCAATACAAATTCTTCTATTATTATTTATCTAATCCCCGTACATGCTTTACTCTTTTTCACGACTTTCCCTACTTCATCCCCATTCCCCGTGCCTCTCATCCTATGAAGACGTCAGCCGCTAGTATGGGGTTTGCGGTCCGGTGTTTTGTTAGCGTTAGTCAAGGGGAGAAATCTCTAGTTGTAGTTTCCATGCATCGTCAGAAAAAGCACCACTTCTGACTTGAATTAACTTGAGGGCGCTCAGTTTCCATCGTTAAGTAATTGATGGGTTAAGTAGATAAAGTGGTAAACTAATAAATATGCACACAATGTTTATCTCTTGATTACAAGAATGTCATCCAATTAAAGTCCATATTTTGAGTATCCGTTAAACTGTGACAATTCTATTACCATAAGGCACGGGGTTCGGGACCTTATACTGTCAGTTTTTAGGAGGTTCCCGGATGGGAAGATGATAATAGGGACATTGGGAAATTTTGTATTTGTGCATTTTAATGGGACCTAAAATTAGTTGGTGTCCAAAGTTATTCTGTATCTGGTGTAAGCTGAGCTAAACGCTATAGCAAACTTTTACGTCGAAGTTAAACATAGAGTGTTATGTCCCCGAATTATCACCCTTAAAAAACACATCAAATATGTACCCGAGACTTCAATAGCATCAATTGTTGGCTACAGATTCTCACTTTGCCGATGCCCAAATCTCATACCCCGATTTTCTTTCCTCGTAGGCGTGCCCGGTGCGAACCTGGCACGTCACGAACTCTCTTTCGAGGTTCGTGACGTGCCCTTGAAGCTGCTTGATGGCGGCCTTGCGCTCACAGTTTTTCAACTTCGCCAGGGCCTCGTCCACCTCTCTTTTTCTTTTCAGCATCATCCGGTCCTCATTGATGCATGCAGAGCATGCATCAGCCTTGTTGGTCCGCATCAAGGTCTTGTGGAACCTTGGGCAAACAATTTCATGTTCGCCCAGACAGTGACGCTTGAAATTGGCCGAGGTGGTCTTCTCGTTGCAAGCTCCACAAGTGTGGGCTGCAGGTTCCCATTTTTGAATGGGCCGTTTGGCCTTGTTCACACTGTTTGGACTTTTAGACCCAAGAACTTGTCTGGCCGGAGCCGGGATTGAAAAACAAGAACCCAAGCCGCAGTTTCTTTTGGACATAGAAAGCGGGGTCTTGGGGGTCTCGGGAGTCTGTGGAACCTGAGGGGCAAACTCTGGAGATTCCGAACTGGCCGTAGAAGCCGTGGCACGATTCTTGCGCTTGGAAATGGGCGGTCTTCTTTTTCCCATTGCTGTGGTCTGCTTTGAATATTTCTAGCTTGCAATAGTGTTAGTACTCCGATGCAGTTATAATTCAACGACTTTGAATTAACATCGTCGTTGACTTGTGATTCTGGATTTCGTGGTTTTCTAACCTTTTGTTTCAGATACTATTTTGTACGAAATAGCTATCTTACAGGTAGATGACCTTTTCTAGCTTCTTTCGTAAATATTTGATATTCAATTAATTCTTCGAGAATATGACACTAGGTCGCTTTTTCGAACAACACTATCAGCAAGTCTGTATCTTCCCATTTTCAATCAAGTGACTGTGGTGGAAAATCTCCCTTCTACAGTTACACTTAAGCTTGATCTGAAACTTACTTTGAATACGTGGTGCTTTCAAGGAGCTTCTGCAAATCTCTATGGTGAGATATTCTGCTATTCCTACAAGATGTACGAATGAAACACTAGTCTCTGTATCTAGATTTATCCAATATAGTTGTACAATGTAGATATATTCTCGTACAGATAATGATCTCTCAAATCACAACCAGTTAGTACGAGGTTTCTTGATCAGGTTCTCTAGTATCTTACCGTTGAAATTGTCTCGGTAAAACCGGAGTTGTGAGATACTTAGGTCGGCGATTGAGCTCAAGGTGTGAAGCTCTACTATGTTAGGTGCAATAGCTTCGTTGCAAATTTTGAAGGTAGAGAGTACAATCGGGGGATGGGTAAGAAATATGTAGGTAGCCAAGTAGTAGCAGGATTTGCTTTCGAGTAAAAGTATCGAACAGAACTCTGAGTGGTCACAAGCAAACACTGGCCAGTTTAAATGCGTTGCAAAAGCGAGTTACAAGCAACGGAAGCATATGAGGCTCGCTGAAATTTCATCAGGAGCCCCAACTCTAAGTCTCGAGTAATCGTGCATGGTCGAAAGCAAATCTGCTCAAGTTTGGCTTGCGGTACGAACTTTAAAACATATACTTGCTATGTGAGTAAGTACATCAAAACCAACTTCAAAATTATGTATATTTCGTGAGTGTTGGTGGTGACTAGAATACAATGCACTCAAATGTTCGACTGAGTTTATGCATGTTGTTTGTGGATGGGTGTATTTACTGGATTAGAATCCATAAGAGGCATTATATATACTTGGTTCAGGTACCATACGTAATACCAATCATGATGTAATTAAGTAATAACAAACTAGGCTCTTAGCTTAGCAGCCATTCGGCCAATACCTTTCTTAGGCTACTAAGTTACATCTGTGCAGCACTTTCCAGAGAAACCCGCTCTCTAAACCACAGAAATACACTGTAAGAAGTAATATATTCCAATAAATACTACAAGTATATATCAAGTAAGCAAATGTTTTACATAAATATACCAAACTTTATTGGTCGCATTACCCTTTCTCTCTCAGAACATTTCAATAACGAGAGGTAAGTACTGTAATCTTAATACAGAATAAACTGGCATTTCGGGGAGCTTTACGGTGGATGAACTTGGCATCCTCAAATCACCAAATACATTGAATACTAGGAATCACGGAACAACTACTCATTAGCGATACCCAATCGTTCCATTCATGGAGAAAACTGAATGAATAAGTAGCGATGCGAACCCCCCAAGACAACCCGCATATAAGTCTCAAAAGTAAAGCTATGTAGAAAGCAGGTATGCTAACGATGATGTAGTGAATATCAAAGCTTAATTGGAATAAGAGATAAGCGTGTTTCAAAGTATGATTTCACTTTTGCCCACGTCCAGACTCTGAATATCTACCTTACAGGCCTAGCACCAATGCTGCTATTGATTCTGAACCAGATACCGTCGTATCTAGTTGTCTATCTATAAGACCCGCTCACCAAAAGTGTGAGACGATGAGTTGAAGTCAACGCGAACTTCACACTGATTTTGGTAGTTATCTTGCTCACTAGAAGACGGAAACGGGTGGTAGATCTCCGAAAGATGCATTCGGTAGCGATGAAGCAACTCTCTGTGATCAAAAATTGAAGAAATGGTGGCAATTTGGTACTTAATCATCTATAAGACGTTTGGAGCCGGACTGGCGCGGGGGTCTTATAAACGAGTAGATACAGACTAATTGCAATGAAATTCACAAGATTTTTGTATGTAGAAGTTTTTCCACCTCGAATCGATGAATTCCTTCATACAGTACAGGTTTACAGCAAATGGGACAAAATTCAAGTCACTACTTGAGGGTCTGGATACAGAGTGAAATACTACGTCTTTCGTCACCACATGATACAATGGAAGCGATCAACGCAAAACGACAATTTAAGAGAAAGCAAGTCCTACACAAATTGTAATACAAATACCAAGAATTCCATAGTGAAAAGATAGAAACTATACCGAACGTTTCGAAGCTGGCATACACCTGTCCCATATTATTGACTGAGGTACAGGTACCTGAATGTCAGATTGACACAAAACCATGAAACCATTCATTCGAAGCCAAACATAGAGCTCAGTAGTCACACACATACCTACCTCTCAACACACTTATAAGATAGCAAAAGACACGAACAATGGCTATTCCTTTCCATATGATATGGACAATCATGAGCATCAGGTCACAGAGGATACCCATTGATTCGATACTGGACACAAATATAAGTTTCTATTGTCTTCGTGACTCTAGCTAATCTGTGATTCAGATGACGGCAGTTAACACTGAATCACTTTGTGTTTGAGTAAACCTAAAGTGAATCTATCCTCTTCTGGTGCATGAGTAGCAGCAATCCCAACGAGGCATATTTCAGTTCGATCATGAACTTGAAGCCGTCCAGCATCAGTAATCTCCGTCCGATTTGGGATCCCACGAAAGCTGACAACACTTAGGTATACTGCGACCCTAGTAGTTCAAAATTTCCACCACTTGTTCTCCGAAGGTTTCACAATGGAAATATATCCCTCATCGACAGCCCGAAATCACCCATATCTCACCTTCAGCAGAATGTCGGGTCCTCCACGAACATCATGATACAGTACGTACCCCACGCTCGGGATAGCCAGGCCGCGACATTCGGAACCCAAAGAACTGTAGCAACCAATGATATACATGTATTCTCGGGGGCAAAGCCTTTATATGGGGTGTCTTCACGGGAACCTCGTGAGAATCCCGTGCAGTCAAACGTCTGCCGTGCCCCCCCCACATACCCCACAACACGCACAATGACAGTATCCACGCTCCAGCTACGCGTCAGGTTCCCCACAACTCACGCCCGATGTCGCCTGCTATTTCATGCAAGGGGAGGCAGTCACAGTATCAATATCTGGTGCCAATAAGATCGGTGGTGTGGTGCACGGCCCATCATGGGTAGTCACCCTTTAAGGCCTTGAACCCTGGATGTCGAATCGCATATTTTATCGTTGCCCGCCAACGGAGAGGCCGGCCTAGATCTGCTGGGAAGAAGCATATCTGGCAGACAGTAGCGTGGTTATGGTGTGCATAAGCTCCAGAACAAAAGCCGCATATCACAGGTGTGAATGCGCCACACCGCCAGTATATCGCAAAAGAAAAATCTCCCATGGTGTTTTTTTTCGCCCGTCTACAAAGAAGCTCATGCACGCTATGTGAGGTGGTGGGAAAAAAAAGCGCCCATCCCAAATCCATACCTGCAGCTTCGGATAACTTAGACGCTCTGGAAATTTGCGAATTGATCCGATGTCATGCAAGGCAATTTCAAGGTCGGCATCTTAGCACACAAATTAACCGGCCATCATTCGATTGACCCACCGATGTCGCTGTGATGAACCAATAAACAACATCCAGCACATCAACCCGTCTCATCCCAAACCCCTCACCCCATGATATAAACCGTTTCTGCATTTTGTTTCATTCCCGCTGTGATGGGCCAATGAGTGACCAAAGCAGACGATTTTCCAGATGGAGATCGGACGACCATGTTCTTCGTGCTACAGCGGCATTGCCGAACAGTCCTCTTATTTCGGACAAAATAATACTTTCTGAGGACGACACATCAATGTTCATCGCTCGCTGCATTGGATATGATCTTTGTTCGCTTGCTGCAAAAACTCTTTCAATTGCCAGACATGCCTTGGGTGCCCCACGCTAATGCAGTAGCTGTTGGATTAGTTGAGGAACATCACAGTAGGTACCTGTGAGTATGTATGTATGGTACATAAATGCATGAAGAGAAGCAGCTTACTGAACTTCTCACCAATTGGCAGGTAGCCCCGATTGAGGGAAACACCCTGGTGGTAGTGGTTATTCGTATAGGACCTTCCACTACGGACCTGTATGTTCAAGTTAGCAATCATCTACTAACAGAGATACTGCACGACGGAATGTAGGTATGTGCACAAGTCATAAGACAGGAATCTCTGTTCGCGACCCAATCACAGAAGGCAAGCACGGAAACGCAAAAAGACGAGATGAACAGCTATGTACTTATGCATGCAGAATGCCAAACCAGTCTATGGTTTAACCTGCAAATTATTCTAACCCAAGGCAATTTTGAACATTCCTTAATCTCATACCATGGTACCAATATGTGTGAAGAATCAAAGAAAAATAACAAGCAACAAGCAAAACTCGCTATCCTGAAGACAATTAAAACTCTGCTAAGAATAAAAGTAATGATTTTTTTTGTTCCCCGCGTGATATCAAATGTGATCCAGTCACGAAGAACATCAATCAACAATGCAACAACCCCAAACCCCTTAGTATAACAAACCAGAGAAAAAGAGATAACTATACAATGAAATGTAGAAAATGGAATAAATCTCAACAAACCTCCCAATCCAAACCGTAGAAACAGTGAAAGAAAATAAAAGGAATCAGAACTGCAGTAGAGTATACAGCAATGAGAGAATGGCGCCTAGTACAACACAAAAAACAGCGTACTTGGTATCAAATATGAGAAAATACAAAGGAGATATACTTGAGAACGCTGAAAACCACAGCAGACATGACAAATGAAAAACGATAGATATCGAGGATGCTCAGTCTAAACACTGGGCGGGATATAGCGGACGATGAGCCCTCATCAAACCAATGCAAGTACATGTAAAAAGAAAGAAAGAAAAACTCCTAAACCCGGCAATTTTCTGATTCCACTGTATAAAAAACACCCGTCCCAATTGTAACAGTTTTGCAACTGCACAATATATGACAAAAGAAATCAAGCTAGACCTCATGTACATGCAAATTATCTTCTAGAGCCTACGGCACCTGCTGAGAATCCGATTGGGCCCCAACCTCCATCTCCTTCGCTCGGGGGTGTAGGCCATTTTGGTTGCATAACCTCATCATCTCGTCGGTTCTTGCTGCCTATTTCTAAACCCTTTACACCATAGTATCGGTGATTCGTTTGCGGACTCGGGGTAGGATATCCAGTAGGTACTTGTACATTGCGAAGGTCCTTGTTTGAATCCTTGCGAGCAGGTGTTTCGTAATTCTGGGACTGCCGTCGACTCCCATATCCCGCCGTCCCTGTAAGCCCTTCATCCACCAGTTCATCGTTTTCGTCGGGTGTCTCGTATCGCTGTTTGGTGTTTCTCACACTCCGACGAGTACGTGGAAAGGTTGGGGTTGGGGACACACCATTTAATGCAGTCTCACCCGCACGAGAGGCATTAGGGGTTGGGGGGAAAGTGAGGTTCCTCCGTGGGTTGTTCGGGTCCTGCAATGCAGCGTCCACGTTCATCAAAGACTTGTCCGTGCAGCTCATCTCACCTGGGGTTTCAACCAGCATACTACTCCTATTGCTGCCCCCTTCCTTGCCACTTCCCCATGCAATTCCGCAGCCTACGCCAGATTCCAAATCATCATCACTGGGCGAAGGTGGTACACCTGTTGTTCGTCCTGAAAGTCTCCTAGCCCGTTTCCGAAGATGGCTGAAGAAGCTCTCTTTTTGGCCAGATGGTGATACCATCCCTCCAGGAATATTACCATTCAGTTTATCCATTGTCTGCTGGTGGCCATTTTGAGAGTTCGTCGACGCAACAGAAAGCTGCCGACCAATTTTTTTGACAACCTTCTCCTCAATTCTTTCCCGTTCCTTTTTACCTGACTCATCACGACTGACACGAGCAGCCTGCACACTTACAGCATCACTCAGTGGTGATACTGGTTTGATAGATGGTAAAATCATCATTGGAGCTCCATTATTTTGACTTCCGTTGCCAGAACCGATTTTAGGGGCATGCCAAGTACTCCTCTTTTCTGAACGAGGCTTGTAGTTTTGCTCAGGGTTTGTTGTAGTAGGCGGTGGTGACACCACACCATCGGTTCGGTTCCCGATAAATGACTTTCGGAACCAGGAATTCTTCTTCTCCAATGTTGGGTGGCCGTCGTTCATTGAATCTCTTGACTGTTTCATGGCCAAATCACTACCACTCTTCCTGCTCATTCGAGATGGCGTGCTTGTGCGTGGAAGCAGTGGATCGACAGCATCCCGGAAATAGTCATGTTGAAGAGCTTGCATCGAAGTCGGTCGGTTACGAGGATCCCACATCAGGCACCAAGTTACAAAGTTTGCTAGAGATGCGGGCCACGCTGGCGCTGCCAGAATTGTTTCCATTGGGACGGGAGCCATCTAACAAATTAGTTAAGTTCATCGTCAATGGTGACTCGTTATAACGTACCCTTGGGAAACTGAATCCTAACCGACCAGCCAACCGCGTACCCTCTCTCCATTCACCACCACCCATTTTCTTTCCGCTCCGACCAACCCAAGCTCCAGGAGACCCCATCACTTCGCATACCCGCCATACTTGATCTACTTCATTACCACCGGGGAACAGTGGCTTTAATGTTGCAACCTCAACAGCCATCGCACCAACCGCCCATATATCAACCGGAGCGCTATATTCTCCAGCACGTAGAAGAACTTCAGGGGCACGATACCAACGAGTTGACACATATGTCGTGTAAGGCATTTTGGATGATGTTTCTCTTGCAAGACCAAAATCGGCAATCTTCACTGTGTAAACTGGTGGGGTGGATGGTGGTGTCACCATTGAGGAGTATCTGCGGAACGATCCACTATCGTTAAGATTGTGTGCAGATGTTGATACAAGAATATTTTCTGGCTTTATATCGCGGTGGAAAAAACCATGTGCGTGGATGTGCTCCAGGCCAGATAGAATTTGGAATCTGAAGATTGTTAGCAATTAAAATCGAGGTAGCACATGCGATCGAATAAACATACAGAACGCTTTTAACCACACTTCCTTCCAATAGTTTTCCTTCACGAGCTTTCATGAGCTGGTATAGATTACCATCCATGTACTCCATCGCGATATGTAACTTTTTAGTGTAAGGGTCCAGAAAGATGTCCAGGGCCGGCACAAGATGAGCGTGCGCAGGTAACTGTCGAAGGAAAATGACTTCTCGCAGCTCCAAACAGGGCGCGAAAGATTCGAATGACTTTTTCATAGTTTTAATGGCAACCTTAATTTCGTTAACTTTGGTGCTCCATTTAAACGAATTGTAGAACACAGCTTACCACGCTTCCTCGCCTCGCCACGCTGGCACCGGCTGACCGAACCTTCGCCAACACCACACTTCCGAAGCTGCCATCACCGACTTCTTTTATTACTTCAAATCGATCTGTCAATGCGAGGTTTGACGACGACGCATATCCTAGAGTACCGTTCGCCATTGTAGATGTGGGGAAAAAGGGTATCGTAAAGTTCAATGTAAATGTTTTCAGAGTACTATCCATTATCCCTGGTCAGTGGATGTTCTGTTGTCGCCAGAGGAAGCTTTGGTGATTATGTCTCGGGACCTGGGACTACACACACTTGCAATATTATTCTAAATTTTGGCCCAAACGCGTATATGCGAAAACCAAGTTGCAAAACGCCACTTCAAATGGAAACTCCGGCAAAGAAAGCAACACAATATCGAACGAGATTTGCTGTAGATTCACACCTCGTGGAGCACACTAGAAGTCGTGCCTTCAACCTACTATGCTCACTTCTAAAGCAGATAGCAGGTTATCCTTGAGGTGGTCTCAAAAGAGCGATTCTGATTCAATACCGTCCCAAGGTCCTGTGCGGAACCTGTGAGCGGACAGTATCGTGGCCGATCGAGTAGAGGAAGGCGGTGTTAGGGAGTCCAGTTTCAATGACTTTCGGCGTGAATGGTGAAGGTGACGGAGGATGGATATGCGGGTTGATGGAAGACCCGAGGAACAGTCAACAGGATAAGGTATTTGGTGGGTGGAAAGGCGAAGCCAATAGGGGTGTCTTAGGCCTGTACAGGGATCGATTGGAACCGAGTCTACGGTTGGATGAAAAGGGATTAGAATGTCGAGACCGCGGGACGAGTGCGACGAGTGGATTACGGGATGAGAAGTAGCGGTGGATGGTGTTTTCAGAGGCGGAAGTGAAGAACTGTGCGTGTGCGTTGGTTACTGCTCCTGGGGCGGGATGGTTGCTTTTTGTTGGAATACCATGAGTTGCGGCCACCAGAGTGGTTGGAGACCTGTGCGTCGATGAACCACTAAAATTCTAGCAAGCCCCTGGGGTATTATTTTCCTTTCGAATTCTGATTATTCCTTTTTGGGCTCGGCACGCTGTGCGGATACAAATAAGAAAAGAGCTCTAGAGCACTCCAAACAACTTACAATGTTTATATTGAGGTAAGGCTGAAGTTTGAGGTCAAAATGTGTCTGTACCCGCACCTCTTCATCAAGTGTCAACATGATGCGCTTCACAGCCCCGCCATACACAGCGATAAAGACCGCGAAGTACAGAGAAGTTACTAACCAGCTGAAGAGTGCTCAGTTAATTTTTCGTGTGTTTACCTAGCAGGTCGCGTGTCGCCAAGCACAAAGATGGGCCAACTCAGATTGGAAGTAAGTAGCTTTTAGCCTCCTTTAATCACCTAGGGCCCAGTAGAAAAGGGAACTGTAAAGAGCACAATGTGTAGTAATATAATAAGACTCGGACACCAGCGCCGCCTGGACTCTTGGGTAGTCTAGAGCAATAACTTTCTAACTTCTTGGACGAACTGTGCAAAGGGAGAAGAGATGGAAGGGCATCCACGGATTGAACGCGTGGGTGATGAGACACCGAAAGACCTCTGTGAACGATGTAAGATTAGATCACCTTATTGGAGGACCAGGGGTCGAACAGTGCAACAGGGAGGGCATCAGGCTTCTTTGGCAGAAACTCAAGATCTCTGAATTTGAACTCCACCGGGACGCTGCGGGATGCTTGTGCAGGCAGCAATAGCAGCCTGCAGCAGCAGCAGTGGTAGCAGGCTGGGGGAGGCGAGTATTGGGGGAGGGGGGGGGGGGATGCAAGAGCCCAAGAAATCCCAACCCATCAACGGAACCCAACCTTCTAGAGTAAAGCATTGTTGGACTCCGCAGGGATTCCTTCAAATGTGGACATATGAAGACGAGTAAGCCTGTCAACAACCTTCTTGCGACTGACTGGGGTCTTGCATTTGCGGACGAAACAGGTTCAGGCTGTCAAATATAACCCGGCACAGGTGGCCATCTGCCTGTGCGGTTCACAAACCCCGATGATCATGGAACGGACGTTTTGCGGTGATACATGCTCATCAGAGAGTTATTTTGAATCGGCAGCATCGTTTCGTTGAAGCGAACCACAGCAGACGGTTGCCTCGCATCCAAAAAAAGCAAGAATTGAGAGAGGTATGTCACGCCGTTGAACCAACTAACTGGCGAGAGCTGCAGTGCTCCTCGTGCTTGCACACCACGGTTACCTGAGGTCCGCCAACCAGAGCGAAGTGTCAGCACACGACCTTACCCTTTTGAGTGACCTTGACTACTTTGAGCTGCTGCCCCGCCCCTCCTCCAGTCCCCGAAAAAGCCAGCTCGCATCGGCACCTGCCCTGAGCTGTGAAAGTTCGGCGGCGGCGCCTTGTCGTTTCTGTTTCGTTGCTCACAACCTGCCATGCGAGGCTGGTAAAAACTTTGCTGCCAAGAGCCCATCTCACCATCTCGAAGTTGGACTAGGGTTAACAGCCAACGTCCAACCAAGGTGTAACTGCCGACCCTGTGATTTTTCGTGCGCGAAATCACGAGAGTGGGCGATTGGTGACAGAAAACAAGACGCCGAAACACAAAAAATCGACATCATACCAGTTACCACGTCTAATACCAAGATTTTGTCTCAATAAGATGATTTGAGTACACAGTAAGAGGGTTGAAAATAAATTCGTCTGACATGCATGTAGAATGAGATCAGATGGTTTGGCCTCATTCGCATAAAAACTAGTACGAGTACTTGCTATGTCATCAAAGAGAGAGCGTGTAGTGATGTGAGACTCCTACGGGTTCCGTTTCGCCCTTATGCATTGCGATTTCAGTTGGACCTATTAGAAGATCCGTCGGAAACATTTGGGTTTGCTTTTCCTACTCGCATGTGGGATTTACCCCACCACTACCACCATCTACATAAACATGTGGGGTTCGTCGTGAGAGCCTATACGCAGCTTAGGAGCTTCAATAGCACATCGAGGTATGCATATGTGGGTTACAGTCTGACGTGCGTTCTTAGATTTCTAAAGTTCCGATCCAAATGAATCTGATTTCAGCCTGTCGGCCAGATCTTTTGCTGCGTATGTACGAGTACAGATACGCAAATTTTCGTCAAGTAAATGGCGAATATTTTAGGTGGTAAAATATCTATCAATCAACCATCAGTGTTTCTCACTATAAACTCTTTGGTCGATGCATTTGAGCGCTCTATAAACTACTATATCTACCGTGATTCTCTCCCTTTGAAATGCTCCACACAGATTTACGGTGACTTCTCGGGATAAAAGCTCTACGGGCCCTCTCTATTGGCATCAAATAGTTATCGGACTAGTATTACTGCATGCTAAAAGGTTTGGTCGCCGTTTTAACTATACTTTTTGAAAGCGGCCATCTACTGAAGCATACCCTTGAAATTTCAGAACACCCACGATAATAAAGTTAATTTCAAATACGGCGTCCATAATCCAACCAAGGATAGGAAAGAGCTGCATAGTTATCCATCGAATGGCCCAATAATGGCAAATCAATTAGAGATTTGCCAAAAAAATTAAGCACCCATTCCCATGTATGGAAAAGGCATGAAATACCAAAGCCACTATGCAACCCAAACCATCAACTGAAGCCCATGGAACAGACTCCAGGAAAATAAGTACTCCTTTGTCATGTCATAATCATGATGGTCTCTACTTACATAGATACTCGTGCCCTGGGTACTCTACGGAATGGTACCGGTTGATTGCACCGCCCCCATGGACCCAAACATTGACAAGTATGGGCAGGCGCCGCCGCCGGCATGGTATCGAAACAAATCCAATGGCCAGGCTACAGGGTCGTACACTAGCCAGTGGTGAATCGTGAGTCGTGGGGGAGGGACGAGTTCTCTATCGGAACGAATCTACTTTAGATAAACAATATGAGTCTTTCCGGTTACCAAACAACTCAACTTGCTGCTCTGAAGCAATAGAGGGATTTTGCAACGGCGGTTCAGATGTCTGGACCTGTACTATCACCGTGGAAACAACACACAATAACACCGGTTGGTTAGTTCCACTCAAAAGAGGTTTTGCAGCTCGACAAGGTAAACCCCCTTGTCTAGTTGTAGTGCTCCTTTACTCAGCAGTGCTAACCATCGCTACGTGCTCGCCATCGCTCTTGACCATCGCTATTTGCCCCTCTCCATGTGCGCTTTTTTGTATGAATTATCATAAACGCAGCACTGGAGGAAGCTGCTAGACCGGAAGACATTATTGCGGAAGAAACTTCTATTTGTTTGGCAAAATCATTACATAATCGTGAATGCGCGACTGTTAGCGTTGCATAACCGATGTTGCTAAAGTTATCGAATGCCCACGGGTATCTTTATCGTGGAATAACCGGCCGGGTAGAGTGTTTATGTTTACTTTGGTGACCCAGGTCACCATCTCCAAGGCAACACTCGTAACCGGACAGGTTATCGCCGTTGCAAAATCTCTCTAATCGTTTCAAAGAAATCTCGGCCTCAGTGGGCTTAGATATCAGCCCGCCGTCGCCAAGAAGCACAACACCCGTGTCTTAAATCAAGTGCCGAACCCGCCCAACTGTTTCCTACGATTGAGGCAGTTCCGTCTCATTGGTAAGGGCAAGGAAGTGGGTGATTATGGGTCAAATGTGTGAAGCCTTCACAATCCAGCACGTGGGTGCTCTTTCCTTTGCCAGACTCTGTGATTGGAGAAAACAAGCGATAGTAGAGTAGGTAGATAGATTGACGGCGGCGCTTCCTGTAGTGCTCACACATGTTGCCAGGAATTCCAGGCCCAAGAAATGGATTCGTAATAGTTTTGGAAAGCACGGTCCGCCAGGACAAGGTCAACGGCCCGAGGGCATCAAACGTCGGACCGTGGCAATTGGATCATCGGAATCCTTGAAGTAAGCCCGAATGGCTATCATACCAAACAGCTGGGCCGCAGTTGGATCCAGTATTTGAAGGCAAAATGATTGTCACTTCAATGCAGCAGAAAATAATGTTTGGATGATCAGTACCTCAAACTATGAAGATAACCACCGTATGGGATATGAGGCTCCGCTCAAAATATGACAAAAAAACCATACCAACCCTGTTCTTTGAGCAAGCTTGTGTAAGCCCGTATTATAATATTTCGAGCCTTTTGGCGCATGCACCAGAAATTGAACGACACTAGTCGATCTATGCTATTCCAATTGAGTTTGCGATGAGGTTCACGGATAGTTTAGTGTACCATTTGCATCAGCGCCGAGGATGAATTACTCCGTAGAGGCGGGCGTAGATCACTTTTGAGAGGGTTCACACGTAAGCAACTTTCTAAACACTCTACGCGGTCTTTCACGAAAGGGTTTTCAATTTTGTACGCGTCCTCTCTGAAAAATCTTGCTCCAGTCGCGTCGAATAGTAGACTCCGGCCATATTAGAATACCTCATATACCATAGCGTCCAGTCTATTGAAATTAAACACCCATTTTCAACCTTGCACGTACTCCACTCATATGTTTTTCCTATTAAGGTTAAGCTAAAGTCCTCAAAAGGGTCCTGCCGTAACCACATGGAGTAATTCTCGATTGACTCAGCCTCAATGCTAGTGATTCCCACTCTATTCCTATTATTTATGCAACCTAAAGATACAATTGTGTGCAACTGTCTTTTTCCACTTCGCCGAACCTTCGATGGATACCCGAATAATTATCCAAATTATAGCCCCTGAATATAGTGATACTTATGGAAGCTGGGACGATATCATTGAAGTCGAGATGAATTCAGTCCTCAAACGGAGCACAATATTGATGAGGCCTTCATCTGCCGATTGGTTCTGTTATATCATGGGCTTTGGAACTGTGGAAACCACAATGGGGCGGAGCTGACTTGGGAAGCAAAATCCATTCCCAGTTTCTGAATGGAAGCTGAAACAACGGCTTCAAGCCATGATACATAAAGTTGCAACATTTGGCAGAAGAAAGTTCAAGAGTGGAAAACACGGTCCGGACATAATTCCCAACAATGGTCTATGCACCCCAGACTATTGTTCCCTAGCTCTTTCGAGAAATTGCGATCATCCGCCGTCTAGATCGAGTAAAAGACGGACCCGAGCCGTAGCCGACGACGCGAATGAGGTTAAAACTGCATCAGCACAAACAGCACTGACCGCGTGAGCCGGATCCTACCGCTCGGTCCTTCCCATGGCTTTTCGCAAGTTACATATTGTGATGGCTGGGCACAGCTGGGGCCTGGCTCATCCCGTTTACTGGGCTGTCGTTGGTGAAAGCTGTGCCTGCTTTTTTTTCGGCGCGGTTAGTTAGCGGAGTCTCGAAACACAGGCCGAAAGCTCACGAATGTAACAGGTTTGCCACCAACCGTCAGGTACATGATATTTCGCGCACTGCACCACTAGAATGCGAAGTATCCGATCTCATCAAAATGAAAAATGATGCTGTGAAAGCTCTTGCGACAACGGGCAGTTGCAGCCTAACAAAGGATAAAATGTGATTAGATGCTGAAAAAAATATGATGTCTAAATACAGACTGATACCGGAAATTTATTCGGAGAATATGACCAATATCTTCGCTTTGCTTTTGCCCTCTCCTATCGAGTGAGAAAACATACCATTCACGATAGAAATTTGACCGTCAGGGAGGTATTTCGTTGTGGCAAGCATGCATCAATGATCATGGTTAAGGGTGATTTACGTATTATCGATACAAGTTTACACAATAGATTTCAGTCAAGAGTCCAGACTTTGCTGAAACCATATTGCCTGTAGACGCGCACATGCGGTGTCGCACGTCCACTAGGCACATGCAATGTCCGATGAGTACATAGAGCAGTTTGGGGTACATTAGACCTCAAAATATTCCGCCGTCCTTGCAGCTGAGTAGTTTCTACTCACAGGCCCACGACGATCAAGGGGTTTCCTAGAAATAAAGTGTCATATACAGCACCCACCGGCTGTCAGCCGTAGATTCGTCAGCATGTCCAATTAGTCATTAATAATAATCACCTCTACATCAAATGAATATTTGGGATATTGCATCAGAAGTATGTTTTAGGTTCTTATCAGTGTTTAATAGATGATCCTCTAATTAGTCGAGCAGTATATATCCGAGCACCGAGTGACCCCGCCAGATGCTTGTTAAGAGATACTGTAGAATTTAGAAGAAAACTGCAGCCATAATTTACTTAGAAGGTCGGTACATAGCACGGCGTTATGTGGTGTTGCGTTGTCGAGCCAGGTCTCCTAAGATCAGATACTGGCACCCAATGCTGGCTTCGTGAGATTCGGCACTTACCACGAGGAATCAATGTATAATTCCCCGGCAAAACAGTCGCAAAAAAGAAAACTAATGCAACATGAGAAGTCTAGCATGCATCCAAGGCGACCTGAAGAATCCGGCCGGATCTCACGTTTTTGGTTTGTTGCATGACAGTAAACTCTCCAGGGCCGCATGTTTCGGAAGCAGTGCTGAATGCCGGAAATAGAACACGAAACGGGCCGAAGCGTACTGCTGCTGTGTTATTCCGCGACCGTTGGCCCTGTTTGAGATCACCGAGGCTCACTCACTGAGGTCAGCCGATCAACCTGCACGATGGAAATAGCGGTATATGTATGGGCAAAATAATTCTCCACATAAAAGCGAGAGCTAATGCACTGTGGTGGCTGCGCACAAAGCGGCAAGTGTCATTCGGCCTGCGGCAACAACGTGATAACGTCAGCATCACCATGCAGTGATTTTCTACATGCCTGACGACGCCTGCAGCTAGATATGCGAAGCTCAGACATGATAACATAAGACGACCAGATTGGATCGTTTGCCGGTCTAGAATTGATAATTTTGCATTGTGTCATTCACTTTACGTTGACCTCATGCCGACATAAAGTATCACTCACACGGTGTCGTTGAAAGGGACATGCGTAAACAATGTGTCCAGAAATTATATCTCGTCACTATTTCTAGATTTTTTTTGGTTCTTAATGAAGCGACTTCTCTTGAGGAACAACACACCAAAAACTCACTACAAAATTTCCTAGTCATCTATAGATGGCTACCAGTAATCTGTGATTCTCTACGCACTACATCGATGAACGGATCGAAGCTACCATACTAGAAATTGGCTTTTAATCCAATGACCGAAAAATAAAGGCCTCTTTGGATCCTGACCTCTTCAATTGCCTAAAATGCTATACTAACTCTGTGACGCACATATGCTCGTTTCTACACTATTATGTACGGTAAGGTCATGCTCTGGAACGGAACATCAGGTGCCCTAATATCCTTGAGGAGATCTTCACAAGCCATCGGTGCATACAGCATATTTTCCACAACGACACCGCATCAGGTCTCAGGAACGGCTGAACAAGCTTCAACGGAGGCAGGGTCAACGGTGCCCAAACTATACACAAGCCGCTGGCGACAACTGTCAATAGCTACAGTATTGGCCACGGCTCACCATGTAAAGCAAGAAATCAATCACTGGTAGGTCCAACTTTAAAGTCTCCAAGAGGCCCCCTTCTCTCAGCTCAATACACTCCTCCACCACTGTCCCGCCGCCGTTCTGTGCCGCAGCAAGCGCGAGATATATAATGCTGACACCGGCCTCCACCATTTTTCGAGCTCGGGTGGCACGCAAGAGCTGGTACAAGAACTGGCCCCTCTCAGCTCTAGCGCGATGAACTGGCTGTTTCCGCATAAACGCGCACTCCAGTTTTATACCTACGGATACCTAATTGCGGTCGACATAATCTTGAATACTCCACTCATGACCGAAGCTGCACCGGCCTCAGAATGTGATATATCAATTCACAAGTGGTGATACGATGGTTTTACACCCATGCTGGTGCGTCTATTACCATTGTCAAGTGGTATAGTATGTATGCAAGGGGAAACCGTTCGCTCATTTTTGCTGCCAAACCGGGCCTGAATCGCAGTACCAGCTGTCCGATACAGTGGTGATTGATCACTAGTTGACACCACCGGTGGAAGAGATGGGGTGTTGTCAGTTTTGATGTTCTCTTGTAATTCACCGGTATACTGATGTATATACCGACGGTTATTGGTGGTATTTCAAAATGGCATGGGCCTGGGTATAAGAGTGGTAAATGGGGAGGCAAGGGAATTGAAAAGATGCCATTGGCAGCAACCGGATAGAGTAGTATGTGTCTATAAAATAGACATATATACTCATAGAGAGGTATCGGTATACACTTTTGAAACCTTCAAGATGTGGGGTAGCATTTTGATTGAAAGGTGTGAGCTGAAGTGTCGAACGAGAGCTCTCGGGGTATGGCGGAATGTACCCCTAGTGATAAGCAACGGCTGGCTGGCATGTAGCAAGCTGCCTTGGGTTTGCACAGGAATGGTATCTTGCAACGCCTATTGTAATTATACCAGGAGCGGTGTGCCCCAACTGAGTGTCTATATTGGAGATCAACGCGACAAGGAAGGACGTAGATAATATACAGCGAATGGATATACACAGCACCACCAGTTCCTCGTACAAGTACATTTCCGCCTTCTAAAACCACCGCCACCAGCTCTTCTTCGGCGCTGGCTTCCCATTCTCCGCCACCCCCTCAGCCTCAACAACAACCGGCACATCCCTCACCGCCTCCGCCTCCGCCCGCCTCAGCTCCTCCTCCACCCACCCATCGGCCGGCACCGCCGCCTCACCAGCGCCCACCCGCTTCGCCTCCTCCATCATCGCATTCGCGCGCACCTTCGGATCCTCCATCCCCCGGCGTAGTCTCCACCCACCCAGCGCTCCCTCCCCGCTCTCCTCCGTCTCAAGCCCATGCGCCTTCCTGTACTCTCCGCGCTTCTCGACATCCTCCACCATCTTCCGGCGCATCGCCTTAACCCTCGCGCTCTCCGCCTCGGTGCTGTCGCGCCACGCGAGCAGCAGGCTGCGCACGCTGCCGACGGGGTCGTTCCAGCGCCAGAACACGGACGCGGCGTGCGGGTTCGTGGCCAGGAAGTTGGTCACGCTCACCACGCTCGCGAGCGACGCTAGGATGCCTAGCGAGAGGTAGAAGTGCAGCCGCCGGTTCGTCAGAAACCAGTGTGCCCATGTGTTGGGCGGCGGGAGCGTGTGCGGGTAGTGTTTGGTCTCGTCCGGGGTGTGCGTGGGGCCGTGGTAGATGGGACCTGCCGGGCGCCGCGAGGGGTGCGAGGGCGGCGTGAATTTGGTGGGCTTTGCGAGGCGCGCTTTGGGCGGTGTGGATGCGCTGCTGCTGGCGAGGCGGACGTGGGTGCGCGGGAGGAGGCGCGCGAGCGTGCGGAGCGGTGCCATTGCAGGTGGGTGTGGTTGGAGATGTGGCGGGGATGGGGGAGCACGATGGTGGGGTTGGGAAAATCAGATGTTGCAAGGTTGTATTAGTCAGGCGCGGATAAGCGTTTTTGCGGGGAAAGTCGAGTGAGGGGCTGTGGAAAAAACTCAGATGTTGAGATGAGTTTCTGGTTTGCTTTTACGCCCCTTTGAAAATAATATAAGGCTCAAAGACGAGAATTTACAAAGGCTAGAAACTTCTGTCATTACTCGTACATTAACGCGTTACAACTATGTGTAAAGTAATCTTACATAATTGATCTTCGCTGATCAATACCGGAGCTTATTATACAATATGCCGCTTCAAAACTCTGTCAAACCCAGTAATTAGTATAAAGAAAACGCAACCCACATCACTCATCCGTCTTATACCCCTCATCCGTCTTATACCCCTCCTCTGGATTATCCACCTCCATTGGATTATCCACCTCCTCTGGATTATCCACCTCCATTGGATTATCCACCTCCTCTGGATTCTCAACCTCCATTGAATTATCCACCTCCTCTGGATTGTCCACCGATCCCTTCAACTTCCCAAGCACATACTCTCCATACCGCCCTCCACCAGGAATCTCCCAGTCCACAGAGGGCTCTACAAAAAACTGCAACGAAAATCGATCACCCCTCCCTGCCTTCACCCGATGCTTTGCCGCCGTCCACGTGCCACCTTGCTCGCGATGCCACCTCTCCGTCAATTCCCCAATGTTTATCACTACCGTCCTGGGGACATACGGTACCTCGATCCACTGCCCTGCACCGTTCTGTACCTCTAGACCCCCTGCAGCATCTTGAATCAGCAGCGTCAAGAACCCGCAGTCCCTGTGTTCTGTGCATGAAAGTGCGCCGTGTGCGGCGTCCGGGTTGGGTGGGTAGTGTAGGAACTGTAGTGTGCTGATATGATGTTCCACCGGGAGCATATGGTCGAAGGAGGATGGTGAGAGGAGAAACATCAAATCCACAACTAGCGCATACAGCTCGAAATACAATAACTCCACAGCCTCACGGTGGTCCCATAGACTCTCATCAGGCCAGACATTCGGCTCAGTGAGATCAAACGGCGGTGCGGCCGTTGCGGGGTCGCGGGGGACGGGAATACCGTCTGCGTTCCCGATGTCAAACCCCTCCCTGTGGTCATTCCCTACAGGGTCGGGCGGGAAGTAACCGCGGTATGTATTCTTGTTTTCCGGGACAAAGGTTTGTTTCGAAAGCCGCTGTAGCTCGGAGACGGGGAGGGAGAAGAGCTCACCCGTGAGGAGGAAGATTTCGGTGTCCGTGAAGCTCAGTGGCGCATTGATGAGGTAGGCGAAACCTGTCTCTGTCAGAGCAGTAGTGAGGGACCTCCGGAGATGTTCGAGGGTGTGAGTTTGAAGCTCATTGAGGGGGGAGAGGTCAATGGTTGGGAGGGTGGTGAAGGGTCTTAGAGACATTATTGAATATAGGTTAAGCAATGGACAAGTGTAAAGAAGGAGGGACGGGGGTGTATGAACGACGAGAAGAGTGTGTGCCTTCTAGCCTTACAGGACAGCCCGATTTCGCGTACCTGGACGATTCCCATGTTTTTGTGGGGTAGTATGCAGGGAGTTGGTTGCATTGGCGGCGGCGGCGGCGACTTGTTGATTTACGAGTGACCGTTCATGAACAAGCGACTGCTATGTCATGCAGCGGCAGCGGCCGTATCCGACGCTTAGTCAGTTGGTTGTCGGACGAGATCCGACGGTTCCGATGTGCCCCGGCCCGCTGCCACGCACAGCAGCAAAGTTCCTGGATCGATGGAAATTGGACACGTCGAGCACCAGGGATGGATCCTCTGCAACAGCTGCTATGTGATCCGAGTACATACTGGAATCAATCACCGCAGCAAAGGATGTTGAGCATGTACGAGCACTCACCACCCTTCCTACACGTCGATGCTTAGAAATAGAGCAATTAAGAGAATATCAGAGTAAACAATATATCAACTGCCGGCTCTATAATTGATTGACTGAGACTACTTTGGAACTAAGCAACCGGTTATTCGATTTACCCGCTGTTTTGTGTTCCTGTTGAGGCTCATCGAACGGAACCACAACAGTTTTTTGTAGCACCACAAATAGTGTCCGGTCCCCTCCCCCCCCCACCTCCTTCTCCGCTCTCCGCGCTCCTCCATATAATAATTCCACACTCCCACCCCCGCCTGGCCAACCACCACCTCCCCATTACCACTCTCTCGCCTCTGCACCCAGCGATGTTCCGCACCTCGCTACTGCGCGCCTCCGCGCCCCTTCGACTCGCCGCCCGGCGCTCGTACAGTGCCAATGCCCCAACACTAGCCGGCGTCGACCCCTCCAAGCTGGTGATCCAGGAGACGCAGACGCCGAAGGCGCTGTTGCGCGAGGAGGACCTGGTGTTTGGCAAGACGTTCACCGGTTCGCCCCCATAACTGCTCTCCCAATGGCTCGCTCGCCCACTGACGCTCGTTGCCAGACCACATGCTCTCGGTCGAATGGTCCGCGTCCACAGGCTGGGCCGCGCCGCGCATCACGCCGTACCAAAACCTCTCCCTCGACCCCGCGACCTGCGTGTTCCACTACGGTTTCTCGTGCTTCGAGGGCATGAAGGCGTACCGCACGTCGTCGGGCGAGCTGCGGCTGTTCCGCCCCGAGTCCAACATGCAGCGGCTCAACAAGTCGTCGCAGCGCATCGCGCTGCCGGGCTTCGACACCAAGGCCATGACCGAGGTGATCGCGCAGTTCGTCGCCAAGGAGGCCAAGTTCGTGCCCAAGAAGCGCGGGTACTCGCTGTACCTGCGGCCCACCATGATCGGCACGCAGCGCACGCTCGGCGTCGGCCCGCCCGGGTCCGCACTCATGTTCGTCATCGCCTCCCCCGTCGGCCCGTACTACCGCACCGGCTTCAAGGCTGTATCCCTCGAAGCGACATCCAAATACGTCCGCGCCTGGCCCGGAGGAACTGGTGACAAGAAGCTGGGTGGCAACTACGCGCCGTGCATCGTGCCGCAGCTCGAGGCCGCGTCGCGCGGGTTCCACCAGAACCTGTGGCTCTTCGGCGAAGAGGGCTACGTGACCGAGGTCGGCACCATGAACCTGTTCACGGCGTGGATCAATAAGGACGGCCAGAAGGAGCTGCTCACCGCGCCGCTGGACGGCACCATCCTCGAGGGCATCACGCGCGACTGCATCCTCGCGCTCGCACGCGAACATCTGGCGCCCGAGGGCTGGGTCATCAGCGAGCGCAAGTACACCATCGCGGAGATGGCGGAAGCGGCGGACGAGGGCCGGCTGCTGGAGGCGTTTGGCGCCGGCACGGCCGCCATCGTGAGCCCTGTGCGCCGCATTGCGTGGGACGGCGGCGTCGGCGGCACGCAGCGCGACATCAACATTCCGCTCGAGGAGGGCAAGGAGACTGGCCCCATTGCTGAGCGGATATGGAAGTGGATGGAGGAGCGGCAGTATGGCGATGTGCCGAGCGAGTGGTCGTATGTCCTCCCATTTGCCCCCGCACCTGCGATTGTCGATGCTAATAGTCCATGCTAGGTACCCCGTCCCGGAGCTGAAGGCCTAGGCGTGCGTCCAGCACGTCCATGATACCCAGCATGCATACATAACATACTGGCGTAGCATACCCACATACACACTACCTACTACCTGCGGAGATTAATATTGAAAACCCCCGATTTTCGTTTTCCAGCTAGAAGATGGTCGTTTTTTTTTCTTTTTCTTTTCTTTTTCTTTTTTCTTTTCTCTTTTATTTCATTTCTGCTGTTGTTTTTTTACCTCCTTCCCTTTTTGCGGATCGGTTTTTGTGTGTGCGCGGCAATCGGAGTTACGTTTTGTTCGGATCTCTGGGTTACTTACGTTGCAATGATGCGGGTGAAATAGATTTCCTGTTCTTATTGTTGTTGCAGGTGTTGAGTCTGGCACTTCTATATACATACATAACATGCATCTTATCTGATATATGAGGGCAATGTGTGCTGCGTTGACCACAAGTAAGAAATCGGATTTGGGGACTTATCTACCATCCGGCCACTCCAGGCCAACTGTCGCTAGAAAGGCATCGACTGGAAACCATTTGGTTCCTGGTACCGATCGCCCTCCACCTCCATACCCACCTCCGGCCCCCAAACAACACATAAAATACAGCCAGAGGTGACAGACTAGATTGCAGAATTCAGATTGCAGGTTATTTCATCACAGCTGTCTCTCATAACCCGAATTGGTAGACTTAACATGCCAATAGCGATATCTACATACTGGTGCTCTATTCCTCCGCCGTCTTCTGAACCCACCACATGTACGGAGCATTGCCGTCACCCATGTGAGTGAGTGATCATCTGTGGCTCTAACCAGATTGACAACCCTGTTTGTGTGTACTCTATGGCTTCGACCTAGCTCTGCAAAAAGCTTTTCCCTTTTTTGCTCCCGATTTCTTTCGCGAGCTGGTCTCGCTCTGATAACAGAAGGCAAGTTTTTGGTAGAATACCTGTGGTTTGAACACTTTTTGCTTTGTTGGTCCCGCTGGTCTATTGACGATGAACATGCACATCATTATCATCACCGGGGTCCTTTATAAGTGCGCGACTTTCCATCAAAGTTACATACGTATATATACATGGAATACTTCTACCGCTTTGTAGAATTTCCCAAGCCCGGAACCCTCATTTTTCCAGCTGGATCACATATGGCGGCCGTGCAAGCCTCCTTATCGCACCCGTCTCGCAAATCCCATAAAGACCCCAGAACCCCATCTGCCTATGCCCATGTCCATGTTCATGCCCATGTCTCTGCCAGCAACGTCCCAAGACCGCGCGGGTGCAAATCCTCCGTTTCGAAAGCTGTCACCCGCACCGGAGCACCGGCTAGCACGCAGAACCATCAGGGTCGGCGCTGTCACGACGAAAAAGGCTCGTCGCATAGAAAGTGCAGAACTAGACAATACACAGCGAGGCAGCGGACATACACCGCCACTGGGCTACCGCTGCGTGTTTCACTGGGAGCGCCTTGCCTTGCCGCCTCGTTGGGCGGGGGAGCGTAGCCGCCGTGGACTGCACGGCACTGTACCGCTAGGCAAGCTGTACGAGTGCAGTGTCTAAAAATATGGTTATAATTGACGGGTGTACGGGAGTTGTGCAACATGGATATAATATGGTCGACTATCGACAGCGGGTGCATTGTAGCCGCAGTTATACGACCCGTATCTGCACCTTTGGGTTGTGATGATGTGCTTGAGACGGCCGGCACGTCGCTTTGGCTCGCGGTGATGTAGCGCATGAAAGCTTAAACAATTATTGGGCAATAGATAGAGTTTAGAGGTTGGGGTTCCGAGTATTTGGCGGATCAAAGGGGGAATATAGAAGTAGCGCTGGAAACTGGGACATGGGATTCAAACTTATAGACCATGCCAGGCGTTTCCCGCTCGTATAAAAAAAAAGTGGCTTTGAGGATGGCCTGACATGAAGAAAATGCTGCATGCATGTGTTGAATAACGTAACTTATGTCAGGTGAGAGCGGTTGCCCATGGGAAACCCATTCGATGAGCGGACCCTATTTACATTTGAAGTTGAAAGGCCAATCTCGAATAATTTCTTGTTTGCTTTATGCAAGAGAAGCAGAATTGGAGGAAACGACTGATATTTGGTACATTCCTCTTGTATAAGGGGGCTGACATATACAGGCAGGAATACCCACTCATATTAGGGTTATATAACCGCAGTGCCAGTAAAAGATAGAGTAGCTTTCTATGTGCTCAACTTTGTGCCGAAAAAAGACAACAAAAAACCATCCAGCCGTGAAAGAGATTGTAAACAGACGGTCTATCAGTATTGATCAGATTTCGCCAACAACCTCCCAGAAATCAGTGTCTGAAGCAAGAAAGGAACCACCCGCCACACATGCACTCAATCTTGTATCTGTATCTTGTACGTATCCACAGCAAAGACCAACAAATCCAACGCAAAAACAATTTAATATCAATGAACACCACACACACCACACCACACCATATCACTAGCTTCGACAGTTCTTTTCAATGTCCATGGATTGCTCATAAACACAAAAGACCCAAGACTCTCCTCCCGACCATGTGGAGTATCAATCCTCTATGCAAGCACAAAAAAACACACAACTGTCCCGAATTGAATGCACCGTCTAGTTCCCTGACACTCTCTTCAACTGCTCTGTAATCTTGACCGGCTTTGTTGAGTCTGGAATGTGACCCTCGGCTTCCAGTCGGCGACGGGCTTCTTCGAGGGCCCAGGTTTGGATGCTGTTTTCCCAAAAGTCAATATTCTGCCATTCTATCCTACTCCTCACAATCACTGGCGGAAAGAACCCAAGGAGAACCCAAGGCAATATGTACACCCCCTGGACTCCCCAACCCAATACCAACACCTCAGGTTCCTTCCGCCATCTTCCGCTGCATTCGCCACCAGGGTGACTCACGAGGTATCAGGCTTGTACGCATATCCGACAGCTGCCGCCGCAAGGCTGCCAAAGAAGCCGTAGATAAAGATTCCCTCCCAACCCTCCTTCTTCGGCGTCTCTCCCGGGCGCACACCCAGGAACCAGCCACTGGGCGGGTCGTAGTGGCTCGAGTGGCTGGCCATTGTACGGGTGCTGGTCTGGCGGGCGACAACCGTGCGGGCCGCGACGAGGGGTCGTGCTGCTGTTGCGGGTGGCATGTTTGATGTTGTCGTTGATGGGGAAGGAGCGGAGATCGGGATTGGGGCGATGACGATGTGAGAGTTGAAGCGAGGTTTGTTTGTGCCAGGAGTGGAGGCGATTTGAGGGTTGGCCGGGTAAGGTGCGGCTCGAGCTCAGGTTCGAATACCTAGTGGGGGACCTGTGTTGGTTTTATTTTGCAAGAGAATTGAGGGGGATTTATCGCACAAGAATCACTAGGGGAATTGTGGTGAAGATGTGGGAAATAAAGTTAATAGGTTCATTGATTGCCACTTGATGATTTAGCAATAGTTTGTCCAATTATTACATCAGTCAGCCACCACCACACACGGCCGAGTGATTATTACGGCTGGGTGGCACAAGCAAGCACATAATTGCATCACATGATAATATTTCAAGCAGTCACTAATTAGTTTGAATTGACCTCATTTGGATCCCTTACTCAATGGCGCCATTATAAAACATGAATGAAAAGCACTTTTAGGAAATACGCGATGAAATCACGAATCATCATTCTCTAGGTCTGTAAAAAAAAGCTTGTTTGTGTGGCTTCTGTGCTTTCTTGTAGTTTTTCAGCAGAGATCACCCCGCAAGCGATCAAAAGCACACCAGTTTGGATGATTCAGATGGTCGCTTTTGAATTTTTGTAAGTACCAGTAAAAAACACCCCGTAAAACAAAAGAAATTTATCCCTCTTTATTCCTCGATGTTTCCACGCTCAGATACATACAGACCATCCAAAAACTATAGGTAATTTAGTTAGTATTTGGATATTTTTAAAGTATCTAAGAAACAAACCTTCCGGATATCCTTGTTTCTCACTCTGCAGATCTGCTGGATATCGGCAGCCGACTGGGACACATCCTCCAGAGAGTTTCCAGATAGGACAATCTCATCCTTGACGTTGTCGGATGTCTTGACCTCGACACCCTCTGCAACCTGGACACGACGGACAATCTTCTCGCCCAAAAAGTTACGGATCTCGACCTCCTGGTGGTTATCCATAGCGTTGATGTTGACGTTGATGGGGAAATGTGCGTAGACGTAGCGCATCTTGTACTTGTATCCCTTGGTGACACCGATAATCAAGTTATGGATGAGGGAACGGACAGTCCGCAGGGCAGCGACACTCTTTCGCACACCATGGTGCAGCTCAATCTGGATCTCGCTCGCCGACTTGCGGATGAAGGACACAGAAAGATGCTTTAGGTCCTTCGTGAGCGTTCCGCGGGGGCCCTTAACGATAACGAGGCGGGACTTGATCTGTACATCGACTATGAAGTTGAACATTTCCCGTCAGCCCTCCAATTCCATATTTAAAATAATGCTTTATCTTCTCTCCCATCCAGTTCGAGTGTGTCCCCCAAGCAGAATTATCTCCTGCAAAATATCCGAGCGATAATAGCCCCTTCCAGAATGCCCCCTGCTTTTTCTTGGTTTCCACACCTCGAACTCGACCAGAACACTAAAACAGCGGGTGTGAACTCACCGCCCTCAGGGATCGTAAGGGTCTCGCTGGAGTGAATGTACTTCATGTTGACGAGGAGATTGTCGGTAGTGCTGGTTGCGGGGAGGGCGTCGCCGGTTGTCGTAATTCGTTGGTCGTTGCTGAGCTCCGTCGTGAGACCAAATTTCGTGGGGCGCTGTGTGCGTGCTACCAAAACAGAAAGAGCAGTACCGTGTGGGTTGGGCTGGGGCTTAGCCCTGCCTCAAAACTGGCCGCATCAAAACACAAACAGTCTCCAACCAACACCCACAACTGATAACCACCAGCTATGGAAATATCATATTACGTGAATTAACATAATATCGAAAAAATCTGTCTTGCCTATTTCCAATATTTATAAAAGACCAAATTTGCTCACTTCCTCATGTCTCGATTACTTAATTGGCCATGTCTGATCAGCTGATCGAGTTGACGAACGAGTGAGAAACTTAAACCAGACATGCATACAAAAGTACTACTATTCTCAACACCCTTAATCGAGGAAACATCGTTCCGTATCTTAAGCTTAAATGAGATTCAAAGATTATTTCCCGGTCAACGTATCCAGCCCAGCCCAATTCTTCACATTGAGAGAGGACGCGCAGTATCAGGTTACATTCAACGCCTAACCTAGAAAAAACAATGATAGACAGCGAAAAAAGGCCCAATAATATCTAATTGTCGTGTTGCTTCATGATCAGAGGTGGTTCGCTCAAATAAGTGCAAAAAGCTCAATGGATTATTTCTATTTCACATATTGTACAACAATTGTCACCCATGAAAACTCACATCGACTGTTATAATTCAGGCTGATATCTAAGATTTAGTTTTAGATTTCTCATGTTCAAATAGTTTGGACTATGGAAACGGAGCGTAAAAAGAGAGTTTGTTCGAACACCCGCCGTCTTCAGCGTTCAGAAACCTTCGGTAGAACATGACCTTGTGATTGTGTTCTTCGGTAAAACTTGAGTCTGGTCCGGCTTTATCTTCTTGTGTTTCGAGTTTTACCGAGAATTCAAAATATGCTATTGGTGCTAGCGCCAGTGGTATTCATGCGTGCCAAATACCAAAACGACAAGAATGGAGAGTCCCCGGACCTCTCCTCCAATCATATATGGCGCTAATACCCACTACTTATATACATATGTATGCTCTAATATTCATTCTGGCAGGTATGCTTCTATTCTGTTATCATAAGATGCTAAACCAACATACTAATCTCCAGAATCCAGGCCTTAATTAATGGAGCGGTGCTCCACAAGAGATCGTCTAGGAATAGTTTAATATTCTTTTGTCGTAAAGTTTTAATTACTCAAGTAAAGATATATTTTCTACCATTCGATTAAAACAATGGACGGTTGCAGAGAAATACAAACTGCTGGATGTTTTCATATATCCGCTTGCTTGTACTCGTATAATGTATGATTGAAATACACATTGCATCACACCACAACATCGCGCTATTAGCGACATTGAATCTGTTCTATAAAATGGCCAACTCTTCTTGATTCCTCACAATAATTCCGGGACATCTTGTTACATACATTACAGGTGCAACCGAAAGCAGTATGGATATAATCTAACAGGCGCTTAAAGAGTTTCAAAACGCAACCCATGTATCATCTGTGCGGTGGTTGATACGTTGACCGGGTGCAAAAAGCGATCAAATAGTTATCGAGCATAATCCATATCTTAATCCTAGCGCTTCATGCCATATAGAAATTCCCCTTTGAGCTTCTTCGTACAGTAAAAAGGTCACACGCCAAACAATCCTCAAGCATCATTTGGTTTGGTGAACCACACTTTGGGGACTAGATGTTGTCGAGGGACCCCTTGGTTTTCCGAGATGCCTGTTTGAATCTGTGCATTGCCTGGCTCTCCATTGCGCCACTCGGGATATTTGGTGCAGATACACATGGATGGTTTCCGCAACATCTAACATGCCTCCTCTTACATGTCTTTTCCATAGTCTCTCGTGTGGTTCGAAAAAAAACCACCATCTTTTGAGATATTTCCGTTCTCATGATATGTTCTGTTGGCGTCGATCGGTTTCATTCGTCACTGAGGCATGACAGCAGAATGGCGGCAGGCCGTCAAATATTACATCCAAGCAGGCCCTTGAATCGTCGTCTTGATGGCATTCACTCTTTATATTTTCTTTCATTTTTATTTTTTATGTTCTTTACACCCTTAGTCGCCTCTCTCGCAAGTAGGTTGAAGTTAGATCTCTTGATAGCTGCGTCACTAATAATTTAATAGTTCCACAAGACACTCCGGATACTCCAGACAGTCCAGACATCCCAGGAAGCAGCGCAGATGAAAGTGCAGACCAATTGAACGGATCGATAGATGAGGGAGTATTTTGGGGACTCCCTTATTCAACGGAAGAAATATCGGTCGCTCCCACTACCACAATACCACCACAAACAACAATCATCACACAGGATACAATATCGGTTGCTCCCACTACCACAATACCCCCACAAACAACAATCATCACACAGGCTCCAAAACCAACATCTCGAACAAAGACCACGAAATACAATGAACCTGCTTATGGAGTACCTTCTATTACAACCTCTGAGAGACGTACAACTGCTTCGTCAACCAAGAAATCCTCGAAATCTTCCACGACTAGTGCGACAACTACAAAACAGACAAAGTCGTCGTTGACGACTTCAAAAACAACCAAGGCTGTGGCGGATTCGGTAACGGAAGCTGCTTCTTCTACTCCAATTTCCGTAGGAGATAGTTTACCGCCTTTAATGTTCACTACAATGCCTAATGGTGAAAAACGACCAATAAATACAGCGAGTGCCAATGAAGATATTGACGTAGCTGTTGAGAAGGGCAACAAAACGGGATTGGCGGTTGGTTTGGTATTACTTTTTCTGATCCTTATCGCGATTGGCCTTGGGTTCTATATTATGTACAAAAAATGGCAAGACCGAGGAGGAGAAGCAGCTGCACCAGGAACTAGTAGTGGAGTAAACGGATATTTCGCATTCCTAGCAGGTTATATCCGGCGTACGCCTAAATCCACAACCAACACTGAGAAGGTTGTCCCATTGTCTCCCAGACAGAACCCCCAAATACAGCTCCAGTCAGCTAGCAAGGCTCGGAGAACTACCGTAACTATAGCATCTTGTTTACAAGCTACTCGCTCTCACATTATCAAAATCAGCCAAAAACTCACCACAGGCGGTAAACGTCGGCCACCAGTCCAGGAACTTGAAGGCTCCCCCATAATATCCCAACAGCAGCAACATTTCCAATCACCCGCTCACCAAGAACGTGAGCTCCCTGCAGAACCAGTCGAGCGCCACGTGGAATATTCCCTCGCTCCAGTCAACAAAGAACAGTTTGCAACCGTCCAAACTGCCCGTGCCGCCCAACGTCCCATCAACAAGCCTCGCACCATCGAAGTTCGTCGGTCGGCACCTTTTATTGCCGCCCCCAATCCTGGCTCACCCAACAGATCCTCTATGGATGACTTAATCGCACGTTTTGGGATTCCGACTACTCCAAATGTTAGTCGCTCTTTGTCTTCTCGTCGCAAGAGCACAGCATCGAGTGTATCTAGGAAATCTCTTAGGAGTAGCAGTCTAGGTCCGACTTCGTCGCGATTAGCAGGTGTCGCAAGGAGTAAGACGCAGAAGAGTGGAAAGAGCTTTGCAACACAAAGCTCTTCTTGGGATGACGATGATGATGACAGCAGTTATTGGAGACAAAGCACAAGCACTCTGGCAAGTTACTATCAGAAGGAGCGGCAAGAGATGGTGTAGCGAGCGTGATTATACACGTGTTCCAGCACATTTGGCAGTCTGAACCGTAACCTATAAGGCGTTTTACCTCGTTTTAGTGAATTATGTGATGTTATACCCATGGGTGAATGTATTTCTAAAGACCTGGTGTTTTTTCTTCTGTGTTTTGTAGTTTAAGCAGGTAGTCGCATTTAACTAAATGTATAGGCATGTATGTATGTACGCATCAATTAATAATACTTCCTCGTGGATGCTGCTTTAAGACTGCCTTGGAGTTTTAGATGGCATGGATGGCTACTACATGGAACCGGATTGTCCTTTACTTGGATGTGCTCTATAATACTAGTTAAACATATGTATGCATGACAAGATATGTGCTTTACATCTTCAAATTCAGTGCAGAATGCAGTTCACAAGGGGAGCCAGCTATAAATTGCTGATTTGGTGGCGCCATTGCATGCAGTTCAACTCTTTGATGCATTTGTTTACTATTCGCAGTAAATTTTAAATGCACTTATCTTTATTGAGACTCTTGGCTGTTGAGAATGCAGTAGGCAACCGTTGTCATTCAATCACTGATTTGATAGGCTGAGCTTAAGTCATGTGGCTTGCGGCAAACCACGTGTCTGCGCGTTCCCCGCCGCGTAAATAGAACCCCACTACCACCCTCTTCAGCTACGTTGGACATCTCAGAACCTCAGATATCTTTTTGAACTTCAACTTCGTACTGTCCTTAGGGGACAGCACCATTACAATGCCAGTCCACGACCATACCACGCAGTTGAACAAAAACTACAGCGCTGGAGCTTCTGGAGCAAACAGGTCAATTTTCTCTATTCAATGAATATTCATGTGCTGACTCAGTGTGTAGTGATGCAAGAGTTGGAAGGCTAATCAAATGCTGCGTTTGTAAGAGCATGAAACCAAAGGAGCATTTCTCAAACCGTCAAATTGCGAAATATATTAGCACGGAACAGAACAGTGAGTTTGGTGCTAGAAATAATATATCCATTTTCCTAATATAATAATTGTAGAATATGCTCCGGCTGGACGTACTCTGAAAGACCCGAAGACTACTTGTAGACAGTGCACAGGAAAACAGGTCGAAGAGTTGGAATGCATCGTCTGCGGCATCGCCCAGTCTTTGGATAAATTTGGCAAGACTCAACGAAAGCAACCGGATCGAGCAAGATGCTTGGATTGTGTCGAGTACCACGCGAATGTCGAGCCTGGAATGTCCCCTCCAACTAGTGATTATGAGGGTAGTGGCGACGAGGTTTGTTTTATCGCCAAATATATAATGGCAAAACTCTACGTTTCCCTAACTAGACATTAGTACAGTGATGACTTTGACGCCCCTTCTGGAGACGAACGCAAGAAGAAACAGATAGCAAATTTGGTTCCAGGCCTTGCAGGTATTCTTGTTCCAGCCAACAGCTCCACTGCTATCGTCAAATACGGCACAGAAGCTCCTGAACCCGATGAGGATGATGAGGAAGGATGGGAGAATGTCCAATATGCTGGAACTAATGCCCCCTCCATGAAACACCATAGAGCTGCCAGAGAAGCACGGGCTGCTAAAGATGCCGAAGAAGCTCATAACTCCACCTGGCTGCGATATGGGACTGCCATTCAGCAGCGACGCGGTGAGATCAAGGTTAAGCCGGGGAAGAAGGTAGATATTAAAAATTATACTATCTCTATTATTATGGAAATACTAATGATTCACTAGAAAAAGCGAGACAGCGATTCTGACTTTGCGGGCAGTGATGATGAACAATGGAATTGAATTCTTTTACCATTGTTATTGAAATCATTCTCGGTGCCAAATTTCACAGTACGGAAAGGAAAGGGTGTATCTACTAGAAATGTGTAGGTGCTAATAAAGTTCACTTGTTGGGCATTCATCGGGAATTAACTTTGGTGATTTGAATCCTTGCTGATCGAGATCTTGGACCAAGACTGGATCCAAAAAAATGAAGTAAGAGAGCCAAGAAAGTTCTAGGCAGCAGAGCAGAAGTATGAAAATTTGCTACCGAGGTTGATGGAAGGTCAAGAATCCTTCTTGAATGCTCCAGCAATACAGGCCTAAAGGAGCTTAAATTTGCTAAAAGCAGCTACATATGTACTAGATGCGCCAACGTGGATCCTTCGCGCACAGTCCATAAACCCTAAGACACTAGCTACTGGGCAGGCTGAAATAGCTTTTAAGGGCAAGCTTCTTAAGCAGTTGGTTCGAGTGATATAAGGACAGAACTAGATGTTTGTTTGTGTGGACAGCATCGCTAGCCAGGAACCAGAAATTCATCCACGTCATAGTCAAAGAAGGATGTAAATCATGGCTGAGCTATCTCTTGACTCATGACAGGTGACAAAGTCAAGACTAAAACTACTCTTCATGATGCATTAAAAGTAATTTATTCTCAGTATAAGTTTCCTTGTATGTGTTCCGACCGATACACTTAGGATTTCCGTAGGCCTACAGGTCAACCGGTCAGCCAACTGACAGGTTGGCCAAGTATCACTGCAATACCAGCGATGCATCCTACTGTAGATACTACAATAGTAGCCCACAACTCCGAGACTGTTAATCCTCAAACGAGATGGAAACAAATAGCCTGATGGCCGGGAGTATCTTAAATTTCACAGATGAATTCGAAACTTGTACAAAACAGCTGGTACAAGCTATGGAGATATATTGACGGTCCATGGAACATACACGCCACACAGATCGAGTGCGTATGTAGTTAGTATCATACAAACCTTCACCATAATTTACTGTTAGTGGCTTTTTCGGGCGATAGAGCTACACAGACTCAGTATGTATGCTCTTGTTTGTTTTTCGCTACTTTTAAGTATCTAGAAATTAGTACGCTCAATGTTCTAGTCAGCCGGCGGAGAGGCTCCCTCCGCGGAGTACCTAGTTGGCCGGTGGAGAAACTTTCCGCCCACGGAGTCCCGTATATACGGGCGGATGGCTTCTGGCAAAGATATCGTCGATTACGAAGGCTCTAGGTTTACAGCGAGCACCTTAGAGATGTTCGACATGTTTACTATCCAGGATCATTTTGACCCACCGGTCGACCAGTTGGCCAGCCAGTCAACTGGTAGGACAATGGGTCGATCTTTAGGCCTACGGAAATCCTAGGCGTACCGGCTAGAACATATACATGGCCGATACCCTTTTTGGATATGCATGTATCCGGTGCGAGTGCTGAAACGTGACTATAATTTACTACGTCGTCCTACATCCACAGATGCCCAATATTGATCTTCTATGAGAGCTAAATGATTGGATATTATTCTGGCACTACGATCTACGGAGTTTTTAGAGGCATTTCATGTCACGTTCGTCACGAAGAAAGGATGGGTGAATTGGTTTATTTTGATTTGACTAGTAGCTACAGATTGTAGACACCTGGGGGTTACCTAGGCTGCCTTGTTGTCCTAATGGCCAGGATGACACCTGGGTGGGCGATGGTGGAGTTGCCCACCCAGGTGGCCAAGATATTCACCTGGGAGTTACCCTAGGTGGCCACTTGGGGTGTCACTCGATGTCGGGTGGGACTGCGGCCATGCTGTTCCGTTAGTGGTCTATACTGTTACTAGATGCCTTCGTTGATTGGCGAGTTCTAACTTATCTTTTGACACAGGCTAGAATTATAGGCTCGGGTCACTTGAAATACTGCAGGATGTTTTGTTCATTCGGTGACAAACGATGAATCTCAATTATTACCACTAAAGTAACTGTACAAAAGTCCCAATACACCCCCAATCCGTCACGCCACACCCGATAAATCTGAATATATCATTTACTCATCCTTAACAGCTAGAACTTCATGTATGTGCGCTGAAGTACTCTGTTTATGATCAATTTCCTCCTTGACCTTCTCTAACTCTCCTAGATAGTCCTTGCGCTGTGTGCTGGGCGCAAACCACGGCGCATTCTCCCACAACTTGTCCATGCTCTCTAGCGGCACCTTGCTAGTCTCAGGTAGCAGTGCCCAGAAGAATATCGCGTTTGTGAAGTTGCAGACGGTGAAGAGGATGTAATACCGCCAGCCCACGTTGGTCATGGCGATCGGAGTAACTTGACCAATCATTGTGTTCATGGCGAAACTGACCATGGTGGCGAGAGAGACACCACGGGACCGCGTGGCCGTATTGAAGACTTCGGCTGGAATGATCCAGGATAGCGGTCCCGCGGCAGCAGAGAACGAGAAATTGAATATCCATGTTGTGGCAATAAATCCAATCTGTGCACTCATCGGATTCCCGGCCTTCCCTGGCGGGAACTGCTCCAGCAGTATGGTACCTACCAAAAAGCAGAGACAGTTGAGCAGATTACTCCCAATCAGCGGCCATCTCCGCCCCAAGCGATCAATGACAAGCATGCAGATAAATTGCCCAATGATCGCAATCACACTGTTGATAGCCTGGTATTTCAGTGTATTCTCCGTGCTGATCCCAATCTGCTTGAAAATGTCGGGTGAATAGTACTGGATCGCGGACACGCCGGTCATCTGGACACTGCCCTGCAGCGCTACACACATGAATATGCGCCGGAAGTTGGACTTGTTTTTGACCAGCTCGCCCCATGTCTTGGCTGAGTGGTCGTGTTCGTGGGTGAGGGCTTCTTGAATTTGGTCGAATTCCGCACGCACCCAGGGATCCTCTGTATTCCCGTGTGCGTGTAATTGGGCTAGCGTGTTGAGACCTTCAGTGACCTTTCCGTGGTCTATTTGCCATCGCGGAGATTCAGGGAAGAGGAAGATAAGAAGACCCAAAATCCCGGCCGGGATGCATTGTAGCCCGAGGGGAACTCGCCATTGGCGGTCATCGGTAGGGTCAAAGCCAATATAGCTGGTGAAAAGCACTGTCAATAAAAGTTTCTAGAGTACCGGCGAGAAGGTTTTGTGTACCATCCATATCCTATCCAACTTGCACAAAGTGCTCCAATACCGAGCATGAACTGCTGCAACGCCGTAATCCGACCTCGAATCGTGGGGTGTGCCAGCTCGGCCTGGTACAACGGTACGATCATGCACATAGTTCCCACACTATCATATATCAGCATAACTCTCGCAGGATGTATGTAATGGGGCGCCTACCCAATACCCGCCACAAGTCGCCCTGCTTGGAGATATCCAATGTTTTGTCCACCTGCCTGCAGCGCACCACCGACAACGAAAACTGCCGCCGCACCCGCGATGGTAGCGCGCCGTCCGGCCCAGTCACCAAGGTAACCAGCACAGAAGGCACCAAAGAAGGCACCTGCTGTGAAAAGTGCTACTACCAGACCCCTATAAATACTCTAGTCAGATATATGTACGAGTAATTGAATGTACAGCAGTAAGAGTGGAGACGTACTTCTCGGAATCCGACGGGCTGAACTTGGTAAGGAAGCTGTCCGATGCTACCACCTGTGCAATAATACCCAAGTCATAGCCGTAGTTGAAAGAGCCGATCGAGGCAAAGAGGCCGACCAGCCATTGGTACCATTTTGGAGGGAGCGCCATCGTACAGTATAGATGGAGGAGGAGAAGGAGGGAAAAGAGGAGGAGGAGGAGGAGGAGGAGAACACTGTAGCTGGGACTTCTCCGGGAGGATGCTCGACGTGGTTATATACACCGAGGACTTCATGCACCACCCGCATGCCCGGGAGAAGGTGTGGGGACGCAGACGCTCATGGATTCTGGGGTTGAGGGTAATAGCATGTTCTGGGGCATGGGGAAAGGTGGAGTGACAGGGCCCCCGGCGGTATACCCCAGGTAATGATGCGGCGTGGAGTAGGTGGTGGGTGCGGTGTTGTGAATATCCCATAGTGTGGTCCGGAGGATGATCTCGGTTCGGGGTAATGGGGTAATTGGCAACGGGAAAGGCTATAGCAGCGCTCTTTCATGGAAAGCGTGGAAGCCCTGCTAGCATGCGCATGCCCATGTTTCGTGTACTACCCCATGTCGAAAGCTTGTATAGAGTAGGTAAGTAGCTCAAGCATAGAATTATCACTCGGTGTGATCCGGGCCGCCGCAAGAACTGCATACGTGTTGCGCGTCTTAAACAGCGCCACTGTGGTCTGCAAATAGTCGATCAGCTCCTCGTGCGCCGTTTAGCCCATATAATTGTGCGTTTCGATCGTCGAGATGCATGACCCGTACTTCGCCCTGATCCATGCCCTCAATGGTAGACAGGCTGAATACCATCAACCCGCTCATAACGAGGCTGCCATGGCCCGGCAAGCAGAGTAGTGGAGCTCTTGAGACCCGTTGTCAACCGGTGTCGGAGAGAAAGCCTCAGTAGATATCATAGGCAAACCGTAACCTCGGAATATCTTGGGGTTTGCAACTTGTGGGTTCATGGTATGGGATGCCGTTACCGAGCAAACAGTAGAGTCGGTAAAGTAACCTTGCATGCAGTATAACCTTTTTATCAGGCTGAATTAGATGGCTATTTACTAGGAATCAGCCTTCTACCGTCGACCGCTAGGTATTTCAAAGTGCTCTAGACTAACCGTTAGGTATCGTGAGTTCTACCCGCGCATTGAGCAAAACCTGGTTCCATGACGATATTCCCCGGTAACAAGAGCTAGAGAAAGTCAACCCGGCCCATGTCTCCTTGTAAAATGTAACATCGGAAAAACTCTGCATCAAAGGCCCTCACGAGAGTTCTAAATTTTTTTTGTTCATTTACCCAGTGCTGGGCAAAGCAGAGCATCCGGTGGGATGATATCAAGTTACCAAGTCGTTGTCACGATACATCGGCCTGATGTTTTTCCACCACCGAACCACATTCCTCTAAACCCTTAACCCCCGCACGCGGTTAAAATGGGCGACATATTTAGGCACATTCCGTAGAGCAAAACAAGCATCAATTTAGCCGGACTTTAACGAGGCATGGACCTAACCCATTCTGGCTTGGGCACTTCATTGCCGACGTGGGGTGCGCGAGAGCCTGCGTGCACGAGGAGGGGTCTTGATGTTTGCAATTACTTCAATGGGAGCGCGGCACCCGTATCGTGGGTCTGCAGGAAGCTATCCAGCTTTTTTCATGGAGACAGTTGCCCGATGCCTGTTTGCTTTTGCTTGCCTGCCTGCGTTGAGCTGACTCCGCTCAGTGCCGATTGAGCGCTGAGCGCGGTACATAAACCTCTCGTCCGTCCTGCATTCCGGATGTCGTGTGCCATTGAATCTCCTGTTTTTCTCTTGTACCTGCGCCCATTATGACGACCTTTACCAAAATCGCCGATGACGCCTGCCCGTCCATCAGCATTGACACCGACCGCGTGCTGTCCGAGATCAAAGATGAAGTCTACTCCGGCTTCACGGAGTGCGCCCCCCTCTCCACCCCCTCTTACCCCCTCCGCATGCTGGGGCTAATGTCAATGTTCACGTAGACACATGGGCCGCTGCATCTATGGCGGTCTCTATGACCCCGGAAACCCGCTGTCTGACGAGAACGGGTTTCGTAAAGACGTCATCGAGGCGTTCAAAGAGCTCGACTGCCCGGTGGTGCGGTACCCCGGCGGGAACTTCGTGGCCACATATCACTGGTATGAGGGCGTTGGGCCGAAGGAAAACCGGCCGCGCCGCCCGGAGCTGGCTTGGAACGGTGTGGAGAGCAATGAGTTTGGAACCGACGAGTTTATGAAGTGGTGTGATACAGTAGGGACCAAGCCGTATATTGCATTGAACATGGGAACGGGGACGTTGGATGAAGGTATGACAGTCCGCTTCGAACTCAAGGAGTGGTGATAGCTAATGGCGCAGCTATGGGGTGGCTCGAGTACTGCAATTCGACACAGGATACATACTGGGCGAATTTGCGGCGGAAGAACGGACACCCCGAGCCATACAACGTGAAGTATTGGGCACTGGGCAATGAGTGCTACGGCGAGTGGCAGGTGGAGCAGTCGACGAAGGAAGACTATGCGAAGAAGGCGTACCAATGGGCCAAGGCGCTGAAGCTCATGGATCCGAGCATTGTCTTGATCTTGTGCGGAGAGTTGGGATACGCCGACTGGGACCGATATGTGCTCGGAGAGTGCATCAAGTGGGCGGACATGCACAGTATCCATGTCTACACCGCCGACAAAGAGTCAGTATCCATTGCGCTTCTTTTGCGTGCAAACTGTGAACTGACAAAATAATCATAGGCACATGCCCAATGTCAGCGGACCTTTATCAGCAGAGCGCGCGATAGAGATTTGCGCATCTCTCATTGATGTGGCTCGGATCAAACACAATGTCAAGAAGCGGCCTACCATCTGCTTCGATGAATGGAACATCTGTTAGTCATGCCCCACAGAAGATCACTCGAAACGCACTAACATCTCAAAGGGGATCCAATCAGAGCGCCCGGTGACAAGGGTGCGGAGGAGCTCTATACAGTGTCCGACATGCTTGCCATGGGTGTCTGGTGCAATGTATTCATCCGGCAGTCCAAGTACATCGGCATGACCAACATTGCGCAGAGCGTGAACGTCATCTCACCCCTGATGACAACCAAGACGGGGCTCGTAAAGCAGACTACATGGTGGGTGTACTTGCTCTTTGCCAAATACATGAGGGGAAACACATTGGGTGTTCATCTGAAGTCTGGCATTTACAGCGGGAGGACAAACCCTGCGTTTATTGAGACCACGATGGAGGTGGCCTGGCTTGATGTTTCGGCCGCGATCAAGAATGGCTGGGTTAACTTGGCGGTTGTCAACGCACATGAAGAGAAGTCGTTTGAGACTGAGTTGAAGGGTATCAAGGAGGGGACCGAGGTGGAGGTTCACTTGGTCACTGGTGAAAAGCTGGATGATGTCAACACTGCTGAAAAGACGACAGTGGAGATCGAGGAGAGCAAGTGGACTGCAAAGGGACATTATACCTTCCCCAAGCACTCCTTCACTCTTCTCCGGTGGAAGGCATAAGTTTAGAAGTTAAATAGTTTCATTAGGGTATTCTTTGTAAATAATAAATCCTGCATCCAGAGTTGAACGGCTGTGCTATTCGGAACCTTACTAAACCTTTCCACCTAAGCGCTTGATATCCTTTGTAACTGTATCTATACTCCTCATGATATGGCTATAGCGTTCGACCAGACCCTTCATATCACTACCTGCGTTCTTGTACTTCTCAAGATCCTCTTTGACCACCCGTTCTCTTGCGATGAGCCTCGTAGATGTATCCTTGAGATGGATCTGGTAATTTTCCAGCGCATTGACAGCTTCAGGGTCATATATTGCCTCGAGAGCTTCATGCTTTAGCATACTGAGCTTCAGGTACATACCTTCGGCCACTAGTGCTAGATGCTCTGTCTTTGTAGTCAGAGCATTGGCAATTGTAGTAGACTTTTGCGAGAGTAGAGCAAGGAGACGGGTATTAATGCTTTGGTATTCCTGTAATAGTCTTAGTATGAAGCATCATCTAGAAAATACACATACATCGAGAATTTCGCAGCACAGTGTAGTCAGTGCCATTTGCTTCTGGGTAAGATTCACCCGCGACTTTTGCAAGTTGTTGAAACGATGCGCTGTGTCTGCAGGGAGGGTATCGATCTTAGTTTCAATGGTCCGAGGATTTTCTGATAATATCAGTGGATGCTCTAGAAGTAGTGGTTTCACAGGAATTACCATTGGGATATGCAATCTTGGCTATTTCCAAGGTGGACTTTTGTAGCGAGGTAGACAGTTGAAGGCCAATCTCTGGGAGTGAATCCTCCAGGTGCTCGAATTCGTCATGGAGTAGTACCTTTTCGGCGTCTGGCAGTGTTCGGTAATAAGGAGATGTCAAGAGGTCCATAGTCTCTTGCAGCTGCGGAAATTAGCTTCACGACACCTGTGCGATTGTATGGATCCCACCTCCTCCGAAAGTCCAGTGGCGCGACTTGTCAACGATTCAAGCTCTTTCTGAAGCATCTTGGTCTTTGCCAATTCGGCCCTATGTGTCCGAAGTTCCTAGCATTCCTCAGCACAAGAATGCGATGTGTAGCTTGAGCACCGTACCTGATCGAGGGCATCGTTCGGGCGAGATGTTGCGCGGGTGGAACCGTCTATCGGATCGAGAATTCGCGTGGTAAGGTGCTGATACAGCGCAGCGAACGCCGGATTCGCATCCAAAACTTCTGAAGCGACTGGAGCCAACATCGTGCCTGCCGTGCTCTTGAGGAACTTGGACCCTAGATGGGGAGGGCTAGCGGCTCGTCGGGAAGTTCCGACCGAAGGGACTTGGCGTTGAACTACAAAGCTTTTGCCGCATGAAATTTGAGTCAGTCCCTTGAAAGCTCTCTGGCGTCGACCTCAGCCTCTGCCCCTCGTTCCTCCACCTCTAGCAAGGCGGCCAGTATTCCCGCCTTTGACAACTTCCGCCCATGCAGATCGCTATCCGACGGGTCTTTCCCATAGCGCGACAAAGAATAGCGTGTCCTCACCGATTTGCCTCAACTACCTCAACTCACCTCCGGATACGAGCACATTCACGATGTTTTTCCCAGACAGCACGCGCTTTACAAATTGTCGATGACTCGATACAGCCGTCAGGTTCCAGCGGTAAGCCAGCAAAGAAGGGCGATTCGGAGAACGCTGTCGAGGGTACGAAGGAGGAAGGCGGTGTCGTTATAGAAACACAGACGCCATCCGGAGGGGAGCAGGAAATACTGAGTACCGAAGAACCGACAGAGGTGGTAACCAATGCACTTCCAGGGGCCAACGGAGGTGAAGGAACCGACGATCGGCCACCTAGGAGGGGCAGGCCAGTAGGTGCAAAGGCTCGACGAGCACCAGCCGCCAAGCCGGTCGTTGAGATTCCAAAGCCAGTTATACCACAGTGGTTCATAGACAAAAGTGCATACCTGAGAGAGGATAATGCACTCTCGACGAAGCCTCAACGGCTAGGACTTTACTCGGACCCAAAATCTGTGGAAGAGCCGGCTGTGATAGATGACCTAGATGTGATAGTCAATGAGTGCTTGGAGGCAAAGAAGGCTGGAAAGGACGACGTTGAGGTGGAGGAGACTAAAGAGGCTGCAGAGCCAGTAGTAGAGCGATATCGACTTCATGAATCCGTTTATGAAGAGATTAAGACGCAGATTCGGACTGGAATGCTTCTTCCCAAAGGGTCGTATACTGAAAACCTAGCGTCTATAAAATCACATTGCCTTCTTCATATGCCAAAAGAAGGCGGTGTATACTTTCTTGATGCTTTAACAGAAAGATTGGCAGTAGAGGCGGGGGCTGATTTGGTTCGTATTGATGCTCAGGATTTTGCAGAGATTGCTGGTGATTATTTGGGGGATTCACGGCATTGTGAGTATTCAAATACTCCAAATCCTGTATTGAGTTTAATCAATCTATTCATAGCTACTAAATCAGATATATCCTCGTTCGGAATTCGATCGCTTGGCTATGATACCCAGATCTCCCCACATAGGGATTCGGCGGCCGAGGAGGAGGAATCTGACGAAACTACTGATGATGTATATGAGGACGAGGATGTTGTTGTGGAAGGCCAGGAACACTCAAACAGTCCCAATATTATGCCTCTATATGCCCTACAGCAGTTGTTACGGTCCAGCCATGGTTCAGTAGGCATCATGCCGGTCATGCAGGATTCAACGTCGTCAGCCGGCCTATCTAAAGACGCATCACTTGATCGAATTAATGAACGCAAGATGAATAACATCTTGGATGCCATGGTTTCTTCTGCGGAATTCAAAAGAATACTGCGACAGAATGCCCTGGAAGTGCCAGCTGCCGACCCAACTGCTGAGCCTGTGAAAATACCGCAACCGATTGGAAAGACGATAATACACATCCGCGACTATAGGGAGATGGAGCGTACAACGTCTGGCCGGGCAGTTTTGGACATGTTGCACAATCTTGTGCAAGATAGACGGAAGCTGGGAGCGCCTATTGTGGTTGTCGGTACGTCGTCGGCAGAAGAAGACGCTTCCAGATACAGCAAGTCTGGGGTCCAGTATCTTCAATCACATTCACCCGAGTCTTTTGAAAGGAAAATTGTGGTTCCGCCGATGTCAGGCGAAGCAGAAGACAAGATTTTCGTGGAAGACCGGGACGCTCGCATTCGGGAGATTAATATTCGGCATTTACGAGATGTGGTCGAACGGAGAAGCGGGGCTGACGCGGAAGCTGCCTGGTTGGATATTCCCAGCGATTGGCATCTCACACCTGAACTAAATTCAGAGTATATTATACCAGGGATTTCAGAAAAGGTGTGGACTTTCGACTACGTCCATCGTGTTTTGACGGCGATGCTTGGTGCACGCGATAAACCACCACGCAGAATATCTCTGGACGATGTTGAGGCTGCTGTCAAAACGATCCAAAGCAGTGACGAAGTCAAATTCGAGTGGGCTCAGAAGCAGTCAAAAGTGATGGTGGATCGGCCAGACGCTAAAACTGACGAAGAGAAGCCCAAGACAGTTAAGATACCAAAGAACCTTACGACACACGAAAAGAAACTCGTTGGAGGCATCATTGATCCCGCAAGTATACACGGGGGATTCTCCTCAGTCCGTGCGCCACCGGAGACGATCGAGACGATGAAAGTTCTGACGTCGCTCTCCCTGATACGGCCCGAAGCCTTCAAGTACGGTGTTTTAGCAACCGACCGCATTCCCGGCGTTCTCCTCTACGGCCCGCCCGGAACCGGCAAAACCCTCATCGCCAAAGCGGTCGCCAAAGAGTCCGGCGCCAGCGTGCTCGAAGTCTCGGGCGCCGACATCTCGGACATGTTCATCGGCGAGAGCGAAAAGAACGTCAAAGCGATCTTCTCACTCGCCAAGAAGCTCAGCCCGTGCGTCGTCTTCATCGACGAAGCCGACGCCATCTTCGGCTCCCGCCAGAGCCCGGGGCAGCGCAGCTCCCACCGCGAGACCATCAACCAGTTCCTGAAGGAGTGGGCCGACATGACCAGCACGGCGTTCATCATGATCGCGACGAACCGGCCGTTCGACCTCGACGACGCGGTGCTGCGGCGGCTGCCGCGGCGCGTGCTCGTCGACCTGCCCACGCCGGCCGACCGACTGGCGATCCTGCAGATCCACCTCAAGGACGAGCAGCTGGACGGCAGCGTCGACCTGGAGGCGCTGGCGAAGCGCACGAGCCTGTACTCCGGCTCGGACCTGAAGAACATCTGCGTCTCGGCGGCGCTGAGCTGCGTGCGCGAGGAGCACGCGGCGTTCGAGGCCGGCACCGCGTTCCCGGCAAAACGCGTGCTGCGGGCGAGCCATTTCGAGACGGCGATGGGCGAGATTAGCGCGAGTATTAGTGATGATATGGGGAGTCTGTCGTTGATACGCAAGTTTGATGAGAGGTATGGCGAGAGGGCGAGTGGGCGCAAGAAGAAGAGTGCGTGGGGGTTCGAGCAGGGGCAGACTGAGGCGCATCATAAGGGCGAGGGGAGGGTGCGCATGGATTAGAGGGGATAGAAGGGGGGAGGGGCGTGTATCAATAGGATGTGCGGTTGCATTCGAGTTTAGATTTTGGACTGATATTGGGGGCACCCGGGGTGTACATAACGTACTTACTTTGCGACATATGGGGGAGAGTACTCTACAAGTTAGTATATATATATTGGGCTGTTTAGACACGGCTTGGGCAATGAATGGATTGGGCTGGGTTGGATATCACTCGTTCGCCACATTGCGTCCCCTCACACAAAAGCGATATTGTGGATGAGTCAAAAATCTACAATTCTCGTCTAGCATACCATACACGCTCCCGTCCCTGTTGCCCCTCCAGTTTTGATATGTGTCCCGCGCAGCGCTTACTCCTCGTCCTCGGCGGTCACGTAGCGGTGCCGGATGTCCTTCCATTGTCGCTACCATCGTCGCATCAGCACTCCTCTTCCCACATTCTTCCCACACTCTTCCACGGGGGAGACTCACGCCCTTGTTCAGGTTGTCCCAGACCCTGTCGGAGACGGTATCGAAGACCCTGCATTCCAAAGCGTTAGCGGTTACTCGACGCATCCACAACTGAAGTGTAGAAGTGTAGTGTGATAGAGGAGGGAGCCTACATCTCGAACGCAAACGCACTCACAAACACGGTGCCGATGAAAACGTAGTTGCGCCGGAACACGGCGTTGTAGATGCTGCTTGCGATCTGTGTTCACTCATCAGCCCATGTCCCTCATCCCTCATGTCCCCCATGTCCCCCTCTCCCTCTCTCTCTCCTCTTCTCTCTCTCCATTTCTCCCTGTGTAGATTGCGGGGCGGTACGTACAGGCATTGTGATCGGTGATGTGCGGTGGAGGAGGTACGGTACGGTGGTGCTGTTTCAAGGTTTTGAAGGGTACGGGTCGGGTCGGAGTAGTGGCGTGCAGGGTGTTTTGTGGGCGTCCGGGTAACGGAAACAAGTGTCAGCTAGTTTTGCACAAGATGATTGGATACTGCAGTGGCAGAGCCGCGAATTATATAAGCATGAATTTTGGAGAAGGTTTTGTGGGGGACTAGATTGATCTGATTGGAAAAGGATAAACTTTTTGATATTGGAGCTTGGATACTCGAAGTACAGCTTTATCATCTTAGGTGCCGAGGAATTGAGGGTTGTATATATGATTTATGGTTTGTGTTAGTGAATTGATTGGGGATACTGTATGCATGCACGGTGAAACGACCACGCGTCAGTCAGCAGCCCCTGATATACCGTCGATAACTCCTGCCTGCCTGAATCCGTCCATCGGCCATCACCTCACCTCCCTCGCCGCCCTCTCGCACCCACCAGCCCCTCAACGCCCACGGCCGCATCCACCACGCCGCTCACACCTACATGACGAAACGCCCTTAACCACCTCCGCCTCCGCCTCAGCCCGCATCCAACACACCCAACCACCATGGCGCCCTTCCGCCGCTGCCTCGGCGCCCTCGTCCACAGCGCCCACACGCTCTCCACCCGCCGCCTGATCCTCTTCCTCGCCAGCATCCTCCTCCTCTCAACAACCCTCCTCCTCTTCACGCCCTCCCTCACCACCATCTCGCCCTCGCAGCTTCCCGCCGCCCTCCCCGCCGCGCTGTCAGCCCACATCCCCTCCGTCCCCTTCCCGTTCGGCGGCCCCGCAATCCACGCGCCGCCCAAGGCTCTCACAAACTCAACCCGCTCAACCGACCGCTGGTTCGGCTCCTACCACTGGCTCTCCAACCCCTTCTCGTCCGCGCTGACAGCGGACACCCGCATCGCGCTCCCGCCACAGCTCGAGCGCTGCACGGTGCACACCTACTACACGACGCCCACCAACGCCACACAGGCGGCGGCCGACGATGCCATGCTCCTGACGTGGCGCCGCGCGTGGTGGGCCGCCGGCTTCCGCCCGCTGGTTCTCGGGGAGGGCGAAGCCCAGCGCCACGGGCTCTACGACGAGGTCTACCGCGCGCGCCAGCGCCTCTCGCCGGAGCTCCACACAGAGTTGCTGCGCTGGCTGGCGTGGGCGCGGCTGGGCGCCGGCGTGCTCGCGGATTTCCGCGTGCTCCCCATGGGTCCGGCCGACGACGTGACGCTGGCCGCGCTGCGGCGGTGCCAGTTCCGTGGCGCTAGCCGGTTCCGCGGGTTCGACAAGACGCTGTATACCGGCGACACGGCGGCCGTCGAGGCGGTGCTGCGGAGCGTGGTCGCACACCCGCCCGCCGCGGACGTGGCGAGCATCGAGGCTGCTGCGCCGGCTGAGCTGCTGCGGGAGGAGGCAAGGCCGGCGGCGCTGGCGGACTACTCCGACGCTGCGAAGAAGTACCCCGGGCTGGCGGCGGCGGACCTGCACAAGCTGGTGAACGCGCACCTGCACGCCACGTTCCGCTCGCACTACGGCAGCGGGATCTCCATCCTCTCCCCGTTTTCTTCATCGTTCAACGCAGTCCACCACGCTGCCCTGCTGCTCGCGCACCGCCTCGCCGCCTGCCCCCCTTCACCACTCCCGACGTCTTGCCCGCCGCACCTGCAGACCTGCACCTCCTGCACCAAAGCGGCCGCAATCCACTCCCCGCCGACGTACACCAACGCCTCGTCCACCTTCCTCCTCGCCACCGTGCCGCACCCAATGCTGACGCTCGAACTCACAACCCACGACCTCTCGCTGCTCCGCGACGACGCGGCAAAGAGCGTGCGCTGGCTGCGCCGCAGCGCGCCGCGCGATCCGTGGGTGCGCGCCGTCACCGCCGACATCGTCACCGCGGGCGCCGGGAACGCGCCGCGCCTCGTGGCACTCAAGGCCGCGATCGCCGCGCCGCCGGGGGAGAAGCCGCTATCGCTCTGGGCGACCGACGCGACGGCGGGGACGGTTTTTGGGAATGACGCGGAGGTCGCGTGGACGCTGGGGTTTTCGCTGCCGGGTGTTGAGAAGCTGGGGCTGGAGCTGCCGGTGGCGCCCGCTGAGCAGGTTGTGGCGGTGGAGGGGGTGGGGAAGGTGGTGAAGCTGGGGAAGGGGGGGAAGGGGAAGGGGAAGGTGCTGGGCGTGGTGGAGGGGTGGTGTATGGGCGATACGGAGGCGTGGCGGTTTGTGGATGCGTGGAGTGCACGACGGAGGGCGGTGAGGATGGAGTGGAGTAAGGGCGAGAGGAGGTTTGGGGTGGGTCTGGGGGAGGAGGAAAAGTAGTGTTGTGGAGAAGGGAAGAAGGGAGGGAAGCATGGAGCGGTTGGTTTTGTTACATAGAATTGATTTTGCGACGTCTATTATGCTGTGCTGTGCACGACAATTTGTGAAAACACAACTGAGGACTGAGAACTAAAACAGCCATAAAATTACTCCAATGAATTCGCTCCAAACTCCACAGCAAAAAGCAACAAAGCAACAAACAAACTCCACTCCATCACTTCTACCTCATCTCCATCCCATCCCATCCCATCCCCATTTCAGCCTCACCACACAAAAACACTAATATTACAATATATACCCCCACCCCACCCATCTCTCCAGCTACACTGAGTCAAGGACACTACCAGTTCCACGTCCGCGAACTCGCCGAAAACACCGGCGGCTTCCACTGCAAATTATCGGGATTGAGTCTTCGGTAGCCCTTCACCTTGCTGCGCTCAATCTGGCGCTCCTTCGTCGCCAGCACCGCGTCGGTGAGCACGATTACGTGCTGTCCTTTCTGTATCCAGTCAGCCTGTGTCCACTCTCCCTATACCTCCTCTCACCCCCTCTCACCCACCGCCCGCCGCCACCCGCCACCAGCCCTGCCCCCCCTCGGTGTGCACTTACATAATACTTCAACATCCCCAAATTCTGCAGCGTATGTATAACATCCTGCGTCGTCATCGCACTAATCCCGGCGAGCTCATCAATCGTAATCTCGCCCTTCACCTCCAGCAGCGCGTCCACAATCGTGTCCTGCCAGTACGCTCTATAACTCAACAGCCCCAAATCACTCAGCGGCTTCTCCGGGCTCCCCAGCTTCCCCTCGCGCTTGCTCAGCTCGTAGCTAAACGCGATCAGCAGCTTCCCGTACCCGTGGCGCTGGTATTGGGGGAGCGTGAGGATGCAGGCGACGTTGTACCCCTCGGCGCTTTCTTTTTCTTTGCTGAAATACCCGATGAGGTGGCAGCCCGAGGCGTCGCGCGTGACCATGCAGTAGAACAGAAACGGGTCGACGTCGTAGTACAGCGTCTTGTGGTCCAGGAAGCTCTTGCTCAGCAGACACAAGTTCCGGCACCACGTCCTTTGTCTACGCCCATCGATCTCAAAAAACGACACATTCGCATCCCTATATATCTCGTTCCCCGGCGGGTGCAGCAGCGTGCACTTCCCGCGATGTCTTTCGAACCGGCGCGCACAGCCGTAGTAGCTGAGACAGTACTCGCACACGTACACGACGTCCTGTGTCGTATACTCCACGGGGTACGGCGAAAAGTACCACGGCTCGAGCGCGAACCTGCCCATTTGGAGCTTGCTCAGGTTGCGCACGCGGCTGATCTCGTGCGCGCTCTGCGTCATGCTCCCGCTCGTGCGCAGCTTCTCGATCTCGTGGCTCTTGCTGAACCCCTCGGGCTGGCGGAACCCGTCTGCATCCGCGTCACTCTCCTCCTCGTCATCGTCGTGCAGCGACACCAGATCGTCTCCCACCGGGCCGGGCGTCACCGGCGTCGCCGGCGTCGCTGCCGTAGTCGTCTTGGGGCGCTTCGGCGCCTTCTGCGCCGGCGTCGCGCCGGACGCGGAGCCGCGCGGCCGCTTCTGTGCGCGCGTCGTCGACGCCGGCGGCGCTTCGGCAGCAGCGGCGGCGGCGGCGGGAGGCTTCTTGGACGGCTTGTCAGGCCGTGGCCACTCGACTTCGCGCGACAGGTCGAGGCGGTCGGGGGTCACCCATTCGTCGAGGCGTTTGTTGAACTCGTTGTAGTGCACGTAGTAGCGCGGCGCGCCGGCGCGCTCGCCGATGGACAGGATCTCGGCGAGGCGGTGCGCGGAGGAGCCGGTGTGGTAGACGTAGAGCTTTATGCCGACGCTGTGCTGAGTTAGCGGGACACGCGGGGGAGGAGGGGAGGGGAGGGGGAGGGGAGGGACCATAGTTGGGAGAGCGTGGCGAGGGACTTTTCGCCGCTTGGCGCTGGCGGCGGGGCTTCGGCTGCGGGAGTGGTGGAGTCGGCGGAGGCGTCGCGGGTGGGCATTGCGTGTGAGAGAGTTATCTGACGCGTAGAGGGCGGGTTGGGCGGTGTTCGTGCTGGGGGACGCGTTTCGGGGCAAAGCTGTGATGAGGTGACGTTGTGTAGAGCGTTACCCTGCCGTTATATGCCGAGCCGCGCGTCACGGTACATCACTCCGACCACATCACGGCAAAAGCAATTCTACTACATATCGAAAAAAACATCTCTTGATCAATACAAGGGTATTCCCATATCCTTCCAACTCCAAGACACCAACTCCTACACCATAAACTCTACGACCCGCCACCACCCCCACACCCAGCTCCCCCAAACACGATGGCGCTCCGATCCTTCCCCTTCCCGCTCCTCTCCCTCTCGCACACCAAAAACACCAACGCAACCACCAACCCCGTCCACGCCTCCCCCATCTCCCTCCCAGCTCCCACAAACTCCAGCGCGCCCTTGACGTCGTGCTCATACACCAGCTCGATAGTCCCCGGCGCATTGCACGGTGTCGCGTCGCTGTAGCGCGCCCACTCTTCGCCGGCGGCGGTGCGCAGCGCGATGCTGAGGCACGAGAACTTGGCTTTGTATTCGGTGTTCTTGATCGCCGATAGCTTGGATTTGAGGCTGCTGGGGCTGGCGTGGGGTGCGCCGATTTCGGCGGGTGCTGGGGCGGCGGCGGAGATGGGGACGGTCCCGGGAAGAGGTAGGGCCTCGCGCTGCTCGGTGGTTACGTGGCAGTCCAGCTTCTTGCCCGCCCAGGCCAGCGCCAGCACGCCGGCGGAGCTACCCTTGGCCTTCTCAATCTTCACGCTCTGCACCCCACTGCCCCACTCCCACTGCCGCTACCACTGCTGCCATTCGGAAAAACCTTCACCTCCCCCACGGTGCGTCCCAAAATCGCGCTCACGATGCGCGCGCTAGCAACGATGGGCGCCGTCTGCGTTGCGCCCGGCGTAGCATCCAGGGCGCCGCGGTAGACGGTCAGTGTCGGCTGGCTGCTGCCGAACGACGGCCCGCTGGTGCCGTGGAATTTGGCGGTGTAGGTGGGGGTTGGAGCCTGGGAGATGGAGATAGAGGAGGGGGAGGTGGCGGCGTGCACTGGTGTGTGGCGGAAGGGGTAGTGGACTGAAGGGTGGAGGTAGTAGGTGTTCGTTGCTGGCGTGGTGGTAGTGGGAGAGGTGGGGAGGGGGGCTTTGGCGTCGTTCAGCGGTGGCCCGCCGGAGAGGAGCGGGGGCGTGTAGGCTGGTGCTGCACCTGCGCCCGCGGGGGGTGCCGCGGCGGGGGCGGAGTCGAAGCTGTACGCCGGTGGGCTGGGGTCTTTATTGTCCGTCATGTCTGTCGATCTTTCGAAGCGTGGGTCGGGAGATCAGCAGCAGCAGCGGGCGGTATTTATCGTCCACCGACGTGCGTGTGTAACGGCGGGGTACACAGCACCGCGCGTCATCGGGGTAGACGCGTCGGCGCTGGTGGTACAGCGAGGCGCATTCGGCTAGCTTTGCGCGTGATTGGCTGGTGCTGCAGTCTACGACAATGGGCGTTCTGCTTTTGGCGGAGGGGTTCCGATGGGGGGGTTTGGTAAGGTTGAGTTTGGGTTTGGTGTTAGTGCTATGATTGTTGATGGATCCCTGGCCTGGTGGAGGTGACGTTGCGGCGGTGTGGGGAGGAGCAGATGACTCAGCGTAGCTGCCTTGGGAGCTGCGGGAGATTTGCGGGAAACCTGACGTCGACCTCAAGAATGTGTGAGTACGCCGCGCCGTAGCGTAGCCTTTCTGGCCACTTCGGCCTTCTCTTCCCCTACTCTTCTCTACTCTACTCTACACTACACTACACTCTACACTCCGCCATGGCTACGCCCTCCTGCTGCACAAATCCCGGCCAGGCACCGGCCACGGTCCCCGCCGCCGCATCAGAAGAACAACAAGAAACGTTTTACATGCGCACTCTCCCGTCCGAGCTGCTCACAGCCTACGACTCACCCGCCGGCAAAGCCCTCTTCACCTCCGCCCTCCTCTCAGGCAGCCTCGAATCCTTCTTCCCCCTCTCCCAACAATTCCTCACCCAGTCGGAACCCGCCTACTGCGGCCTCGGCACACTCTGCATGCTCCTCAACGCACTCCACATCGACCCAGCGGTGACGTGGCGGACGCCGTGGCGCTGGTTCACGGAAGCCATGCTGGACTGCTGCCGCCCGCTGGAGTGGGTGCGCGCGAAGGGGATCACGCTGGCCGAGTTCTCGTGTCTCGCACGCTGTAACGGCTTGGATGCTGAGACGCGGTTTGCGGACCAGAGCACGGAGGACGAGTTCACCGCTGCTGTGAAGGCGAGCGCAGAGGGGGATGGGAGTTTCGTGGCCCTGAGCTACTCCCGCGCCGCGCTGGGGCAGACGGGACAGGGGCACTTTTCGCCCGTTGGCGGATACACGGAGGAGCAGGGCGGGATGGTACTGGTGCTGGACGTGGCAAGGTTCAAATATCCGAGCTACTGGGTGCCGGTGAAAGCGTTATTCGCGGCGCTGCGGCCGGCGGACCCGGAGACGGGGCAGCCGCGGTATGCACCCCGCCATCACCGCAATTACGCGGGCTGAGCTGACGACGTTTGGTGGTGGACAGAGGATACTGCATCGTGCGCTGCCCCGCCGTCGCGCAAAAGACCTGCATGCTCACCCTCAACGCCACAATCCGCACCTGGCCGAACCTGCGCGAACCTCTACGGGCCGCACTCACGTCCGTCAGCACCTACCCCGAGCTCCTGACCGCGCTGGGACGCATCCTGGCCGAGCCGTCCGGGCTCCCCTGCGTGGCGGCGCGGTACCAGGACAAACAGCCGTGGCGGACCTACCCCGGGCGCGAGACGATCCGGGACGAGCCGGACCTGGACCACCGCGAAGTCCGCGCTACGAAGCAGGAATACACGGAGCGCGTGCAGGAGCTGTATAAGCACATCCGTGAGACGTCGGCGGTGTATCAGCAGCTGGAGGAGGTGGATGAGCTGTGGAAGGTTGAGATTACGGTGTTTTTGGTGGCGCTGTTGAGTTCGAAGGAGCTGGGAGGGTTGGTGGGGGAGGGGTTGAGGGAGCAGGTGGCAGAAGGGATTAGGGCGGATTTGGGGGATAAGAGGATTGCGAATGAGGTTGATGGGGTGCGGCGGCAGATGGAGGGGTTGGAGGTGGGGGCGAGGCAGATGTGTGGGGAGGGGCTGTGTGCGGGCTGTCCATAGCCAGATCCGCAGAGTTATTGCACACTGCACGGCGCTGGATACTCAGACATTGCGAAATAAACACGTGCTTAATTGATTCTACCCATCTAACAAATCCCACATTTTACCGTTCCCAAGTTCCCCTCCATCTCCATCTCCATCCATCTAAAACCTCAGATCCCACCCAATCCCCGGCCCCAGCCGCGGCAGCTCCTCGGCCACACTCTGCACATCCTTATCACCGCGTCCACTCAAGCAAATCACCAAATCCTCATCCTTGCCCATCGTCTTCGCCAGCTCCATGCCTCCAAAGATCGCATGCGCGCTCTCCAGCGCCGGAATAATCCCCTCCAGCTCGCTGAGCGCGCGGAAGCCGCGGAACGCCTCCGCGTCCGTCGCGGCGATGAACTTGGCGCGCTCGCTGTCCTTCCACGACGACAGCTCGGGGCCGACGCCGGGGTAGTCGAGACCCGCGGAGACGGAGTGCGTGTCGCTGATCTGGCCGTCCTTGGTCTGCAGCACGTAGGTGCGCACGCCGTGCAGCACGCCGATCGCGCCGCCGGTGAGGGTTGCCGAGTGGCGGTCGGTGTCGATGCCGTCGCCGCCGGCCTCGACGCCGATGAGTTTTACTGACGGGTCGTTGGTGAAGGGGTAGAACATGCCGACGCAGTTGGAGCCGCCGCCGACGCACGCGACGACGGCGTCGGGGAGCTTGCCGCGGAGCTTTTGGAGTTGTTCCTTGGTTTCGTTGCCGATTACGGACTGGAAGGTGCGCACGATGGTGGGGAAGGGGTGCGGGCCGATGGCGGAGCCGAGGATGTAGTGGGTTGTGGCGACGTTGGTGACCCAGGCGCGGAGGGTCTCGTTGACGGCGTCGCGGAGGGTCTGCGTGCCGGCTTCGACGGCGATGACGGTGGCGCCGAGCAGCTTCATGCGGAAGACGTTGAGGGCCTGGCGGCGCACGTCCTCGGCGCCCATGTAGACGGTGCACTTGAGGCCGAACTTGGCGCACACGGTGGCTGTGGCGACACCGTGCTGGCCGGCACCGGTCTCGGCGATGATTTCCTTCTTGCCGAGGCGGATGGCGAGGAGCACCTGGCCCAGGGCGTTGTTGATCTTGTGCGAGCCGGTGTGGTTCAGGTCTTCACGCTTCAGCCAGATCTTGGCTCCGCCGCAGTGGTCGGTCAGGCGGTCGGCGTACTGGAGGTGGCCGGGCCGCCCCATGTACGGGTAGTACGAGCGGTACTCTTCCCAGAATTTGGGGTCGTTGATGGCCTCGACAAAGCCAGCCTCGAGCTCCCGGAGACATCTCATCAGAGACTCGGGGACGTACTGTCCCCCGAACCCACCAAAGCGGTCGGGGAGAGCCTGTAATTGTGTTAGCAATGTAACCAAGCTCGAGAGTAACGTTCATTCCATACATCAGGGTTTGCGTCGCTAGTGTTCAGCGCCTCAAGCTGGTCCAACAGACCAGGCTCATTCCCACTGGACGACTCAGTGATGACAGCATCCGGATGGCCCTCCAGCTTATCCAGGCCCTTAGCCTCATCCACTGCCTCCGCCATGCCCACCTCCCTCGTAGTCGGAGCATCGCTGGCATCGCGCCCAACAATCTCCATGCAGTACTTCTTCACCGCCTCCAAGCGCTTTTCCGGCGGGTTATCACCGAGCACTGTGACGAACTGCGACCCAATAACCACACCCTCCGCATCCTTACCCACCGCCAAAAAGTGCTCCCTCGTCGAGACTCCAAAGCCGACCGCAATCGGCGTGTTCCCGGAGTAGTCGTGCACACGCTTGCACAGATCCGACAAGCCCGCATCCAGCGACCCCGTCGCACCGGTGACACCCATGCGCGACACCACGTAGATAAACGAGTCGGCGATCGAGCACAGCAGCTTCATCCGCGACGGCGTCGTCGACGGCGCAATGAGCGGCACATAGCTCATCCTATCCCCCCATCAGCAACCGAACCCCCACCCCAAAACTGCCCACAGTGAACAAAACATACCCCTCCTTTGTGCAGAACCCCCGGAACTTGATCGCCTCCTCAGGCGGGAAATCACACACAATAAACCCGTTGCACCCCGCGGCTTTGCAGTCCTTGATCAACCGCTGCTCGCCGTACTGCAGCATGGGGTTGTAGTAGCCCATGAACAGCACCGGCACTTTCAGTCCGCGCGCCCGCGCATCGCGCACAATCTGCAGCGTCGATGTGATCGAGACGCCGTGTTTCAGCGCAATCTACCCAGATACCAGATTAGCCGTGGCGGGAGGGGCTGGTTGGCTGGGGGGGTAATTACGGTGTTAGCTTTCTGGATCGTAGGCCCGTCGGCAATGGGGTCGGTAAACGGTATGCCGAGCTCAATGATGTCTGGCGGCACAGGGTGTCAGCATGTTGCGGTGCCGCGGACGACTGGAGATGTATTCGTACCAACGCCACCCGCCTCCATGGCCAACATGATATCCGCCGTCTCGCCAGGCGTAGGGTATCCGGCGGTGAAGTAGCCCACCAGGGCTCTCTGCACACAAACACCATGTCAGCAAAACCCCCTTCTTCACTCCATTGAGCGGTGCGTTGCGTTGTGGCGGGGGATGGAGGGGGAGGCAGCGATTGCGGGGCAACCAAAAAAAGGTGTGCAGAGGGGATCATACCCGGCCCTCGGCCTTGCAAGTTGCGAACGTCTGCTTGATGGCCTCCATGATGATGTTGTAGCGGTGGTGGTGGTGGTGGGGGAAGACGATTGGCGGGGCGGGCGCGGCGGGTTTATAACGACCTCTGGTGGGGCATCGCAGCTAGTCATCGCCCAGCGCCCCTCGCGCCGATACCCCAGGGTTAGGGGTCGCGCCGCCATTTGCACCAACAATCGCCAAATCGCACCCGAAAAAACTGCAGCTTTTGGGGGCCGTTGCAAGGGCTCACGATAACGGGGGCTGTTCAGGGGAATTTCAGAGTAGTTTGTTCTCCGAGCTTTTTCGTCGGATGCGGGCCGGGGTGCCTGATATATGATTGTTTGGTGATATATCACCAAAGAACGGCCGCCGGGGTGCGCTAGGCTGCATCGGGGCGTTCCTTGTTGAAAAAGTTCCATGCAGGACCCGGGTTGGATGGGATGGAGGCACGACGTAACCGATGGGGGGGACTGAGTCATGCAAGGAATGTTACGTCAGCATTACCCTGCCTGTCGGAACTTGGAAGTCGTGTTTGCCATTTGTGGACACATTTTGATCCTATTACTGACAACTGTGTGTCTTCGTGCTTACACCAATTTACTGTTAAGTTCAATATAGCCTAATTTTAATCAGAAATAAAGTGTATCTTGACGTTTTGAACCCATTCTAAGACTTAATTCTTGAGGAATTACATAGCAGCATAGCTTTGATGGCCATAATTGCAAAGCTCACTGGTCTCTCGTAACACTGAAAACACAAACAGCAATCAAGTCTAATGTTATCGTGATTATAATCTGTATTCCTGGTATCGCTCAGGATCAACCCAAGCTTCTATAGAACCAACCCCATCTCCCCAATCTGTCTACGTCCCCTCCGCCTCCCTCCTCCTAAGCTCAGTACTACTCAATTTCCCCCCCTCCCCCTCCTCCGCCACTAGCCCAACACACAGCACCTCCAGCTCCCTCAACCCCCTCTTCCTCCGTTCCTCATTCACCACCTCCCCGCCCCTCCTCGTCTCCTCAGTAACCACCAGCAACGTTATCCCCTCATCGGTGATCGTCGGCCCACACGGTTCATGCAGCATAACACACTGCACCGTCACCCCTCCGATCCTGACCACCACACACTCCTCACCGCGCTCGAGCTCCTCCACCCCCTCCTCCGGCACACCGTAGACACCGCGCAGGAAGCCGATCACGCTGGCAACGCGGGTGGGCCATGATTCCATCTGCGCCGCAAACTGCTTACTCCCGAGTAAGGCGGGGCCGGAGACGCCGACGACCATCCGGCCGTGAGGCGCGAGGGTGAACGCGGTCATGGTCAGGAGAAGGCGGTGCCCGGCGTGGAGGTGGTCGAAGGTGCCGCCGACGGCGACGACCGCGTGGGGGGTGTGTGTGGCTGCAGACGAAGTGCTGTTGTGTGTGTCTGCGGGCGAGGTGCTGCTGGTGTGGGGCGCGGGTGCGGGTGCGGGTGCGAAGCGGACGGTCACCGCAACATCGCGGGCGTGCGCGGCGCTGTAGACCGCCGCGACGGTTGCAGAGGCCGCCTCGAAGGTTGTCGGTGTCGTCGGTGTGAGAAGCACTGTGGACGGTGGTGGGGAGGTTGCGAGCGCTGCGTTAATCTGCGTAGGTGTGGCGGGGAGGGGGAGCGAGACTTCTGACGGCGGCGCGGGCGCGGGTCTTGACGTTGGTGCGGGCGGCATTGATAGTGAGGGGTGGTGGTGGTGGTGGGGCTGGAGCAGCTAAGGTTGGTGATAGTGATAGATAGCTGGGATGGTGCCGAGATCCCACGTGACATGCATGAAATCCAATTGCCCAATGTCTTCATCAACAACATACAAATCGTTATCCTACACATCAACATTTTCCGTCTATATACATGCACGTCTAATAATACACCGTACCCCATCCATCGTTACCATTGAATATGCAAAATATGTTCCCCACGCCTTTTATATCCCTTACCCCGCCAGCCCTCCCTCCCTCCCTCCCTTCCTCCTACTTCTTACCCCTCGCCTTCCCCGCCTCCATCTCCTTCGCCCTCCTCTGCGCCCTATTCATCCCCCCCGCTGCCGGCGTCATCACCGCCCCCCTCTGCCCCGCCGCACTCCTCAGTATCGCCGGCCCCCTCGTTTTCGGCTTCAAGCTCCCCCTCCGGAAGCCCTTGACATCGCGCATCGGACACATCTTCGACATGTGTCCCGGCTGGCCACACACATAGCACGCCATGCGCGGCAGCTGCGGGCAGAAGCCCTTCTGGTGCCCGCGCTCGCCGCAGTGGCTGCACACCATGCTGCGCGGGCTGACGTACACCGGCGCGTCGTAGTCGTAGGCGACCTTCTCCTCGGGCCCCGGCGCCTCGGCGGCCGCGGCAGCCAGGATGGCGTCGACGGCGTCGGCGTCGGCGGGCGCGGTCTCGGCGGGCGTCACGGCCGTCGTTTTCCGGCCGGCCGGCTTGCGCGGCTTCAGCGTGAACTTGATGGTCTGCAGACACGTCTCGATCTTCTTCTCGCACAGCGCCTTCAGCTCCATGGCGGTCTCGCGCGGCGTGAAGGTCGTCGGGAAGCGGAACGACAGCCACAGGTACAGGATCAGCACCTTGTGCAGGCTCTCGAAGCGCTTCAGGTCGCTGATGGTCGTCGGCGTCTGGTCCAGGATCTCGAGGTCGATGCCGGGGATGCGCAGCAGGCTGCCGTCGAGCCCGTCGGCCACGCACTCGGCCATCTTACGGAACGCGTTTTTGGCCTCGATCGTGTTGCCGAGCGGCGCGGCGATGAAGGTGAGGCGTTCTTCGACGGTGAGTGCTTTGACCGAGTCGATGAGCTCCGCGTAGAGGATGTTTTCGCGGAGGGAGCAGGGGTGGAAGAGGGTTGAGGTCGCCATGAACTCCTCGAGCCGCCGGAGGATGGTGGAGAAGGGGACCGAGGCTTTGAACTGCGAGGCGAAGTGCACGACGTGCTGCGGCAGCGGGAGGATGCCCGCCGTCTTGATCTGGTGCACGTTGGTCGCCATCGCCGTCGCCAGCGTCTTGTGGTCGTATTTCTCGAGCGTCGTGACGTAGCCCGGCTGCGGTGCGGCGGGGAGCGGGACGAGCGTCTCCTCCTTCTGCACGGCGTCGTTCTTGTTGTGCACCTTGTACCGGCCGGCGCGTCCCGCAATCTGCTTGACCTGCGGCACTTCGATGGCCACCGTCGACGTACCGTTCCATTTCTCCGTAGCCTCGAAGATGACACGCTTGATACTCCTGTGTAATCATCAGTAACCGGCCCATAAGATATCCACAGGAAAGCACTCACAAGTTCAACCCCATCCCTACAGCGTCCGACGCCACCAGAATCTTATACTCGCTGTCCTGGTCGTTGAACAGCTGCGCCTGCGCGCTCCTCGTCTCGGGCGGCAGCGACCCATACACGACCGCACACCGCTTCCCCGTGGCCTCCTCAATACTCCTTTTCAGCGCAAAGATATTCTTGCGCGAGAACGTGACCACGCAGTCGCCGTCCTCCAGCTTCTTCAGGTCGCCGTCCAAGCTCTCAGGCATGACCTCCAGCGGGCCCAGCCGGTTGTACCAGTGGATAATCAGCTTGTCGCCGACGCTCGCCGCCAGCTGGCGGATCAGGTGCACGGTGCGCTCCTCGCCGCACAGGTGGACCTCCTTCGCGCGCACGCCCAACAGCGCCTGCGTCCACGCCCACCCGCGGTCCGGGTCGCCGATCATCTGGATCTCGTCGATGACGCACACGTCGACCTCGCGGTTCAGGTCGACCATCTCCATCGTGCTGCTCGTCATCGTCGCATTCTCACTCACCCGCCTTACATCGTCACCCGTAATCAAATTGCACTGTATCCCCTTCGCGTTCATGCGCTCGTAGATCTCGTGCGCCAGCAGCCGCAGCGGGCCGGCGTAGATCCCATTCCCGCTCTCCTCCAGCCGCTTCAGCGCATGGTACGTCTTTCCCGAGTTCGTCGGTCCGACGTGGAGATGCCACTCGCGCTGCACCTGTCTTGTGCCCACATACCACTCCTGCGGGAACCGCGTGTCCGCCGCACTCTCGTAGCGGTCAAACTGCTGCTCGATCGCCACCGGCTGCTTGTAGCCCATGTGCTCGAAAAACGCGAAGCGCAGGTAGGTGATCAGCCCCGCCGTGCCCTTGCGCGCAAACACGTGGCGCAGCCGCTGCACGCTCGGCGCGGTCGCGCCGGACGGCGTGTAGCTGCCGGTGCCGATGGCGAGCTGCGACTGCACCTCCTTCTTGAACTTCGAGAACGCGGCCTTGAGCGCGCCCAGGTCGGCGTCGCCGGGCACGTGCGGGTCCTTCAGCATCGGCGCCGTCGGCCGCGCGATCCCCAGCGCGATGCGCAGCTGCTCTTCGAACTCCTCCGGGCCGTACAGCTGGTACAGGCCGTCTGCTTTGCCGTCGGCGTCCGCCGCGGGCGTGTTCCGTGTCGTCTGCAGCAGCGGCGGGGCGAAGGGCGTGGCGCCGGGCTTCACCTCGCCGGCTTTTTCGGCTTTGCGGAACTTGCGCATTTTGCCGCTAATGCCCCTCTGCACACGTACCAGTACACCGTCAGCAATTCATTCCATAGTGGCAGAGAGTGAGGGGTGGATGGGTGGAAGGGTTACAAGTAGTCCGGACACCGAGGTGGCGGAGAAGTGCCGGACGGCGGGCGGGCGGGCGGCGGCGCGCGCCACCAGTTGCGCATGCGGGCGTAAACATAGGGTCCCGAGTCTGGCGGCCATTGTAGACCGTGTGGGGGAGACGTTCGTGTGGAAGCTGGGAGGAGGATGGCACCCCACGCAAGCTCGGTGGTGTATAAAGAATTTTTTTAAGCCTCATTAGAAGTACGAGGATTAGGTTGCCTACTAGTGGTGGGGAGCACGTGATGGAGGGGCAACACAGACTTTTTTGAGTTATACGGTAATCACAAATTGAGGGTCACCCTGTCTTGATACTGATATACTGTGATATTCTATTCTACAGGTGCAGCCTAAGGTCACTATCTATTTCAAAATCGGATAAATGGGCTTCACATGTCAAAATGCCATTCCAAGCAAAAAGGTACATCTCTACACCCCACCATGGTCAACATCACAGATTCTATGTAAGCTATTCCAAAAAAGTCGTATCATAAAAAACGTGTCTATATACAAACATCTATCATAATCATTACACCCCAGCCCTCAATTCCTCCTTACCTCCCCGTCATCCTCATCCTCATCCTCTAAATCCACATCCACATCCCCCACCAATCCAACCTCCTCATCCGGCACCTGCACCGGCACCTCCACCTTCTCCGGCACCCTCTTCCTCAGTCCCACATACAGCACACTCCCCAGAATCAACATACTCCCAAAAATACTCAACGGCGCCGGACTGCGTCCCCACACGACTCTCTCCCAGAACAGCGCAAACAGCATCTGCGAATACACCATATTCGTCCCGCGCCCGGCCTTCTCCAGCTGCAGTCCGCTCGTCAACAGGAACTGCATAAAAAACCCGCTCACCCCAATCCCCAGCAGCAGCCCCCACTGCAGCAGCCCGGACGGCCAGATGATGCCGCCGATCGACGGCACGGTGAGCAGACACACGAACGACACCAGCGCGCACCAGCAGCTGAAGTAGAACACCGACACCAGCGGGTGCGCGCGCTTGCCGATCCAGCGGATGGTCGTGAACGCCGACGCGGCGCCGAGGACGCCCAGCAGCGCGACCCCCACGGCGACGAGGCGCTCGTGCGGCGTCGCCGTCGGCGGGGTGCGGTCCAGCCCCCGTGCCACCACAGCACCGGCATCACTCTCCACCGGCAGCTCCAGCTCCCCGCCGCCGCCCCGCGAAAACAAGCTCGTCGGGCGCGCAATCAAGAACACGCCCGCGAACGACACTCCCGCCGCCGCCGCCTCCGCGCGCGTAAACGGCTCGCGCAGCTGCGGAATCACGCTGCACGCATAGCTCGCCACGATCGGCGCCAGGAACGTAATCACCGTCGCGTCGCTCAGGTCCAGGTACGTCAGCGAGTAGTACAGGCCGAACACGCCCCAGAAGCCGCCGAGGCCGCGGGCGACCAGCAGCGCGCGCACCTTGCGCGCGCCGAACGGCGCGTCGGGGATGTCGTTGTACCACATCCACGCCAGACAGCCGGCGCACGTGATGCTCTGGCGCACGAACAGGATCTGCAGCGCGTGGAAGTGCTGGCCCGGGAAGCCGGTCTCGAGGAGCCGCGCGGTGAGCGACATCAGCGAGCCGAAGAACTGGGAGAGCAGGATTAGGAGCAGCCCGCGGTTCGCCCAGAGGCCGGTTTTGCACCGTGTGAGGGTTGTGGGCGCCGCTGGCGGGGCGGGGGAGATGAACTCCGGGTACGGGCTTTGCGAGCGGATCGAGGCATGCGAGAACGAGTCGCGGCGGGGTCTACGGTCGTCGGTATCGGGGACTGCGAGCTGCGCGGTGGAGGCGAAGAGGCTCTTCGGCGGCGGCGGCGAGCTTGACGAATGCGGGGCGGCGGCCGGTTTCACGGGAACTCCCGGATCTGCGTCGGGCAGGATGTGCGACATGTTTCACCCAGCCCAGGCCAATATCCAAATATAAAAAAGAGATAGTAGCAACAAATATCAAGTCTTATATAAATAAACAAGGCTCCATGAAAATCGACGCAGTAACGTAGAAGGTGGGTTTGCACAACCCAAGTGCACTTGCAGAGTATATAAGGCGAGCGAGAAAAAAAAATGGGACAGCATGACTCCCCGCAAAATCGCAGCTCAGCCCCGTGGGTGGGCGAGGATTGCCGAGTTTCCGCTGCGGAAAAGCATGCCGCTCTAGCTGCGAGTGGCTAGGCGGGCCTCGGTGGCTTGCAGCTGTCGTTTAAACTGGCCAGAGCTAGGGGCGTGGTGGCCACCGCCTCCAGGGAAAAATGCACGGCCCAGGTGTTATCACAACCTTTGCTGACGGAGCAGAGCACCACGACGGCGATCGTGGACTGCCTCCGCCGTGGCCTGTGCCTGGGTGCTTCTTCTCTTCTCAAAGTAGTAGAACGTGTCCGTAGAGTTTGGTCGTCTTATGGGGTGTGGTTTCGCCCTCTCGAGTTTGTTCACGACATAATCTCGATGGCGGACGTGCAGGGGCACACTTTTCTCCATTCCCGGTTTCCTTTTTTCTCTCTGCATGAACAGACCGGAAGCGCACATTTTGGAAGACCCGGCCTCCTCATTTGATTTTCCGGGGCCGCTGCCGCACTAGCTGCTGGGTACGGTTACCTATTTGAATCTCAAAAACGTCCGTTGTTGGATCGATCCCAGCGACGTTATTTGTCTCACTCGGGGTTGACTATCCGTTGCATGCATGGCAAGATTAGTTGTACATAGTAGGGCTTGCAGTATTAGGTAGAAGCAGTTTAGGAAATAGCTTTAGCTACGGATTCGATCACAATGTGACTTCGATAGAGAGCCAAAGTCTGATGTTGATACCGTTAATCAAATACCATATTGAGTAGACCCAATGCAAGGGCTGGATGTAAAGGTACCTAGATGAGTGTGATGGGGTCAATGGAAAAAAACTATACTGGTACTAAAAGTAACATTCGTTAAACGTCACCCCAGACTGCTGTCACAGACCTCCACGTGGTAAAGCGTATTTTCCATTCCATTCCTCCAGAAAGCTTGTAAAAAGAGTTTACTATATTATGGTTAAACTTCGAATCTACATGCATAAGTACACGCAAATATTCAGGTTAGCATGCATAGACTTGGCATAGAAGAAATGCTATTCGATTGCCATGCCCTTCCTCCAGATATTCGAATATTCTCAAGAACCATCAGAAAGCGAATCGCATTAAGATAAGATAAACAGTTCCGCTGCTGCCATGAACCCAGCTTTAATTGCAGAATGTGACCATCTCATGGTGGCAGCGATAAGAAGCTATGAAATACTTGCAAAGCTGTCTACTATATATCATTTAACACTCACTATATTCAGGCAAATGGAGACAACAGCCACGGATGATATGTAAAGCCAAAACAACGGGTTAGGGCTCGCTTGTAGAGTAGAAGTAGGCTCTGAATCACGGAATGGCCCCGTTGCATGAGTCCATAGGATCCGGCCAGCCGCCGACCTCCCACGGCTTCAACAAGGCTATGCAGCTGGGCAGCGGGCACGATAACAGGGCCTCAACATAAAATTCAATGGTCTAAGGCAAGGTACCCTCCATCGGAGTCTTATATATCATACACATCCTTTCATTGAGCTCTAGGTTGATCAATGATCGACGTGACAAGAGCTTGAACCACTTTAATTGCGACATCCAGGAAACATACGAATTGACCTACGGTTTAATCACCGTGCCATTTGGACAGGCTTTCTTCTGGACATTGTTTCCAGAATGTAGGTTTCTGCAAGAACCAAGCAAAATACGATCAAGTTCTGGCATGACATGAACTTGACTGGAAGAAACGTGTAAATCTGTGGGTGCTGCTTTGGAATACTATACTGTAGTCTGGCTTTGTAACGTGATTTGAAAAAGTTAACGGGGTCATGTTTTTTATCTTACGTGGTGTTCAAAATTCTCTTTTGAACTGCCAGGTCGAAACACCCGTCCGTACTGACCGTCAGGATACTGTCAGAAGTTGTATCATCTACGGCCCGACAACCATCCTTATTGCACAAGTATGCAGTTAGATGACCAAAACAACGAGCAGTCCACCAAAACATCATTGCAAACCGCCGCCAAACCCAACGTGTTCACGATTATATTAGCAGCAAACGCTGCCGCCGACTAGAAATATAACAACTGTAACTCCCACCGCATGCAATGCGCCTGCAACACCATGTTCCCCATCAACGCAAGATATCTACGCAACCACGCTCGGCGTCCAGCCCACCGCAATCTTCTCGACCTCGCCCAAAAACCGCTTGCTCTCGATCGGCCCGCTCTCGTCGTTGTCATAGAACGGGTTGCACACCAGGCGGATATACGCCGTCTGCAGCGCGCGGAACACCTGCCCCCACACCCGCATCAATGACCGTCCCCTATAGCAAGAGACAGCACAGGAAACTCACTCCTTTCATCTCGCCCTCCCGCAGCCCAACAGGCGCCGACGCCGAGTCCCCGCTCGGCGTCTCGACCGCAATGACAAACTTGATGCCGGTGTTGGTCAGCCAGCCGTACAGCGCCAGCCCCTCGTCGACCGAGTACAGCAGCCCAAAGTCGCTGTCACCATTGGTCTTGGCGGGCAGGCGCGACGCGAAGATGTCGAGGGTGGTGTGGATCAGGAAATGGAAGGCCAGGCGGTCGCGGGACCTGGTGAAGGTCGAGACGAGGAGGGGTGAGTTCTACAAGGGACACGTTCCCTGGGTTAGGAATTGGGAGTCTGATGCAGGAGGGGAAAGGGAGTATGAGACCTTCTTGCCGATGATGGCGATACAAGCTATCTTGGGAGTGGCCATGATGGGTTGTATGCTCACTGCGCACACGGGGGTGACCTGACGACGAGGTCAAGCTGCCGGAACAATGTTAATCCGTGCAGGAAGGCTTGGCTAGTGTAGCTCTAGCATACATATCAACCGATGTGTCGACTCGTGAATCAACATCAAGAGCAATTAGAAATTGCTGCCATAGAACTACCTTTTCCGAGTCGAGGGAGTTCTTGGTCTTTTTTCCTAGATTTCTCAGGCCGTAGCAACTTCATTTTGTGTTTGAAGTGGTTACACGCACGGAATGTGAGTTACTTTATTTTGATAGCGAGTTATGTAGATAATTGCGGCAGTAAAAAGGTCACATATTTCTTGTGTTGATCGTCAGGCGGCACATGCATGTAATCCAGTTATTGATTAAGTCTGACCCTGAGATGTGCTTTTCAATATAATTAGAAGCTTCATTTCAGTGCCAATAAGAAACCTTCTACATGCCATGCAACTTCACATGCGACCATGCGTACAAAAATTGCAGAAATCAAATGCGTGAATTTAACACCAAAACTAAATATTCCAAATACCAATTTTGGCCCAAGCCCCTTTTTATACCTATACACCGCCTTCTGGATAACTGCCTGGGGCCATGTGAGCTAGCATATAATCCGGAACCGGCGGAAATTCAGAAATGCAAGGAAGCTTTGGTGTAAGAGGGTGAATGCCTAAAAACCCTTCCCCTCGGAGCACTTTAGACAGGTGCTGCTCTATCTGACGCCATTCCTTTTCGTCAGGCATTGTAAAATCTTTTTTGTACTTGTCATAATCAACTTTAGATCCAAACTCCTCTGCAAATTGCCACCTGAGATCATCGTGAGTAATATGGTGCAATCCCATCACACTGACAAATGATTTTATCACACGGAAAAGTACATTGACTGCAAGCATGTCATGGTCCCAAAATGCGCGACGGAAGAGGGCGTACACCCTTACACGCAAGAATTGATTCCGTATCACAATGCCATGCTTGATCTGCATGCGATTGTGCTCTGGACCCATATCGAATATGACATAGTCAAACCTTGGATAATCGTGAAGGACTATTGATTGCCAATATCGCCTCCAATTGAGTGTTTTCATGCTCTTGAGTGGTCCCTTGTAGGCAAATCCGGTATAGTTGACGGGACCTTTGTAATTTGCTACCCCACATATTTTCCAGTGGAAAGTATCCTCGTAACGGCATTTATTATCACACCATCGTGCAGTTCCATTTGGACTACATGATTCACAAAATACTGTATCGTGGCGCCTCAGTAGTCCCGTCGACGCACAGTGATCACATTTGAATGTGGGTTCATCAAGGGTGCGTATATTGACTCTGGTAGGCCAGTATTGTAGTAACTCTTTTGGCATGAGAGCCTTACCATAGTAACCGTAATTTGGGATATCGCCGTTACTTTTTGACTCATTTAAATCCATAGTTTTATTTAGTAACATATTCAAAGAAAATTCGTGATTTTCCTCTTCGGCTTTCATCATGAGAGAACGCTTTATCATTCGACGGATAGAATGTTCGAATTGAGGTCCTTCAGATAGACCTTCTCCTGGTAGAAGAGGAGTAGTGCAGTCGAGGTTCAACTTGCTCATTTTTGAATGAACGGTATGTTCCTGGCTACAACAATTATCTTTTTCAAGTGTCGGTAGTTTAGCGCGCCTCTCCGCTAGATCCTTTGATGAAATATGGCTCTTGGATTCAGTCTCCCGAGAAACTTCTTCTAGATTCTGTGCAGATTCCTTAACTGCTAAATTATTATTTGTAGGAGAAATTATAGCCGTACGACATTGAATATGTTGTTCTGTTTGCTTTTGGTGCTTTTTCCCTGACTTCTTTTTGTTTTTCTTGGTAGCCTTCTTTGTAGGCACCTCTACCTTAGGGATGTCGGCTTTCAAAACTTCAGCTTGATCAACAGCATCGTATTGAAGTTGCTTCTCAACGATGTTATCACTACGAACCGTGCTTATTTCAGCTGGTTCAATATCCGCTTCGTTTTTGATCACATTTACGATGGTCTCGTCTACCTTCTCGTTTACGATATTACCCATGCCTTTGGTCACATGAGCTGCATCTGTGTCCTGAATACTCAATGCCATATTTTTCTCATTTTTGGTTTTATCAACCAAGTTTGTGTTGGGAATGCCACTTGCGATAGTCTTAGCTGTATCTATCACTGGCATGATAACAGCCTCCTTCTCAAATGTGTTCATGTTGGCAGTAGGTTTATCTGGTGTAGGACATTGAGTGACATTTTTCTCGGGTTCAGGGACCTTGACCACATTGACGGCAGCTACAGTAGATATGTCATTTTCAACAACTTTGATCTCTGTTATTTCTGGCATAGCCATGATCTCTTTCTTTTTCTTGAAAAGATTGAAAGGAACTGCCACGAAGACCCTTTGAGCGCGCTTAGGCTTTACTTCATCGACTATTGGCTTTTGCGTGTCTAGAATAACTGTTGGGCATGTCTCAATTGTAGCGGAGTTGGCCACAGAATGTGCCATTTTTTCTGGATCTATATCGCCGTCATCTCCTAGTATATCAATGGAGGGCGATGGTCCACGGATTGGTGTTGTGGCCAATGGAGTATCCACTGGTGAAATGGTCGTTTTTGATAATTCCGTATTTTCTCCCACTGTATCCTCCAGAAGCTCGGGTACATCACCTACATGGACTTCAAAGCTGGCATCTTTTTCTTTCGATCCAGAGCCCTCAAGATCTTTTATCTCCACTATGTCATACTTAGGAAGCTCCTGTCCGTGGGCCTCAAGCTCCACAATATGATTTGCAAGCCGTTCGACTGGCAAATTGGCTCCAATACTTTGAGTTTTCGTTTTTTCAAATGATTGTGTAGACTTCAGACAATTAGTGAAGGGCATGCAAAATAGATAAAGTTCCTACCAGTTCTTCGGTGATCTTATTTATCGCAAGAATATTTACACATTCTGGTTTAGTATTGGGCAACTAAGAGAGGTTAATGTTGTAGCAGTGCATTTATAGATGCTTAATTTACCTCTACACTTGAAGTTTTCCCGTTAGAAGATTGAATAAACTCGTCACGGTGACGTTTAAATGATTCGTCGTCCGACAAGGACATGATCTCATCAGTGTCATATACAAGAGAATCTTCATTGGCGTTGTAGCTTTGTTTGTTTTGTAACGTATTTGTGGACGGGTTGGGTAATATCACATTATTTTCAACGCCTTCCTTTGATAATAAAGATTCTTCTTGAGACTGTTTGATCTCAAGCTTCCGTATTTGAGCGCGCTTCTTCTTTTGTTTCTTCTTTTTGGCGGCTTTCGCTGCCTGAGATTTTATCACCGTATCCGAATTTCCCTAGGAATCAATTAGCTGCCAGTATTTTAGAGCCACTTTAAAGTACTAACGAGCAGAAAACTATTAAGTATTTTTCCAGCTATAGTTTTCCATAATATTAGAAGCGTTTCAACGGCTTTGCACGCAAACAAGGTCCGCGACCAGGTGCATCGCCACCTAAGAGCTAGTATAAAGCTTGTTTTATTCGGTACGAGATCATCCCCAGGAATCTCTTCCAGCCAGGTGTTGAAAGTTTCCTGGAGCTTAGAACTCAAAGCAGGTGCCATTTGTTGACTATTTTGGTCAATGAGGTTCTCAATTAATCCAAGCAGGCCTTGGCCATTGTTGTCAAGTAAAGTAGTATAGTCAAAATCAAGAAGATATTTCCTGAGCTCAGCGCCCAGCTCGTTGTTGGCTGTTTGCAGAAAGCATGTAATCATGAGGCCTTCGCGTTGTTCTCTGGTCATCTTGTGGGACCAGAATGCTCTGAAACTGGGACCGACCACTTTCCATTGCTCGGCAAGTTCACACCGATGCCTCGTAGCATCTTCCAATGCTTCACGAATAGGTTCTTCTGTTTCATTTATTAGAATCCAAGAACCCCGTGAACCCAGAAAACATACGGTAAAAGAGATCCCTTTGCAAAAATTCACCATATTGTATGTCCTCAGATATTAGGCGCTCTTCTTCAAAGTGCCACTGTGTTAGCTTGAGGCGATCTTTAGTTGTAATGGTCTTGATGATATCGTCGATCTTATGGAGGATTGATTCTGTGTGGGCTTTGAGATCCATGGGTGTATCTAGTGGGCCAATGCGAGAACCCATCTTGTGAAAGACCCCATTAATATCAGACTTGTTCAACATCAGCGAACAAATATCACTTACAACTGATATTCGATAACAAGCAGAATGAAACTAAAAAGGTTAGCTACGGCACTCAGGTTATTGATTCTAGATAAAAACAAAAATTAAGGCGTTGGTGTAGCCATTTTAAAGAAATCCGCGACTTATGCTGGTCCCCGGTTTGGAAGGGAATGTGAAAGGGTCCTTACTGAAATGTTGGATGTAGCTAAATAGCAGAAGTAGTTTAGAATATTAAGCAAGGTATGTGAAGCGAAGACTTTAAACAGTAGCAAGAGGGCTTGTTCTGTAGTTGAAAACTGTAGAGCTAGCCCAGCTCATAGGAGGACTGGAATCAACAAAAGATGCATGAAACCCATACAACTGCAGCCAAACTAGCCCAGCACAAACTTTTGACAGTGACCTTGTGGGAACTACATCTTAGCCTATGATTCTCTCTGGTGTGCATTGAATGCATACTAAAAAAGAAGCGATCATTTTTTCTATCATGAGATGGATTTATGCAATGTTTACCACAAACATCAATTCTACTTATAATTTCTAATTTCTAACAAGAGAACCTAAGAAAATTCATATTTGAAGACAGTACAGTTATTTGTGAACTCTCCTCTGATTCAAATAATGTGCATCTCGCACGAGTGCATCTTAATGACCGGGCACCATTTACACTACTTCTTTTAGTGACTAAACTACAAACTTCTACACGCAAAAATTTAAACTAGTACAGTAGTAAAAATAGGGGCTATATTTAATCCTTTTGGCACATATTTTAAAAAACCATTGATGCAAAATTATTTCTAGACTGTTTTTCAAAAGTACTGAGAAAATATGTGCATGTCAGTATGATTATATAATACTGTCGTTGAAATTTACTCTTTCAGTAAGTCTGTATAATAAGATCGCTTAAGCAGATGTGAGTCAGCAGGTGGACCCACAGGACAAAGTAGCCCACACCCCATTCGCCAATCACTTCTAAAGGTTCAGCGACTCGAGCATCGACAGACTATCTTGAGGCAACCCCGAATACAACCGTGGATCCCTCAAAGAACGGGAAACCACATTCGCCTCCGCTAAACATTCTCCTCTTAATTTCGCCATCCACGATTTCTTTCTACTATGGCCGACCAAAATGTGGCTGCTCTTCTTGCCGCCCTCAGTATGGGTCCCCCAACGCGTCTGCGATGTATTGGATATTGACCCTGTTTTTTTTTTCGCAGCTAGTGGTGCACAACAAAGACCACCTGGTGGTTCAGGAAACTCTCAGATGCCTCAAGGATACGGTCTACCTAATCTAAATACTGCGACTTCACAACATGCCCCTCCTGTTAATTCACCGCCGACTAGCTTTGCGCTTCCCCAGCCAACCGCATCGGGCACTTTGGATCTTAGCAAAATAAAGCCTAGTGCTTCTGGCAAAGTCACCCTTGACGATGCTTTGGCAAAGGTGAAGGCAAAGGCTGCGGAAATGGGTGCCAGGGGAGAAACTGGAAGTGAGAACCAACGTTCTTCAGACATGTATTGAGTAATAAACTAATTCTTATCGTTAGGTGCACGATACGACGATCCCCGAGGGCGTTACAGAGGCGGTCGTTCTAGATCGCGATCACGCTCACCTCCTCGGCGGGGAACAGACCCATATCGTGATGCTTACAGTACCTTTCGCGACGAGCGGCGTGGTCGGAATAACAACGATTATGGTCGGGACCGCTCATACAGTCCTCCTCTTCAGCGAGGTGGACGCGGTGGAAGTAATGCATACTCACCGCCACCTAGGGATCGGTTTGGTGCGGCTACCAGTAGTAGCACAGGGGGTAGTGCAGCTGGCCATCGTCAAAGATCACCTGCACCCGATCTCGAACAGATTAATATTGATGCATCTCTTGTTGGATTGATTATTGGGCGAGGGGGCGAGAACTTGAGACGCGTGGAAGCTGAGACAGGCGCACGCGTGCAGTTTATGACGAACGGTCATGATAGAGACAGCGGCGGTGAAAGGGTTTGCAACATTCAAGGTACACGCCCTCAGATTACATCTGCAAAGCGAGCAATCGACCAGATAATAGCCGAGAACGAAAAGTCGGGCGGATCTGGCCCCCCACCCCCTCGAAAGTTTGGTGGCAGTGTTAGTGCAGGGAGCGGTGGTGCATCTAGTGCAAATGCTGCGGCAATTGGAACTGGAGCTGGAGCGCCGAATCTGCGGGATGGAGGTTCGTTAAAATCGCGGGGTGCTACACCGTTTACTAGTGCACGATCTTCTAAACAGAATCTAGCTAACTGATTATGCAGAAGAGAGTACTCAGATATTTGTTCCGGATCGTACTGTAGGCCTAATTATAGGGAGGGGTGGAGAAACAATCCGTGATATCCAAGACAAGTCTGGGTGCCATGTCAATATAGTCGGTGAAGCAAAGAGCCAGAATGGTCAGCGCCCGGTGAACCTGATCGGATCCCCTTCGGCATCCGAATATGCTAAAAGACTTATCATGGAAATTGTTGAAAGTGACACACAGGGTGGCCCTCCCGGACCACCGGCCAGAAGTGGTGGTGGTCCACCAGACAGAGTTCCACCAGCATTTTTTGACGGTGGTGGTGGACAACAGCAACAAGGCCAGCGCTCAACTGAAACCATTAGAGTACCGATTGATGCTGTAGGCATGATAATCGGTAAAGGTACAGTTGTATCCTTGAACAAACAAAAAATATATCACAGCCAAAACTAACCACCAAGCAGGTGGTGAAACAATCAAGGAGATGCAAAACTCGACTGGATGCAGAATTAATGTTTCCAGTCAATTTAACCCAAACGATCAAGAGCGTGAGATCTCTCTAGCCGGCAACAAAGACGCTATAGCTCGTGCAAGGCAAGCAATTGATGAAAAAGTTGAGGCTTCGGTAAATAACCCTTCTAATCCTCCTCGTGGCATTCCCCATTCCCATTCCGTGAAAAAAAGTACAAGTGTAACCTTTTCTCGTTCCTCCCAGATGAATAAAGGCTCCCGCAGTGGACCTCGTGGCAGTGGTGGTGGTCACCAGCAAACCCAACAACAAGGAGGATATGGAGGCAACAATCAGAGTGGAAGTGATAATTCGTCGTGGTCAACTTATAACCAGCAATCGCAAGCTGGTGCACCAGCCGCAGGATCAGGATCGCCCCAGGATGACCCGTATGCTGCCTATGGGGGCTACCAAGCGTACTGTGCAATGTATTATGCGGCAATGATGCAACAACAGCAAGCAGGCGGGGGCGCGCCCCCAGGAACCTCGTAGAACCAGACCACTTTTTTTTCTTCCCACATGCCGTGAAAATACCCACCGCATTGAAATACTTTGAAAAAAAATATCGCTCGTGTCTGGTTCTGCAAACAAAAATCCCTTCCCGAGAGAAAAAATCACCCCTCGGTTATTTGTGTGTTTACGCTTCTTGATGTACAGGGCTGACTTCGTTCCATCCATCCATGAATAACCAGTGACGGGAGGTTTCATATTCCTTTTTTCACTATACCTTGTTTTTAGGATCTGGGTGGAGACATTTCTTTTCTTTCCGTTCATCAAAAATGTGCTGTGTAGTCTCAAGTTTTTTGTGGGAACGTTGGGTCAAGTTCTTTTCAGTTTGTCTTTTGGTTTTGGCCTTTTGGTTTTTGTCTTTGATTTTCTTTTGTTTCTTTCCACTTTGTTAGGTTGCTGGTATCGGCATAGTAGTGTCGTTGCTGCACTTTAACGGGACGAGCTGGGTGAGTAGTGAGTGAGTGACATGCATGATTGATGGGGCCCATTCTACTCTATTTTGTGACATACGGAGAGGCAGATAAATGTGTTGCTACCGGCTACAAAGTATATAATGCCCTCGAGAAAGAAATGACGGGGTAAAGTGAAGTTTATGCGTTAGATGAATCTGCATCTTTCCAAACAATGTAGAAAAGCTAATATTCAGCGGACCAAAGAAGAATCATCCGGAATGCCAAATCATCTATTGTTTGTAGATGTATGTGGCTTAAATTTCTGATCACGAGCATTTATGGAGGACAGGAGGAAACGAGTGAGATGATGGAAACGTCATCTAAGAATCACTACACTATAAACTGCACAACGATTCATGGATAATTTTAATTTTATTATTAATCTATGTAATTATTTTGTTCACAGGATTGATGCATGTGAGAACCTAGACAAACTGGTGACTGTTAGCGAATTTGATCACTCTTGAAACAATGAGTATAAAAAAACGGTATGTTTTTTTCCAGGATCAGACTTCCAAGGAAGGTCTCGCGGCGGTCACTGGCATACTAAGATGGGTTCTTGTCGTATGCTACCGAGGAAACTGCGAATGTAGGAATGGTATCATCATGTAGGAAAAAAGAAGGGCAACGCCATAGAAAGAATCATGAAATGAGATTTCAAGCTTACCATTAGTGCGATGGCTGTTGGCAGATTGTGTAAGTTAGGTGACGAGGTAATATCCTGTTCTTCAATTATTGTTAGTGAAAATTCTTCAAATGGTGCAATAATGAAATATCAACTATAGTTGCTTGAAAAATCAGACGAAGAGTTACTGGCAAGTAGCGGGCTCTAGACGTATCAAGAACCCGAAAAGCACTTAGTATTCTTCATGGTCGAATACGATTGGGAAAGAAGTATGTGCATGTGGTCATCAGGGAAGCAGGGGATCAAATTTTCAGATAAGCTTGAGGGAGTTAACAAACCTAAAAGAGCGAAATCGGTTGGTAAAGATATTGCGACGTTGACGATGTGTGACGGTAGAGAAGGAAAGAGAAGAGAGTGAAATGTTTGAGACTGAAGAACAAATGTTGGGTTGCTGTCGGTGCCTTTTAAAGGTGGGATGACGCTAAGGGTTTTTCCATGAAGCAGTCGGAAAGAAACAGTTCGCGTCCATGCTAGCCCTAACACAGTGATATTTAGGGCTGGCGAGGCCCTTGGTGCCCAGAATAGGTGAGTTTATGGCGCTGCAGGGTCGTTTGGCGACTAATTAGGGGCCTATTGCTCAGTAATGCCCCCGAAAACCAGAAGGGTTGATGATGGGCCATCCCCTTAAAATCACCGTCAGTCGTTGCAGGGAGAAATGAGGCTGCTATAGCGGTGTATTGCAGAGACCAAACCTGCCCTTCTTCACCTCGACTTGCTCTGTTGCTATCGTCTGTTCGTTACTCTCCGAGGTCGCGAACGAAGACATCGCGTCGCATCGTCGGAAGACGCCCATTCTTCCCCGAAGCGATCACACACACACCTTACATATCCCATCCCATCCCGCCCGCTGCCTGCCTGCCCGCAAAGCAACAAGCAGCGTCAGATCAATCAGCCCAGCCTAATCCTACCAGCAACGCGACCAGCAGCAGCAACAGCTCCCGAACTCCATCTCCAGAAAAGCTGCCCCCAGCATAAGATCTGCCTGAGCCACCAGACTTCTATCGGCGACGAGCCGCAACCGCAACCGCCCCCCGCGAAAATCCGTGTACACCATCTAACCTCCGCCGTGTTCATTCACCTCAAAATTTTAGAAATTAAAAGTCCATACTCTCAACAAACTGAATCTCGAAAAAGAAAAGCATTCTTCGCTACAGCGAGTCTCGCCATCATCTCTTCCCGACGAACAGATCCCACAAAGTAAACTAGTATTGAGGTTTATCTTGCGCGCCGATCCATCGGTTGTCTATTTTCCTTCGATTTCTTTTCGCCACGTCGTAGACGTGTGATTACGTATCCTCGCGATTGTCTCTTGCCTGCCTCTTTGCACGGGCTGTTGTCTTTATCCTGCAGCCGTCGCTGGAGGCGGCTCTGTCTAACTAAATACCGCGCCTCTGGAAAGCCATAGCTGTGATTGACACGACCCCCAGCCAGCTTAATATCACGTCTTATACGCGCAGAATCCACCTCTGTCGCCGTCTGATTTGAAACCAGACTTTTCCTCTGTCCTCCAGTGACGGAGGTACTTATTTCGAGCTAAAATGATGGCAGCCTATTCGCAGCATCCCAGCCAGCTGCAACAGCACCCAGGACAACAAGGTCCGCAACAACAGCATATTCAAGGACATCCAGGACAGCCTAATGCAATGATGCTACAGCAAATGCACCCTCAACAACAGGCTGTTTATCAGCAGCAAATGGCAGCGCGTTAGTGGAACCTTTCACGGATGATCTTTCAAGACACATTCCGCCATCACGGTTGGAACGCTCCGCGATAATCGCACGTTACAATCGGGATGGACATGTACCCCTATCCGAACAAGTCAGCTAATTTGATATTATGGCGCAGGTGGTAATATACATCCAGCAATACAGCAACAGGCTCTGCTTGTCCGACAACGGCAGATGCAACAGCAGATGAACGGCATGGGAAATCCGGGTATGGCCTTTCAGAACCCGAACGGAGCGCAACAAGTCCGTGCTGGCGGTTTGCCTAACGGTATGTACGCAGGCGGTGGGCCAGGCGGAGTACCTGGCGGAAATATTGGGGCTTTTGCAGCGCAAAATCCCCAGCTACGTGGAATGATCCCACCCCAAATGCAGCAGCAACTGCAGCAGCAACAGCAGCAACAGCAACACATAGCAGCAGCCCAACAATTCACTATGGCCAACCAAGCTGCAGCTCAAAATAATGCACACGCTTCGGCAATGGGTATGGCCCAGCAAGCCCAGCAGATGCCATTGCAGCTACAACAAGCCCATCAAATGGCTGCTCAAAGAGCTGCTGCGGCAGCAGTGACCCAACAGTGAGTTTTATAGATGTACAATAATAAAAAATTAGCACCATACATATTAATAAATTCGCAGGAAAACTCTTGGATTGTCAGTATTGAGGCTACATCAATTTGCCGATCATTTAGCCATGTTCAATCCAGCTCATCAGGGCAATGATATCAACCATTGGCGGAAATTTGTTTCCGATTTCTATTCTCCGATTGGTGTCATGCGGCAGCAGCTAGTGCATAACCAAAAGAATGAAATGAAGCAATTCGAAATTACTACGAACCTTCTTGCACGTTATTACTTTACCCTTTTTGAGAGTGGCATTCAAAATGTACAGATGCTCTTAGAGCTACCTCGAGAGAAGCCGACTGCGAATCAAGGCATGACAGTAGAGTGTCAAAAAATGAGTTTTATATATTGGTTTGACAATGGATGTCATGTGAGTTTATCATGAAATACCTCCATATCGATACATAATTGAGTTGTATGGTATAGCTTGTTGCGCAAGGCGAACTACGAGTTCACTTCAATCAAGGACAGATGATTGATATGCTAGATTTTACGACGCGACATCATACAGAATACGTAACTCGAGCAACCATGAATGACTTATTATTAAAGCATGGGTCCCCTGAGCTGATGAAGATGTCACCTGGGGGAAAGACATTGGGAAAGCGGGCGCAGGCACAGCGAATGCAACCGGTCCAGGGTCCAGTTGAAAACGTGACCGGGCCTTATGGGATACCAACAATGGTTCTTCAACTTTTAGAGGTGGGTGGAATGTCGCATATTTGAGGCTAGTTTCCTAACGGAGTGTCTAGAACGCCGAGACTTTCTCACAAATGAAAGAGTTGATCACGTATTCGCATCAGAACGCCCAGTTGACTCCTACTCTTGCATTAGAGAGACTTGTCCAGCAGCAGCAGCAGCAGCAGTACATCGCACAGCAACACGCCGCACAGCACCAAGCCGCGCAAGGCATGAACGGCCCTGTCCCTCGATCGATCATTCCTGGTGGCCCTGCAGGAATGCCTAATGGGCCCCAGCAACAAGGAATGCAAATGACGAATTCGCCGTCCGCCACTGATATAAGGATGGGAGGTGTTATGTCTCCTCATGTTGGTGGTGGCGGGGCAACTCCGAGCCCCGCACAAAACCACATGCAAGCCCCGGGTATGGTAGCGCAGCATTCGCAGCATCAACACCCCACGAGCAATCCTAGTTCGCAAACAAGCACCACCGTCGGAAGCGCTAACACAAGCCCAAATCAGACGAACAAACGCCGCCGAGCCAGCACAACCAACGTTAAAACCGAATGCGAGGATGGACACCTCGATGGCGGTGCCCCGAATGGAGTAGCCGCGCAAAAAATGAAACAAAGTCCTAGAGTCAATGCCAATAAACGAACGAAACTATCAACGTGAAGAAACGTATATAACCAACCATATATATCCTCCTAAACCTCTCACATCAACATCAATTTCAGCATAATTATCCTCATCATCATCGGAGCATGTATCGGAGGAAACAAAGTGACTGCTTTTGCAGCCTCTGGAAAGAACGAACTATTAGCATCATCGTCGCGTGGAAAAATATGTCCTAATGTCGGTGTTCTGTACATCTATGTTGGAGCGTGCGGGGTTCACTATTTTGGTATTTCTTCATCCGAACTTTAGGGGTTTCCGTTTTGCTTTTACATGCGTGAGGGTGTACTGGTTCTTTTTTATTGTCAAATCTTTGGGCTGGTTTTAATCGCTTTTCCTCTTCAGGGATTCTACTTGTTAAAATTTCCTTGTGGGAAGCCGTCTTTTTATTTATACTAAACTTTTTTTTGGATACTCAAAGCGTTTTATTCTTTTATGGGGGAAGGCGTTGGAATCGATTACTCATGTTATACTTTTTCTTCAATGTGCATTATTACTCATTTTTGTCCTTCGCCTTTGTGGTATACTTAAAATTATACGCGGGGATTTCTTCGATTGATCAATGCAAAATATACCTTCTGCATACATAGCTCGCCAAGACCTAAGCTCGTCCTTTTACCGAAAATATAAGTGTATAATTCCATCATCAAATCATCACCTTTTTTTTAAAAAAAAATGCAATATGATGTGTTGATTGTTGGTGACACACAGCTAATTTGAAGCTCAAGTACATCACGTGATCGCACATAATGTATGTACGGTGATGCTTTAGTTAGTCGGCCTACCCATGACGCCAGATTTTTTCTTTTTCCCAAAATGCTTATGTGATAATTAAGAATGTGGATTCATTGAGATTTTTATGTGACAGTACGTACAAGGCTTCTCCGAAAAAAGCTTAAATTGTCGAAGGGTCCCCCGCAGTAGTCTATCCAAGCGCTTGGGATCTGTGTGTAAGGAACGGTAACAAGTTTGGGCTTGACATGGCTGGTTGGCATACATACCGTACTCGTACGTAAGGGCAGACGGGCTTGCAGCCGCAGGGCTGATCTCCCATTATAATGTATGCACACGTGCGTGAATACGCAACTATTACACCCAGCCCAGGGTATAATCTTGGAACTTGGAAGTCCCAGGTACGAGTACTGTCATGCAACTAAATCAAACGGACCGATAGGCTCTGTGGAACGCATCATCTTCTTTAACCACTCTGGAATAGTCCGCTAACTGTGCATTAATTATAATTCTTTTTCAACGTGACCCCCACGAAATGTCTAGATAAATATAATATTGATCACGTTTCTACAAATTTAACTCGAATTTCTAGTATTTAGGCAATGAGTTTTGACAACTTATGTAGTTACACTATGCACCTGGTAATCTTAATGGTGTTATATGGTGTACCCGAGTGCAAATTTATGATCACATTGACTAGTTGATGCGTAATGTCTACTGAAGTCTAGCTATAATTTTACGCCTAGATGGTAAATCAAAGACACCCAAAAATCCGAAACTCAATTTCATCTGCGTCTTTACAGCCACATATCAAAAAAGTATACATATAGTTATATATATGTCGAATTGTTAAACCATGGTTTAACAAATAGCTATAAACAAATGTTGAGCCTTAGATTATGTCTTACTCTAGGAAGCGATGGCCCCAAAACGGAAATCAGATACTTATGAACCAATCCTTCTCTCCCTCTCGGGGTGCCACATAGCTACGCTTAATTATATCATCTGCACAAGAAAGTCGTATACGCTCTGGAGTAGCTGGAGATACAAGATTAAGAACTTCGTTACAGCCATGGTCGCTTCGTGCAGATTTCAACGCATCGCGGATAGCAAAGAAGACAGCACTTCCCATAAACAACGGAGGTTCACCCACGCCCTAAGTTTTTGTATATTAGTTCTATG